>CM052886.1:45961083-46055876 GCA_028534135.1 Potos flavus | reverse complement strand
GTTTAGAAATATATATCCAACATAAAGCAAAAAGCAATAATCACCCCAGTTTCACAATATCAAGAGAAAAAAACAAGGCAATACCACTTGATTCCTTAATGAACATGAATGAATGAAGGAAGCCCTTACCAAGCACCTACTGTGTACCTAAGCACTGTGTGCTAAGTGCCAAGAGGATACAGAGAAAGTGTAAGAGAGGGTTCCTTCCCTTAGAAACGGAAACAAGGAGATACATGATTATAGACAGGACACGAGAGAACACACTACATTTACTCCCCTATGGTCCACGCTGAGATAACTCACAACTCTCATCCCTGACCTCCCTGGGGACACCAGTGCACTAGAGTGACTTGCATATTATTCACATTTATGTCTACCTTATGTCTACTCAGAATCTGACCACTTCTCACCACCTTCACTGCCACAAACCCCCCCGGCCCCCCAGTCCAGGCCACCACCGTCTCTCTGCAGCAGCCGAACTGGTCTGCCCACTTATGTTCCAGCTTCCCTGTTGTCCACAATAAATGCGGCGACCACAGTGACTCCGCAGGCAGTCCGATCAAGTCACACGTCTGCTGCAAACACCCCAAAGGCTCCCTATCCCATCTGGAGATAAAAACCAAAGCCCTAGGCCTATGAGGCATCACACTTCTGTCTGCCCACCCCCTGTCCTTGCCCTAAACTTTTCTAACCTCACCAGGCACTCTCCTTTTGCTGACTGCTCAGCTTCCCAGGCCGGGTGGAGTCATCAGACACCCCACCCCGCGCAAGCCCCGTGCAGGGCTCCTGCACCCAGCACCCCTCCCCCAGCACGTCTCGCCTAGGGGATTCCCGGTGTGGTTCACCCTCTGTACTGACTTCAAGTCTCTGCTCAAATGTCACTTTCCCAGCATGGAGGCCTCATCACCACCACCGAAAGCACTGTCCCTCACCCCCCCAGCACTCTTTAGTCCCCTTCTCCCGACCGTTTTCCCACAATGCTAGCCCCACTTCGCAGACTGTACATGTTATTACCCGTCTTCCCTGTTCTTAGGAGGAGGCTTTGTGGGCTCATCCACTCCGAGTACCCCTGTGCCTGGAATCAGGCCTGACACACTGTCCCAGAAATCCCTGATGAATGAATGCATTTCACAGGGTGGAAACTAAGGCCCACGCAAAACACGACTGCTCCAAACTCCACTAGGAATTCATAAAGCTTCGACAATCGTTTATTCAGCTTTAGTCTATATGCCGCACATACAACCGACACTGTCCTGTCCTCCGGAAACCAAAGTAAGTGGTCCTCATGCAGGCAAGGGAACTACGCCTTTGAAGAAAAGAAAGAACAAATCCAAGGTGTCCCCTCATCAGTGAGGCCATCTCAGACAAGACCCCACGGAGAAGGGCAGCTCCCCTTCCCACATCCTGCCCCCCCCTCTCCTGCGTTTAGTTCTTCACGGCCCTGGACTCCACCTAACATGCTACGTAGTCATTTTCCTTTGTCTTCCCTGGCCCGCAGGGGGGGCTCCGGCCACCTCATCACCGCTGCAGCCTCAGCGCCTAGACAGAGCGGTGCCTGGGACCCAGGAGCTGTTCTGTAAACACGTGGTAAATGGGTGAATTAAAAGTCACAGAACCTATTAATGATAATGTCTGCAGAGAGATTGTAGAGAGATGGGAGTTTTACCTGTGTGTGTTCGTAGATGTTTCTTTAGCTGAGACACATCCATGAACTTGCGATGGCAGTGGTTGCATTCTGGTAATGAGTGGCCTTGTCGCAACAATAAAAAAAGTGTCAGTGCATGTATGGGCTCTCTCCCTGCATTTCTTCAGTGATTTGTGTTAAAGCACTTCCCTGAAAAATAATCACTTTAAATATGGTACTTTAATTAAAACAATAATTTTTTATTAATCTGGTAACAGTTAATATTTTCGTACGTGTCACAACTCACTGCTTCCCCAGGAGAGCTGGGACCCTTCCAATCTCCCTAAAAGTAATTTTCTTTTTCCCCTGAAGCATTGGCATGACTGTGGCCAATTGACATCGAGCGTCACTCCCAACTCCTCATTTATTTCTCATCAGTTGGCAGGGGAGAAGCAGCTAGATGGGAGAGAGCGTGGACTGACAGCTATGGGGTGGGGATACTTCTGTCCAGGTACCATAAGTAACCGATCAACTGGTGCCCTCTTATTCAAGTGGCACCTTTGAAAGCTATCAATCCTGGAGGGTTTCTGTGTATGGCACCACAACTATAGTATAAAATTAAATGTAAATCACAAAGTAGTAGAGAGTAACACAAAGACATCTAATTCACATTGCTTTTTTAAGATTCTTTCCCTAAATACTAATTGTCTTCCACAGTAGGACCCTACTATCTCAGAAGTAATTTTGTATTTATGTTTCTCCCCCACCAATCCAAATTTTGTCTCTCTTTATTTTACCTGTATGAACTCGGTAATGACTCTTTAGTTGCCTTTTCTGGCTGAAATATTTTCCACACTGATCACAGGTGAAAGACTTCTGTCCTGCCAAAGAAAAAGCAAGACACTAAAACATGCAAAAACTATAAAGAACAGTAACACGGTGGGCCCAGGTCCCCATTTTCCATGAATGATACAAGTGACTTGCCTATGTACCCAAATGCCCTCAGAGTCAAAGCACAGTACATAAATGTGCAAAGGTACGTAAGGCAGCAGGGAGCGGTGGGGACTGGGGCAGAACTGGAGAATTCAAGTTTCCCGCAAAGTCACCCAAGTAAAATAATTCTAAGCTCTGGGGGTTAAACAAAATGTGTGTACGTTGAGCTCCTGGCAGCCGGTTTGTAAGCCCTAGTTTAAGCCAGAACACTGTGCACGACTCTTAACTATGGCCTGGCGGAGGAAGACACCATGTGGGAAATGACGCCAGGCTGAGAAGAGACCATTGTCACCACGGGAACGCCCAGCCCAGGAACCCGGCAGCAGATGGCCCTCTGGTGCGAGCCCAGCTACCTGAATGCAGGCTCATGTGCTCCAGCAGCGAGTGCTTGGTGGTGAGAGCCTTGCTGCACACGGTGCAGGTGTAGGGCCGCTCGCCTGTGTGCATCCGGGTGTGGACCTGCAGGGAGTGCTTCTGGGCAAAGCCTTTTCCGCACTCATTACATTTGAAAGGTCGCTCCCCTGGAATGAGAGCCCCAGAAGCGTGGTGTGAGCAAGAACAAGCACATTTTGGTTTCCTCCTAAATTAAAACAATAAAGGGATTTCTCTTCATTGGCACGTATCCCAAAGGCCTAGAACAGGAGAGAAAACCTCAGCAATAAAATCTGGCAAGCCGGAACAGACGAATCTGACGCCAGCAGTGAGGAGCGCTGAGATACAACCTAAGACAGAGCCTCCATGATGCTCAGGAATCGGTGGCACTTGTTATCTCTGAAAATGGGGTTAAGGCCGGATAAGTGACAGTCTGTGCCAAAGGCACTGAGACCCCCCCAACAAGGCCCAAGGAGCCAGAAGACCAGCCCGCTCCCCAACAAAGGATGCGGGCTGTTCTCTGAAGAGGGTAAAACAGTCTCTGGACTGAGGGTCTCCAGGTACAGTGGATGGGACTGCCCCAGGGACAGCAAGCCCAAGTTTACATTTGGGGTGATAAGACTTCCGCCCAGCCTTCTCCCCTGCTCCCGCTCTAGACACTGGCAGCCCGGCCCAGAGCCCCAGGAGGGAGGGCAGAACATCTTCTTCAGGAACGTGGCGGGCCAGGGTAAGAGGGCTGCGGCTGCGATGCCAGGTGTCGGGGAGGGAGTAGGGTCCAGCCACGCCACCCCCAGGGAGGTCGCTGTCTACAGGCCCACTCCACACCCACACGCAGTGGCCAGTAGCTTGCAGTCAACCACTCCAACATAGGATTAAATGTGATCTTTTTAAAAACCACCATTCAAGGAAGGCCTTTTAGTAGCTGAAACAGATACCAAGTCAGATAAGAAAAAAAAGCAACTTGTGGAAAACAGAGGCTGCCCAAGGGGAAGAAAACGTTAAGAAACTGAACTATTTAACTCTCTAAACTATCCTCTATTACAGTTCAACAAATATTTCCTAAGTTTCTACTTTGTTTAAAGAACCAGAATTCAAGGTTCTCAACCCATCTTTCAAAAACACCAAGGCCCCAATGAACGAGAACTCTAGGGCTGGTGCTCAGTCACTGAGAGTTTTAGAAGCTCCCTAGGTGATTCTACTGTGTGGTCAGGTTGAGAACCACAGGGCCAGCTCTGCTGGATGAGGACACTTAACTAGTTCTAGTCCCTATACTGAAGTTTACAATTACGTTGAGGGGTATTTAACTGGTAACTACAACCTGACCCAAAGCAGAGTGAGTTAAGTAAGGGCAAAAGGAGGAAGGGATTTTTGCCTAGGGCTGCACTGTCCAATATGGTCCCAGTTAAATTAATTAAAATAAAAAATTCAGTTCCTCGGTCACGCTCACCACACGTCAAGTGCTCAAAATCACACGTAGCCACCATATTGGACAGTGCAGACACAGAACATTCCCCTCTTCACAAACGGGTCTACTGGCCAGTGCTGGGCCAGAGGGACCAAAGAGAAGAAATTTACAGCTAGATGGCTCAGTGAGAAAGCTGTCCCCATAGACCCGGGCAAAAGCATAGCCATTACAGTCAAGATGAAGAATGTTCACGAATCAGAAAGCCAAGTCAAGCTGGCTAGAGTGTGACATCCAGGCATCAGAGCCTTGAACCAACGACGCCAACTAAGAACAGGGTTCTGCCATCAGGCTACCTGGGTTCAAATCCCAGCTCTGTCACTAAATGGCTGACCCGGGCAAATTATTTCTGGGACTTGGTCTCTTCATCTGTCCAATAGGGATAGCATTCCCTGTTTCATAGGCCTGTTGTGAGAAGTAACTGCAGTACCACGTACGGAAAGGCCTTATTATACGGCCTATTACCCGGAAGTTGCACAATCAATGAATGCTATCACCATCATCCCTCCAAAACATGCTCCGCTAAGCTAAGCTGCAAAAGGACAATTACCCGTGTGGCTCCTCTGGTGGACTGCCAAAAAGTGATTGTACTTAAACACTTTGCCACAGTCCTTACAACAGGCCTCAGGGCCCCCCGGGCGCTTCCTCCTTCCACAGACCCTTTTGGCTGAACTCTGCTCCTCTTCGTCCCCGCCAAGTTTGTAATCTTTAAGCTTGACCGACCTCCGAATCCTCCGCTTGCTGTACCGACTCTTGCTGTCCTGCCCATCCTGGGTCTTAGGATCACAGTTCTCATCTTTTTCAACAGTCATTTCCTCCCCTCGGGCTGGTTCACAGGCAGGCTCGGGCTCTTCCATTTCTTTCACTGGAATCTGTTCATTCAGTGTGCCACTGTCTCCCTCTTTCACCGCAAAGTTGTGTCTATTTTGGACTGAATTGTTTACTCTCAGCTGTATTTCTTCCTCGGCAGCCAGTTGTGATTTCCCCTCCTGCCCACTGTTGACTTTTCTCGGTCTCCCCCGCTTCCGTTTCGGAGGACCATTTTTCTTATTAGAAATCACCACCACCGGAGCGCCAGCAGTGTTCAGAGGCGCTGGCTTTGGGGAGCTGTGGTTATTCTGAAAATCTGTGTAAGCCTTTACCAGGTCATAGACCTTTAAGAACTGAGCGGTGGCCAGGATTTGTTCTGTGCTTTTCTCACTAGCCTGGAGACAACCCGTGTAGATAAACTCCAGCAGGATACCAAATGTGTCGGCAACCATGCCTTCCAGCATATAAATGGACTGGCCGATCTCCCCCTCTTCCGCAAACATCATTGAGAAGTATTCACTACTGGCAGCGAGTAAGGCTTTGTGAGCCCGGAAATGCACATTCTCCACGATTAATGTGATGTCACAGAGAAAGCCTTTCTTCCGCTGATCCTCAAAACTGGCCAGAACAGTGTCACTGTGAGTGTCTGAGTGCACAACGAGCTGCCCAGAAGGCTCTGATGACGTTTCTGCCATTTTCTTTAGAGGCCAAGGAGTGTGAAGCCTGAAATGAGAAAATAATGATTAAAAAGGAGAAAACATCATCTAAACAGGTAAAACCTAGCCCAAGTGAACCTACTACTCACTTCACACGGTTAACCGAATTTGACCATTTACCACTTTCAGAAGTCGACTTAAAAACTTAGATTGTGATTCTCATCCTTGTCATACAATTACCTAGCTCGGTGAATTTCCAACATCCACGTTACTTCTTAGAGTCTGTTTTCTCCTCTGTAAAATGAAGGAATGGCAATCGACCATCTTGAAAGTCCTTTCCCAGCACTAACTTTCCACAGCTGCACAGATCACAGTGGGAACTAGTGTCTCGATTTCACGCATTATTAACCATTTTGTCTGTGAAAACATAGAAAAGGGGCAAAGAAAATGTACACGAGCAAAATGAATCTGGAGATAGCTGCAACTGAGTAATAACCGAAGGCGCATCGGGCCTCGCTTTGGAAGGGGTGGTACGATCGCCCAGGCTGGCCGCCAGGCAGCGCGCCAGGCGGCGGGAGGCGATTCCCCGGAGCCCGGAGCCCGCGGTTCTGGGCCCCCACTCACGGCCCGGGCCCCCTCGGGCGGGACAGGGGAGCGTCCGGCTGGGGAGCGCTCGACACGGCCGCGGATCCTGCGCCCACGGTTGGCGGGTCCGGAACGGACCTACCTCTCGGGGCGCCCGGCCATCCCGGCTCCGCAGAACCCGCCGCCGGGATTCCCGCGCCCCCCGGGCTGGGGCCCCTGCGCCGCCACCAACGCCGCCGCCGCCGCGGCGCCGCCGCCAACCCGGAAGCGCCGACGCCGGGAGCCTGCGCGCGGACGGCGGACCACGTGGCCGCGGAGGCGCCCGGGGCGGGGCCGGGCGGCGCGGGGAGCCTGGGCGGCTCTAGCCACTGCGGTGAGCTGGGGGCGGCGGATGGGGCGTGGCGTTGTCACTCTGCGATGGTGTTAAGTTTTATGTCCTGTTAGATAGAATGTATCTCATCGACACCTTAATCAACTTTGTTTCTTCCCAGATGCGGAAGCTCGCGTTGAGGTCTCGAATGTGTAACGAATGAATGAAATCGCCTTTACGTTCATTACCACCATCATCACTGTCTTCATCTCATGCTAATATAATAATAATTAATAATGATAATTATTATTAATTATTGATATTATTTGCCTCCTAATTATTTTGCGCATCTGTCGTCTCCTTTTCCTTCCCACTTCCTATGCCTAGTCCAAGGGCGCTCTATCTAGTCAGATGGGGTACTGGGTACTGAGTAATCTTAGGCAGAGTGCTTATCCTCTCAACCTTGTTACCTTACCTGTAAAATAGATGTTAACACCAGTGTCAGCTAGGTTGGGTAGCTGTGGGGTAGACAAGATTAGGTAGGTAATGGATTTAGTGTCTGGTTGAATTCACATCTACTACGATTAAAATTATTATGGTTATTCACGCTTTCATTGCCTTCCTGACCAGTCTTAGCTGCAGTCCTGTTCTCTCCAATACCCAGTAGTAGGGAGATCTCTCCAAGTACACATCACATCCAGAGACTGGAGTCACTCCCCTGTTTAAAATGCAACGTGACTCCCACGTACCCTCCTAATGAAGGCCAAGCTTCTTGATATGGTCTACCAGCCCCAGCCAAATTCAGTCCCCTCCTACTTCTCTCTCCAACTATTTCAGCATTTTCATTCGCTCAGTTTATGATTCACCAATACCTAATTGCTTATACAGATCTTCCTCCACTTAACAATGGGGGTGTGATTACCCATCGTAACTCGCAAATATCATAAGTTAAAAATATTGTAAGTCATTTAATACACCTAACCTACTGATCATCATAGCTTAGCCTAGCCTACCTTAAACGTGCTCAGGACACGGACATCGGCCTGCAGTTGAGCCAAATCATCTAACACGAAGCCTATTTTGTAGCAAATGTTTATTATCTCCTCTAATTTATTGAATACTGTACTGAAAGTGAAAAACAATGGCTGTCTGGGCACAGAGTGGCTGTAAGTGTATGGGTTGTTTACCCTCACTGTGATTAAGTGGCTGACTGAGAGCTGCAGCTTGCCGCCACTGACCAGCATCACTAGCCTGGCAAATGATCAAAATTCAAAATCTGAAGTCCAGTTTCTACTGAATGTGTACTGCTTTCCACATCATTGTAAAATCGAAAAATTCCAAGTCAAATTGTCATAAGTCAGGGACCATCTGTAATTTATCCCTCCCATTATACACTTCCAGATCTTCAGCATGCCATCTATTAGCCTCCAAGATTTATTTATTTATTTATTTATTTATTTATTTATTTATTTATTTATTTATTTATTTTAAGGATTTTTATTTATTTGAGAGAGAGAGAGAACCAGAGAGAGAGCAGGAGCAGAGGGAAGGGGCAGAGGCAGAAGTAGACTCACCACTAAGCAGGGAGCCCGATATGGGGCTTAATCCCAGGACCCTGGGATCATGACCTGAGCCGAAGACAGACCCTTAATGACTGAGCTACCCAGGCGCCCCAGCCTCCAAGATTTTGAAACTGAAGATGTGATCTTATTACCAGCCTGGTTCTTTTAAAATTTCACTAGTTTGTATGAAATTAGCCCCTTCTCTGAGGTTTTCCCTTTGTCTTGAATTGCCTCTAAACCCCAGGGTTTGTGGGGGTCCAAGTGGGATGGGGTGCCCTGCCTGACTTCTACGTCAGCAGAAAAGTCAATCTGAGGGGTCAGGTACCCCATTATTTCTCACTGCCACAGAACTGCCGGAAAAACATTGCTCTTACGCAGGTCCTCAGTCCAACAGCTGAAGATCACAGCCCAGTTAAACTAGGCACTCCCACTCCCCGTTTCAGTCCCTGCTCACTACAGCCCAAGCTCTGCGACAGCAGGTGGATCTGGAGGATCTTCCACTGTCTGCCACTCACCACAGAGACTGGTCCTTTCTTTAAGGCAATTTTGTTTAGGATCCGTATTGACTTTTCTTGAAATATTTGTTGTTCTCTTTGGTTATAGCCAGCTGTCCTACCTCCTGCTGATCTTCATGACTTTGAATCCTGCAGAACAGGTTTTGGGGTGCCAATTCTTCATCCAACAAATATTTATTCAGTGCCTACTAAGTATGAGGCTCTGTGTCAGGTGCCGGGGATACAGCAACTAACAAGGCCCTCGCCCTTGTGAGCCTTACACTCTACTAAGAAGAGAAAGGACAAAAACACAAGTAAACAGATCATATAATTTCAGAAAGTGTTAAGCTTTACGATGATGAAGATTGGTAGGGCAAGTGAAGTGAGTAGGGTGACACTGAGCTAGATCTGAATGATATGGAGCCAACTTTGTGAAGATCTGGGATAAGAATATTCCAGGTAAGGGAAAAGCAAGTATAAAGGCTGTGAGACTGGAAGTGTGCTTGCTACTTTTGAGGGACAGAAAGGCCTGTGGCTGAGAGCACAGTCAAAGAGGGGGGAGGAGATTGGAGGTAAGGTTGCCAGATTCTGCAAATAAAAACATAGGACATGCAGCAAAATTTGAACTTCAGATAAACAATGAATAATATAGCATGGGGCATTCTTATACCAAAATAATATATGTTACGTGATCATCTGAAATTCAGATTTCATTGAGCATCCTGTGTTTTATCTGACAACCTTCATTGGAAAGGATGTCTGATTCTGACAATACAGGAAGTTAAATTATGAAAGCCTTTTATGAAAATTACGAAAAACATTTCCACTACAGGATAGCTAGAAATGACAGCAAGAAAATGCATAACAGAACTTAAAGGAAAGTAAGGGGCTGAAAATTGGAGTTGAAATCAGAGTAGTAAACTAGCCTTGGAGCCATGGAAATCCTTAGCCATGGTGTTTAGTGAAACCGGAAGCTAGAGGCTTAGGTTTTAATAGGTAAACTGGGACCAGAAGACAATGCCTTTGATGTGTATGGGGTAGGGAGTCCGAACAGAGACCCTTCTGCAAAAACCAGGCCCCTCAAAAGGGCTACAATCTCCATGAAAGGGTGGGTGAAAAAAAAAAAAATCTGCCTCCAGGCAAAAGGAAGATAGCAAGAGAACATATCTTTCTTGGCCTTGGCTCCAGATGAGGAGGAAAAGTCTCCTCCAAAAATTTATAACCATTCAGAATTTTAAAAAGAACCACTACTTGGAAAGTCCTTCCAGAAGTTAAAATGCAATCAATGAAATTTAAAAATCAATGGGTAATAGTTCAATAACGTTTATACATAACCACACACAAAACTCCATGGACAGATTAAACAGTTGAAGTTGATCTACCTAAAAGGTAAATCTAAAAATATTGCCCAGAAAGCTAGTCTGAAAAAAAGGAGATGGAAAATATGGAAGAGAGGTCCAGGGACACAGAGAAGGGAGTAAAAATGATTTGTCATATAATCTAATTGGGATTCCAGATAGAAAGATTAGTGAGAATGAGAGAGAAACAACATTTAAAGATGCTGATGAGAATTTTCCCAAATTGGTGCAAAACACAAGTCTCCAGATTTGGGAAACATAACAAATCCCAAGAAGGCTAAACAAACAAAAATTCACAACTAGCTACCTTGTAGTCAAAGTGCAGAACATCAAAGATAAAGAGATCTTTAAAGGATGTAGAAAGAAAATACTAATTACCTATCAAAGAAACCCAGTTAACTGACAGCCGACTTTTCGACAGCAACTGTGGAAGCAAGAAGTCTTCAGTGGAGTGATATTTTCAAAACTAACCTATTTTTCCCCTTTTAAATAGACTTTATTTTTTAGAATAGTTTTGGGTTCACAGCAGGATTAAGCAGGAAGTACAGAATTTCCATACGCCCCTTGTCCCCAACATGCACGACTTCTCCTACTGTAACCCCCCAGCATCAGAGTGGTACATTTATTACAGTTGATGATCCTACACAGACACATCATTGTCACCCGAAGTCCATAGCTTACATTAGGATTCACTCTCCATGTTGTACAGTTAATGCATTTAGACAAATGTGTAATGACATGAATCCACCATTATGGTATCCTCTAGAATTGTTTCACTGCCCTAAAAATCCTCTGTGCTCTGACTATTCATCCTTCTTTCACTGCTAACTCCTGGAATCAATTCATCTTTTTACTGTCTCCATACTTGTGCCTTTTCTGGAATATCCCATAGTTGGAATCACACAGTATGTGGCCTTTTCAGATTGGCTTCTTTCGCTTAGCAATATCCATTTAAGTCTCCATGTCTTTCCATAGCTAGATAGCTCATTTCTTTTTACACTAAAAAGTGGTGAATAATATTTCATTGTCTGGATGTAAAACAGTTTGTTTATACACTCACCTAATGAAGGACATCTTGGTTGCTTCCAAGTTTTGGCAATTGCTCCTACAAGCATCTTTACACAGGTTTTTGTGTGGACATAAGTTTTCAACTCTTTGGGGTAAATACCAAGGGGTGCTGTTGCTGGCTCATATGGTAAGAGTATGTTTAGCTGTTGAGTTTTGTAATCAACTGCCAAGCTGTCTTCCAAAGTGACTGTAGTATTTTGCATTTCTACCAGCGATGAACAGATTTCCTGTTATTCCACACCCTTACCAGCATTTGGTATTGTCAGTGTTCTGGATCTGGGCCATTCTAACAGGTGTGTAATGGTATTTCATTGTTTTAATTTGCATTTCCCTAAGGACATTATGTGGAGCACCTTTTCATGTGCATATTTCCATCTGCATATCTTCTCAGTGAATTGTCTGTTCAGGCCTGTTACTCATTTTTAGACTGGGTTATTCATGTTCTCATTATTGAGTTTTAAGAGTTCTTTGTATATTTTGAATAATACTTTTTAATCAGATATATATTTTTGCAAGTATTTTCTCCCAGTCTGAGGTTTGTCCTCTTATTATTTTGACAGGGTCTTTGCAGAGCAGAAGTTTTTCATTTTAATGAAGTCCAGTTTATCAATCATTTCTTTCGTGGATCATGCCTTTGGTGTTGTATCTAAAAAGTCATTGCCTTACTCAAGGTCATCTAGGTTCTCCCATGTTATCTTCTAGGGATTTTATAGTTTTGCATTTTACATTTTGATCTGTGATCCATTTTGGGGCGATTTTATGAAGGGTGTAAAAATCTGTGTCTAGATTAATTTTTTTCCATGTGGATGTCCAGCACCATTTGTTGGAAAGACCATCTTTGCTCCTTCGTCAGAGATCAGTTGACTGTATATAATTACATGGGCTTTCTTTTCTGTTCCACTGATCTACTTGTCTATTCTTTTGCCAAAATGACACTGTCTTGATTATTGTAGCCTTATAATAAATCTTGAAGTTGGGTGGTGTCAGTCTTCTTTGTTCTTTTCCTTCAATATTATGCTGGCTATTCTGGGTCTTTTGCCTCTCCATATAAACTTCAGAATCAGTTTGTTAGTATTCACGATATAACTTGCTGGGATTTTGATTGGGATTGCATTGAATATGTAGATCAAGTTGGGAGGACTGAGATCTTGACAATACTGAGTGTTCCTATCTGTGAACATGGAATATCTCTCCATTTAATTAGTTTTTTTATTTCATTCA
Organism: Potos flavus; assembly: GCA_028534135.1. NCBI lineage: Eukaryota > Metazoa > Chordata > Mammalia > Carnivora > Procyonidae > Potos > Potos flavus. The sequence continues at coordinate 46,043,361 of CM052886.1, read as the reverse complement.
ACAGAGTTTTAAAGTTTTCCTTGTATACATATTATACATATTTTATTAGATTTATACCTAAGTATTTTATTTGGGTGCTAATATAAATGGTATTGTGTTTTCAATTTCTTATTTCATTTGTTCATTGTCGGCATATATGAAAGTGATTGACTTTTACACAGTAACATTGTTTACTGTAACCTTACTGTAATCACTTATTAATTCCAGGTTTTTTGGGTTGATTCTTTTTATTTTCTGCATAGATGATATTGTCATCTGTGAACAAAGGAATTTTTATTTCTTCTTTCTCAATTAGTATAACTTTAACTTCCTTTTCTTATATTACTGCATTAGTTAGGACTTCCAGTACAATGTTGAGAAGAGTGGTGAGAGGGAACATCTTTATTTTTGTTCCTAGTGGAGAAGCTTCTAGTTTCTCACCATTAAATATGGTGTAAGCTTCAGGGTTTTGTAAATGATCTATCAAGTCGAAGCTCTCTTCTATTCCTAGTTCAGTGAGAGTTTCTATTATGAATGAGTGTTGGATTTTGTCAAGTGTTTTTTTCTGCATCTATCGATATGACCATGTAATTTTTCTTTAACCTGTTAATGTGGTGGATTACGTTAATTGGTTTTTGAAGGTGGAACCAGCCTTGCATACCTGGGATAAGTTCCACTTGGTTGTTTTGTAAAATTCTTTCTATACTTATTGGATTCAATTTGCTAATATTTTGTTTAGGGTTTTTATATCCATGTTCATGAGAGATATTGGTCTGTAGTTTTCTTTTCTTGTAATGTCTTTGTCTAGTTTTGATATTAGGGTATTAGGGCAGTGGTATCCTCATAGAATGAATTAGAAAGTATTCCCTCTGCTGCTATCTCCTGAAAGAGATTGATAGAGAAAAAGAGATTTTGTAGAGAAATGGTATAATTTCTTCCTTAAATGTTCGATAGAATTTACCAGTGAACGATCTGGGCCTGATGCTTCCGATTTTGGAAGGTTATTATTTACTGATTCAATTTTTAAAATAGATATGGGCTTATTGAGATTGTCTATTTATATTTTCTTATACCTTAAAACTATCATAAGGAACAAGGACAACATCAAAACAGTTTTGGACAAACAAAAATCGAAAGTATTAACCCCCAACAAACTCTTACTATAGGAAGGAAAATAACCCTACAAGGAAAGTCTAAGATGTAAGAAGGAGGTGACAGAGAGAAAAACAGCAAACATGAGGGAAATCTAAATAAACACGGATTATGAAAAGAAAATAGAATTTGGATAATAAACTAGGTCTGAAATACTGAATAAAATAGCATTTAAGGTGGCAAGCTGGTGAATAGTATTAAGTGTTTTAAGGATAGAGGTATTGATTATCTTCAGACTAAGCATTCATGTTAAGAGAAGTGATAGCTGCTCAGTGGATAGAAATAGAGTGCATAACTTTAAAAACTGCAGAGGGGAAATGAAATTTAAAAGTCCTAGTTAACCCAAAAGAAGGAAGGAACAGATAAAAGAATGGAGAAGATGTTGAAAGTGAGGCAGGATTAGATCATGCAAGGTGTTTTATGCTATCTTAGCCAGAGTTCTCGAAATAAACAGAATCAATGTGACATATAGAGAAATTTACATTTATTTAAAGGAATTGGCTCAATGATAATGGAGGTTGGGAAGTCTAAAATCTGCAGTGTTAGTTGACAGGCTTGAGACCCAGAAGAGTTGATAGTGCAAATGAAGTCTGAAGGCAGTCTGCTGGAGAATTACCTTTACTCAAGGAGGTTGCACTCTTCATTTTATTCGGGCCTTCAACTAATTAGATAAGGCCCACCCACATTATGGAGGTCATTCTTAATCTCAGTTCACTGATTTACATTTGAATCTCATCCAAAAATACCCTCCAATTTGATATATAAAATTAATCACACATCTGATAAGAGTAAAGAGTTTAGATTTTATTTTAACTGAAGTAGGAAGCCATTGGAAGATTTTGAAAAGAGAATGATGAAATCTGATTTATATATTTAAAGACTGCTCCAGGTGCTGGATGGAAAGCTGATCCTAGAGGAACATAGGCAGAAGCATGAAAAGTAGGTGAGAGCAGTACAAAACATGAGAAGAGCCCAGACTCATGGTATATTTTGGAGGTAATCTTTGACAGGATTTGCTGAGAGACTGGATATGGGGAGTGAAGGAAAGAATACAATCCAGGTTCATCTCTAGGTTTGGGACCAAATCAACTGAGTGTACATTATTACCATGAACTAATCTGGGAGAAAACTGGAGAAGGAGAAGGTGGATACCTGTATCAAAATCACCATGTTGTACCCATTAAATATATATATAATCTTGTCAATTGTACCTCATTAAGCTGGAAAAAAATGAATTAAATCACTCATTTTAGAGATTAAACAACAAAGGCTCAGAGAAACTGAGATTTACTCAAGATCACACAGTTAGTGGTTGTATTTTTTATTTTTTGAAGAGCCAATCTTGCTATTTCATATTCTACATTTCTTGTATTGCTGTTGAAAAATTGATAATATTTTAAAAATCTCATTCAAATACAATTTAGTGAGTTTTCATCTAACATATATACTTCTGGATAATGATAAGACTCCAGATTCATCCTTCTCAAAACGCCAGGTGATTTCTAATTACAAAATAATGTATAAAGCTTGCTTCTTGAATATTTAAGAAAAAGAAAAGAGGCAGCCATTATGTTATCTTAAATGCATTTATTTTGTTGGGAAAATGATAAAGTGTCTTAGGTTCATGAAGTTTACAAACAACTCCTTATGTTGAAAGTGTAACCAATGTTTCTATTTTATTGATATGAATGTTAACTTTGTTTCTTGTAGCTTTCTAACATTGACTGAGTAATTTTCTTTAAGGGGGGCTGAAAATGTTAAAAAAGGAAATTGAACAATAGATTTATTAAGTAAAATAAGTTACCTAAATATTCCAAATGGAATAACTATGTCATTAAAGCATGAATGTTCAGGCAAAGAGCAATACATTTTTAAATTATGTCAAGACGTACGCTTCCAGAAGAGCACTCCTTCCCGGCCGGTAGAGCTTTTGAGGGCTCGCAGCCACGTGTATCACGTGTATCATTCAGAAGGGAAAAAGTATAGCAGACAGGGCCAGATTTTCAACCTATTTCCTTCTACCCCTTTCAGATAACTCTTGACGTCCTGGTTGCAGTTGCCCAAGCAAACTATCCATTAATTGGGTCTATATTTCTAAGAGAGAGAAAGGTCTGTAATTTATGATCAAAGTCAATGGCTCTAAACTGAGGTTCTTTGTATTTTCTGGTCATCTTGGCACCCAGGTATGTGATGAGTTCACATCTCTCCATAAATTGCTCCAACTTCTTCTTATACTTCCTTCTCGAATATTCAGAACTTTTGGGATTGAAGGCTGTAGAAAATGTCAGAGACTGAATGTCTTCTGTTAGGTTAGGGAATCATTAAATTGAAAAGAAAGAGAACTATGTGTGTGAGAAAGTCGCACAGCTATAGCTGAGAAGATATCCAAATCCCCAGTAAGATGTAAGGATTATTCCATTTTAGATCATAAATGCCTCTATTCATCTTTCTCTATGGCATGGATTATTGAGAGGCGATTGTACTACTTGTAGTCCTTGCTTTAAAAGCTAGAAACTCAAATCTGATATTTTCATTAAAATATTCGCTGTCAACACAGATACACAGACATACACACTAATGCAAGCAGCTGACTTAGCTCAACAATCCTATATATTTATTGTATATACTACAAATAACGTTAAATTAGTTCTGAGTAGCATATCATTAAAGAAGACATACCTTTTAGGTGAAATGCTATATATAGTAGTGCAGATCTCTTTATACTTAAGAAGGGGAATTTGGGCTTTAAGCATCCTGCTGCATTCATTGCTTTAATCAGTGAAGTTGCAATACCCTGCAGGGGGAGCAATGTAGATCACATGGATATGTGAATTTGGCTTCTTTTCTTAGTGGCAAAAAGATAAAGAGGTTATTCTTTGGCATTGGGGATGGAGCTTATAAGGTGGTTCTATGACCACTTAACCACCATGGAAAGGAACACAAAGTACTTTTGATTAGAAAGATTGAAATTTACAAATTGGCTGAATGTCAGGTGGCTGATAGAGACATGGGCCTCATTACACAATTCTTTCTATTTTTACATTTGACATTTTCCATAACAAAATATTAAAGATGAAGTAAGGGGTCCCTAGGCTTTTGAGTTGTCTTGGCCCATTTTCTACTTCCATTGCCAGAACTGGCCAGACTGCCTCTGCTGTCAGGACCCTTGACCACCTGGCAAGAAATTCCAGAGACCACAGTTGGCAGTCACCACAGCAAAGATTCTGGAGCCCTGTGCGGGCAAGGAAGAGGTAAGGCCCTCCTGATGAAACGTGGCCTTTTATGAGAATACTCCTCTCTGAGTGAGCCTCATCTTGCCTTTTGATATTAAACCAGATTGAAGGCTTGGCTTACCATCCAGGCAAGTCAAAAAAAAGGAAGAGAATTTCTGAGAAATTAAAAATTTCTCAGAAATTAAGAATTTCAGAGAAAGGTAGGAAATTGTGCCCTAGGTATTAATTTTATAGAAAAATTTAAAAGCACTTTTAAATAGTGGCTGATTACTGCTAAGTTTTATCATGTTTAAAAATATTTATATTTAGATAAATAAAATGTGACTGGAGTAGCATTTGGGGGCATCTGCCCCTAGATTTGGGGCAAAATATGACTTTGGTGGTTCAGCTGTGGTGGTATTGCAAGTCAACACTTTGGAGCAGCGAACAAAGCTCTCAGGGACTGAATCTGCACCTTTCAAATTTAAAAAGTTTTACAGACCCTGAAATTCAAAATAAGACTCTAACCACAAGTCAAATGTAAACAATTTCAGGACAATCTACTCTCTCTTCGCTTTGTTGCAGATATCTGGAAATGAGCTAGAGAAGCAGGGGTTTTTCTCACTTCTTATTTTCCCAGCCCCTCAAAACCAAAATAGGTTCAGAGTGGATTTGCAATTTAAAATTAGAAAATTCTGCCTTGAATTTCAGTGTTACCAAAATAACAAAATTATTGTTAAAGAAGAGATCATTGAACTCTATTAATGTATGTACACAGACAATCATGTAACTGGACCTGTTCCAGATATCCAGGCAAAGGAAGACTCGTGAGATGGATGGGCTCCTTCAATGGGGGCAGTTTGTACGGAAGCTTCTGGCTCCAGTATTTCTCTGGCAACCTGAGAACACAAAGTTGGTCAGACGGATGCTCACAAATACACTCCCTGCGACTACACAGGAATGGGGATGTATAAGAGAGGACTAAGAGCCAAAGTTCACCTGCTGCTTTTCTCCCCTGGAGAGAATGTGACAAGTGAGAAGATGGCAGCTGCTAGAGATCTGCGACCTGCCACTTTGCCTGGTCCCCAGTGCTGCTCACTTTGCCTCACTGTTCTTGTTTTTCACAGCAACGATAGAAAACTTTTTCTCTTCATCCTCCTGACTCCCAAGGAACCCTGGACACAGATGCCGTGTCATACAGACAGAAGCCGGTCCAATGGCTCTTCCTCAACCGCTCACCACAGACAGAGCCGCACACACTTCCTCTTTCCGTGGGGGGAGCTTACCTCCCCGTCAGAGCGGCCTCCGCCCTCTCCCCCCTCTCCGCTCTCTTCGCCCAGCTTTGGATCCTCCTCCCCCCAGCCTCTCCAGAGTAATTTCTCTCTCTCTCTCCCCTTCGGCATTTCCTTCTTTATTGGATCCTCCCCATTCATCTGCATTTAAACGTGCTCCTAGCTGCTTCTGGAAAAAAAAAAAAAAGGAAAAAGAAAAACAACCTTCACTCCTTCCATCCTAAATCACTTCTAGCAACTAGTGTCTTTTCTTTTTAAACTTCTTCAGACCCTGAGCTTTAGTAGAGATCACACACTACTGTACAAATTCCATCTGATCTGATCTACATAGTATTTTTAGAAACTTAAATCAGTCAAGAACATTAAAAAAAAAAAAAAACCCAGAACAATTTGGTTATATCTGGTTTCCAACTTGTGAGATGGAAACGTGTGGCACGACGCCCTCCTTACTTGGGGCCTGTCCGCTGGCCGGTCCACGGCAGACCCCACGTGCCCTGTGTTCTCACACCCAGCTGGCTTCCCCCAGGTTCTTCACCCCCTCGGCGGCTGTAGGTAACCTCTCTGTGTGTGACCGCTGGACTCAGCAAGGTCTTCCTTTCCTCAGTGGCACGCTGTAGTTACCTTCCACTCACCTCACTCTATTGAAACCATTCTTGCCAGCATCACCCATGACCTTTTACAACCAAAATCTGACACAGTTTTTAGCTCTTCTCTTGCTTGACCTCTAAACTGTATTTAAACTTGTTGGCCACCCAATTCCCACTCCTCACTCAGCCCTTATTCCAACAGACAATTCAGTCAGACTTTGGGGCTACACATTACCAGAACTCCTGGCATGTCCCCACCCTAAGCGCCATTGCATCCTGTTGTAAACAGGTGTGTAAAGTCTAACACATGTCAGAGCCTCAGGCTTTGGGACAGCATGAACCGGTTCTTAGTCATCATCATGCATGTATGTACATATGTGTATATGCATGTATGTGTGTATGTATGCATAAGTGTGGCAATACACACAAATATATTTATGGGTGCACACACACACACCAGCATGGTGCTTTGAACATAGAAGATATTCAATATTGGTAACTTAGTGAATAATCTCACCTCAAAAATTTCTCGAGTTTTTCTCTAGTCTCACAAATATATATACGATCACGATACTCTAAAGCAAATTTAATGTTACCAGGTACAAGGGCCTCATATCTGAAAGATAAGAAAAAAAAGATTGTATAATTAATACGCAGTACTGTATAAATAACATGACAAAAATGTTTCATTTTCTACCTATGCAACTCAAGGAAGAGATAAAACATTTTCCAGTTAAATAACAGTGATCTTTTGACCCAGATGTTTTTTGTTTTGTTTTTTAAAGATTTTATTTATTTATTTGACAGAGAGAGAGATCACAAGTAGGCAGAGAGGCAGGCAGAGAGAGGGGGGAAGCAGGGTCCCTGCTGAGCAGAGAGCCGGATGCGGGGCTCGATCCCAGGACCCTCAGATCATGACCTGAGCCAAAGGCAGAGGCTTTAACCCACTGAGCCACCCAGGCGCCCAGATGTTAGGATTGTTACGGGAGCTGCCTATTCTGAGTAGAGATGCCACCCTCCCCTCCCCCGGGGGCAAGGACCGGCCTGTGGTTTCCGTCCTGATAGGTCACCGGACAGTAGCCCTGCAGCTCTGCACACTTGGGGAATCGGCTCTTCAGCTCTGACAGCGTCAGCCTTTTGGGGATCATGTCAGCAGGTGGGAGTGGATGAGGGGCTAATGGAGGCACATACGATTCTGGGTTCTCCAAAAATTTCTGCAGGAAATGATTACAGCAATAAGACCATTTAAAACAGGAGTCCTCTGCCAGTCAAACACCCCGGGGGCTCTCCTGCTACTCTCCACTTGCAGCAGCAACCCAGCTCCCAGCCGCGCTCTGCTCTGGAGTAACTCCCTCCCTGGCGGGAAGTTCCTTAGAGTGAAGGTCCCAAGGTCTCTCCCAATCTCTCTCACTATTCCCTCGCGCGCTAATTCACACGTGAAATGTTTCTGGAGCTCGTGCTCTGTGCCAGGCACTGGGGGCGTGCCCATCACTTGCTGGCCCGTCTTCTGGTTCTGCAGTACAAGGAGCTGGGCGGGGGCGGCTGTTTGGGGTTGGGGTGGCCTCTCTGTAACATGGAGGGGGCGAACCCGATGCATGATCTCCAATGGCACTTGCAGTTTTAAAACTCTGTGACTGCCATTTATATACGCAGGAAGAAATAAATGTCTCCTTAATAAAGTGATTAAAAAAATTCTACCTCTTTAGAGGAAAGTAAGGTGTTCAGAGGCATCTGATTAGTTTGCAACCACGAATCTTTATCTTCACAAATTATAGACATCCTATTAGAACAGATGTGTGTTCTGTTGCATTAAACAGAAATACAGTATACAGATATACAGGGAACCCTAGCGATGAAAACATTTTAAAGCACAGGAGAGACCTAGGTGAGGTCTTGCTTCATTTCTCCCGACTGTGACTTCCCTTCTTCACTGTAGGAGCTTAATCCCATGGATGCCCCACTGTGGGCTGAGTCCCAATGCTCAGTATCCCCTCCATTGGTGGGAATCGCCATTGGCCTTCCCTAGCTGCTCAGCTGAGGGCCCATCACTGACCCTGAACCGCCGCTCTGTGCCAAAATCTCTGAGGTGCAGCCTCAGGACTGGCCTCCGAGTTGCCTCATTGGTCCTAATGTCATAGGTTCCAATAATGGGGCTCCCGGTCCCCGGTTCCTGGGTGTTGCCAGCTGCACCCACCCCTTCCTATTTGATGAATTCCGAGACAGGCATTTTCTTTCCCTGGCAAATGTGTGGAGTTAGGAACAAACTTACATTCAGATTTTCCTGAGAACTCATTTTATAATAGTGCCCTCTGAACTCTGCGGCAAATTCCAATGAGTCAGTTACAGAGCAATCAACCAGTTCATGTGATTCTGCCAGGCTGATCGGGCAGAACTGTCCAAATTCGCCCAGGCGAGAAATCAGTTCTTGAGGTGTGATACATAACTTGTCGATGCAGGCAGCTTTTCCTATTAGTAACAGAGTAACTATTTTACATATATATTTTTTTTTTCATAGAAAAAACAGCAATTTTAGAAATAAAATCATTTCAAGTACACACACGATACAATGCATGTACATTGTAAGATTCCAAACAACAGAGTAAAAAGTAAAAGTTTCTCTTCACACCTTCATCCTCCCAATTCATCATCCCTCCTGAGAGTAATCACTATTGATTTGTATCTTTTTCAGACTTTTTTCTATACACTTGCATATACACATTTATTTTTTGAGCATGTTTTTGCCACTATGCTGAAAACATTATTCTACAACTTTTACCAGTTAGTTATGGTCTTTGACATCTTTCCATATCAGTTTATATGATTTACCTAATTCTTTTTTAACTGATGCATAGTATTCCGTTGTAAAAATATACATATAGTTTACTTAGCCATTTATCTGTTGATGAATGTTTTGGTTGTTTTAATTCTTATCTATTATAAATTATATGTATGTTATAAACCATGTATGTATGTGTCTGCAGACCCACTTAGACACACACATATAAATTTGCTACCTATTTTAACTTTTTCTATGGGGTAGATTTCAAAAAGTGCAAATAGTTCGTTGACATGATGTTACTGTGCCCAGATGGCACACGAGAGAAGGGAAGAAATGTTTTTCCGAAAGTGACTAGGTTTACCCCAAAGAGTTTATTTAAAAAGGAAGATCCCAAGGTCCTACAATGAATGGGTTTAAGAGTTTTCTCCCCATTAGTGCACCGGAATGGGGATTCTGAAGAAATAAGACATGTTATAAAAAATGAAAAATTTTTTCATACATCTTAGTTATAATGAGTAAATTTTGACCCTTAATATATTTTGTTAATGGTCTCTCTCACTAGTGATAAGTTTTGTCTTTTAAAAATTATTACTATGCCTAGGAAGGTCTTAAATTAACTATAAAATTATGAACCGTAAATCATAGCTTGTTATGTGACAATGTAAACATATAAAATTGATCCTTAGGCCTGGAGCAATGGTTTACAAGCCAAAGAATGCAGAGGATTGCTGGCAAAACTGGAAGCTAAGAGAAAGACATGGAACAGATTCTCCCCTAGAGCCTTCAGAGAGAATATTGCCCTTGTAACACCTTGATTTTGAGCTTCTAGCCTCCAGAACTGTGAGAGAAAAAATTTCTCTTGTTTAAGCCACCCAGTTTGTGGTACTTCCTCACAGCAGGCTTAGGAAACTAGAACAATTACAAAAGACGGTGACTTCTGCCTTGTTGGCACTCTTTCTTGCCTTCTCAGCTTGTTCACTTGATAGAACAAAGGTGCCAGGTTGGAAAGGTCTATATGGGAACGAACTGAAAATGGTCTGTGGCTAACAGCCAGCAAGAAACTGAGGCCCTCAATCCAACATCCCTCAAGGAACGAAATCTTGTCAACAATACGTGAATGAGTGTGATAGTAGATTTTTTCCTAGTTGGGCCTTCAGATGAGATGGTAATCCTAGACAATACCTTGATTAGAATTGTGAGAGTTCCTGAAGCAGAGAATCCTGTTAAACTGTGACTGGATTCCTGACCCAGAGAAATTGTATGTGTGTGTGTGTTATTTTAAGCTGCTAAGTTTTGAAATACTTTGTTATGCAGCATAAACTAATATGCTATTCCATCTGTTGTTTATGACACAGATGAAAAAGCTAAGAAGCCCTAATATTCCTTCCCTACAAAGAATATTACACTACTATAATATTATAGTGCCATAATATTATTCTGAAATGTTATAATGTACAGTACTATGGTATAATAATATGTTTTATTATTAAAGTATATAGTATTATATAGTGCTATAATATTATACTATACGGTACTATAGTATTACAATTCTAGCTGTTTTTTTTTTTTAAAGATTTTATTTATTTATTTGACAGTGAGAAAGAGATCACAAGTAGGCAGAGAGCCAGGAGAGGGAGAGGAGGAAGCAGGCTCCCCGTTGAGCAGAAAGCCTGATGTGGGGCTCGATTCCAGGACCCTGAGATCATGACCTGAGCTGAAGGCAGAGGCTTTAACCCACTGAGCCACCCAGGCGTCCCCAATTCTAGCTGTTCTTTAGCTCAGATGTGCTGAACCTCACCAATTCTGACAGGTGTAGTGACAGGGTAATTTAAAATCACATGGCTTAAGTCCTAAAGATACTCAAATATCTCTTCTGTATGCTTCATGACATCTGGCAATGTCCATATATCTTAATCTGGAATGTGGCAGAATGAGGAGGAATCTCTTTAATCTTCTAGCCCTGACCTTGCTCCATCTCATTAGTCAGAGTAAACTTTGGGCCTCTGATAGGAGAGGATCATTTGAATAGCATACAAGGAAGTGTGGAATGAAAACAAAATAAAAAGTCAAAACTAAATTTAAACAATCAGGTACAGGTTAGATTATTCGGTGGAAGTTAAAGCAGAAGATCAATAAAGTCGACTTCTATTAAACTATTCAAGGCAGAGGCAAGTATATATGGAATAATGAAGTGGATACCATGGCGCCCCATCCAGATCCCTCCTCGGGGCTGATGCCGCCATCCCCCAGAGGCTGGGAGCATCAGTGCTGATCTGTCACTGGTTAACCCCCTCCCAGAGCACCTGTGGTCCACGGCAGGCTAATGGAGGGATATAGAGCCTGGCTCCTCCCCTCAGTTGGGAAATTCTGAAGGTCCACCCTTGCTCCAGGGCTTCCCTACTGGATCTGCTGAAGCTTTCCTTTCCACCACAGGGCAGGTCAGTTTCTCCTGTCCAATTCTATTGTTCTCACTCCCCACAGTGTATCTCCTGATTAACACACAGGAAGCCCAGTGAGTTTAAATTTCAGGTTAACAACGAAGGGGTTTTTTTGTTGTTGTTTAGATTATTTATTTATTTATTTGTTTGACAGAGAGAGAGAGAGAGAGAGATCACAAGTAGGCAGAGAGGCAGGCAGAGAGTGAAGGGGAAGCAGGCGCCCTGCTGAGCAGAGAGCCTGATGCGGGGCTTGATCCCAGGGCTCTGAGATCATGATCCGAGCCGAAGACAGAGGCTTTAACCCACTGAGCCACACAGGCACCCCTCAATGAAAGGTTTTTAGTATAAGTATGTCCTATGCAATATTTGGGACATACTTACACTAAAAACTTATTTGTTATTTATCTGAAATTCAAATTTAACTGGGCATTCTGTATTTTTGGTTGCTAAATCTGGCAACTCAAATCCTGAGAATACTTTCTGATGAAGCTTCTGCAGACAACTTTTAATCTTATTTAATCTTGAGTCTGTTTCCAGGGAACTCAGTCTAAGGTAGGGAGGGTGAACTAGGGTAACAGAAAGATGAATGAGGCACAAGTTTTGCTTTCAAAGTCTGCCATGGAGTGTTTTACAAGTGTGATGCTTTCCAAAACTTATTGTGAGGAGGTTTCTAAAAACCCAATTCTTTCTTCCCTTGTACTTGTTATGCCTTGTAATCCTCAGGTGAAAAGAAATTCCCAGTCTGCAGACAAACAGGAACCAGAGATCCTGATTATACCCAAATAATGAAGCTAATCAAGATTTAATGATGCAGAATCCTCACGGAATTCTGCCTTGTGTAAGACTCTCTTAGTCACATTGCTCTCATACCTCATTATATCTTCTCTGTAGTCCCACAGTTAAACAACGTCACTAACCAGATGTCTGTGAGAAGCCTACAGCTCAATTCTTTAGAGTCATCACTCTTTTTAGAGATATCAGATATAGATAACTTTCCTTCTATTTTATGTATTTTTAGAGAAAAGTCAAGAAACTTATAGGAATATATAATCAAACATTTTCTTTCATGGATTCCAAATATATATTAAAAGCCATTTTATGCTCAAGTTTAACTTTTTATAGATTCAGCACTTATGTAATACCATAATATAAATACCAAAAATAGCTTTAATTCTAGATTCGTGAACAAAATTTTGCCAAGTGTCATTCCATAGCCCACTACTCTCCTATAACTAGCACTTTTGAAACTTAGCTTCTTAAATGGCTTTCCAAACACTATAAACTCTTCTAGTGAGAGGCTATGTATTATTTTTATGTGCTAGGTTCACACAGCAACTCAATAAATGATGGCTTGAATAGTGGCAGTCATTTATGAGAACAGTATACATGCCCACAATAATTGGCTAGTACCACATACTTAAAAGACTGATTAAGATTGTGGGAACAAATGTTCAAATTGAATGAATTATGGTAATATGAGTCAGACATGTATAGACTTTCAATTAATATTTTATTCTATTTTAACAATTTAATGTTTTCTTACCTGCTTTTATTCTTTCCAGGTATATCTGCATATATTTATTCACCATTTGAACTTTCTTAATGACTGCATTCCATACCCACCATTTGCTGTGAAATCCATCAATCACATACCAGTTCTGATGCTGTTCTTGATAATATTTCCTAATCTCATCAATATTTTTGTGGTGTTTTGAGTTTTTGACAGCTATAATCTGTGTGCTGTTGTGCAGTGGATAAGGCAAACTAATAGAGAAACAGAGTGAATGGATAAAGCTGTTAAAAATACACTTTTTTCTGGATGGTTAAAGTTTATTTCTTTATCATTGGTTTCATCACATACATTACCTTTGTTCCTTTTTTTTTTCCAGGAACAATCTTTTGAAAATCTCCCTGGAAGGCACATGCAACTCAAAGATGACCATGGGGATGATTGACCTAGCTTCCAAGAGACTCACTTGATACTTAGTTACAGGGTAGCCATCGATGACAACACTAACAAGGAGAAACATGAAAATAATTCCAGATTTCTTTTCTCTCATATCTTCCTTCCTGTCTTCTAGAACCAGTCTATCTCTTTAGGAATAGTCTCTTGCTCTTTCTTTTGTAACTTGACTTATCATCTTCCTTGCACTTTGTGCTCTTTATCTCTCTATTTTTAACCTCAGTCAGCCCAAGAGCCAGATGTAGGGCAGCATACAGAGACACAGCTCTGAAGTCATGCACTTAGCATCACAGAGCTAGGCTTGGGCAGAACTCAAGAGGTAACGCACGTTATACCTTGAACATTGTGTTACTCAATTGGTGCTTTTATCCTAAGCATGAAACAGTGGAAAGAATACAGGCTTCAGAGGCAGACAGACTTAGATTTAAGACCTAGCTTGACCTCTCTGAGTCTCAGTTTTCAGTAAAATAGGGGAAATGATACTTAACCCTGCGAGTTGTCTTAAAGACTTATAGATCTGGTATGTAAAGCAACTAGAATAGATCCTGGCACAATAAATAGTATCTTAGTAAGAGATTAAGCAAATATGGGGAAACGATTGTGCTCTAAGCTTGCTTTTATAGTAAAGTTCTATGGGAAGGCTGGAGGGTGGTGGTGGGAGGAGAGATGGGGAGTTGGTGAGAGGAGCCCTGTGATATCTGGGAGAGAATCATCCCATCAGGACCCATCATGCTTCTGAGCATAAATGACAGAGAATTTAAGTTAGTTCAACAGTCTGAGATAATGAGAGTATAACTATCAAACTGAGAGGAGGAATAAAGGGTGTCCACACATTCAGAGAGGATTGACCCCCAAAGTCAGGAAACTCCCTCTGAGGTGGGAGCGAGCTGGGCCTGCTGGCTGCTAGTCATCAGGAAGGGCTGGTCTAGAGGAAATTGCAGGATCTGCTTACTTAGTGTTCTCCGGCAAAGTCTCTAGGCATGAGTTCTAAGTTTCATGGCAGAGAGGATTTTAAGTTAATGGAGTCAAGGAAACCTACTAGAGAATGTTATGTGCCATGGTTGTGTTTTGGGGTTTTCAAAATAGAGAGTAGCTCAATTTCTTCACTTATGAAGGGTCGCTTGAGTGGCACTCAAGATTAGGAAAATTCAGGATGATCGGCCAGTCATTGTCCTGGTATTAAGGTGAAGTAAAACCCTTATGACGCAAGACTGCCTTCACAGAGATCCCTTGTGTGCAAAGCTGCATGCCAGGGAGGAGGTAACTCAGTTTGTGGAAGTCCTAGGGCCTTCTCTGGGGGAAAAAATCTGACACCTCAGAATCTGCTCTTCATAACGGAAATTAGAAGAACTGTCCTAAGACTTGATTAAGGACTAGTAGCAGGGAAGGGCTAAAAGCCTCTTAATACAAGCTTCAGTAAATCAGTAGGATTCTCAGTGACCTGGGCTCAAGACCAAGATCAGTAGCTCAGTGACCTGGGCTCAAGACCAGGGCGTTAGGCCGCACTGGCTTTTATTTTATTTATTTATTTATTTATTTATTTATTTATTTATTTAGATTATTTATTTATTTATTTGACAGAAAGAGAGATCACAAGTAGGCAGAGAGGCAGGCAGAGAGAGAGGGGGAAGCAGGCTCCCTACTGAGCAGAGAACCCGATGCAGGGCTCAATCCCAGGACCCTGAGATCATGACCTGAGCTGAAGGCAAAGGCTTTAACCCACTGAGCCACCCAGGCGCCCCTGCACTGGCTTTTACACCTGGGTGTGACCAGTGGCTACACTGGGTGAGTAATGGTTGGGCAGAGGATTGTAAACTGAAGAGGGCCCTCAGGTCCAAATGTAACGTTAAGGGAGGGCCACTGCTCCCTGTGCAGAGAGCTGGGCCAGTGAGAAACTGTCTCCATTAGACCAATACCTTCTAGGGGACAGGGGAGGGCCACTCCTTCATCATTCCATGGAGCAGTGAGGAGGTCTACCAGATGTTGGAAGTACTGGCCCCCTTTGTTGGCAGCGTAAGCCCCGAGACTCTTGGACAACACAGGGGTTGCTGTGGTGAGGGAAGTGGCTGGCTTGCTCTTCTACCATATGAGTGTTCAAGCCAAGTTTTAGCCTGACTGCAAATTAAAACATATATTTTTATGTTAATATATTAAAACATATATTTATATGTGGGTGCCTAAGGTGTGAGAAGTAGACCACACCCTTTACAAGGGCTTTAAACCTTGTTTAAGATGAGTGTTTTAAATTCTGGCAGTAATTCTTAAGTCTTTAATTCCCTCCCCACCCCCGCCCCCACTTACCCTGCAGTGTTACATATACTTTCCATCAGACAGATTTCTAAGGCTTGAATAGCCAGTTCATCAGGTGCTGTCATTCCTTTATGAAGATGCCAATTTAGCATGAGTGCCAGCTCTGTGTCTGGTTGGCTGTTTAAGACATAGCGCAAAGCTTCTCCTATTGACAGACGCTTTAAGCCATATTCGCTTGAAATTTTTTGGGCAACTGGAAAACATTAACACTTTAAACTTATTCCATTTCACAGATTCATTAGTTAACCTTATTTCTAACTTCTGGCAAACTGACATCCACAGTGAGCCAGCTAATGTTCACATTTCCCAAAGAAATTTTGAAAATTAAAATTGTTACATTTTATTGAATTAATACTGTCCAAGGTCAGTCATTAAGACTTCAAGTATGTGGCTGACAGGTCTGGTTAATGAGCCAACTCTGTGGGTTTTTCTCATAACCAAACTGACATTTAAGTGTCTTCTTCCTTCTGCACAAGGTAGCAACAATTTTGAGAACTTTACATGGCATCCTATGTGTACTATTAATATTTGGTATTATGTCCAAAATAATAATCTAATGCTCCTGTGTCACTGGAATGTATCATTTCCTTTTCTATCCATTTATGGACTCCATGCTGCAATCAGAAGAGCATACCCCTAAACGGATCTCAGTTAATCCTATATGAAATAATTTTTTAAAGATTTTTTTAAAGATATTTATTTGTCAGAGAGAGAAAGAAAGTGAGCAAGCATGCACAAGCAGGGGGAACAGCGGGCAGAAGAAGCAGGCTCCCTGCTGAGCAAGGAGCCTGATGCAGGACTTGATCCTAGGACCCTGGGATCATGACCTAAGCTGAAAGCAGAAGCTTAACTGACTGAGCCACCCAGGCATCCCTAAATATTTTTTTAAATTTATTTGACAGAGAGAGAGAGAGAGTGAGCACAAGCAGGGGAGTGGCAGGCAGAGAGAGAGGGAGAAGCAGGCTCCCCGATGAGCAAGGATCCCGATGTGGGGCTCGATCTCAGGACCCTTGACATTATGACCTGAGATGAAGGCAGACAGTTAATCAACTGAGCCACCCAGGTGCCTCCTCTATGAAATAATTTTAAAGAATTATAATAGTGTGCCTGACATTTTATTTTTTTAATCTTTAAAAAAAGGTTTTATTTATTTATTTATTTATTTATTTATTTATTTATTTGAGAGAGAGAGAGAATGAGTGAGCATGCACAAGCAAGGGGAGGGGCAGAAAGGAGGGAAAGAGAGAGAGAGAATCTCTCCAGCAGACTCCTGACTGAGCACAGAGCCCAATGTGGGGCTTGTTCTCATGACCCTAAGATCACGACCTGAGCCAAAATCAAGAGTTGGATGCTTAACTGACTAAGCCACTGAGGCACCTGACATTTTAGTAGTAATTTACAGTTCATGAAGCAATTTTTCTTCTGTGGCTTTATTTGGTATTTTCAACCATTCCATTAGATGGGTAGAATGGATACTGAAATTCTAATTTTGTAGATGAGAGGACTGATGCCCACTCATATGGAATAATTTTTCCGAGGTTACATAGATGTTGCTCTTGGTTGAAAGAGGACCCACCTTGACCTCTGCTTCTCCTAAATGAGACCATAAGCAAAGGCTTCCAGTAAGTGTTAAATGTAGGCACACTCTGTAGTGGTATATATACCCTGCCTTATCATGTCTGGAGACAGCAGAGTGTAGAGGACACTGAGAGAGCCCAGCCTATCTTTTTGGAATGCAGATTAACTGACCACAGTTAGGGTCACCCCAAAGGGAAGCCCCTGTGAGAGCCACAGAGCCCTTAATCTCAGCTTTGCCACAAATGCTGGAATCAGGTTTTTTTAAGTTCTAATAATAATAAAACTTCTACAACTTGATATCTTATTAAAAATTCACCTCTATTTCAACAAAGAAATGAAAAATCAAAACAAGATGGTATTGACACAAAAACAGACACATAGATCAATAGAACAGAATAGAGAGCCCAGAAATAAACCTACATGTATATGGTCAATTAATTTATGACAAAGGAGGCAAGAATACACAATGGGGATAAGACAGTCTCTTTAATAAATGGTGTTGTGAAACCTAGACAGCTATATGCAAAAGAATAAAACTATCAGGAATATAATTTGCTGGAGCCACTGTTGAAAACAGTATGGAGGTTCCTCAAGAAGTTAAAAATAGAAATACCATACAATGAAGTAATTCCACTGCTGGATATTTACCCAAAGAAAACAAAAACACTAATTTGAAAAGATACATGCACCCCTGTGTTTACTGCAGCATTGTTTACAATAGCCAAGATATGGAATCAAATAAGTGTCCATTGACAGATGAATGGGAAAAAATGTAATGCATGTGTGCACACGCACGTGTGCACACGCACAAACACACACAAAGGAATACTACTCAGCCATAAAAAGAATAAGATCTTTCTATTTTTGACAACATGGATGGACCCAGAGGGTATTATGCTAAGTAAAATAAGTCAGACAGAGAAAGACAAATACTATTATGATTTCACTTATATGTGGAATCTAAAAAAACAAATGAACAAACAAACAAAAAACCAGAAGTAGACTCATAAATACAGAGAACAAACTGATAGTTGCTAGAGAGGGGAGATTGGGGGATGGGTGAAATAGGTGAGGGAGATTAAGAGGCACACAAAAAAGTAAATGAGAAATCAGATTGTTTTATCTACATTTTCACCTTTTGCTCTGGTTGAGGGATCTTATTTTAAAGGTCAGTGGATTTGGTTTTTTAGGGAAATAAATGTTTGTGAACATTAAAAAAAAAATTTTTTTTTTAGAGAGACAGAGTGCACGCGCAAGTGGCAGGGGTGGGGGAGAGAGCAAAAGGAGAGGGGGAGAGAGTTTCTCAAACAGGATCCACACTCCGTGCAGAGCCAGCTGCAGGCTCAATCTCATGACCCTGAGATCATGACCTGAGCTGAAATCAAGAGTTGGACGCTTAGCCAAATGAGCCACCCAGGAGCCCCTATGTTTGTGAATGTTTAGAATATGACTATTAAAGACTCTTCCATCATGTTAAGAGGTTTAAATGGGCAAAAGAAACTTTTCGACTGGAACACAAAACTCCCTTTTATTATTCCTGGTGACAAATTTATCTTTGACCTCATCTCTCCCCTTCATTCTCTATTCAGTCAGTCATTAAGTCCAATTGTTTTCCTTTGAAATATCTCCTGTATCTGTCCTTTCCATTTTATTCTCATTGCGACCAACCATTGCTCATGTTGTTATCATATCATCTTGAAATACTACAACCGATCTTTTGCTGGGCTATTGGCCTTAAAAAAAAAAACACAGTCCAAAGTCACACAAAATTCAAATATTATGGGGATACAGTTTACCAAATGCCCTTTTCAACAGTGATTAAGACAATGGATTTTTACTTTTTAAACTATTAACACAGTAGATTACATTTTAATTTTTAAAAATCATATTAAAATCTTTTAATATAATTTTTCTGCTAATATAATATTAATATATTTTATTTGACTATATTTATAAGTGATATTAATTTGTAATATATTTTCTTGTATTATTTTTGTTAGGTTTTAATACCAGAGTTATGCTAATTTAAAAATCAATTTGTATTCTTTATAACTTTTTGGATATATGGACAATAATTTAGCCCATATAAATATTTGATTATATTTATTAAGGACTATACTCCTTAATTAAAAAAAAACACTGGAAATAAATTGGGAAACTCACTGTCTTTTTTCCCCTGCTGTGAAAAAGCTTACAAAAACACAGGAATTATCTCCTGAGTTTTTTAATTCTTTGAAAGTTTGATATAATTATTCTCTAAAAATACTGATTGATCCTGGACTGTTTTGGAATGAGATTATATTTTGAATGACTTCTCTTCAATAGTTGTTATCCTATTTAGGTTTTCTATCTCTTTTTGAGTGAATTTTGATAGTTGGTTTCCTGGAGAAGTGGCAGTAGCTTTCAGGAGATTCTTTTATACTTAAGAATAACAAAGGCCGGGACGCCTGGGTGGCTCAGTGGGTTAAAGCCTCTGCCTTCGGCTCAGGTCATGATCTCAGGGTCCTGGGATCGAGTTCCGCATCAGGCTCTCTGCTCCACAGGAAGCCTGCTCCCCCCTCTCTCTGCCTGCCTCTCTGCCTACTTGTGATTTCTCTTCTCTCTGTCAAATAAATAAATAAAATCTTAAATAAAAAAAAAAAGAATAACAAAGGCCACAGCAATAAGAGAAAGGATAAAAACCTATGATCATTTCAATAGATGCAGAAAAAGCATTTAACAAAGTACAACATCCATTTATGATAAAAACTCCCAACAAAGTAGGTTTCTAGGGAACATACCTCAACATAATAAAGTTTTTATATGAAAAACTCACATCATACTCAATGGGGACAAATCATTGAGGGGATAACTTTTCCCCTGAAGTCAGGAATAAGACAAGGATGTCCACTCTCACCACATTTGAAAAAAGATTTTTTATTTATTCATTTGAGAGAGAGAGACCAAGCAAGAACATGAGCAGGGGGGAGCATCAGAGGGAGAGAGAGAAGCAGACTCCCATCTGAGCAGGGTGCCCGACTTGGGGCTCAATCCCAGGACGCCAGGATCATGACCTGAACAGAAGGTGGACCCTTAACCGACTGAGCCACCCAGGTGGCCCACTCTCACCACTTTTATTCAACAAAGTACTGGAAGTCGTAGCCATAGCAATCAGACAATAAGTAGAAAGGAATAAAAGGGATCCAAATTGGTAGGGAAGAAGTAAAACTTCACTGTTTACAGATGACATGATACTCATTATATATAGAAAACCATAAAGACCTCACCAAAGAACTATTAGAACTGATAAGTGAATTTAGTAAGGTTATAGGATACAAAATCAATGTATAGAAATCTGTATTATTTCTGTACACTAATAATGAAGCAGCAGAAAGAGAAATTAAGAAAACAATCCCATTTATAATCACATCAAAAATAATAACATACCTAGGAATAAACTTATTCAAAGAGGTGAAAGACCTGTACTCTAAAAACTATAAAATGTTGATGAAAGAAATTAAAGATGACACAAACAAATGGAAAGATATCTTATGCTCATGGATTGGAAGAACAAATATTGTCAAAATGTCTCTACCGGCCAAAACGGATTTAATGCAATCTCTATCAAAATACCAACAGGATTTTTCACAGAACTAGAACAAGCAATCCTAAAATTTGTATGGAACCACAAAAGATCCCCAGTAGCCAAAGTAATCTTGAAAAAGAAAAACAAAACAAAACTGGAGGCATCACAATTCTAGACTCCAAGTTATATTACAAAGCTGTAGTAATCAAAACAGTATGGTACTGGCATGAAAACAACACAGATCAAGGAAACAGAATAGGAAACCCAGAAATAAACTCACATTAAATAGTCAAACTTTGACAAAGCAGGAAAGAATATGCAATGGGAAAAAGACAATCTCTTCAACAAATGATGTTGGGAAAACTGGGTAGCTACATGCAAAAGAATGAAACTGGACCCCTTTCTTATACCATACACAAAAATAAACTCAAAATGGATTAAGGACCTAAATGTGAGACCTAAAACCATAAAAATTGTGGAAGAGAGCACAGGCAGTAATTTCTCTGACATCAGCCCTAGGAACGTTTTTGTAGTTATGCCTCCAGAGGCAAAGGAAACAAAAGGAAAAATAAACTATTGGGACTGTATCAAAATAAAAAGCTTCTGCATAGCAAAGGAAGCAACCAACAAAACTAAAAGAAAACCTATGGAATGGGAGAAGATACTTACAAATGATATATCCAATAAAGAATACAAATTATATAATTGAATACAAATTATATAAAGAAGTTATACAATTCTACACTCAAAAAACAAATAATCCAATTAAGAAATGGGCAGGAAACATAAACCGACATTTCTCCAAAGACGTACAAACGGCCAACAGACACATCAAAAGATGCTTAACAACACTCAACATCAGGGAAATGCAAGTCAAAATCACAATGAAAAAAAATGAAAAAAAAAAATCACAATGAGATATTACTTCACACCAGTCAGAATGGTTAAAATAAACACAAGAAACAACAAGTGTTGGCAAGGATGTGGAGAAATAGGAATGCTTGTGCTGTTAGTGGGAATGCAAACTGGTGCAGCCACTGTGGAAGACAGTATGGAGGTTCCTCGAAAAATTAAAAATAAAACTACCCATGATCCAGGAATTTCACTCTTGAGTCTTTATCCCCAAAATACGAAAACTCTAATCAAAAGGATACATGCACCCCTATGTTTATTGCAGCATTATTTACAATAGCCGTGTTATGGAAGCAGCCTAAGTATTCACTGATAGATGAATGGATACACTTGATCCTAGCCAAAAGGCTGAGAAGCGATTGATAGATGAATGGATAAAGAAGAGCTGGTACACACCACACACACACACACACACACACACACACACACACACACACACACTGGAATATTACTCAGTCATAAAAAGGGACAACATCTTGCCATTTGTAACAACATGGATGGATCTACAGAATATAATGCTAAGCAAAGTAAGCCAGTCAGAAAAAGACAAATACTACATGATTTCACTGATATATGGAATTTAAGAAACAAAACAAACAAAAGAAAAAAGAAAAAAAGAGACAAACCAAAAAACAGACTCTTAACTATAGAGAACAGATGGTTTCCAGAGGAAAGGTTGGTGGGCGGACGGATGAAACAGGTGAAGGGCACTAAGAGTACACTTATCTTGATGAGCACTGAGTAATGCATGGAATTATTGAATCACTATATCGTACATTTGAATATAATACTATATGATAACTGCATTGGGATTAAAACAACAACAACAACAAAGGCAAAAACATATTCTTACCTGTAGTTTTCCCAGATTTTGGAGGTCCCAGAACTATAATCCTAATGGGCACAGTAGGCTTAGGTTTGGGTTGGCGGATATATTTGATGGGGTTCTTCATAAATTTTTCTTTAGTTTCCTTACTAGATAAAAAATAAATATACTGACGATGGATGACAGCATGGAGTGGATTCTCTGAAGTTTCAATTGGTTTGATTGTCTCTCCTTCACTTAGCTGCAGTATATACACAATTGAATTCAATAGGTGTAAGTTATTCAGCATTTCTCCCAAACGCATTTGAACAAATTCGTAAAATAAGAAAATCTTTCTTACAATATATAAAACTAATTATAGCCAAATATTATTATTAAAGACTATGTAAAAAGAATAAACTATTTTACACCTGTATGCAATTGATGAAATCTTAACTAGCTTTCAGTTTATGACAATTATAGTTCTCCTATTTCCTTTATAATGTATTTACTGTGTTTTTGCCAAGGAGTGTAAAGTTGTTTGCATATATTCATGGGCCAATTTATCCTCGCAAACAGGTCCATTCCTAAGGTGGTGTTATAGATGCAAATGTGTTCCCCACAATTCATAGGTTGAAGCCCTAATCCCCAAAGTGACTGTATTTGGAGATAGGGCCCTTTAAAGAGGTAATTAAGGTTGCGATCGTAAGAGTGGGGCCCTATCCAATAAGACTTGTGTCTTTATACGAAGAGGAAGAGACACCAGGAGTGATAAGTGCAGAGGAAAGGTCATGTGCGGACACAGTGAGAAGGTAATCATCTGCAAGCCAGGAAGAGAGGTCTCACCAGAAAACTGTCCCTGCTGGCACCTAGATCTTGGATTTCCAGCCTTAGAACTGTGAGAAAATAAATTTCTGTTGTTTGAACCGCCGCATCTGTGGTACTTCGTTACGGCAGCCTGAGTGGAGTACTGCAGGCGGGGTCCTGGGTTATCTTTAGGGGCATACTGGTAGGACAGATCCCACAGGCTTCTTATCCACATTGTATATAGGCAAAATTCCACTCACATAAACATCAAGAGCAGTCACAAAAGGAAAAAATACCTAAAAGGCTGCTTAACGTATAGGTATGGAAAGGCGTGGGAGGAAAAGTCCCACATATTTGCATTAGGTCAAGATGAGAACTGGGTAATTAATTGATGTTAGGTTTGGATATCTTTTTTTAGAGCATCAGATGGCCAAGTATCAGCCCATACTGGACAAAGTAGGTGTGAAGCAGTACGTTTCAATATTGCTCCTTTACCAGAGCTACACCAAGACAGTTGTCACAGGTCAATGATATTGTCAACATCAACATTTTTGGGCTGGAGTAAATGCTAGGTATAAGAAGAAACACAGGCACATATTGCATGGAGCACTGGGTGTGGTGCATGAACAACGAATCTTGGAACACCGAAAAAATAAAATAAAATTAAAAAAAAAAAAAAGAAGAAACACGGGTGGTGTGGGAATGTCTGCTGTATGTCTTATATTTGGTAATTTAAAAAAAGCTGAAAGTCTAATGGTTCCATTTCAAATTCCCAAATTGAGAGTCCTTACAGTAGTTTCTGCTATTATTCAAAATACTTAGCATGTATCCTTTCTCCTCTGTAGGTCAGACTACACATAGTGTCATCAAATCAGAAATATCGAATTTGGCTCAGTTAGTTAAGGGGCTGCCTTTGACTGAGGTCATGATCTCAGGATCCTGAGATCAAGCCCCACATCGGGCTCCCTCCTAAGCTGGGGGGTGGGGGTTTGCTTCTCCCTCTCTCTGTCCCTACCCAACACTCATGCTCTCTCTCTCAAATAAATAAAGTCTTTTTAAAAAAACTGTCATGCACCCAGGATGATTTAAACAGCCCTGAAAAATGCTTATTTAAATGCTTAAACCCTTCCTATGACATGTGCTCCTTTCTCCACAAGGCATTTTTGTGTGGTCCTGTTATGTTTAGACATGAGTCCTTTCTCCCTAAATAGGGTTCTGACTTTGTCTGCTTCCTCCCCTTTCTTTCTTGTCTCAGAGAGAAGGGCATGACTATCTTTCAAAAGCTTTCTAGGTGATTTTAATACACGCTTAACTCTAATTCTCTATGGAAGGCATTTTCATATGTCTCTATATTCCAGCATGATATTTGAAAATGTTTCTCTTGATGTCCTACAGCTAAGATAAAGAAGATGGTATAATTAAGTAGAACTGAAATTGATTGTGTCAATATCAACCAAGAAGGAGGTTTCAAGTAAATGCACATGGCTCCATTTTGGATCCCATCTTCCGAAATACTTTTTATCAGTGACCAATAAAAGTAATACATATTAATAACAGCTATAAGTTTTATTGAGCACTTACAAAAAGCCAAACACTGTTGTAAGCACTTTACAATAATTAACTCATTTAATCATTATAACAATATTGTAAGGTAGGGACTCTTCTTATTCTCATTATTCAAATGAGAATGACTCAGAGAGGTTAAGTAATTTTGTCCAAGGTCATTCATCTAATAAGTAGTGGTTTTGAACCTAGGCAGTCTGGCTCCAGAGGCCATAATCTACTCCACTGTGCTATATCATTGATAGAAATAAATGGGTACATGGGGGGGAGTGCCTGGGTGGCTCAGTGGGTTAAAGCCTCTGCCTTCAGCTCAGGTCATGATCTCAGGGTCCTGGGATCGAGCCCCACATCTGGCTCTCTGCTCAGCGGGGAGCCTGCTTCCTCCTCTCTCTCTGCCTGCTTCTCTGCCTACTTGTGATCTCTCTCTCTCTCTGTCAAATAAATAAAATCTTAAAAAAAAAAAGGTACATGGGATCAAGTGAGCAAGTCACTATCACGTGACATTTTTAAATTGTCTTTATAACACTTAATATTATCTCTCAAGAACATATTTGTTTGTTGACTTATTTATTGCCTATCCTCCCTCCCCAATCCAAATAGAATATAAGCTGGAAGACAAAAGAAACCTTGTCTGTTATCCTCACTACTGTATTTCCAGGGACTAGAACAGTGGCTGGCAAATTCTTTGTTGAGATTTGTTGAAAATCATCCCACATTTGAGGTTACTGAATTCCAACTGGATTTAATCTGTTTGTCCACACTGCATAAAAATACGGTCCTTAGGAATGCTTATTATGAACATTAATGTCACATTTTGTATTGTGTCTCACACTTTCCAGAGGACTTTATACTCTTGTATTTGATCACAGTGGCCTGGTGGCATTATTCTTTCATCTTAAAGGTAAGGAACCAGACAGGGTCTTAGTACAGAACTAGGTCTTAGTACAGGGTCTGAGACCCTGGGTCCAGTAAAGAATCAAAGAGATTAAATGACTTGCCTACAATTAGGTGGCATATTAGTACCGGAGCTCAGCCCTTTAGATGTATAATCTGAAAATATTTCTACTACCCATCTTCAGCTACAAAGTTAAAACCAAATTGGAATTGTGTTATCTCTATAGAAGTTGATAAAAGAAATTAAACCCTTTGATTACGTTTCATACTGCAGAAAGATAAAACAACCACATATTTTTATAGCAAGGTAAGAGTACTGTACAATGCTTATGATTTTTGAAATTATCCTCTGTCTTCTTCTTAGACATACTTAAAAAAATAAAAGAAAGAACACGGCTTTTAGGTGCATTTGCTGCATTACCTTTACAGGGTCCCAGTAGCCAAATGAGCTTATATACTTATAGGTATAGCTGAGCATTTTCTGGGCAAGGTGTGATGCTATTGGATAACATTTTTCAAAAATACTCTCACGATTCTCCACCAGTGGTTGCAGTTTCATACTCATATTATATTGTACAATGTGAATTTTCCGAGCTCCATTAATGAAAACCACTGGTATCAAAAGCCTCTCAAATTCATCCTGATGAAAAAAAATAATAAAATCAAATATTTTTAATGGGACGAAGTCTGGTCACAGCACATAGATGTTGCTGGTGACAGAATGCTTCAGTCAAAAAAAACCCAAATATTTTTTAGTTTCTAAGTGGCTGCATATTGGCAGCTAAAACTTTTGACTCTATGTGGCTTCCATGTTGCCCTTGATTTATTAATTTGTTTTCATAATTGCAAGTGGTGCTGGCAAAAGGAAAGAGAGCCCTAAAATAAACATTTCTTTTGAAATGTTAAAAAGAAACCAAGACATAAATCAAATATTTGTTCCATTCTCAAATGTTACATTTTGAATTATGAAAAATGAAGGAAGAGTAATAACCTGTATTGCTTGTAAATTACTCATATCTGCTTCAAATTTTTCTCCCAGTTCACCTCTCAGGCGCTCAAGTGCCTCAATTTCCTGTTCTTCCTCTTCCTCACTCATCACTTCCTCATCTTTTGGAAATTCATCTTCAAGGATGTTGTCAATATCATCTTCATCTTCTTCAGGCTCTTCTTCACTGAAATCTTCATCTTCTTTGCCAATCTAAGGAAGAACATATTCTCTTTTACTACATATATAAAATATGCAACAAATGACTCTGCTAACTAATCATTTGGAATATTTTATGTAACTGGATATTGGTTGGTATGACACGGCAACATTCTTTTAGTGACACAGTAAAAATTTAAATATCTGGCACCCAGAAATTTAATCCCTTCAAGGCTCTGACACCATACTGATCAGATAGTAATTACATAAACAAGATAGTAAATGCTACTTATGCCTACAGTTGTGATAAAGTTGCATTTGTTTATTTAGAGTTTTTATCTTAATTCCAGTTAATTAACATACAGGTGTACAATACAGTGATTCAACAATTCCATACATCAGCTGGTGCTCATCACAAGCATGCCCCTTAATCCCCATCATCTGATTAACCCATTCCCCCACCCACCTCCAATGCTGGTAACCATCAGTTTGTTCTCTGAGAGTTTGTTTCTTCTTCTTCTCCCCTCCCCCCAGGTGGTCGATACCTTCACTGCTGTCGAGGTGGGGGGCTCAGGAGTTCTTGGTGGGGCCCCAGCTTCCTCTTCCCCATCACAGGCTTCTGGTGCTCAGGATGGCACCGGCTCTGCAAACGGCAGCCATGTGCAGATCTGGGCGGTACTTGGTTCTTGTGGATCACGTACCTGATGCTGCTGACGGTGGCCCACACGTTCTGGTTAATGGTGGTCCACATGCAGGAGGTGGCGGGTTTTCAAAGGCCAGACCTCTGCTTCCTGACCACCAGTACACTTTTGTGGTGGTCTGGTGGCTTCACACCCACAGCCTTGCAGTGAAGCAGGCCGTTTGGCGGAAGGGGTTGTGAGCCTTCAGGTTATTGGGCTGGGGGCGCTGTGTGTCCACTTGTTCCTCTCCATCAGGAAGCTGGAGCAGATCCACAGGACTATCCAGTGCAGGTGGGTGGACAGGGTGCCTCTCACTAGCACCATGGAAGTCGGAAAGAGCAAGAGTCTCCTTCTTGATTTGTCTCTTTTTTTTTTTTCTTTGCTCGTTTGTTTTGTTTCTTGAATTTTACATGATTGAAATCATACAGTATTTATCTTTCTCTGACTTATTTCACTTAGCATAATACCCTCTAGCTCCACCCATGAAAGTTATGTCCTTGATAGTCTTCAATAACAATATTTAATGGAACTCAAAGAGAATAAACCATTCACTAGCCGTGTTAGCTCAGACAAGATCAGTTTCTTCATCTGTAAAATAGGAATAATAAAAGTACCTATCCCACAGGAATGGTGGGAGCATTAAATTATTTAAAAGCCCCTTACCTTAGAAAAGTCTTGGGCAGATGGTAAGCATGAAATGATAGCTATTAATGCTATTATTGTGGCATTATAGCTATTGTTACTTTGTATAAAGCACTGTACTAACAGAAGAGTATGTGCCCTTTATTATAGCCCATCTGAAGAAAGAATAATAATACACGAATGATTATTAAAGACCATGGCAGGTTATTGGCACTAGGTGGTGCTGCACAGGCTTTAATATTTATCCTCCTGCACTGCCTCCACACTTTTCTCCCTGAAGTATTCCTTGTATCAGTTGGAGCACTGCCTTCCGGTTGGAAACCTGGAATTTTTCTTAACCCCTTGCTCTGCATCATTGCTCATCCAGTATCCAAGGACCGTAATCCTAAACAATGCTTTAGACTCTCCTTTCCAGTACTGCCCCACTATTTGCCCTTTCATTATCTCTTGCTTGCAATCTCGGGCTTAGCTCCCTGTTTCCTAATCTTTCTCCCGATTAGACCCTGGTTCCTTTAAAGAGCACTTAGAGATGGGATTTGGCCTTGCAAGTGCAAGGAATAAGGATGTGATGAGAGGAAAAGGTCCCTTCCTGCTCTGTGCCCAGGCTCCTCTCTCTCCAAAAGGAGTTTGGCTATAGGGCAGTGTTTTTCAGTTCTGGTTCTTTTTTTATTTGAATTTTGAAACCACTTGGTTCTCTTACTCCTTTTTTCTTTTCCGTATACTTTGACAAAAAAAAAAAAAAAAGGTCCTGAGATTTGATTTTCTAAGGATCATTGGAAGTATGGTGGGATGAATCTATACTACAAACCAGGAACATCTCAGTTCTAAATGAACTTGTACTCACTTCTCTTGGTTCTACCTAATATCTCTTCCAACTTTTTTTTTTTTTAAAGATTTTATTTATTTATTTGACAAAGAGAGAGAGAGAGAGATCACAAGTAGGCAGAGAGGCAGGCAGAGAGAGAGGGGGAAGCAGGCTCCCTGCTGAGCAGAGAGCCTGATGCGGGGTTTGATCCCAGGACCCTGAGATCATGACCTGAGCTGAAGGCAGAGGCTTAACCCACTGAGCCACCCAGGCGCCCCCAACTTGTTTGTTAATGAAAAAAAAAAATATATCAGTTTAAAAACAGATTCATTTTGGGGTGCCCTGGGTGGCTCAACTGGTTGAGCGCCGGACTCTTGATTTCAGCTCAGGTCATGATCTCAGGGTCGTGGGATTGAGCCCCAACTCAGGCTCTGCACTCAGCGTGGAATCTGCTGGAAATTCTCTCCCTCTCCCTCCCCACCATCTCTCTCTCTAAAATAAATAAATAAAATATTTTCAAAAGATGAAAAAAATAAAAATAGATTCATTTTTGCTAAAAGGATAAAATTATACAGCATTATATAAGGTAAGAAAAAAATCCGTTCACACTCCCATCTCTATTTCCACTTTCTGACCTAGAAATAATTTTGGTTAACAATTTGGTTAAGATCCTTTTAGATGTTTACACCTCCACACACTCCCACACACACAAAATTATATTTTACATATAAATGGGATCATTCTATATTGTACAACTTGCTTT
Organism: Potos flavus; assembly: GCA_028534135.1. Lineage (NCBI taxonomy): Eukaryota > Metazoa > Chordata > Mammalia > Carnivora > Procyonidae > Potos > Potos flavus. The sequence continues at coordinate 46,013,491 of CM052886.1, read as the reverse complement.
TTAAAAATATAATTTAACAATACATTTAAATTTCCATCCATATAAAAACATAAATCTCATTATTCTTATTTAGCCATTCTTGCATTTAAAAAATGTTTTCTTTGCTTTTTTTAAAAAAAAGATTTATTTATTTATTTGAGAGAGAGAGAGAGAAAGCAAGTGCACAGGGTGGCGGGGGTGGGGGGGGTGGGTGGTGGGAGGGGTGAGGGGAGGAGCAGAGGGAGCCGGAGAGAGAAATTCTAAGCAGAGTCTGCGCTGAGCACGTGGAGCCCGATGTGGGGCCTGATCTCAAGACCCCAAGATTATGACCTGAGCTGATACCAAGAGTCAGAGGCTCAACTGACTGCGCTACCCAGGCGTCCCTTTTTTGTTTTTTGTTTTGGCTGTTCTATGGAAATAACAAAGTAAACAGTGAAAGGTAGCCTCTTTTGACACCTGTGATATTTGTTTTCTCTCTCGTACTAGGGATGATGAGGAATTTAGCTAACTTAAACATTTCTCTTTTCTTTCTCTTCTGCCTCTTCCCCAGTGTTAGTCATATTTTTAATTCTTTAATTCTACAACTGAGTGCCTACAACTTTATTTTTTTATTTTTAATTTTTTAAAGATTTTATTTATTTATTTGACAGAGATAGAGAGCACAAGCAGGGGGAGCTGCAGGCAGAGATAGAGAGGGAGAAGGAAGCTCCCCCCTGAGCAAAGAGCTAGACATGAGCTCAATGCGTTGTTCGATCCAGGACTCTGGGATCATGACCTGAGCTGAAGGCAGATGCTTAACCCACTGAGCCACCCAGGCACCCCTGAGTTATCATTTTTAGATGTGTGTTTTGATTCCCCACAATTCAAGAGAATGTCCTTACTCTTCTTTTCACTTTTCCCTCTCTTTAGTTTCCAAATTTTTTGTCTCTGGTATGTCTACATTTACATTTGTCTGTAACTGTACCTTAGTATTTAGTGTTCCATGTAGAAATTGATTCTAAGAATTGAAAGTAAACAGTGTTTGATTGATTCTAAAAATTGAAACTCTATAAATAGCACCAGCCATATTTTAATTACATAATCCTTATTCACTACAGCTACAGATAGTGAAAGTGGGGATACAATCCTATATTAACAAATGTGTACCATTCTGAAGTATCAAGGTCAAACATTGTATTTTCTTATTATGCAAAATCATGCATTTTAATTTGCCCTATATGAGGATAATGCTTTTTTTGTCTCTCCCCTACCCCATACTTCCTGTTTGGTTTTGTTTTTTAGATGGAAGAAGCATTATTCGCAAAATCAATTGGCTACTCTTTTTCAGGAAGAATATATAAAGGCTAATTTTCAAAGATCTTAAATATCTAAAAGTGTTTCCATTTCATCCTCATGCATTATAAATAGTCAAAAATAATTTTCACTCAGAATTTTGAAGCCACTGTCTTTGTCTTCCATCATCTGGTACTGTTGGTGAGAAGTCTAACATAAATCTTATCCATATTCCTTTGTAGGTATCTTTTCTTCATTTTAGAAACACTTAAAATCTCTTTATAATTAGCACTCTCAAATTTCATGAGAATGTAGCTAATATACATCTCTTTTAATTTGTTCTGTTCAGTATTCATTGAGTCCTTTGAATTTGAAGATCCTCTCCTTTCTTCAATACTGGGAACATTACTTTCAATATTTTAAAGATTATTTCCTCCTATTATTTTCTCTCCTTTCATTTTTTCTTTTTTTGAATGCATATTGGATGTCAACCCTCCTGGATTGACCCCACATATCTCCAGTTTTTTCTTTCATATTTTCTATCTCTTGTATTTTTGTTCTATGTTTGAGAAACTTCTTTGACTTTTCTTTCTAATCTTTTTATTCAAATTATAACTAATTTACACTATATATTTTAGCTTCCATGAACTCTTTTTGCTCTCTGATTTTTCATAACATCTTGTTTTTTTTTTTTTCTGGATAAAAGTTCTTGGATTTTCTGAGGGAGACTGGAATTTTTTTTTAATGTTTAGTAAGGTTTTAGGAACTGCCTATTCATTTTAGGGCCGAATGTTCTGTTTGCTCATCTTGTTGCTCCTTCGTATTGATAATTTTTCTCAAGTATATGGTAATCCTTGGTTGTTCATTCATTTTTATGAATGGAGGATCAAGTTGATTAATTGGTCTGCAAGTTCTGGGTATGTGAGCAGGGCAGGTTGTATTGTGCTTCCATTTGAATGAGATATGAGAATGAGAAGAGGCAGGCAGGATGGATCTTGTTCCAAATGACAGAGGGAGGGCACCAACCAACATTCTGTGGCACCTATCATCTTCAAGACAGATTATTTAATTACTTTAGAAATTGCCTTTTTTTCTTCATAGGGGTAAATGTCATTGTTAATAAGGAGCTGTGGTGGCAATCTTAAATAATTTTTGTGCAATTAACTTTCCTGGACTTTCTAGATAATCAAATTATAGGCACACAATGAGTTCTATCCTTATAGAACTTTTCAACATGTATGTTATTTTTTTCTTATTATATTGCTTTTGCTAGTTTCTTAGTACAATGTTGAATTTTTTTAAAGGTTAATATCCTAAAAATCTCCTTAGGTTAATTCTTCTTAGGAAAAAAGTTTTATTTTTCCATAAATGGAATTTGATCTTTTGAAACAGTATTGTTTTTTTCTTTTTCTGATATATTACACTTTTTAGGCCTTATGTTAGTAGATACATATTCTAAAATTCACGGTCTCAGAGATCTGCCTCCAGTATGAAGGAATAAGTTAATTTAGTCTCTAGCAGATAATAACCATAAACCATGAACAGTACACCTCCCGCCCCAACACACACACACACACACACACACACACACACACACACACACACATATTTTATCTCACTCATTTAAGGGGCTTGAAAGTAAACAAAGACAGATTTTGGAAAACATTAAAAATTAGGAGGGAGCATTTGGTTTAGGATGAGTTCTCTGATTTTGTGCATTTGCTCAGAGGGCAGCCTCCATTATAGTGGTGGTGGCATAAGGGGATTAAAACTCTGATAGGGAGCTTGGTGTCTTTCCATCTGTGGCAACCAGGGGAAGGAGACACAACCAGGGCACTGGAGAGTGAGGGTAAACTTCAGAGTTGGGAGAACCGGAGAAGGGAACAACATATTTAGTTTGTAAAAACTGTCCATGTCTCTGAGTCATGCACATATGGGCTGTTTGAGAACAGTATCAATTGAACTGCCACCCATTGCCCATATGACAGAGTTTGCAGGTTTAGTCTCACCAAGTAAATTGCCTGCTAAAACAAAACACCAGCCTTCTCTGGAGGTATATAACAGAATTCAGAATCTCCAGAACATAATGTTCATAATTCTAGGATATAATAAAAAATTATTCAAAATATAAAGGATCATGAGACATGACCCATTCTCATAAGAAAAGATATTATTAAATACCCACTCTGGGTATTAGAGTTACCAAACAAGAACTTTAAAGCAGTTATTATCCCTATGACCAATGAGGAAAAGGAAAATACATGAAAAGATAGGAAATCCGAGGAGGGAAATAAAAAATACAAAAACAAATCAAATGGAAATTTTAGAACTAAAAAATACAGTATTTGAAATTATAAGATATCAGATGGGATTAATACACTGGAGATGACAGAGGGAAGAATCAGTGAATTTGAAGATAAATCAAAAGAAATTATCAAACTTAAAGAAGAGAGAAAAAAAGATGGAAAAAATTAACAGCCCCAAGATCATGTGGAACGATAGTAAATGATCTAACCTATGTGAAATTGACTTTCAGAAGGAGACAGAGAGCAAATAAAGCAGAAAAGATATTTGAAGAAATAATGTCCAAAGTTCTCCCAATTTAACAAAAGACATAAATTTACAGATTAAAAGAGCTTAGTGGACCCCAAACTAGAGTAATATGAAGAAAATGACATGCAGGCATTATCATAATCAAACTACTGAAAAGCAAAGATACAGAAAAAATCATGAAAACAGTTGAGAAAAATCATACAGGAAAACAATTCAAATGACCACATTCTTCTCATCCCTCTGGTTTCCATCACACCACAGGAATGAACGAAGAGCAACAGAAATGGTAAATATCAGGATAAATGTAGAAGACTTATTTTTCCTCTAAAAAATTTTAAAATACATATGACTGTTTAAAATAAAAACTACAATTTTTTTTCTTATGGAGTTTATAATAAATTTGGTTGTAAAACAAGTAACTAGAGCATAAAGGATGTTGATGGAGCGAGGGTGAACGTAAATGGATTTCTACAGTCACAGGTTTCTACGGTATTATTACATGGAATATTGACTCTAAGTAGAGTGGGAAAAACTAAGGATATATATGTAACAGAGTGCAACCACTAAAAAACAATACATAGAGATATAACTAAAAAGCCAATAGATAAATAAAATGACAGTCCCAGAGATGGCTGGAAAGGGAAAAGACAAAATAAAGAAGACAAACAGAAAACAAAATTCATGGTCTCCGAGAAATAGGACAAGATTTGGGGTCAGCTCTCTCATAACTTTCTGTCAGTAGGAGAAGGAAGGTGCAAGGATACAACTGAGTGGAAGTTTATGCCAGGAGGGGGATGGAGATTATACTCAGAATGCTTACAACTAGGGAAGAAATGAGTTAGGAGGAAATGGAAAGAGGAGAAGTGCAAGATTTGTCAAGAGTTCTGAGGCTTCCCAATACAGATGCATGTTAAGCAAACACGAGATTCCCTTACTACACCTGGTTGCCTTCTAAATGTGGATTTTTTGAGACACTATTCCAAATCATTTGTTTTTCAAACCTTAAAACTCAATCCAAGGGAGGTGAGTGGGGCGGGGAGGCAGTGCGAATGTGTGAAACAGGTGATGGGGATTAAGGAGTGCACTTGTGATGAGCACTGCGTGTTGTATGCAAGTGTTCAATCACTATATTGTACACTTAAAACTAATATTACACTGGAATTTAAATTAAATTAACTGGAATTTAAATAAAAACTTTAAAAAACCCTCAGTCTCCAACCTGTACACCCCATACACACCTTTGCTTTCCTGTTCCATCTCAAAGAGCTCTCTGCACATAGACCTTTGGGCCTATGTACTCTACCTTCTCCCTAGAAGGCCTCAAGGATGGTCTTGGCCTGGTGCTTGGTCCTGAAACCTGTTTTAACCTCATTTGGACCCTGACTTTGGTTTCCCCTTAGTACTCAGGGTATTTATCTCTATTAACTATTCACCTGGATGTGGTCCCTCACAATTTTGCTGATTTGCAGTCTGGATCCCGTCCTGGCTCTTTCTGGCTTTTTTCCTGTCTGTGGCTACCCAAATTCAGTAGAAGAGACTGAGACACTAGAGAAGGAGCCAGTGAACAGGAAGAGAGCCAAGATTCTGGAGCGAGGACTAGGAGTAGAAGGAAGGCTTCTGAGGAATTGGAAAGTATGGAAACTAAATCTCTATATGGAGCGGTTGATTTATAGATTATTTTAGTCACACTTGGAGACTAAAATTCCACAAGATGGCGACATTTTCCTACAAAATTAATGCGAGCAGTGGCCCCCCTCCCCCAACTGAAGTAATTTTTAATGTTAAAAATGTGTTATCTGGTGCAAAAAATTCAGACACTGAGGGCAATGACTTTTGTTAAGGAGGAGAAGACAAACCTGGGAAGGGCTTTATTTGCATACGGTTTCCCAATTAGTTGCGAAAAAGGTGAGTCATGGAGCTGCACATTCTATACAAAAGGCAAATGATGAAAAGCCCTCTGGTTCTGTTCATGAAAGTAGGTTCCAGGGTCTATGTAGAGTCAAAATGGATTTGAGTCAGGGTGTTACATTAACTGACTATAGCAATCTCACTGGGTGAGCCTTGAGATGCTACATTTTGTTTAGTTTTTCTTTGAGGCAGTAGCAGGACATGTCATAAAATTCTCCCCCCAAAAAAAGATCAATACACAGTTTTCATCTTTGATTCATCAAAAATTTCAAGAATTGGGGCGCCTGTGTGGCTCAGTCAGCCTGCCTTCGGCTCAGGTCATGATATCAGGGTCCTGGGATCGAGCCCTGCGTCGGGCTCTCTGCTTAGCAGAGAGCCTGCTTCTCCTTCTCTCTCTGTCTGCCTCTCTGCCTACTTGTGATCTCTCTCTCTCTGTCAAATAAATAAATAAAATCTTAAAAAAAAAATTTCAAGAGTTATCTTCCAAAAGTCAGTTTGTATAAATTAATTGGGTGGGGATACATAGCCAATTTTGTCAACGAGTAAGTCTTAGGAGAGCTAACTTACAAAAACCTACTTAGCTTATAAGATAGAATATTGAATTTTTGAATGAAAATTCGTAAGAAATCCCACCATTCTAATGTTAACAAATAGAAAAATTATAAATTAAGAACATTAAAAATTTATCCTGAAAACTGATTCTCTTAAGAAAAAGCAGGTTTAACTAAAAAATAGCAAAGAGGAGAAATTAAAGTGTTATTAATTCAGGAAACTAGATATTAATATATTTTTTTCATTTTACAATAAAAAAACCCTAGGTTCAGAGAGATTAAGAAATTTGTTCAAGGTTATACAACAGCAACAAAACAACTGTTGAGTCCCTACTATGTGTCAGGACTGTGTTAGGCACTGGGGAGCCAGCAGTGAACAGAGTCAACAAGAACTGGAGAAGGGATACCAGTCTAGGTCAGCTCAACCCCAAAGTCTGGACTTCTTTGGTAATACGTTGCTGAGACATGTAGGGTGATTCTTTTTTTTCTTTTTTAAGATTTCATTTATTTATTTGACAGAGAGAGAGAGTGAGAAAAAGAGAGAGAGAGAGCACAAGCAGGGGGAGCAGCAGAGGGAGAGGGAGAAGCTCTCCCTCTGCAGGGAGCCTGACGCAGGGCTCGATCTCAGGACCCTGGGATCACGACCTGAGCCAAAGGCAGATGCTAAGTCAACTGAGCCACCCAGGCACCCCCATGGGGGTGATTCTTAAGGGGACCACTAGGGATTCCCAAGGGCTAAAGGTAGTAACTATGCTTAAGCCCAGGTTAGGATGTCTGGATTGTTTTATTCTTTTAATCCTAAACATCAGCATGACTCCTTGAACAGAGTAGAATTTCAGAACATGTTGGTTCAGGGAATGAACAGTAGAATGAGGCCAGAAACTTCTGTCCATTCCGTTCATGGCTGAACCCCCAGTGTCTGAATAGTGTCAGGCATGCAGTGAGTGCTCCATTAAGGATTGCTGACAGACCCGCTAACTGGTTGAATGGATAAGTGAAGATCAAGGCAAATAATGGAGAGGAAGGTTCTTGTTCCTTAGATGGCGCCAGACTGTTCTCAGTCTAATGGTTTTAGATCTACTTTTGGTTGTAGACACTTTGTTTGGACAAAGAAGCAATTGTTCTGGCCCCTATTCTTCAATGTTTTGACCCCCAGTTATGGTTGCTCTGTATCAGCAGTCCTCTGTACTTAAGTTCGACACATCCATACCAGGGGCAGACACGGTTCCATGTGCAGCAAGTCCTATTTCCTGGAATTCCTCTTCTCTCCTTCCCCTTGTTGGGTTGAACGTTTTTATATGGTTGGAAATCAGATCATGGGAGAGTCAGTTTTGAAAAGATGGTACAGGGTGCTTTATGCCAGAAGGAAATGGCGGAAGGCAGGAACCATCTCATTGTTTGCTTGGGTTACAGGGATTACTTGTAAACTGACTATATAAATATGAGCCTCTGGTAACTTCTTAGAACTACCATGTCTAGTCGCACCTCCTCTTTAAACTCTGCACCCCTGAGTAAGCTTGGCTGCAGCACTGGTGTCGGTGAGGCCATTTCGGGAACAGTCCTCTCCAAACAAAACAAAATCCACGATCTTCAAGGTTCATCTTTTTGAAAAATTAGCAGATGGAGAAAAGGAGCAGTACTGAGTGTCTTACACAATATAGAAGTCTGGTTCACAGGCTCTGCCTCGTTCCATTCTTTATCTCGACATAATCTTTATTTCAGGGCCAACACAGCTTCACAGACTACCTGCCTAGACCTCAATCCCAGACTACCTCCCTGGGGGCATGGGCTGCAAGTGTGAAATGAAAATCCAAAAGAAGTGTAGTTTAATGTAGTATTATATTTTGAATTTGTTTTTTAGACTTCTTTAGTGGTCTTCCTTCCTTTAGAAATATTCATTTTTCTGATTATAAAAATAATGAAGGGTCATTGTAAATAATTATGGAGTAACAAAAAATATAAAGAAAAAAGTGATATATAATCTTACTACTCAAACATAAACTCTGTACTTCCTTCAAGACTTTTTCTAAGCATCCTTCTATTTTATGCTGTTGATACGTAAAAATATATAGAATATATAAATATTATATTATGGATATTCTGCCTTTTTAAAAGAAGCAACCATTTTATTTACTTACCTCCGCTTTATGTCTTTTTTCTCTCTCTGCTAGAAGTTCAGCCCTTCTTTTAGAAATCATATCATCCTGTTATAGAAAGAGACATTCAAACATTTTAATGGATAATGATAAAATTACTTTTTATGTAGTAGTATATATATATTTTTCCCAAAGTGGGAACAGCATTTGGAGGGAAGGATGGTAAACTTTCCAGAAAAGCTCATGATGGTGGTAAATATGCTACTACATCCTGTACCTTGGGAACTTCTCATTAGCTATCTCCTTCCAGAGGGATAAACAGCATGTGGGGGCGGACATTCTTTCTACAAACATTAGAATACCTTTTCAATTTTATTATTTATTTGTTTGCTTTGGTAAAGAGGTAGATTATGTACATGGAGAAATAGGGAAGTACTTGGAAGCAATTTGTTGAAAATGATGATCTTTTATCATACTAATAAAATACAGCCTAATAACCTATTAAATAATTTAAGTCATAGTATCTCTCAGAGTTGGAGTTAATTGATTAGCTTATTTATTGACAAATAGCTCAATGCTTCCAATCTTGGTTTTGTTTTTTTGTTTTGTTTTGTTTTTGGAAACTCTTACTAGTAACGAAATACATCTCCCTGTACCTTCCTCCTACCAATAGTAGTTCGTTCCCTGTGGCCATTTGGAACAGCTACAAGCTCTCTTTAGCATGAAAGCCCTTCACATTATTTAACGCTGCTCTCATGTCCCATCTTTGTCTTCCTAGTTCCAGATTTGAAAGCCTCAGTCTTTTTGCCCTAGTCTAGATCTATAGATTTGTCCTTTCAGGACATGTCTTATAAATGGAATGAAACATATAGTATGTACTATTTTTTTTTTTTGACCTGGCTTCTTCTATTAAGCATAATGATTTTCATCCATGTTGTAGAGTGTTATCAATAGTTCATTCTTTTTAAATACTGAATAGTATCCACTTTATGGATATACCACACATTCATTCACTCATCCAGCTTTATAAAATTTAAGATATTTAAAGTGTGTCTTGTGACAATTTGATATAGACATACATTGTGAAAGGATTCCTTCCATGTAATTAATGAACACATCCATCACCTCAATATTTATCTTTTTTTTTTTTTTTGGTGACAACATTTAAGTTCTATTCTCTTAGCAAATTTCAATTATACAATATGATGATAATATCAACTATAGTCACCATATTCTACATTAGATCCTCAGATCTTATTCATTTTATAGCTGAAAGTTTGTACCTGTACCACCTCCCTATTTCCTGCACCCCTCAGTCCCTGGCAACCACTTTTCTACTCTCTGTTTCTATGAATTGGAATTTTTTTTTTAGATTCCACATATAAATGATACCATGTGCTATTTGTCTTTCCCTGTCTGGCTAATTTCACTAAGCTTAATATTCTCAAGGTCCATCCATGTTGCAAATGGCAGGATCTCCTTCTTTCTCATGGTTGAATAACGTCCCACTGTACATACAAACACAACACCTTTTTATCCATTCATCCACTGACATGTTGCTTCCATATTTTGGCTATTGTAAATGCTACTGCAATGAACACGAGAGTGCAGATATCTCTTCCATATCCTGTTTTCATTTCCTTTGGATATATTCCCAGACGTAGGATTGCTGGATCATATGGTAGTTGTATTTAAAAGTTTTTGAGAAACTTCCACACTATTTTCCTCAGTGGTTGCACCACTTTACATTCCCACCAACAGTGCAAAAGGTTACCTTTTCTTCACAGTCCAGCCAACATTTGTTATCTCTTGTCCTTTGATGACAGCCATTCTAACAAGAGTAAAGTGATATCTCATTATGGTTTTGCTTTGCATTTCCCTGATGATTAGTGATACCGAGCACTTTTTCAAGTACCAATTGACCATTTGTATGTCTTCTTTGGAAAAATGTCTATTCAGATCCTCCGAATTTTTTTTCAGATTTTTAATCTATTTTTATTTAATCAGATTTTTTTTTTTCTATTGAGCTGTGTAAGTTCTTCATATTTCGTGGATTTTCATTGATGGCTTCCTTTGTTGTGCAAAAGCCTTTTAGTTTGATGTAGTCCCCATTTGTTGACTTTTGCTTTTGATGTCAAATCTAAAAAAATAATTGCCAAGACCAATGTCGAGGAGCTTACCCCCTATGTTTTCTTTTAGAAGTTTTATGGTTTCAGGTCTTATGCTCGTCTTTAACCCATTTTGAGTTGATTTTTGTGGATAGTATATAATAAGGTGCCCAGTTTCATTCTTTTGCATGTAGCTGTCCAGTTTTCCCAGCATTTACTGAAGAGATTATCCATCCTCCATCATATATCTTTGGCTTCTTTCTTGTAAATTAATTGACAGTATAGGCATGGGGTTATTTCTGGGCTCTCTGTTCTGTTCCATTGATCTATGTGTCTAGTTTGCTATTGAACATCTCTATTGAATTTTTCAGTTCAGTTATTGTATTCTTCAGCTCTGTGATTTCTGTTTGGTACTTTCTTATATTTTCTATTTCTTTCTTGAAATTCTTACTTTGGTCATGCATTGTTTTCCTGACACTGTGAGCATCTTATGAACATTATTTTGAACTCTTTATCGGGTAAATCACTTATCTTTGTTTCAGTAAGCTCTATTTCCTCCTCTTTCTTTATTTTCTTTGACTCTGTGTTAGTTTCTGCACATTAGGTAAAGAAGCCACAACTCCTAGTCTTCACAGAGTGGTCTTGTGTAGGAGATGAACCTTATCAATCAGCTTGGACTGAGTTCTTGGCTGTCTCTCAAACCTTTGTGATTGTCCAAGCTACTTTCTTTGTTCTCAGTGGCTCCCACTCATTAAGCGTGTGCCACAATCTTCAGTGTCCAAAAGGGGAGGATCACACACTGCATAGATGGATTGGAAGCTGGACTCTCAGGTAGCAACTGTTTTGATGTGGGTGATACAAGTATTTTCTCATTTGTCCAATGTGTACGAGTTGCTCAGCTAATTTCTGGATTTCTTTCGGAGGGAATTGCCTCATGCATAGGTGTGTGTGTGGGAGGAGATGAAATCAGGAGGCTCTTATATCAGCATCTTGGGTGGGATCCCAGGGTACCCCATCTACCACATTTCATCTATCCATTCATCAGTTGATGGATATTGGGTGTTTTTCCCTTTTTGGCCATTATGAATAATGCTGTTACGAACATTTGTATATAAATCTTTATGTGGATCTGTTTTCATTTCTGTTGGATACGTTCCTAGAGTGGAATTGCTGGATTCCCTATGACACTTTTGAACATTTTATGTAATATACCTCAGATTTCAGTTTTAGAAAAGATGTCCTAAACTAATATCTGGATCTTGATGGATGGCATCATCATTCCAGTGATTAGTGAAAAAGCCACTGAAAAGTTTAATTCTTTATGTTGCCTCTCCCACTTTGCTCCTGTGTCTGGTATAGGAGTACGTTAGTGCTGCCACTATCTTTAATTTTATTTGCCTTGGACAGAAAACCATTAACATATTGCAAATCACATAGGCCTCAAATAATTTTTAACTATTTAATTATAAATAGTATTAATATTTGATTAAAAGTATTTTCATAATGACTGTGGTATTAAAATCAGAAAACTACATTTTTGTGAAGACCATTATAATTTGAATAGATGCTGAACAAATTTACTCTCATATTTTTTTACTGGATACATACTTTGATTTTTGCCTTCAGTTCTTTGATGAGTTTTTTCCTTTCTAATCTTTTCTTTTGTTTCTCTTTCCACTTTTCAATTTGGGAAGGAAGGAGTCGATCAGAAATATCGTGATCATCAACTTGTATAAAAACAGCAGCATCTGGGAAAAATCCGTGTTCCCCCAGAAACAGAGCCTCCTCAGGATACCGTGGGAAACCATCTAATATAAAACCTGTGGAACTTGGTAGAAATTTCATATTTATTTGCTTAAAATATTATATTACAAATATTGATTTAAAATGGAAAAACATTAATAAATCACAACTTTATATAAAATGTGCAATAAATAGTTTTAAAAGTTTACTGTGGTATCTTTTACCTCTTGTATATTTCTACTTGTGTAAACATGCTGTGTCTTCTCCCAAATGTATTGAATTAGATTAAAATGTTAACATTTTATATTTATGTTCATATTATAGATAAGTTCTCTTAAATTTAGTCTTAATATTTGATGAAAAATTAAGAGAAAATAAGTTCTGCTTGGAAGGAATGCCCAGCCTAATGACTGTGACATCCTTAGGTAAAGGTGAGTCTGGCCAGCCCACCTCTTGTGGGAACCCACCTTTGCGTAGTTTTTCTTCTAGTGATACTTCCTTTCATGAGAGAGTGTGTATCCCCTTCCCTGGGTCCCCTTATGATCAATGACAATTACTAATGTATACATACATTAGTATGTGTATGTGTATCATGTGCTCATATGTGTAAGATGATTATGTTCAAATAGAATTATAAAACTTGCCCAGGTATGATGAAACTATAAGGATCAGAAAAATAACTGGAATGTGACTACATTTTTATTATTAAACAATCAGGCTTTAAGAACTTGGTTTTGTTTATTTGAAAGAGTCAATATTGGTCCCCTTTTGAATGAGAATTTATCCTGTTTATCTAAAATATGGCTTGTTTTAGGTATTTATATTTAAACATATGTTTTCTTCCTCATAGGACTTTTATGAACATTTGACAGTTTCAGTCCTTATCTGACATTTTAAAATATTTCCTACTGTATCAAGTGGGCAAATTTTTATATTTTGGCTGTAAGATGTATGCCTTTTCTTTAGAGATGCCTTCAGCATTGTCTTGTTTGTGAGGAACGATCTCGTCCCTACTGTTCCAATTGTCCCCTCTTTGTTAATGACTTCTAAATCTCTATCTCTATACCAAACTTCTCTTTTGAGTTTTAATTCAGAATTTTCAAAAAGCTGCTTAATTTCTTCATTGAAGTGCCCTTCAAGAATTATATATGCATCATACTGTCAAAAATCAGACTCACTGCTACCCCCCCTTCCATACTGCTCTGGCTTCTGACTCACTGGTATTAAGGTGCCAAACTTCAGAGATACTTGGACTGTCCCCCCAACCCCCTCTTGCTTCTCACATATAAGAGCTAAACACCAACATGTCCTCTTCTATACCCCCATTTCCATTTCTACCATTACACCTTAGTTCACCTTATTATATCTTATATATCTATAGATATAGATATATATATAGATATTGTATTATATCTCTCCAGGACTCATGCAATAGCCCTTTAAAAATGTATTAATTTTTTCTCCTAATTATAAAAGAAACAAATCTTATTATAGAAAAATTGGAAAATAGAGAAAAACATGAAAAAGGGCAAGATTATCCATAATCTCATATCCTAGAGATTACTGACATTTTGTTTTATTTCTTTCCAGTTTGTTCCTCATGTGTCATCTTGCTATTATAAATAACTTTGTATCTTTTTAAACTTAATATTATATAACATTGCTCATGCTATTACAAATTCTTCATTTTAACACATTTTAATGGTTGCATAATACTTAGCTATTTTATTTAGACTTTTTACAATTTCACTTTTTTACTTTTTTTTTTCTTTAGAGAGAGAGAGAGAGAGCACAAGCAGGGGGAGAGGGAGAAACAGACTCCCCGCTGAGCAGGGAGCCTGACACTGGGCTCGATCCCATGAGACCATGACCTGAGCTGAAGGCAGATGCCCGACCGACTGAGCCACCCAGGCGTCCCTCACTTTTTTATTTTTAATTCTTCAATTCATATGCTTTATTTTTTAAAAATGTTAATGTATGGTGTGAGGTCAGGAGCTAAATTAATGAAGAATAACCAATGACTACATTGGTTTTTTGTTGTTTTTTTTGTTTTTTAAAGATTTATTTATTTATTTGAGAGAGAGAGAGCATGAGCAGGGGAAGGGGCAGAGGAAGAGGGACAAGTAGACTCCATGCTAAGCACAGAGCCCAATGCAGGGCTTGATCCCAGGTCACCAAGATCATGACTGGAGCCGAAATCAAGAGTCAGATGCTTAACAGAGGGAGCCACCCAGATGGCCCCCATGACTACATTGTTGCAGTTGACCTGCCTAAGTTTACCACAACTAATGAGCCAATTTAAGCAACAGGAAATTAAAATTAAAGTTGATGACCAATAACCTCACTCACTCATTTGGGCCATGGACTAGGTAAAAAAGAGTGTCCAGAGGAGCACTGGGACTGGCCAGTTATTTGAATTCTCCATAATATAGTTTATCTCCAAAGTGAGATAATAAAAGTTTCTATTCCACTGGGCAGTTGTAAAGATTAAGTTAGCTAATGTGAATATAATATAGTAGAACAGTATTTGGCACATAGTAAGTTCCATATAAGCATTGCTATTATTGGTACTATAATAAGTACCATTTCTCTTTCTTCTGATAGATACCAAAGCAAGACATTCTGAATAGGAAATTGCAGTGAAGTTTTAAACTCTGATGGCATGCAGAGTCTTAAATTTGTCCTGTCTGAGGTCAGGCTTGTTCCTGGCTTTTAAGAAAGGGATAACACTGTGGACAGTTATTAAGTGGTCTTAACTGTAATTATTGAAAGGCTCCAAGGAAAAGAGTCCAGTCCATCATCAGTGTACATGGATTTAGAATATGGATACTCAACCACGACTACACAGTAGAATCATCCGGGATGCACTCAAAAATACAAATGCCTGGCTCTCAACCTCACACTCCTAAAACTTTTGATTCAGTTCTTTTGGGGAGGGGGGGCCCTGGCATCAGTATTTTTATATTAATACCTCAAATGTTTATAATGTGTAGAACCACTAGTTTATAAGTAAAAGAAAAATCTTAAATTTATGCTGGATTATATTTTTAACTTTTAAGAATAAAACAAATAAAAGTCAATAATTGTATAATTCTATATAAAATAAGATACCGTATTGGTTCCTTAAGCCACCACTCAGAAAGAATTGTTTCAAGAATTTCAGGAGGTAATGGCTCATTTTCCGTTAGATTTAATCTGATTGCTTCTTCTTCTTCTGTAAATTGTACATCTGTAGGCTAAAAACAAAAATCAGAAAACAAAAAAATTTAAAACTCTGTATTAATAAATAATACTCTATTACATAGTCGATTAGGATGAGACCTTTTCTTCTTAGGTCATTTTTAATATGGCTGCTTGTTAACACTTTAAAACTTGAACTTTTTTCTTTAAATCAGTATTTAATATGGTTTAAAATATTAAATTATATATTATAGCTAAGAGGAGTTACTAGAGATTAGCATGACTGATTTTCAAACATGGCCTCAGGATATCTGTCTCATCACTTTTTTTTGTTCAATCTATATCACACACCCATAAGGCTTAATTTTTGTCATTTTTGTCATCTTATAATTCTTCAACCTAGATCCTAATTAAAGGATGGGCCAGCCAGGCAGTCATCTGGAATATAATCTATATCTGGGTCCATTTACAAGAGAAGAGAAGGGTCTTACTATATCAGAAATGGTTAAAAATGAGTTAGAATTAAGGGTCTTACTATATCAGAAATCGTTAAAAATGAGTTAGAATTAAGAACTTTCTCTTTACAGTCCCAGAAAGAAACCATCAAAGAGTATATAAAATTTCTTACGATGCATCATTAGAAATTAATATTTTGAGATCTCTTTTGGTGCTGGGGCAGATTTTTATGACATTTGATAGAAAACAGAGAACACAATAAAGGAAAACCTTATAGTCTAGGTCAGACATATCAAATAACAGAGTCTCAAATAAATGCTATGGGACAGCGTTGTTAGGGAAAGCTTTTTAGATTTTTATTGCAGTCATGTAAAACAGCATTTTATATTCTAGATGAGCACTAAGATATGTATTTAATATTTGGGAGGATGACATATGGGAAGCTAATTCTTTTCCTTCTTCCTAGAAACTTTAGTTTTATGCTGCTTATATTCTACTTCCCAAAAGTAATACCAGTAAGCATAATTATCTGCAAAGAGAGTATTAATGGTACTACCAGCTTCCTTGTATTTTCTTCTTCAATCTTGACATTGGCTTGCATTGCAAGTTCTTCAAGTTCTTGTCTTGCAAACCGTTCTTCATCAGAATCTTCTTCAAATTCGGTTCCAATTTTCTTTTCGGTTTTCAGCATTAGTTTCTCTTGAAGAAATTCTTCAAACTGAATGTGAAAAATGCCCCATTTTTCTGCTAACTGTCTTCCACAGATGGTTTTGCCAGAACCATGGGGGCCAATAAGGCATATTCTTACTGGAGGAGCCTGCCACAGTGGGTGGGTTGGAGAAAGATAGGGTAGGAGGAGAGTGAAGACAAGGAAGTTTTGAGTAATTTAGAAAACATAAGGCTTATTAGTTGCTCTCCTTAAAACTGAATTATCACTTCACAACACCAATAGTGTCAGAAGGCACAACAATATACGTATTTCAGTAGTCCTCCTGGGCAACATATAAAAATTGAATTTCATAAAAATAGCCCAAATTATCTCATACTTCATTGAGAAAAAAGAAGGTGGCTTTGGTGTTCTCAAAAGTATAATGTATTGTGATTTGTATATTTTGATCTTGTAATCCCATCCTAGGGAATTATACTAATAAAAGAATTCAAGAGAAACAAAGAATGACATGCCCAAAGATTTCCTAAGTACTGTTTCATATCCACAATGACAATGACCCACAATGAAAATACTGTGAAAAATGCCTAACAACTAGATGTTAAAATGGTACATCAAAATGTTGGAGCATCAGAGGTCTATGTAGAAATAGATAAGCTTTCATTGATATAATGTTAAGTGAAAAAGCTGATTATAAAATATTACATACACTGGAAAGAATATACACCCATGTGGAAGAGGGTGAAAGTAAAATAAAAAAATAAAAAAATGAAGATTCTTGTCTAAAACTAGTGCAATTATGTGTGTGCTTTATTTTTAAAATGGATAAAATATTACCACAATGTGTTCTTTTATTATGGTAGTAAGATATACATAACATAAAACTTACCATTTTAACCACTTTTAAGTTTAAATTCAAATATTTATTTCTTAAGATGCTATACCTAAATACCCTAAAATGCACCTTTTTAGTGTATATAATTCAGTATTTTTGAGTATATTCATTTTAGCCATTTTTAAGTGTAAATCAGTGGCATTAAGTACATTCACAATGTGGTACAACCATCACCACTATCCGTTTCCAGAACTTTTTCATCATCCCACACTGAAACTCTGTACCCATTAAACAATAACTCCATTCTCTTCCCGCCTAACCCCCACCCCCCACCGCCCCCAGCTCCTTGTGACAATTATTCTATTTTCTGTGCCTGTGAAATTGGCCACTTACACAGCTGGCTCCTAATGTAGCAAGCAATAAATGCGGCTGTGCCTTTTTACTTCAGCTAAAAAGAGATAGTATGTGTTGGTTTGACACAAGGCATTACTGCAGAAATCAAAAAAGATAATTATTTTATGTTATATTCCGAAAGGTTTTTCTTGGAACTTAGGTATTTTCACCATATTGTTATATCAAATTGGGGACTTCACTATTAAGTAAAACGATGAAGGTTGGCAGTAAGTCCTTGAAAAAGCACTCAGGAGCAATCATTAGGATTGGATAGGCATATTGCTTTCACCTTTAATGGTTCTTTATGAGCCACATACTCCTCAGGATGCTCCAGAAACTTCTCTTTAGCCTCAGGACTTGAAAAGTAGTAGATCTTTTCTCGATATTTAGCTGCTTCTTCTGTGCTGCCCGGTTGTAGGATGAAGTTTTCTTTGAGAAACACTGGACAAAAGTGCTTTGTATCTCCGAAGTGCCTTCTCTTCTCTTTAATTCTATCTTCATTCTACAAATATTATTCAGTTTGGAGAACAGTATTAAAAATATTTTGATGTAAGACTAAAAGTTAAGTAAAAATAAATTAAAATAATGCATCTTGAATAATATTGAGGCCATAACATGTCTTTAAAACAATCCACAAAAGGCCAGTTCTTGTACTAATTAATTAAAACATCAGTTTCTCATATCCCTCTGAGTTCACATCTTGATAATGTCTACTCCATAACAGTACGTCTTTAAAACACTCCACAATTTTATGTGTATCCTTCCAAACCCTTTTTTCGAAGTATATCCTACCAGTATATATATCAATGGGATAATACTTTACAAGACTATTCTACAACGACCCTCTTTTTTTCCCCTCCAAAACACAATATAATGAACAACTTTCTGTAAAGGCAAAAATGAGACTAATCTATAATTTTCTTGTACCATTCTTGTTAAATTTTTATATGAGACCTATGCAAACTCCAAAATGAGCTGGGAAGTATTGCTATTTTTCTACGATGTGGAAGATCTTTTTAAAGATTTTATTTATTTATTTATTTATTTATTTATTTATTTATTTATTTATTTAGAGAGTGTGAGTCTGGGGAGAAAGAGAAAGAAAGTGAATCCCAAACCGACTCTGCTCTGAGCATCATGTGATGGGGGCTCGGTCTCACAACCTGAGATCATGACCTGAGCTTAAATCAAGAGTCCGACATTTAACCAACTGAGCCACCCAGGTGCCCCTATGATATGAAAATTTTAAGCAACATAGGAATTAGCTAATCAACAAATGTATATTAGAAGTGATTTGTAATTCCCCTCTATCTTTTTTGTTTGCTCAGCTTTTATAGTTCTTCCTAAGTAAATTTCAGTAATTCATATTTTGAACATCCTTTTTATCTCGACTTTAAAATTTATTAGTGTAAAATTCCTATAATTTAAAACAACCCTGTTTTTAAAATTTGATTACTCATTTTTGTTTCAAATATTATTTGATTTTTCTTTTTATGTAATTAGATTTGTTAGAAGTTTGCCTATTTTATTACACTTGCCAGTGGACTGACTTTTCATTTTTTGAAATTAGCTCTACTGTTCTTTGTCTTCTTTTCCTATTTTGTTAATTTTTGTCTTTACTTTCCTTTCTACATTCTTTTGGTTTATTTTGTTGTGCTTTTTCCCCAGATTCTGAAGTTGAATGCTTAATTAATTTTTCCCGCTAATAAGTTCACTTCAGGTAGGGTTGCCAGACTTAAAAAATAAGAATGTGGCTTCCAGTTATATTTGAATTTCAGATAACAATTAGTTATTATTATTATTATTTATTTTCATTTTTAAAAGATTTTTATTTATTTATTTGACAGAGAGAGAGAGATCACAAGTAGGCAGAGAGGCAGGCAGAGAGAGAGGGGGAAGCAGGCTCCCTGCTGAGCAGAGAGCCTGATGTGGGGCTCGATCCCAGGACCCTGAGATCATGACCTGAGCCAGAGGCAGAGGTTTAACCCGCTGAGCCACCCAGGTGCCTCACGAATAATTTTTAGTATAAACTTGTACCACACATAGAAATTATTCTTTTATCTGAAATTCAAATATAACTGGGTATCATTTTTTTTAAATCTGGCAACTATAATTTCTACTTCTGTTATACTATAAAGCATTTATATATGATTTTTTTGAATGGCTAGAAAACAATGTATTTAAGGGCGTCCCAAGTACAGGCAAGATTGATGAGAAAAGACAAACACTTGGACATATCTTGGTATGATTCTTGAATTCTGGAGTGGCATTAGAACTCTTGTTTCTTTTTTTTTCCCAAATACTTTTAGTTTATTTTTTCAGTGTTACAAGATTCATTGTTCATGTACCACACCCAGTGCTCCATGCAATACGAGAACTCTTGTTTCTTTTTGTACTTTCTGTGTGGCAAAAGGAAAATATCTTTGTTGTTGATTTTTCCTACTGTAAAAATGATCCATTTCTAATGTTAAGAAATCAGATAATACAGAGAAGCACTTAAAACATAAAAATTACTTGTAAGTCCATCACTCAGAGATAACCACCATTAACACTTTTAACAGCTTGACTGAGGTATGACTGACATTAAAATAGTGTACATATTTACAGTATAAAATTTGATAAGTTTTGACAGAAGTATTCATTTGTAAATTTCCCACAACCAAGATAATGAACATATTCACGAATACCAAAAGTTTGCTCACACTTCTTTGTAAAATCGCTCCTTCCTGCTCCTATTTGCCTCCTCCCTGCCCCATCCACAGGCAACCATCACTCTGTTTTCTAGCACCATAATTAGTTTGCATTTTCTAAATTTTTATATAAATGGAATCGTACAGGATATATTCTTTTTTGCCTGGCTTCTTTCTCTTAGCATAATTATCTTCAGATTCATCCAGGTTATTGCATTCTGATTAGACGGTTGTAAATTTCAGTTCCACCCTCAGCCTTCCAAGGTGGGGTTGGGGAGAGGGGTTGGAAGTTGAATCAGCCAATGCCTAATGACTTAGTCAACCATGACTGTGTAATGAAGCCTCCATAAAAACCTAAGAGGACAGCTTTTTGGTCTTTTCTTTTAGAAGAGCTTCCATGTGCCACAAAGCAGGGCCCCAAGCTCCACAAGGACAGAAGTTTCTTGTCCTATGTATGGCTTTATCTGGCTGTTGATTAGCATTCTTTATCATATCCCTTTAATAAACTGGTGAATGTAGGTAAATGTGTTCCTGACTTCTGTGTGCTATTTTAGTAAATTAACTGAACTGAAAGAGGAGGTTACTGGAATCCCTAATCTGTAGCCAATCAATCAAAAGCACAGGAAACAACCTGGGGCTGAGGTGGGGGCTGGGGGAAAAGTCCTTTAGGACTGAACCCTTAACCTGTGGCATCTGATGCTATCTCCAGGTAGATGGCGTCAGAATTGAGCTGAATTCTCAGACCCCCTGCTGGTGTCATCTTCTGGAATTTCTTGGTGTTGTGTTGGGGAGAACCTCGTCCCATGTTGGAACTGGGTCTAGGAAGCTTGATAGAACTGATAAGGCCCCAAATTAAAAGAATCACTTCCTATTTTATTACTGATAGATATCTAAATTGGGTGGTTATCACATGAGAATAGTTCTCAAAATTCTGGTGCTAAGGGAGTAGAGTAGTGTCTGAAAACGACCTGTCCCTTTTGTGAATACTGCTCCTTACTATTATGCAAGCAGCCTCCCAAAGAGGCCATTGCTATCTGTGCCTTACATGAAACACTCACTTCCCTTAAATTTTCTGTCTCTCATACCTATAGATGTTTCCATGGAAAAAAATTTAAAAGATTTCTCTTTCCTTTTTTCATTGGGTGTAATATATTGTCTAAGAAGCCCTGGCATTTCAGGTGTCAAGGGAAGCTGGGTGGAGGCCAAGTGTGTTGAAAAATTTATAAAATAATTTATTTATAAAATTGAGGATGCCTGCTTGTTTTCTTGGGGTCCAAAAGTGCTAGTTACCACTCTGGATATATGGATTTTCAATGATGTGACCAATGTGAATGAGCAATAATAAAGAAGTCATACCTCTTCTTCTTCTTCCTCTTCCTCTTCTAGTTCCTCATCACCTTCAGCTTCTGCTTGATAGTCGTCTGTTTCTTCATCATAATCTTCCACAGTTAACTCCCATGCAACATACTGGAAGGGTTCTGTAAAATAAATAAACAAACAAACAAATAAATAAATAAATAAAAGAAGTAACTTTTGGGAAGACATTTTTAGGATAAAAGGATATTAGCATATTACAGTAGTCAAAGATTAGGAAGAGTGATTATAATGACTGATCTCTTAGTTTAAATGTGTACACAAACAGGTCTTCACAAATTCTTTAAGTGACGACTGGCTGGTTTGGCCTGTGCTCTTTGTGCCCTGTGCTGTTCTGATTGACAGATTTAAATATTTGAAATATTGACCCTGAATATACTGGATGCTTTACCTCATAAACTATCAAGAAGGGCTTCAAACTTTCACGATGCTTTTAATAATATAGTAATATTCTTGACAATAAATGTTAAGATTACAGCTCTTACTTTCCATAGTCTCAACTACTTTTTGAAGTAGTTCCTCTGGAGTTTTGTCAGCAATCTCCAAGTTTAAAATTTGAGCGAAAGACTCATTCATTGTTGCTTCCAGCTGTTTCCACATGTAGTTGAAATGTTTAATCTTCTCTTTAATTGACTCCATTTCAGGAACATCAGGATAAGCATCTTCTGGAAACTCAGGGAGTACAACTTTTGAGGTAAAGGTTAAAGGAAAGAAAAAAGGTTCTGAAAATATTATATCTCTAGCCATATTGCCAAGATAATTTATATAGTATTTAAAAAACATTTGAAAGAAATACACTTCATTTTCTAGGTAATAATATAAATTCATAAATTCATAATTTATGCTTTGTTTTTTGTATTGGCTTAGGTGAATTATTATCTACTAATAAAATAAAAATTATGGATAATTAATAAGAATTTTGTATGGCAACTTTAACTGTTAATAAAATGTATAAAATAAAATTTGATGAAAAAGAGTACATACATTTTTAATGTAATAAGCTAAATTAATTGCATATCAGCTAGCATACAACATAGAAAGAAATAGGTAGGGAGTTGGTGCTATGCCTAAAATAAGGGACTGGACTTTTCTAAAAGAATATGAAAAGTAATTTCACACACTATTTTTATAACCTAACCTGTTTCAGATAATTCTTTAGTTTCCAGGCCCTCTTTGGATCCTTTTGAAATTTCTGTTCCAACAGTAGTATCCTCACCAGACTCAGATACTTAAAAAAGAAATCTAATAGTTAGTGTTTGAATTTTAAAACATTATTCTTTATGAAATTTTTGGCACAAAGAAAATTTCAAAACACAGTTTTATTGTATATACTATGTCTAAGTGAAAATACAGTTCCTGTTAGGTGAAGTATGGCATTAAATACTTAATAATGTAGGGCAGAAAATGAAGAACATTTAACAATATATAAGAAGACATGGACCAAAATAATAATTGACACATGGCACATGTAAGTCTAACGGGTAACTGTTGTTAGATATCATTCAAACTTTTGTTTACATGGCACCAGATTAGCAGTTCCAGATATTTCTTTTAGTTTCTTAAGATACCCATGAAAAAACTCCTAAAGATCATAAAATGCCAAGGAAAGACAATGATATATCAAAGTCCCAGCTGTGGGTGTAGGTGTGGCAAAACTCAAGAGAACCTCGATAATACTGCTATTGAAGGTAGAGAGCAAACGCTGTTTTCCTGGATGATATAAGACTTGCTTCACATGCAGATTCAGCATAGATGGTTCAGGGAAAGAAGAACTAATTATCTATCTTCTCACCCCATACTCTTTACTAGTTCTGAGACACAAATTTTGTGTAGACAAAATTTATATTTATATAATATTATATTAAATATAATATATATTATATCTTTCTCTATAGAATACATAATTATATCAATCACAATAATTAGCTATAATAGATTGCAATTATAATTATTATGATTAATTATAATAAATAATAATTATTAATTATATTCTAATATTAGAATAATATTCTATTAGAATATTCTAATAGAGTATTCTAAATAACAGAATTAGAATAGATTGTAATTAATTAGAATATTCTGATAAACAGAATTAGAATATTCTAATATTCTATAATATCATATTTAATTATATTTACATATACAGAATAATAATATATAATATAATTAAATTAAATATAACAATATAGTTATGTTATATTTAATCATATTTAGATATCTGGAATATTATTCTCATACTTTAATAATATAATTATATTATATGTAATATATTTGCATATATATATAAAGCACTGTAACATTGGTAACTGTCTTCCAAGCTAACGTAATAGTTGGGTCCTCTTTCTACAGAATTCTATAATTAATACTCAAGAGAGTAGGATGTAGAAGAGGACAAACCTAGGGCTGGGCTGGCGGTGACATGTGTAATTGTAAGGTGCTCAATTATCTAAAGAAAAGCATTATAAATGTTGGCGAAGACAAGAACACCAAGAATATACAGAGAATTCTAAACTGTCTTAATTTCTTTGACTAAATACGGAATGCAAGTCAGAAATGATGAAGATTTAGCCACAGTCTAGAAGAGACAGACAAGATGAATACTTACTAAATATCACCACTTGAACTAGGTCAATGCACATTAACTTGACCTTCAGGTCAATGTTGGAGAGTATCAGGCAAAACATGAAAGTGAAAGGCATATATGGGTACGTATGTGTGTTGGGGGGGTTGAGTGTGGTTCTTATAAATACTCTACCTATCCTTCCTGTTGCCCTACTCTACCTGCATGACCTGAAGTCAGATGCTTAATGAACTGAGCCACCCAGGCACCTGTAGGTGATTATTTTTTAAAAATTTATATTTATTTAAATTCTAGATAGTTAACACACAGTGTAATATTAATTTCAGGTGAACAGTATGGTGGTTCAACAATTCCATATATTACTAAGTGCTCATCAAGATAATTGCGCTCTTTATCCCTGTCACCTATTTCTCCCACCCCCCTGCCCACCTCTCCTCTGGTAACCATCAGTTTGTTCTCTATAGTGAAGAGTCTGTCCTCTCTTTTTTTTCTCCTTTGTTCATTTGTTTTGTTTTTTTAAATTCCATATATGTGTGGGATCATGTGGTATTTTTCTTTGACTGGCTTATTCTGTTTAGCATTATACCCTTTAGATCTAAATGGCAAAATTTCATTCTTTTTTTTTTAACGGCTGAGTAATATTCCATTGTGGTGTGTGTGTGTGTGTGTGTGTGTGTGTGTGTGTTTGTGTATCACATCTTCTTTATCCATTCATCTATCAGTGGTCACATGACTGCTTCTATAACCTAATTATTGTAAATGATGCTGCAATAAATATAAGGGTGCATGTATCCTTTCAAATTAGTGTTTTTGTATTTTTTGGTAAATACCAAGTAGTGTGATTACTGGATCATAGTGTACTTCTATTTTTAACTTTTTGAGGAACCTCCATACTGTTTTCCACATTGGCTGCACCAGTTTGCATTCCCACCAACAGGGCAGGAGGGTTCCTTTTCCTCCACATCATTGTCAACCCTTGTTTCTTGTGTTGTTGATTTTAGTCATTCTGACAGGTGTGAGGTGGTATCTCATTGTGGTTTTGATTTGTATTTCCCTGATGATGAGTGATGTTGAACATCTTTTCATATATCTGTTGGCCATCAGAAACTTCGGTGATTTTGATGCGGATCATTGACTGTATATACAGTAGTCCCCTCACCCACAATTCTGCCTTCTGTGGTTTCAGTAAATTGTGGTCAGCCACAGTCCAGAAGCAGATGACAAGATGTCAGAAGGTCAACAGTGGCCTAACGGTTACGTCACCATGCATACATCACTCGCCTTACTTCATCTCATCATGTTGGCATTTTATCATCTTACAGCATCACAAGAAGGGTGAGTACAGTACAATAAGATATTTTGAGAGAAAGAGACCACATTCATATCTTGATTTTGGACTTCTAGCCTTCAGAACTGTGAGAGAATAAATTTCTGCTGTTTGAAGCCACTAAGTTTGTGGTAATTTGTTAATGGCAACCCTCGGAAACTAACACATTCCCCAACAGTCTAATTGAAACCAAGCATTGGAGAGCAATGTGGAATTTAGTGAAAATTTAGCAAGGGAGCAATGAGGGGGACTTTATATCGTACAGCCTGTAGCAGACGCTGTTGGTAACTCACTCTTCCTCCTGGCAGAGCTGGGCTTTTTTGTTCTAGTGTTTACCCTTCCCCGCATGGCTGAGGGAGACTGACCCCATCTCCACCTCCAGGAATTTATCCTGATTGGTATAAGCCCAAAGTGTTTGTTCCTTTCTTTCTGATATCAGGGGAGGAAATGTAACTGTTGACTTTGAGAATGCTGAGATTTTGTTTAGCCTTATCTGGGGGTAGGAATCCTGAGCTCTGGCCTTTTTAGAAGTTATGTAAGGCTGACTGCTAGTCTGGTGACGATGTTGCTGAAGCACCAACTACATTGCTAGGTGCTTTAAATAAAATGTTTCTATCCCTATAAAAACAATGTTTGATAACTATTCCTAACCCTGCTTAACGAAGAACTTGAGGTGCAGAACAAATGACATAAAGTGTCATAAAGCAGCCAAAGTGAAGTTTAAAAAATGTTAATGAGATCATATGGATTACTTGCACTTAGAGAAAGCTTCAAACTCCTTAAGCCTCTATCTAGCCTCTGTCTCGCTGTCCAGTCTCATCTTCCCCTTCCTTCTTGTTCACTATACTCCGGTCACACTCAATTTCTTCCTTGCCCATTGAATTGTGCCCACCTCTGAGCCTTCACAGCGGACAGATCTTTGCACAGATCCCTTTCAGTCTTTTTGCCTTGCCTCAAATATCATCTTCTCAGATGATACTCTTCCTTGGTCATAATGTTAACTCTTGCTTCTTCCTTCCAAACCACCCTGCTGGCCTCCACCTTGCTCATTCATTCAACAAACATTTATTGAGCACCTACTAGATCCCAGGCTCTGGTTTAGTGTCTTCATATATTTTATCCATAGCACTTAACACTATCATAATTATTTTAGCTATTTGTTTGTTTATTCTTATTCTTCATCATTGAATGACAACTCTTTGAAGAAAGGGACCTTGACCATCTTGATCATTGCTGAGTTGCTTGTACTCAGGGCAGTGCCTGACACTTAGAAGGAATTCAATAAATATTTGTCACAGGAATGTATTTCCTAATGTTTATTAATAGCTGATCTATTATAGGACCATGAATGCTTGGAATAAAGCATTGTGATGAAAGCCAATGGTTACTCTAAGCTCAGCTTCTTGCAAGTTCCATATAATTTGCCTATACTTAACTAGTACATAAAGAACAAATTGGGAATGATCAAAGTGATTAGCTAGCCTCTGAATGCATCTGGATGTAATGACCTTTAAAGCACTGATTCTAAGCAATACATATGTCATTCCATTCTAAGAAGGCTAGAGTGGCAACAGGTTTGAGACGAAGCTTCAGGAGTCCTATCTGAGCATTGACAGAGGTAATGATTACCTTGTGGCCCATAACAGAGGAAAAGATGTGTTCTCTAGCATGAGGCAGCAAAACCTTTCTGGCTATCTATGAGTTTCCTGTGGCTGCCACAAAAATTGCCACAAACTTAGTGGCTTAAAAAAATAAAATAAAACAAACCAATAGAAATGTATTCTCTCACAGTTATGAAGGCCAGAAGTCAGAAATCAAGGTGTTGGCGCTGTGCCCCACCTGCCATGCGAGAGGAGAATCACTTCTCTCCTGTTCAGGCTTCTCTGGGCTGCTGTCATTCCTTAGCTCAAGGCTGCATCACGGCAATGCCTGCCTCCATCTTCACATGGCTTTCTGCTCTGAGTGCGGGTCTAAGCTCCCTCTACTTCCCTTGTATACAGACACTTGTGACGGCATTTTGGGCCCATCTGGATAATCCTGGATGATCTCCCCATCTCAGGATATTTAGTCACATCTACAAAGACCTTTCTTCCAAATGAGGTAAAATTGGCAGGTTCTAGAAATTAGGATACGGACATATCTTTGGCAGCCATCATCGCCTTACAATTGGGTACTCTGGATAAAATTTAAAAATTCCAAAAGTAATGGATTTATGTTAGAACAGTTTTTTCTTTTTCTTTTTCTTTTTTTCATTGTGGTAAATTCATATACCGTAAAATTTACCCTCTTAACCATTTTAGGTATATAGTTCAGTGGTATCCAATACATCCACATTGCGGTGCAACCATCATAACTCTTTTCACCTGGTAAAACAGAAACTCTGTACTCATTAAATAATAACTCCCCATTCTCCCCACCCCCCAAGCCCCTGGCAACCACTATTGTACTTTCTAACTTTATGATTTTGACTACTCTAAGTACTCCCTATAAGTGGAATCATATGGTATTTGTCTTTTTGTGATTAGACAGGGCAGTTTTAAGTGAAAAAAAAAAAATTTGCCCCCTTAAGCAATTTAGAAGAGAAGACTTTGTGGAAAAAGAGACTCTTGAATAGAAGAAGTAATCACTGGCTAAAGCAGATGCAAGACCTTCTGTGAAACAGAATATGGTTCAATATGGCCAAAACAGATCCATTTTACAGAAGTGAACCTGCCCTGGAGAAGCCCAGTCATGTCTATAGTATCTAGCATTGGGCTAGAATTGACCCTAACTAGAGTGGGACACTGGCTTTAAAAGATCCAAAGTAGGTTCCCTGGTGGAGATAATCAGATTAAAAGCAACAAAACTAAATTGTTCCCTAGACCTGTTACATTAGTAAATACTAATTGTGAGATATTGTGGATATTGGAACTATGGGGATATGTTTGATGTGTCATATTTAATGGATGTCAGTTTCTTTTATTTCTTTTGGTATTTTATGGCCTGTCTTCTTATAAAATGTAGGTGGGTGGAAGGATTGTTGTCAGTCAAATTGATTAGGTACTGAAAAAAACAATGAAGCTTCTGGTCACACCAGTCAGAATGGCTAAAATTAATAAGTCAGGAAACAACAGATGTTGGTGAGGATGAGGAGAAAGGGGAATCCTTTTACCTGGTTGGTGGGAATGCAAGCTGGGCAGCCACTCTGGAAGACAGCACAGAGGTTCCTCAAAAAGTTAAAAAAAGAGACTACAACCCAGCAATTGCTCTACTAGGTATTTATCCAAAGGATACAAACATAGTGATTTGAAGGGGCACCCCTCACCCCAATGTTTATAGCAGCAATGTTCACAATAGCCAAGGTATGGAAGGAGCCCAGATGTCCATACACAGATGAATGGATAAAGAAAATGTGGTATATGTATATACAATGGAATATGACTCAGCTATCAAAAAGAATGAAATCTTACCATTTACAACAACATGGATGGAGCTAGAGGGTATTATGCTAAGTGAAATAAGTCAACCAGGGAAAGACAAATATCATATGATCTCTTTTATGTGTAGAATTTAAGAAACAAAACAGATGAACTTAAGGGAAGGGAGGGAAAAATAAAGTAAGATGAAATCAGAGAGGGAGACAAACCATAAGAGACTCTTAACTATAGGAAACAAATTGAGGGTTGCTGGAGATGAGGGGGTGAGGGGATGGGGTAACTGGATGATGGATATTAAGCAGAGCAGAGCATGTGATGTAATGAGCACTGGGTGTGATATACAACTGATGAATCACTAAACTCTACCTCTGAAACTAACAACACACTATATGTTAATTGATTTTAAATAACAAAAACAAACAAACAAAAAAACAATGAAGTTTCTGGGTAGGAGCTCAAGTCAATAAGGGAGTGGGACTACTAAAAGGAAATTGTGTGTTTCATCTTGCTAACTCCTCTGTCTGGCACAAGGTATCTGATTTTATACTTTTTGTCCCATAAAGCTAAGGCCAATCTTGTAGTAAAAATGATCTATGTTGAACTTGAGTTTTCTCATTGTAAAAAATCCATTTAATTCTGGTCCTTGTACAGCTAACAGCAGGTTCCCAGCCCTTAATTGCTCCAGAAGGGCATCTAGCTGCAGGTATCTGAGGACCTTTAGTTTGTAGGATTAGTTTCTAATCTAGTAGGAACCATGCTTGAAAGTATTTTTGTGCCTCCTTGCCACCACAGTGGGGTCCCCTATCTTGCTGCTTTAAGATCCTCTCTGATCCTAAGAGTGACTTTCATTGCCCATAGACTCCTTGCCCTGCACTAGTCCACCAAACTGGACCTTTGCGGCAGGGCTGGCTTAATGAGTGTGGGACCTGTGCACTTGCACAAGGTCTTTTGCTTAGAATGGTCTCACACTTAGATTAATGCTCTTCTCTGTGATTTTGAAATTTTTATTAATTTTACCTTTGAACTGTTTTGTAAGCAAAATCCAAAGGGACAAAAGAGAGGGCATGTGAGCAGAGATAGGCACAGTATGTTTGCCATTCCTTGTCCTCATGTTCTCATGAACATTCCTGATGCACTGTCATTACCATAGAATTCCAGGGGACCATGTATGAGGGAGTAAGTGTGACCCACTGGTGGGGGCAGGGCAGGATGCCCGCAGCCCTGAGACACCACACTTTCCCTTTAAACTAGAACTTGCTTCAGAGGCTGAAAGAAGGTGATAACATTCAGAGACATGAATAGCCAAGGAACCTTTCTTACTCATGTTACTTTCTTATATTAGCTAAACACTTAGGCTGAAAAGGATGACATAGAAGGAAAGGAAAAGATAGGGCAGCCCAGGGTTCCCTTTCTTACAGTCTTTCCTTAATCACTAGGAAGCTAAAGTTAGAGAGTGTTGATAGAACTTATGTGCATATTAAGAAGTGAAATTAAAAGCTCAGTTAAAAAAAAAAAAAGCTCAGTTTTGTGCATGAAACTGAATACACAATGAAATGCATAAAAGGGGAGCCTGGGTGGCTCAGTCACCTAAGTCGCCCACTCTTGGTTTCAACTCAGTCATGATCTCAGGGTTGTGAGATGGAGCCCTGTGTTGGGCTCTGCTTAAGAGCTAAGAGTGGAGCCTGTTTAAGGTTCTCTCTCCTCCTCTCTCTGCCCCTCCTTCCCCCGCTCCCGTGCTCCCCACCCCTCTCTCTCTCTCTCAAAAAAAAAAAAAAAAAAAAAGAATGAAGTGCAATGTATGCCCAAGCTGCAAAATACAAATTGTGTAATGATGGTGATTCTGCATATGAGTTAAATGCTCATATTTGCACTTAAAAATAGCATTGTACAACATAAAGACAAACAGTAAAATTCATGCCAATGAATAAAATTTAAAATTTTTGTCTACTTAGAATGAGATTAATTAGCAAACAAAAAGCACCATGACAAACTGAAAGAGAG
This sequence comes from Potos flavus, assembly GCA_028534135.1. Classification (NCBI taxonomy): domain Eukaryota; kingdom Metazoa; phylum Chordata; class Mammalia; order Carnivora; family Procyonidae; genus Potos; species Potos flavus. The sequence continues at coordinate 45,982,361 of CM052886.1, read as the reverse complement.
GCCATGGAAGAAAAGAAAAAGCTTTATATTTTAGTATGTTTAAGAGCACTTTCTCCTGCTTTTTGCATCATGTGACTCACAGATTGCATGGCTGGCCCTGCTCCTGAGTGTCAGTACCAGGGCAGATATCTGGCTTTCCTACCACACTACAAACCACGTGATTTGGACTAAATGGCTGCTCTCTGGGAGCTCATGTCACCACCATTCTTCGCCAGCTGCCATTTTATCAACATAGAAAAGACACAAATACACGCATGCACGCACACACAGACACACCCAGTAGATGGGAGTAGAAGGAAGGACATGGCCTTCAATAGAGTCTAACCTGATTCAGGCTCTGTTTCGGGGACCTCAGGTGCTTCAGACTCCTCAGGTAAGGATCCCTTGGTGTCCTCGGCTACCTCCAAGGGCTCAGGACCTTCCTGAACTTCAGGCTCTTCACCTTCAATCTCCTCTTCAGCCTCTGGTTCAATCTCTTCCACTTCTAGAAAAAAATGAGGAGAAATAAATTATTATTCAGTTTAGGTCAACAAATATTTGATTGGGTGCTAGATATTCTGATCAGTGCTGAGGCCAAAACAAAGAATAAGGAATGGCCTTGCCCTCCTGGAGCATGGGGTTTGATGGGGGAGACAGATACTTTGTCTATATATTTGATCTATTCAAATGTAGCCGCAGTGTGTAGTGCATGAGCTCAGAGTGCTATGGGAGTAGCAGCCTAAGGGTTTTAACAGTAAAAAATTGGAAACAGCCCAAAGGTCCATTCAATAAGGATATGGATGGAACTACACTGTCTGATACGGAGCCATTGAAATGTGGCTAATCCAAACTGAGATGTGCTGAAAGTATAAAATACACAATGGATTTCGAAGACTTAGTATGAAAAACTAAACGTGAAATATATTCAGCATTTTTTGCACTGATTGTTAAAATAATATTTTGGATATAGTATATTAAATAAATATAATTAATTTCACCTGTTTCTTTTTATTTTTTATGTAGCTACTAGAAAATTTACAGTTAGATATGTGGCTTGCATTGTATTTCCATTGGGCAGCACGAGGCTAGATTTAATCTATAACGATGGATTTTCTTATACCTAATTACGAATAATGGAACACATTGATCAGTATGTCAAATGTAAATTTTAAAAGCACAATACCAAGCTTTATGTAGTTGTATGGAAGTCTTTCGGGAAGAAGATGGGGTGAATGGTGTTAAAAAAACCTCTCTCCCCTATTCCTTTTAATATATTTATGAAATTGAAAAACAAGATATTTCTATACAGATGATATAAAAAAAAAAAAACAAATGACCTTGTTTTCTGGACTTCTACGGAAATTTCTTCCCTCAGTGAGTACCTTCCAAGACTATCGAGTATGAGATACCTTTGGCATCCTAATTTTTATCTGAATCTGCATGATTAAACACGCAGAGCAAAGGAACCTAGTGTTCTTGGCGTGCCTGGATGGCTCAGTCGTTAAGTGTCGCAGGTCATGATCCCAGGGTCCTGGGATGGAGCCCCATGTTGGGCTCCCTGCTCAGTGGGGAGGCTGCTTCCCCCTCTCCCTCTGCCCCTCCACCCCCCACCCCCGTGGTCTCTCTCTTTCTTAAATAAATAAATAAATAAATAAATAAATAATAAAAAATTCTTTTTTTTTTTTTAAGATTTTTATTTATTTATTTGACAGAGAGAGACACAGCAAGAGAGGGAACACAAGTAAGGGGGAGTGGGAGAGGGAGAAGCAGGCTTCCTGCTGAGCAGGGAGCCCAATGGGGGCTTGATCCCAGGACCCTGGGATAATGACCTGAGCCAAAGGCAGCCACTTAACGACTGAGCCACCCAGGTGCCCCTATAATAATAAAAAATTCTTAAAAAAAGAAAAAGAAGAAAGGCAAAACATACCTAAAAAAAAAAAAAAGAAAAATATTCTGGGTGTACACCAGGACTATAGTTCATGTAGCTTCTAAGTATGTGGCTTACACTCTGGTGACTCTCTTGTGTCATATGGAGGAATTTAACACACGAGGAAGAAGTAGCATTTGCTGAATCCTACTAGGGTTTGGGATGAAGTTATGTGCTGTACAGGAAAAACTCACAATGTATCTCTCTCATAGTAAGAAAAAAAAATACTTCCAATATGCATACATGTAAATTATTTTTAATTCTCATCCATATTAGGTACTTTATATAACATACAAATAAAAAGAGTTTATAGGATGATGCAGAGAGATGTAAAAAGTTCTAATACTTTTTCTAGAATTCTAATGGATAATCTGTATACCAGAAAAGTCACAGATGGACTGAAAAGTGTTCTATGATCCTTATACTATCTGTGATTTTTACTAAGTATATGTTATATTAGTTATCCATTGCTTCATAATAAATTACTCCACAATTTAGTGATTAAAGCAACAATAATCACATATCATCCTTGCAGTTTCTGGGGTCAGGAATTTGGGAGTAGCTTAATTGGTGGTTCTGGCTCTGGGTCTCTCAAGTCAAATGAAGATGTCAGTCAGGGTTCAGTCCCTGAAGGTTTGCCTGGGGCTGGAGGATCGACTTCGGAGGTGGCCACTCAAAGACTGAACTGAACTCCTCAGGGAGCAGAGATAAGCCCTGTGTTAAGTCCTGACCCACAGAAACGTGTACAGTATTGCATGGAGCACTGCGTGTGGTGCATAAACCATGAATCTTGAAACACCGAAAAAATAAAATAAAATAAAAAATATTTAAAAAATGGTAGTTGTTTTACAGTTTTGGGGTGGCTTGTTGCCAACAAAGGAAAACTAAAATAGATACTTTTCACTCTTTTGAGTCATGGACCCTTTTGGCAGTATGGTGAAACTTATGGACACTCCTTAGAATAATGCTTTCAAACCCATAAAATAAAATACATAAGAAACCAATTATATTGAAACACAGTTATGAAGATATCAAAATAAATTTTGTGCATCTTTACTAATGCATTACATAACAAGAACTAGCAGCTGGTCTAATAACTACCATCATTTTGAAATCGTGATTAAGCATACACAGGCTCTATAAAACTGTAATGTGATATGAAAATATCTTAGTTTCTATTGGTAACAAAATCAAGATACTACTGATATTATTATGGTTTGTTGCCTATATTAATTACTAAGTGAAGGAAATACTAAATTCTAGGTAAAGGTTAGTGAAAATAAAGTTGTAATGATTTTCCCATTCAGGTTCACAGACCTCTGAATTTTATCCATGAACTCCAGGTTAAGAACTTCAGTCTTAAAAGAAGCTGTTGGATTAAGTGCTTTTATAATGGAGATGAAAGTTTAAGTTCAAAGACAACGGGTATAGCAGGAGATGCTGTTTTCTCAACTCCTGCAGGATCCTTCTACTAGAAGTAATTCCAACATCCATGTGTCCTATGTGACAAGGGAAGTCGGTTTAAGACAGGCTGCATGAGCTGTCTATTGTGGACCCCAAGAGGGAGCATGAGTAGGTATCTGTATCGGAGGTCTTTTCCTATGACTCCATTACTCTAGTGACCACAGAATTCATTATCCAAACTGGAACACTGAGAATGAAAGTGGGTCAAATAAATATTTCAGTACCACAGGCATAGCACAAACCTAGACTTTCATGGGCAAACTGGGAAATATGGTCATGCTGTCTGTAATTCACTTGAAATACTGTAATTGCCTGCAGTAACGATACAAAATTAAATGACATATTATTAATGATATAAATCTGTGTTTGCCTTTTGCTTTCTCGCTCATGTCTTCCAATAGCCTTTGGTCTTCTTCTATTCTCAATGCTTCTTCAGCAGCTTTTCTGAAACGAAATGTCCAAAATTTAATCATCGTTGGAAATTCAGACATCTTACGATATTCTAGAATTTGAGGCATATAACGGTTAAAAATTGGGTAAATTGTGTATAATGTTCATTATACTCTTTAACTTTACAATGTAAATGTTTAATTTGCTCATATAGAAGCCACTTAATTTCAGGGTTTTTTTTTTCCCCTTTTTTTTGGTTAAGAAAAGTTGCAATGTTATACTTTATTTATTTATTTATTTTTTTTTAAAGATTTTATTTATTTATTTGACACAGAGAGAGAGATCACAAGTAGGCAGAGAGGCAGGCAGAGAGAGAGGGGGAAGCAGGCTCCCTGCTGAGCAGAGAGCCCGATGCGGGGCTCGATCCCAGGACCCTGAGATCATGACCTGAGCTGAAGGCAGAGGCTTTAACCCACTGAGCCACCCAGGCGCCCCGCAATGTTATACTTTAAAAAATTTGGCTATTAATTAAGAAATCTGTCAAAATTCATAAAAGATTGTCTAAGCTGAAAAGTTTGTAAATGGGAATAGTTGTACCATTTTCCCTTCTGAATAAATCAGAAATGTTCACAAAAAAATGTTAAGTGGCAAAAAAGTGTAATATAAGGCTATGTATAATACAATTTTAATTTTGTATTTAAAGTTTATATAAATGATGATCAAAAGCCCAGAAGGATAAACTGTTATAGTAATTATCTTTGGGTGCTGGCATTATGAGAGTTTTTACTTTTACTTATTATTTTTTACATTAAAATTTTTTCTATATTGAATAGATAATTATCTTTGTAATCAGAAAAATTATTTCCTGATTTCTTTTCTTTTCAACACAGTAATAATGAAATTTGAAGAGACATGAAATATGAAAACTTAATTGTCTGGAGGGATTCTGCTTTTCATTAGGGTTGAAGCACTAAGCCTGCCTTAATGGTGAAGACAGACAGGTATAAGGAAAGCTAGTAAAGTGATGGAGAAAGGCAATATTTATTAAAAATTAAAATGTGTATACCTTTGACCTAGAAATTCTATACCTAGGAATTTAGGCATACTACTGCACAAAGAAACATGTATAAGAATGTTGATTGCCTCTTTAAAAAGAATATTAAAAAAACTGCATCAAGTATTCACCAACAGAAGATGAGTTAAGCAGAGCCCATTCATACCAGCTGCTCACTCTGGGACAGTTTTCCTGACTATTTTATAGGTCTGTCATTCTTCATACTCAGTGTTCTTGGCATCCTTTCCCCATCCTGTGAAAATCTAGTTACTGCTATCCTCTTCAAAAGATATTATTACATTTCTTATAGGAGATATGTCAGGAAAACAATAATTAAAGCCATTCTTTTTTTTCTTCTAAGATTTTATTTATTTTATTTTATTTTATTTTATTTTATTTTTTCTTCCCAAATACTTTTATTTTATTTTTTCAGTGTTACAAGATTCATTGTTAAGATTTTATTTATTTTAGAGAGACAGAGTGTGAGCAGGGGCAGGGTCAGAGGGAGAGCATGTGAGAGAATTTCAAAGAGACTCCCTGCTGAGTGCAGAGCCAAGGCGGGTTGTATGACTGGGGGATGGGGGTGGGGTGGGATGGAGAGGGGCTCTCACAGTCCCAAGATCATGACCTGAGCCAAAACGGAAGCTTAACCGACTGAGCCCTTTCCTTTACTTATTATTGTATTATTTCTTCAATTTGTGGATACTGGTTAGCAAAATTAAATAATTTGAATTTAAATAATTTAAGTCACAGGTAAATATGGTAAAAAAAATAATCTTATCTGTGCTCATTCTTTTTACAGTGTCTTTTGAGAGTAGACGTTTGTTCTAGAATAAGTTTGATTTTGGGCCATGAAAACATCCATAACTCAGTACTTCAAACACTCTGAAAATATTTGTAAACCCACTGTTTTTCTAGAATTAATTAGAATTGGATATACTTAGTAGACCACTGTTTTGATATTAAAGACATTTCATACATGTAACTTGTAAATAAATATTTAATAGCTATATAAGATTCATTAACTTGTTTTATGATGCCAGGCATATTTTACCTTGCTGCTTCTTCCTCTTTTTTTTTCTTTTGTAGATCATCTAATAATCTTTCTAAAATCTTAGAGTCAATTTCAGTCTTATTCTCTAAATACAGTCTATTAAGTAAATATTTCCCTGAAATACAGATAAAGAGAATAACATTAATTTTGAAGCTTTATAAAATATAGTGAGAAACAGTTTGGAAATTAACGACAAAATATTGTTCCTGCCTATATCCAAATATATTTCCCTTTAAGCGTTTATCTAAATAGAGTCCAGGTTCTTTAAAATACCGAGAGTGTCTGAAATCCTTTCTAAGAGGTATATATCGGCATGGTAAAACTAACTAAAACATGAAGAGAGGTGGTGTATCATATTTTCCCCCTGGAAACTCTCTTTTCAAATATATTTCCTTAAAAGGCAAGATGACAGAATATTCTTGGCTCCTATGTCAAAGATTATTTGACTATATAGGTATGTGTGTATTTCTAGGCTCTCTACTTTGTTCCATTGGCTTAGGTGTCTGTTTTTATGCCAGTACCATACTGTTTTGATTATTACAGCTTTTATCAAAGTGACAGAATAATTAAAATTTAGTTCTGCTATCTTTATGTATTTAATATTTCCCATTGGAGGTGCATAAGGACTAATATACAGTCTTTACTCTCAGTCTTATATGTTTTTCATTTAGAAGTTAGATTGCTGAGAATGGGGTGTTAAATTCTCGGCTCCAAAGAATAATTGTAGGGGCCTGATGGAACATCCAGTGATCAGCACACCATTCCTGGCCATCTACTTGGTGAGTGGATGCCCCATTTTGCGTACCTCTAGATTGTGAAGGGATTGCTGGGGTGATATTTATACTGTGGGAGAGTGAAGAGTTTCCCATTTAGTATTTTAACTAAACATATTAACAGCAATAAAAACTTCCACTTTCGGATTTACATGATAAATATTTACCAACCGTTGTTTTCCGTATCTGATAAAGAGATTATTAAATCAGGTATAATTCCTTTCTCGACTAAGACTATCCACAGTTCTTTTATAACAGGGCAGTTGTCCAGTATCCATCCTCCAAACTTTGGGGCACCAGAAAACCTATTTGTGTTTTTTTCAACTACCTGTGAAAAATGACACGCTGATATTACCATCATAGCCAGAGAAGTCAAGGATACTACTTTGATAATATCGTTTTTGCGGACCCTAACCAATTATCTTTTGAATTCTTTGGACTCAAAAGAAAAAAAAAAAGAGTCACTTAGTTTTAAAAGAGACTCTTAATTTTAAAGCAATAAAGCTATCTAAGTTTTAAAAATTAAGAATGGGAAGCAAAAGCCTTTATTAAATAAATATAACAGCATATTTTTGCTATCTGCTATTCTATATTATAGAATTCAGATCCTGACTTAGGAGCTCTTGGGCCCAGGAGTATGCATTTGGACCATGCTCCGAGGTGGCAGTGGTCCGTGGACCACTCTTTGAGTAGCAAGGGCCCAGTCCAGCTTGCCCGTTTTAGTGACAACACTCTTCTCCCCCCTTTTGCTTTCCATCCCTCAGTGTGAGAGCTGAGAAGGTACTGACATGGTTACTAAAAGCAATAGGAAGGAGTCGGGTCAAAACAGACTTTGCAGGTGCTTAGGGGGTTCTGCTAAACTTTGCCCCCAACCCCCTCGGGTAGTGCAGTAGTTACAGCTTCACTGCAGGTGTGGAAATTGGTAATGTGGACCTGTGAATACACCAACTCTGAGCAGTTCAAGTTTGTGTGTCATCAGGTAAGCACAGGATATTTGAAGAAGCCAAAGGGGAAGAGATGTCACGAGGGCAGGTGTAACTCACTGGCTTCTGCAGAATTTAAGATTCCCTACTTTGAGAATTTCCATCTGAATGAGGAGTCTTTTTTTAAAAATTCTTTTTAACTTTGAACTCTTTATTTAAATTCAGTTAGTTAACATATAGTGTTATCAATAGTTTCAGATTGAAGAGTCTTTTAAAAAAAGTTTTTAAGTACTTTGAAATGCTTAGCAGAATTAAGGGGAAAAAGAGAAAGCTATAAAAAAGAAATAAAATGAAATAAGTCAGACGGAGAAAGACAAATACTGTATAATCTCACTTATATGTAGAATCTAAAAAAATTGAACTCCTAGAAACAGAGAACAGATTGGTGGTTGCCAGAGGTGGGGGTGGAGGTGGGAAGAATGGTGAAGGTGGTCAAAAGGTACAAATTTATAGTTATAAGATAAATAGGTCCTGGGGTCATAATATTTGGCATGGTTTGACTACAGTTAACAATACTATACTGTATATTTGGAAGTTGCTAAGAGAGTAGATCTTAGAAATTTCGATCATGCATACACAAAACTAAATAGGTGAAGTGATGGGTGTTAACTAAAATTATTGTGTTAACACAATAATTTCACAATATTTATATATGTCATTATGTTATACACCTTAAACTAATATAATGTTATATGTCAAATACAACTCAATAAAACTGGAAAAAAGAAATATAAATGGTTAATGAAAATTTTACTGTCCAATTTCAAAGATATGAAAATGAAAGCAACACTGAGAGATAATTTATAATTTCTCCATCTCACTCAAATTTTTTTGAAAAAAATTAATGCCTTCATAGTATTTCAACAAATGAATAGATCTTAATTTGTTTAATCATTCTCTCACTGGTAAATATTTACATAATTTACAATTTTAATATAACACTGCGATGAATATCTGTATATGCAAATCTATGCCCAAATGTTATATATGTCTTTGGAAGATGTGTTTTTAGGTTCATAAAGGAATGAACATTTTAAAGGTCTTTCACACGCATTGCCACATTGCTTCCAAAACATCTGTATCAATTTTCACTTCTCCTATGTGACTATCTCATTATAGCCTCACTGGTATGGATTGTTATATGTTTTTAAAAATCTTTGGCAATTTGATAGGTAAGAATTTATATCCCACTGTTTTAAGTTTATATTTTTCTTGGAATTTGAACATTAAAATTTGCAATTAACCATTTGCATTTCTTCTTTGATGAAACAATTTGTATCTTTTTCCTGCTTTTATATTAGGGTAGTCTACTTTCCTTGATTTGTGAGAAATCTTTGTATTAAGGAATTAATATATCATATTTATTATAAATACTTTTTGACCTTTGTCCTAAAATTGTGATTTTTATGGTTTTTTTCATAGAGAGAATCATTATTAAGTAGCCTCTCTACTGAGCATTGGCTTTAAGAGTTTTCCCACTGTGTTTGTGCAGGTCCAAATGCGGAAGTTGTCTTTCTGACTATCTCAAGAGTTTTCCCACTGTGTTTGTGCAGGTCCAAATGCGGAAGTTGTCTTTCTGACTATCTCAAGTGACTCTGACGGAAGGCAGAAGTGAAGCACTATGGGCACATCCACTGCCTCAGGGAAAGAAGTCACTGACACTGGGTGGGGGGCAGGTGCACAAGGCACTCAGGCCTAGACGTTTCAATGCTGAGGGGAGGAAAGTTTTGGGAGGTGAGGACTTGGGTGCCTGAGGATACAGGTTTTGGATGTAGCAGCAAAACAGCTTCAGTGTAGCAATCTATTGAGAAGGGTTCCCCAGTTGAGATCATTGTGGAGAGAAGGGGGAACCTTCCTCAAGATTTCATATCTGGAAGAATTCCAGACTGTATGGCCCAGCAGAGGGGTGGAAGGACTCTGAGCCTTGTGGGGCAAGCGGTAGGGAGGGGAGCCCAGGGAAGCCTTTGTGCATGGTCTGTGTCTGGCTCCGCTGTCACCAGAGCCATGAAAGTGGTTTCTCAGATGTCCGACCAGCTGAAAATAAAGTGGCATTCTCTTCAGATATCCTCAGGGGAGGGGTGAGTGGGAGAGAGTAATATTCAAAAAAGTAGTATAACATTTTCATGCACTATTCATCCTTCTATCCTTTTGTGATTTTTAACTTAATAAAAAATTTCCCCCTGCATTTAAACATGCTATTTCTGGATTCCCTTATTCTATGCTATTTCATGTTTACTTTTAATTTTACCATTTGTGAGTATATACATAAATATGTACATATATATCTGTATACATATATACACACAAACGTATGTTTATCACTTGTATATCCAAGTATTTTTATATCTAGAGAGAGAGGGATTGAGAGAAGAGACTGGGAGAATCAGAGGGAGTACATGACACAGAGAGACATGGGAGGCACAGGAAAACATAATTACCATGTGAAGAACACAGATACAAGAGCAGACATGGAGATGTTTTGAGAAAAAACCATGTCATGAGGGGAGCGGAGCAAAAATGACATATCACACCAGGAAGGCTGCAGTGACTAGAGAAACAGGCTGTGGTCACGATGTGCAGCTGGATGGGTCAGGGGCTAGAAAACGTACACGGGCAGTTTTGACACAAAAGCCTCACTTCCCTTGGTGTTGTCCCCTTGACAGTTTTCTGTGAGGTACGGGGCAAATACCTTTGGCATAAGTCTATGTAACAGCTTCAGTTAACACAACTGTGCAGAGCAATAGAAGCAGAAAGAAGTTCCCAGTGTCCCCCCAGCCTCTGCTTCTATTGTGTGTTCTGTAGCTCGTCAGGGCGGAAACCAGGTAAAAGTGCAAATGATTGAGCGTGGAAAAAAATTTCTGTGCATTCTCCATCGCAAGGGAGTGACTCTTGTTTCTCTTTGGTAGAAATGACACCTATCATTATTTCTGTATTTTTAAGCCTTTAAAGTATTATTAAACTGTAATTCTAAAAAATTCTAAAAGGAGCTAAGAGACAGATGTGTTTCAGAATCTTCCTTAACCCATGACTCCAGGGAGTCATGCCTAACTGTCCAGTTTGCAAATGAAATAAAACCTATTCACTTTTCCTGGACAGGATCATACATTGAGCCCAAGTGCATCATTCATACCTGTTCTGCATGTGGGCCATGAGCTTCGGATCAGAAAATGAAATTTAGTGGTACGTACAATAGAAAAACAGGATAAAAATGATTACAGAAACAACAATTGGAAAACAAAATAGGACCACGACAGTATCTAAAATAGCATCAAAATACATCAAATACCTAAAAATAAACCTAATGAGAGATACTAAAGACCTCTACACTGAAAACTACAAAACAATGCAGGAGAAATTAAAGACCGAGATAAATTAAGGCTATTCTTTTTTTTTTTTTTTTTTAAGATTTTATTTATTCATTTGAGAGAGAGAGACAGAGAGCACAAGCACGGGGAGAGGCAGAGGGAGGGGGAGAAGCAAACTTCTGGCTGAGCTGGGAGCCCGACATGGGGCTTGATTCCAGGACCTGGAGATCATGACCTGAGCTGAAGGCAGATGCTTAACCATCTGAGCCACCCAGGCGCCAAAGTAAAGCTATTCTATGTTCATGGATTAGAAGACCTAATACTGTGAAGATAGTAGTTTTCATCAAATTTATTTACAGATTCATTGCAACTCAATCAAAATCCCAGCAGAGGTGTGTGTGTGTGTGTGTGTGTGTGTGTGTGAGAAAGTTGATGATTTTGAAATTTATGTGGAAGTAAAAAGGACCTATAATAGTCAAGATACTCTTGAAAAAGTAAGCAGAACGAAACAACTTATGACACAGGGAGGGATGCAGTGACAGGAGAAACAAGCTGTTGAAGGATTCCCCCTTCCAGATTTCAAGATTTATTACAAAGCTACAGTAGTTAATATGTGTGGTAGTAGAATGCAGATAGACAAATAGGTCCATGGAACAGAGTGGAATGGATCCCTAGAATCTAGCACATTACAGGGCAAATAGTAGGTTCTTGGAATGTTTCTGAAGGAACCAACTAACGACAGAACAACCTGAAGAGATGCAGAAGAAGTCGAAATATCTCTATGGGAAGCTCAGAGAGGGACAGCAACTCACCTTGGGTACGGCCTCAGGCTCAAGGAGCCCCCCCCCCCCATGTGTTATAGAGTGGTTCTATACTCTCATAGAATATTTTTTTTCTTCTCACATAATTTTAAATGACGTAATTCTCAAATTACAGAGAAATACCAAAGAAGTTCATTGAGAGTCCAAAACAGATTTGTTGTCTTTGACTTTTGCCCTGAATGCTTACTCAAGGTCTTTGTACAAAATAGACCCATGTGGATATCTTGTTCTTTATAAACCAAAGATAAACCTTCTGATACGTCAGTGGTAGGACATAGCATCTGAGGCTTTATTTTCCCCCTTAGGTTGGACGATCACTTGTGTGTCCATCCATTTCCCCTATGAATGCATGTTCAGGTGGTGGGATGAAATAAGTTAGCTATGGAGTGAAATTTGTCTCCGTTTACAACTAATTAGCTCATAGAAGAAATATCTAACTTGGTACTGGCTTCACAGGCACCAGATTTTAATGAACTGAACTTAATTAAAGAAAATAAAAGTTAAATGGGATTAGTTTCAAAACTATGAAATTATATTGCATAATGGTTGGCACATTAAAAACTACCAAAGAGCATAAGCATTTGGATCTGGACTTCTTACCTCTTTGATGATTTCCTCTAAGATTTCAGCATGTTTTTCATATGGCTGGTCAAAGTTCATATCCTTTGTCATTTTCACAGTCTCCTCTATCATAGAAAGAACCTCTGGATGCTCTGCAGTTACCTCTTCTATTGAGTCTTCTAATGTGTCTAAAGTAAAATAACCTCATGCCATTAATAATTTTAGTGGACAATGCGACTTGCAACAGAACATGATTATTAATATTTGACCCAAGAAAGTACTATCTTTGTGTTACTGAAGTACATACTCCTAGAAGGGGGAAATAGACTGGGGAGGAAATGTGAAGTCAGTAAATATGAAACATCAGAGAGGTGGCTTCAAACCGGTACGTCCGAATAAAAGCGAGTGAGGTAAGAAGTCATGTCCAGCAGGAGTCAAAACCCAGGAAGCCAGGTAGGAGAGGTAGGGACCAAAAGATTTCAGGGTCAAGCTAAATCATGAGCATCAAGGGAACGAATCAGAAAACAAGATGAATACTTCCAATTACAAGCATGGGAACACGTGCAACAGCGAGAGGAAAAGAGGTAGGCCAGTTGGCAGGGATGGAAGAGAGGGTGGCACAGGTGGGTTTTCCAAGTGTTCTACTCCATTCTTGCCCTCACTGAATGCTGAATGACTGCTCACACAGCTGTGCTGGCTCATAGGCTGCATCAGAAAACAGTATTCATCCACCCCTCTAATAAGACAGAAGACTGGCGGCTGCCCTCGACTCCTCTACCTCTGCTTTTCCAGTTCCGCTTCCTGAACTGCTGTCCTAACACTCCATCACCAGGGTCTCCTGCTAGAGCCTAATCTATCTGAGCCCAGAAAAAAACGCCAAAGGGCCTTCAAAGAGCAGCTGCCTATTGCCCTGCTGCTGTGAACTGAGAAGTTTGTTCTTAGGGATGGAGAGAACCAGCAATTCCTAGAGAGATACCAAATGTTCTAGAAGCTGCTAGTTGTTCACTCAATATCCATTCTTTCTTAGTAACAGAATCCTGAGTTTGTGGGGGTCAGCAATATGCCCTGCTAAAAACACTACATCTCCCCACTTCCCTTATAACTTTGATGGCCTTTAGATAACATGCAAGCAGATTATTTTCTGGTGAATCTTCCTGTCCTCTCTCTAACGAGGAATAACTCGGCTGCATGGAGTGCCAGTTGTCCCTTGCCTCTTTCCTCTTCCTGCCCGATATGGTGGCTGCAGTACCACCAGCCATTTTGCAGCTTATTCTGATAGCCACATGCCAGGGATGGCAGAACAGAAAGACAGAGTCCTTGTCTTCCCAATATTCTTTTCATCAAAACAATATATCACATTTTCTTTTTTCTGTGTTTTTGCACGTCTAACTGTTCATCATAGAGTAGCCTTTAAGATAGAGTATTAATAATGTTTTTTAATTAATTAATTAATTTATTTTTAAAGATTTTATTTATTTGCGAGAGAGAGAGAGAGAGGACACGAGCGGTGGGGAGGGGCAGAGGGAGAGTGAGGAGCAGACTCCCAGCTAAGCAGGGAGCCCGACGCAACACGGGGCTCAATCCCAGGACCCTGAGATCAGGACCTGAGCTGAAGGCAGACACCTAACCAACTGAGCCACTCAGGCCCCTCAATCATAGTTTTTTTTTTTTAATCTCATGTTTCTCCTTCAAAATTCTGAAGGAATTATTTGTGATTTTTAGATCCACAGTCTGAGAGAACCATATTACCCAAATATTAATTTACCTTTTTGGGGGTCCAATTTAAAATCTTGACCAGAGCTTTGAAAACTCCTTTTAAATGTAGATGATTCACTGGTTTCTTTCTCATCTGTGAATAAAACATTGTTAACACCCCAAGAACTACATGACTTTGTAGGTGATTCCCAAAGAAGAGTGTGGTATGATAGGTCCAGGGAGCCAGGACTTGTGTTCCCAAGTTTTTGTAACTGAAATTACAATCATAGTAATCAAAGAGGTCAACAATAGGGCATACACTATCCGCAGTGAAAAATAGAGATAATGACTCAAGCTATCATAAAACCAAGAGTAATTTTAGTTTCATACCATGCCAGTGGATCTAAATTAGAAAAAAAAAATCAAATTTGCCCTTCCTGATGGAACAGTCTCCTGGCTCCAAGAGGTAAAGGCTGTGTAGGGAGCATGTCTTTTCCCAGGGCATCCTGGCGGCGTTGGCATCACTTCAGCGGAGGATAAAGGAACTGATGCCTGCTTCTACCTCACACTGCCTCTCCCTGAGAGAAAACAGACAGCATGGGGCCGGGGCTTGCTTTCTGTTTTGGTGCTAGGAAATCTGCAGCAGGTGAGATGGGGCTCCCAGATGCTACTTGGCCAAAAATTTAATGTCTGGGGTCCTCTTGTGAAGAGTGTGTGTGTGTGTGTGTGTGTGTGTGTGTGTGTGTGCGTGTGTATGTGTGTGTGCGTGTGTGTTTGTGTGTGTGTGTGTATCGGAGGAGGAGGGCCATACTTAAGTTTCTGACAGGGCCCAGTTCAATTCCTTCTAGGCTTAAAATAAACATCGACCAAGCACACATCTGTCTGAATTATGAGGAACCAACCAACCGAACAAAAATCAGCTCTACATTATATAACAAAATGAGTTATAGATGCATTTGAAAATTAAATACCAAAAGGTTGGATCAATAGAAAAAAAAATATTAGTATGTATTAAATCTCAGGTTGACGGGATGCCTGGGTGGCTCAGTTGATTAAGCGGCTGCCTTTGGCTCAGGTCATGATCCCGGGGTCCTGGGATCTAGTCCCACATCGGGCTCCTTGCTTGGCAGGGAAGCTGCTTCTCCCTCTGCCTCTGCCTGCCACTCTGCCTGCTTGTGCTCTCTCTCTCTCTGTCTGACAAATAAATAACTAAAATCTTTAAAAAAAAAAATCTCAGGTTGAGAGGAAGACTTTGTAAGATCTGAAAGTAAATGGAAGCAATCAATAAAGTGAAATTAATGATTTGACTACAAAACTATGAAAAAGTCCCTCTACTTCAAAAACAGCAAAGTGATTTAAAAGACAAATAACCCAATGTGGAAAAAAATATAAAAAATAAGTGAAAAATACAGAAAATTTTTATAGAAACATATAACTGATAGAACAATTTAGAAAAATGAGCAAAAGACAAAAATGGTCACCTCAGAAAAGAAGAATTATAAATAGTTAACAAATATTAAAATATTAAATTTCAGAAATCATCAAATAAAAACTGAAATTATATTTTAAAAGAAAATATACCAAGGAAACAATAGCACATAATTTGTATATCACAGAGGGAAACATATTTGGAATAACTTTTATGCAAAGCAATTTGACTCTGTCTATAACTTCATACTCATTAAACTAGTGATTACACCTATGTCAGCATGCAATGAAAAAATTCATTAAAGCATTATTTGTAGTAGTAAAAAAAATCTGAAAAATAAGTTTACAAGATAAGGAACTACTTAAAACTATTACCTATGAACAGGGAAAGAGTGCAATAATTTAAATGAGGATTAAAATATTTCCAAATGAAGTATTATAATTAAATGTTGTATTATCAATTAAAAAAGGTAAAAATAGTTTACATTGTATGCTCTCAATTATGTTAATACATGAATGGAAAAATTTTAGGGTAAATAGCACTAAATGGTAACATTTCACAGCTCAAACTCTAGGTTTGTGATGTTCTAATTCCAGTACATTAAAGTATACAGATTTTAAGAAAGAATTTATTATCTTATTAGTTTTTTTCTTCATTCTAGTAAATCTGTTTCTGTTCTATAGCTGTTCAGTTTAAATCCGTAAGAGAAAAAGCTAACTATTTTTCAGCCTAAGTGTCCAATTTTGGGGATAATTTTAAGTTCCTTTTTTTTTTTTAAGTTTCAATATAAACATGATAAAATATGAAATAAATGGAATAAGACCCATAAGTATGGCCTGAACTGTTCATTCTGTTACTGTCTTTACCTGTCTTAGAGGCTTGATCATCGAGGACATTTTCTGAACTCTTTTTGTCTTCATTGTCTTCTAAAAAGCCATCTTTTGGGGGTTCATGAGTGAGCACTGCATGAAAGAATAATATGCTTTATCAGCTAATCTGTTTAGATCAGGAAGGATTTGGCCAAGAATATCAGCAATATATTTTTTTTTACCATCTTCATCAAATGAAGACCGCGACTCTTCTAAGCTCTTATAGGTATCAGATGGGAACTTGTCATATTCTTTCTTTTCAAATTCTCTTTCAAGTACTCTTAAAGTTGACTGTGCTAAAACATAGTAAGGGACTGTGTTAGCAAAATATAGTTGGGGGTAGGGACACAGGGATAGTGATTAAATCTTCTGCTTTAAAGACAGATAGACTTGAGTATGAGTTCTGACTCAGGCAGTGTGGCTTTGGCAAATCATTTGATCTCTCTGTTTCAATTTCTACTGGGCAAAATGAGGATGATCAAGCCAAAAGCATTGTTGTAAGGATTAAATGAGATAATAAACTCAAACACTGAGAAAATGCTCAGCATGCGGGAATCCTAATGCATGTTAGCTGCCATCCTCTGTATTATAGAATTTTCTATGTTAAAAAACCTCAATAATCTTCACTGACAAATTTTTCTTAAAAGTATATTGGGAGTGAAATTAGCAAAACTAGAAAATTAGTGGAACTAGCAGAAAATTCCAATTAAAAAAATTTTAAGAACCCTACCGTCAGATTTATTCTAAATCTGAATTCTAAATTGTGGAATTTGAAAAAGAAAAAGAGACTTTTAAGTTTGCGGTGTATGAGAGATGGCATCTATTTCTATATTCTGGTGAGAGAAAGCAATTTGTGGAAAAATCTAAAATCTATGATTTCATGCCATAATTTGATGTGAAAGGAATCACTACAGACTCCAAGAAACATCATCAATCACCATTCTTCCTCCTGGAGCCCAGTTAGCTCCTTCTTGATCCAGGTTTCAGTTAAATGTCCTCTTTTCAGAGAGGTCTTCCCTGCTCATCCTAACACTCCAGCACCCCTGCCCCAGTCACTGCCTGACCCAGTACCGTATTATATTTTTTTCTATCTGTTCACTTATCCCCCCCCCCCATTAAAATGTAACAACCACAAAGACAGGAGTTTCATGTGTCTTGCTCATCTCTGTAGCCCAGTGCCTCAAATCATGTCTAACAGAGAGTACTAGGTTGAATGAATTAATGAATTCATTTTGTCCAGCCTTAGTTGAATAAAAAGCCATCTTATTAGTCTTCCCCAATATTTCTCAAGCTTTAGTTTGTGAATTGTCCATGAGTATTTAATAAACTTTTGGTTTTCATTTTGAAGATAACATACTAAAAAAAATCTCATTCTGGATCATCTGGACGATCGTTTGGATGGCATGTAATTTTTTTTTATTACTATGTTCAATTAGACAACATATATTACATCATTAATTATTGATGTAGTATTCAACAATTCATTAGTTACGTATGATTCATTAGTTGCGTATAACACCCAGTACTCATCACAACACGTGCCCTCCTTAATACCCACCACCTGGTTATCCCACCCCTCGTAACCCTCAGTTTGGTTCCCAGAGTCCAGAGTCTGTCAGAGAAATCTCTCTGATTTCTCCCCATTCAGTTTTCCCTCCCTTCCCCTATGGTCCTCCGCACTATTCCTAATTTTTTTAAAAAGATTTTATTTATTTGAGAGACAGAATGTGCATGAGTAGGGGGAGGAGTAGAGGGAGTGGGAGAAGCAAACTGAGCGGGGAACCGGGAGGCAGGGCTCAATCCTGGGAGCCAGGACCATGACTTAGCCAAAGGCCGACACTTAACCAACTGAGCCACCCAGGCACCCCAAGGATGGCATGTAATTTTAATGCTGGTCCTTTTGCTGTTGTTTTTGTAATCCCTTGGGCACCATGTTGGACTTTTTTACTTGTTTAAAGACTACTGAGAAAGAAGAGACAGATTTATTAGGCAAATAACCTGTTCTTTCCTAGTGAAAGCTTAACATTGCCATGTCGGAAGAGATAATTTCCTTGCTATTTAAATAGTTTCGAACACAGAAAATGACAGAAGCTTCCCAATTTATATAAAAAGTTTTCCTCATCTGTACAGTTACAGAATTGTGTTATCACTAAGGCTTCTCCCAGTTTCATTGCCTTATGACTGTTTTGAACTTGAAATTATTATTTCCCAAATAGAAAAAACTAATTACGGTTGGGGCTGACACACATTTACATAGTAAAACAGCAGCAGCAGCAGCAGCAACAACAATGTAAACTCCACAAGAATCAGGTGGAGTGCTCTTGTCACAACTGGTGTCAATTAAGGTGTAAATTCTATTCTGTCTCCGCCCAGCAAGCAAATCCACAAAAGTAAACCCAAATTTGGAAGCTCTTTTTGATTCCTCTCCTTAGAGGTCTAGGACTGAAATCTTTTGTCTATTTAAGAGTCAGGTTTATGTCTATTCATGTCTTCAATCAATTATTAAGAGGCTGCTCTGTACAAGGTGCCAGGGATACCAGGGCGAGCAAAGCAAGTCCCAGCCCTCGGGCAGACAGGCTGAATTGCGGACCTCCGTTTAGAACACACACGCGACAGAGGTGGTTCACCTTGTTTTTGAGCTTGTAGTTTTAAGACTAGCTGCTCTCTCACAGCTTTAATCGCTGCTTCAGTGGCCTCCGCTATTGTATCTTTCACTAATGTTTCAAGGGCTTTATCAAAACGCGGTTGAACAAGAGTGGCGTAGTCAATTACCTGCAAAGAATATTTGAGAAAACCAACAGAAGCACAAATCACTGTGAATATTAAACACATTGTTCAACTATATCTATTTCTATATCTATACTTATCTACCTCAAACATCTTAATGTCACTTGAGATGTGTTATTTTCAGAATCCAGTGATTTTTGAGTACATGCTTTCATAGAAATTTAGTCATACTTTTCATGTCATATGATAGATATATATCATGTGATAAATATTCAAGTTACACATATTTTTAAAAATCAATTTTACATGTATAACATAATAAAAGGCATTCATTTTAAGTATACAGTATGATGAGTTTTGACAAATATATATACACATAACAACAACTACAATCAAGATATAGAACATTTATATCACCCGAAAAAAGTTCCCCTCATGCTTCTTTATAGTCAGTTCCTGGCCCCTGGCTACCACTTTGGTTTTTGTCACTATATATTAGTTTTTCCTTTTCTAGAATTTCATATAAATGGAATCATAGAGTATATAATCTTTCCCAAGCTTTTCCCCCTTAGCACAATGTTTTTGAGATTCATCAGTGTAATTGTATACATTAGTAATCTGTTCCTTTCTATTATTGAGTAGTATCACTGTGTAACTATGCCATAGGTGGTGGTGGTGTTTTTTTTAATCCATTTATCTTTCATGGGCATTTGGGCTTTTCCAATTTGGGGCTGTTATAAATAAACTAGTAATGAACATTTCTGAGGAAGTCTTTTTGTGGACATGTTTTTATTTCTCTTTGGACAAACACCTTGACGTGGAATTACTGGGTCATATGGTAAGTGTATATTTGATTTTACAATAAGCCATTACACTGTTTCCAAAGTGGTTGAACTATTTTGCATTCCTACCAGCAATTATGGAAATTGCAGTTAACTCCACATCTTTACCAACACTTGATTTTGTGAATCTTTTAAATTTTAGCCATTCTAGTGGGCGTGAAGAAGTATCTCATTGTAGTTTAAATTTAACCACAAATAAAGTTGAGTTTCTTTTATGTGCTATTGGTCATTCACTTACCTTCTGTTTTAATCATGTGTTCAACTTTTGCCCATTTAAAAAACTGGATTAGAATTCTATATGTATTATGAATATAGGTCCATTGTAAGGTAGATAACATACATCATACTAAATATAAAGATCTTAGAAGTAGATTTTTATATGCCTTTTAAGTTTAAATAATATTTCCATATTTCTAGATTCCATTTTGCTTTTCCCTCAATATGCTTGTATTACTTTATTCCATGCCAAAAATATATACCTACATTATCATTTTTAATGGCTACACAGCATTGTATTAGATGAACATATTACACTGTATTTAACTAAAATGCTAATAATATATACTTAGGTATACATGTGTTTGCTATTATAAACTAGGCTATGATAAACACAGTTATGTATGTATCTTTTATAGTTTCTTTAGGAAAGATTTATAAAGTAAAATTGACAGTTCAAAGGATATGTATGAACTTTAGGCTCTTACATAGTTCTAACTGTCATCCCTAATGGTTATACTCTCACCAGCAGTGTATGAAAAGGTACTTCTCCCCATCCTAGCCACACATCAATATTGGGTGTTAATAGTGATCTTTCAACTTCAACAGTGTGATTGACATGGCATCTTTCTGTTTTTTTGGCACCTCTCTGGTTATCAGGGAGGTGATAACCCTTTTTTCATGATTAGTGGCTATTCTATTGTGTCTATTATTTTGTGAATTGCTTCTTTGCTATTTTTAATGGCTTTCTTTGCTATTTTTTCCATTGGGGCTTCATCTGCATATTGATTCATAAGAGCTCTTTATATTTTAAAATTATAATTCTTTTGTCTGACACATACTGTAATATAATATGAAATGGCAAACCGCAGAGTGGTAGAAGATATTCATAATGCTTAGTACCGAAAAAGAACTTGTATATAGACAATATAAGGAATTCCTACCAATAACATGCAAAAAAATTTTCAAACAGGCAGCAGACGTGAACAAACACTTTAAAAGGAGAATATCTGAATGGCCAGTAAACAAAAGAAAAAATGTTTAACCTCATTATTTTCAGGGAAGTGCAAATTAAAACCACAGTGAGATACACCTATTAGAATGGCTTAAATTGGAAAGACTGACCATAATGAATGTTGGCAGGAATGTGGACTAACAGAACTCTCACACACTGCTGATAGAGTTGTAA
>CM052886.1:45846868-45960983 GCA_028534135.1 Potos flavus | reverse complement strand
TTTTTTTTTTTAAAGATTTTATTTATTTATTTGTCAGAGAGAGAGAGAGTACAAGCAGACAGAGTGGCAGGCAGAGGCAGAGGGAGAAGCAGGCTCCCTGGTGAGCAAGGAGCCCGATGTGGGACTCGATCCCAGGACGCTGGGATCATGACCTGAGCCGAAGGCAGCCGCTTAACCAACTGAGCCACCCAGGCGTCCCTAGAGTTGTAAATTGATAGAATTAGTTTGGAAAACAGTTTGGCATTATCTACACAAGTTGAATGTACGCATACTCTATGTCCCAGGAATTTTACTGCTAGATAGATCTCTGGAATATATAAAGATATCAAGTGTTCCCCAGGAAACATGTACAAGAATGTTTACAGCAATATTATTCATAATACCCAAACTGGAATCAACCCAAGTTTTATTAACACTTCAATGGATAAACAAATTACAGTATAATTCAATCAAGATAATATACTAAAAAAAAATGTATGAATGGTAGCTATCTGCAGTAACATGTATAAATAACATGTATAAATATCACAATCATAATGTGAAGTGAAAAAAGTCAGCCATAAGGAATACAAGTTGCTTAAGTCTAGAAAGTTAAGAAAGTGTACAAAACTAACCTGTGGCATTTAGATGTACATTCACATGGTAAAACCACAAGAGAAAAGAACAGGAGTGAATGCCATAAAAAGTTCAGGGCACCAGTTACCCTTGCGGAAGGGACTGATACTGGGAGGAGACATGAGGGGGCTTCCAGGGTAGGGGCCATTATTTGACCTGGGTGGTGGTTATATGGGGGTTTGTTTTGTGACAATCCCCTGAGCTTCACTTTTCTGTTTGTCATATTTTACAATAAAAAATTAAAAGCAAACAGAAGATGTTACCCCTGCGTTCAAAGGAATAGCACTTGGAATCAGTTCACACCCCTTCCCAGGGCTGCACTGCTCTGACTGATGCCTTCAGCCGCCGCCATCTTAGGCCTTCCCCTTCTTGCTCTCCGCTCCAGCACTCTGGCCTGCACAGAATTTCTCTCCATTCCAATCCCTCACGAAATCCATGGGCTCCATCTTCCAATCATATTCCCAGTCTGCCTGCTTCTCACCACCTCTCCTGCTATCATTCTGGTCTAAACTAAAAAAATAATTTCTCTTCACTTTATTCAGGGTGGTGAACAAGATCCATGAGGAGAGAGGCCAAGGAACTGACAGGCCAGACTGTGTGTCACCAAAAAGGGTCATCTTTGCAGGTACTAAGAATGATGGCAGGTGTGACTGTGTGGGGAGAGGGACAGAGAGCTAGGAGGACCCAGGAAATAGAAGAGGAATGAAACCAAAACAGGTCATGGGTGGCACAGTCTGTGTGATGCTAACAGTCGAGTCTGGGGGCTGTTGGGAAGCAGGGAGAGGCTGTGGTCTCGGCAGCTGCAACAAGGCAGCTGCAACAAGCAGCGAGGGGGAGGCCTTCCCCACTCCCAGTGCAGCGGGACAATTACCCAACTGACAGTGTAAAATTAAGAAAACAGAGAAATACTGTGAATCCCAGAGTCCTACAAATTTTAATCAAGTATAGACAGGTAGCTAGCTAGCTGGGTAAGTAGTTACCTTTCCTTTGTAATTTTCTGCAAGCAGATTGCAAAGTGTTGTTTTCCCTGAAGACTGAGGTCCAAATATGAACACTTTAAATGGTGGTGCCGGCATAGGTGGAAGAAGATAGGGTCGTGGGTTCAATAAAAATGTTTTTAGTGTTTCTTCTGATGAAAGACAGTATATTTTACCTAGAAAACTTAAAATAGGCCATAATCACAAACAAGTGAAAAGAGGTATGGGCAGGTTTTAAACTTAAGTTTTGAAAATCTTACTTACCTCACAGAAAAATCTGGTAATCCTGGAAAAATGTTACCTTCTTTTAGAGTCACAGGACATGTACGTCCCCATCGGCTTCTCTGCCATCTATATCTTGGTGCGATAAGTTTATAAGATGCAAGAGTACGGAATAGCTCATCCTATTAGTAACAAATACGGCACTAAAAATGTGGGCATAGTTTTGCTAAAATTAACAGTATTAAGTATTTCCTTTCTTATTTGATAGTGCCTTACTGTTTAAGAGATAATTTGGAAAGCAGATTTTGGCTTTTTTCTTAATTGCAACCATTCTGGGTGGCTCAGTAGATTCAGCATCTGCCTTCGGCTCAGGTCATGATCCCAGAGTCCTGGGATCAAGTCCCTCATTGGGCTCCCTGCTCCGTGGGGAGCCTGCTTCTCCCTCTGCCTGCTGCTTCCCCTGCTTGTGCTCTCGCACTCTGTCAAATAAAAAAATAAAATCTTTAAAAAAATTGCAACCATTCTGTACTTGTCCAAAATTTAGTAAGACAAAAAGTTTTCCATTTCTGTTATGAGACCTTGTTTTAAATTTTATCAAACATTTTCTATTATAAGGTAGAATGAACATAAGGTAGATAGAGTGTATTTTTATTATCTTTTTTTGTTGTGTGATTTGGAAAAATTCTTATTGAAAAGGTTTGGTGTGCCTTGGTGGCTCAGTCGGTTAAGTGTCCGCCTCTTGATTTCAGCTCAGGTCATGATCTTAGGGTCGTGAGATGGAGACTTCAACCGGCTCCATGCTGGACACAGAGCCTGCTTAAGATTCTCTCTCTCCTTCCTCTGATCCCACCCCCACTTGCATGCTCATGCAGGCTTTCCTCTCTAAAGGAAAAAAGAAAAGGTTTGAAAATGTACCAGATTCTTAGCCAATGTAAGTTTTTAAATAGTACGACGATATACAGATGGTGTTTTTTTTTTTGTTTGTTTTTTTTTTGCATTTACTTAGCTCTTATATTCTTCTTAAAATATAAAGTCTCCCTCAGCAGTCTTCTGTTGGTGACCTCCAGAGAAGTTAAGAACCACTTCTAGAGATGGCAGATTGCTGAGCAGGGGATTAGAGAACTGGGGCATGGTGGGAAGCTGCTGGGGGAAAAGGGTCCAGGTTGGCTCTCTCCAGCCTTCGGATGTAGATCTCACATGTATCTGCTGGCTCCAGAGCTGACTGTGGAGGACAGATGAGAATGGGAGCTACAGTCTTGCCTGGACCACTGTTGCATCAGAGAGCAAAGAGGCATGCACGCTGCAAGGATGCTGCATGAATGTCTGAACTGAAGGCTGAAAGAAGTTGCTAAATGTTCAGGAAACTGTCAATGCTTCGGGGTGTTGCGTGAGACAGAGAAGCTCCTTGGTGGGCCACATTGGGCTACTACCCTTCTCCATGGAGTCTGCAATGAACTAGGGACTGAAATGGATCTAGTTAAGTCAGGAGGCAGTCGCTCTTCCCTCATCATCCTTAGTTCTTGTCCAAACTTGGGAAAAGTGTTTGACTAGTAGACAGCGGGCATTCTCTCAAAGGAAATGTGTTTAAATGACAAACCATGCTCCTCTCTCCACCTCAAGCCTCTGAGGCCACATGTCTCGTAGGTGCTGAGGGGTGATGAGGAAAAGACCTTTCCAGTGAGTTTGATACTACAGTCTAAAAGTGCTCAGGACTGCCTCTGGCTAAACAAGGCAGGCTGAACACATGTATTTGTATTTGCTGCTTTCCTAAAACTTCACAGAAATGACAGCAGAGAATGCAAAAAGGAATGACCTCACAAGAACGCAGGATGGGTGGGGACACCAGAAGAGCTGAGCCGACCAGCGCGGCTACACATTTTCATGAGCTAGAAAGCAGGTGGATGGTGGAAATGCACTTAAAGTGGAGAAAAGTGAGTGGTCAGTGTCTGTGATGGCAGGGATGGGTGTGAGATGGGCTGGGGGCAAGAAACAAGTTGATTCGCTTTGCAAAATCCTAGAGGGATTCAGGACCTATTGACATCAGGTACATCTGAAGGGGGTGACAGAGAGCAAAAGACGGGAGGATTGGTTGAAAATCTTTAAAAGGAAGTGCTGGGGGCCAGAGCTACTCCCATATCCCTCAGGCAGCCAACTTTCCCTCAATCCTCCCACCACTTCTTTCATCAGAAGACTGGAGGCTTACCTTCTGGAGAGACTGAGACTGACCCAGAGGATCTTGTGAGAGGGACCTCAGACACAGCTAGGCAGGAGAAAGCTGGCAGCTATAGCCACTACACTCAAGCTCTCCTTCCACTTGAGCCTCTTGCTGAAGAACTTCTGGACCCTTCCATGATGCAGTAACTAAGCAGTTAATACCCGGCACAGAGGAGATTCTTCAGCTCTACTGCCATCTCTGCTGCAGTTGGGTGAAAGTCCCTGCCCTCCATCAGCTAAGTCACCAGGCCCAGTACACAGTGGAAATGCAGGGCCCTTGTTCTAAAGTTATAAACAACTTCATTAAACAAGTTGTGGGGCTTTTCTAAGGATGGGGTCTTATGTGACTGCATGGGTTGCTAGCCCACGAAGCCAGTCTTGCCCTGCAATACAGCTATTGGATATTCTGAATATTACCATTGGTGGGAACTTCACAAGCATCATCTCATATAATCCTTACAATAACACTATGTGGTAGGGGTTATCATCCTTTTAAAAATTTTTTAAAAAAAAGATTTTATTTATTTGTTAGAGAGAAAGACATAGCACAAGGAGGGAGAGCAGCAGGCAGAGGGAGAAGCAGGCTCCCCGATGAGCAAGGAGCCCAACATAGGGCTCGATCCCGGGATGCTGGGATCATGACTTGAGCCAAAGGCAGAGGCTCAACCGACTGAGCCACCCAGGCACCCCATCATTCCTTTTTTAATGACTGAATAAAGGGTGGGGTTAAGCAAGGCTACAGATCTGGTAGGCTTTAGGTCTGTCTGATTTGAAAATCAATACTTTTACCATCTACTGTGCTGGGTGCCAACCTGACACTGTCCTTCCTCCAACCACGCCCCCCCATCCCTGCCCACCTCCTCACCCACACATCCCCCCACACCCCCGCAATAGCTCATCAGATGTTACAGGGTTCACTTTTCACCAAGGAGTTTGATTTCACAATGAGGTCTTTGTGTCTCTCTCACCCCCTTAAACCAGTGGTCCCCATCCCTGGTTGCACAATACAATCTGCAAGGAGGTTTGGGGTTTGGGTTTTGTTTTTTTAATTGTGGTACAATATACACGACATGAAATTTACCATTTTAACTTTGATATCCTGTTTTAATTAATGCCAGAGTCCTATTCCAGATTCTGTTTTAACTGGTCTGGGCATTACTATATTTAAAGAGTTTCCTAGATGATACCACGGGGCTGTCAGGGCTAGGAATCATTGCTTTAAACTTCCCCATTACATTGGTTTTCTAAAAATCACCTACCTTTAGCTGAAGGACATCTGTCTAAAGTTCTTTGAAATACAGGAACTTCAAGCTCAATCAACCTTGATCAATCAGGCTCCCTTGGCGTTCCAAACTTTATTTTTTAAAAGATTTTATTTATTTATGAGAGAGAGAGAGAAAGAGAGAGAGAGACCACAAGTGTGTGTGGGGGGAGGGGGGAGGGCACAAGGAGAGGGAGAAGCAGGCTTCCCACTGAGCAGGGAGCCCAATGTGGTGCTTGATCCCAGGACCCTGAAATCACAACTCGAGCAGAAGGCAGAGGCTTAACTGACTGAGCCAACCAGATACCCCTCAGTGTCCCAAACTCTAAAACAGAGGTTCTTAAACTTAAGTGGGTATAGAAATCCTCTATGGATCTTGGAAAAATACATTTCTAGGTCCCACCTCCAGACATTCTGGTTCAATCAATCTGGAATCTGAGCCTAAGGAATCTGTATTTGTAGGACGCTTCCTAGGTAATTCTTTTGGAGATGATCTGAGCTGTCAGGGAGAAATACTGCTTAAGGGATATGAATAATGACCCCAGTATACACAGTCATAACTTCTGCCCTTTCATGAAAAACAGGGTAGGCATCTTTAGTCATGTATCTTATGATCTATAACCTTAGGCCTATGCATACAATAATTTTTTTTTTTTAAGTAGACTCCATGCCCTGTGTGGGGCTTGAACTCACGACCTTGAGATCAAGAGTCACATGCTCTACTGGCTGAGCCACCAGGCACACCACATACAATAATTTCTAAGGACAAATTTTCTATCTGGGAAATTCCCCCAGGTTTTATCGATACTTTAAATTTTTCCTCTGATAATGACCTGGAAGAGGAGGCGCAGCACACAGACTCTCTGAGCAGGCCCACCTTGCTTTCTCTTCAGCACTAGATAACTGAAGTCCCAGTACATACTGCAACTGTGCTTAAGATGTAGGGATGACACAGTCCAGGATCACAAAGTAACTTTTTCCTTCAAAGATTATTTTATTTGAATTACGGTATCTATTTATGATTCTCATATTTGTTTTTCAATTTCTATTCATATAGGTGAAACTAAACTTCTCAGAGTGGATCAAATCCTCCAATTAAAGGCCTGAGAATGGGGGAGCCTGAGTGGATCAATCAGGTAGGCATCTGACTCTTGGTTTCAGCTCAGGTCAGGATCTCATGGGTCGTGGGATAGAGTCCTGGGACGGGCTTCGCACTCAGCAGGGAGTCTGCTTGAAGATTCTCTTCCCCTGCCCCTCCCCCAACTCGTGCTCATTCTCTCACTCTCTCACTCTAAAATAAATAAAATCTTATTTAAAAAAAGGCCTGAGAGCTTTTTTAGCACTTAGCAATTGATCACTGTCACATCCATAATACATCAATGTCAGGAGCACAGTAGTTATTAAAAAAAATGGATCGAATGATTGAAGGAATAAATGAGTGCTTCTAGAATGAGGGCTTTTATGTCTTTGCTTCCTTTGGCATTGCAAAATTTTAAAAATGAACTTGGGTTTCTTTCTCATTATTCTTGTGGCTAATTGTTCTGATTTTATTATCTTTGTTTCAAAACTTTTCTGTAGTGTTCACAAAAATATTGTGCTAATAGTATAGCTTCTCCCTAAAAATTAAATCTATCTTTATGAAAGGTACCCTGAAACTCCTTTTATACTTTGAAAGGATACATTAAATTAAGATCACAACATGTAGTGAAAAGATAGACTTTCCAATAGTCAAAAATAACTTACATTTTCCATCATGTCAGTAATTTCTTCCTCTGAACTCTGAAGTTTAGTTAAAACAGCTGCTCTTTTTAGGTTCAGATATTTAAGTCGGTCCATAACTGTCTAAATTTGTTAAAGAACAAATATGTAAATACATTGACATTTGAACATCTCAAATATTCTGAAAAAGTGATGAGCTTATGCATAGAATACTTCCTTGCCTCTACCTTCTGGTGGTTTGCTGGCAATCTTAGGTGTTCCTGGGTTGTAGATGCATCACTCCAATCTCTACCTTTGTTGTCACATAGCCATCCTTTCCCTATGTGTCTGAGTCTCTTCTCTTGTAAGGATACCCGCCATATTAAGTTACGGTCCACCTTAATGCAGTATGAACTCACCTTAACTTGCTTATACCTGAACAGATCCTATTTCCAAATAAGGTCACATTCATAGGCATTAGAAGTTAGGACCTCAACATATCTTTTGGGGGAACACAATTCAACCCATAAAGTCTGCTCTCTGGTCCCCAAATATTCATGTCCTTAGAGGTCTAGCTCTGTGGAGCCTGTTCCGGTAGAGGGAATATAGCCATGTCAAGACGGAGGAGGGGATCGGAGTTATGCTGCCACAATCCAAGAGATGCCTGGGACCACCAGAAGCTGGAAGAGGCAATGTCGGATCATTTTCTAGAGGCTTTGGAGGAAGCAGGGTCCTGCCAACACCTTGATTTTTTATTTTTAGCCTCCAGAACTATAAGAAAATAAGTTTCTGTCATTTTAAACCACCTAATCTGTGGTATTTTGCTATGACAGAATTCGAAACTAACAGGGACACCTTGCAGAAGGATAAAACATTGACTCTGAGGTGAGAGATGGTGGATTGACAAAGTTCTGGTGGAGAATGGTAATCTGTGGTAGATTGTATTATTTGTTCATAATTTATCCTTCCCTCCCTTCACTTGTTAGTTCCCTAGCTCCCTGTGGGTAGAATACTTCCCTAGCTCACTGGCATTGAGTTTCTCCATGTAACTTGTTTTGGCCAATGGAATGGGCAGAAAGGCCAGGGTGCCACTGTCAAATGAGGCCTAGCAAGGTTTGGCAAGTTTCAACCAGGCCTATCAGAGCTTCTGCCCTCTACCTTCAAAAAAGTGTGTCATGTGTTATAAAATCCAAATTCTGGGTATATTTTCAAGGAAAAGCCTGCTTGGATGTGGGATGTGAGAAAAAGAGAAGAGCAGCTTGAAGAGTGGATTCGACACTTAGCAAGAGGGGAAAACTGGGAGGAGTATATCTGGGGCAGGTCGATCAGAGGGTTTTTCTTGAGCGCTTAAATCTGAGATAACTACTAGGCTTCCAATTGTATACATCGAGTAGCGGTTGATTATATAGGCGTAGAATTCAGGGGAAAGGTCTGGGATAGCAACATGAATTTAAGAATTTACCAACTATTTAGTAGGGCAGACAGAGAAGGGTGCATAAGGAGTGAGCCCTGGGATTCTCCAACTCTAGAGATGAGAGTAGAGTGTCCAGTGAGATAGAATGGACTACAGTAGTGTGGAGTATATTCTTTATTAAAAAAACAGCTTCACTGAGATACAATTCGCATATAATGCACCGATTTAAAGTGTATATTTCAGTGGTTTTTAGTATAGATTTGCACAACTATCACCACAATGAATCTTAGAACACTTTCATTATCCCAAAAAGAAACCCTTTACCCATTAGTAGTCACTCCACATTTATCCTGAGATCTCCCATTGTGGGAAACCTCACCCCAGGCAACCCCTAATCTATTTTCCATTTTGATAGGTCTGCCTATTTTGAATATTTAATATAAATGGAATCATATGATATGGGATCTTTTGTAACTTTTCTTTTACTTAGTACGTGCTCGAGATTCATCCATGTTGTAGCCTGTACCCAAACCTCATTCTGTTTTATTGCTGAATGATGTTCCAGTGTGCAGATAGACCATATTTCACTTTTCCATTCGTAAGTATATGGACATTTGGCTTATTTCTACCTTTTGGCTATTGTGAATAGTGCTGCCATGAACCTTCATGTATGTTTTTGTTTGAACACCTGTTTTCAATTATTTGGAGTATATATACCAAGAACCTGATTGCTGAGTTGTGTGGTAATTCCATGTTTAACTTACTGAAGATCTACCAAACTATTTTCCAAAGCAGCCACACCATTTTACAATCCCATCAGCAACATATGAGGGCTCCAATTTTTCCACATCCTCACAAACACTTGCTATTGTCCGTTTTTTGTTTGTTTGTTTTTTAATTTTAGCCATCTTAGTGGGTGTGAAGTGGTAACTCATTATGGTTTTGGTTTGCATTTCCCTAATGACTCATGGTAAGCATCTTATCATGTGCTTATTGGCCATTATTTGCTTTTACTTTTCTTTGAGGCACTTTTGTTACACAGAGATTTTAAATTCAAATGTAGTTTTGATTTAAATATGGACAGAGGAATACGTATAACATCATATTTTTAAGAGTCAAGAGGAATTTTCCAAAAGTAAGTGGTGCTAAAATGTAAATATATTTTTGATGTTTATTAAAATAAGTATAACCAGTGAGTAACTTTTTGATTTTTCAAACCTTGGGATATTCTTAAAAATACTGCACTTACCATAAAGAGGTCTTCTGGGGGTTTATTTCCATCTAGCTCAATGAGATACTGGGAATTGTGTTCAGCCATGACTTCCTGCAGAAAATAGAAACCGTATAATCCAGAATCATTGGCAAAACTGAACACAAGATCAGAATCTTAACATATTATGAAGAAACCTTTAAAACTAAATTGTTTGCTTTATACATGACATAATGTATATTATTTTAAGTGCTCTTTTGCAAAAGACTAAATTAGTCTTCTTATCATGAATTTTATTCTCTTTCTGATTTTTTCTTTTCAGTTTTTCTTTACATTGATATTTTAGAGTCCTTCCAAACAGAAAATGTTCTGGGGCATCTATCTCTCTGCATATATTCATAGAATACGTTCTACCAATCTGATAATTGAAAATTAGATTGGTTTGTTTTACTTTTTATTCCCCTAGCTATGGGTGAGGTTTGTTATTTAGATACCCATCTCTATACACCATCTAACCATAACATCTGTGCATTTTTTTAATCAGATTGTTTTTTTTCCCCCTAACATTCATGGAAAGTCTTTAAGCCATATCAATTGCAAATATTTTACCATTAATGATAAAAAAGATTTATCTTTTTGGCCTTGTTTATGGAATCTTCTATAATATAAAACATTTTTATAATAAAATATATGTTTTCATTGTTTCTGGATTTCCGTTCTTGCTTAAATTAGATTTTCTCTATCTCAAGATTATATTCATATTCTAAATTTTCTTCCACTATTTTTTTAATATTAAAATCTAAAATCCACTGGATTTCATTTTTGTACATTGGCAATGTTGAACTCTATTTGAACCCTGTACCCCCAGCAAGTAGGGAGGGTTGAGAGATAAGACCCATCTCTACCCTTCCTCAAGGATTCAGATAAGATCTGTCTTCATCCTTCTCCATTATTCCCTAAGACTTGAGGGTATCTCCCTTGTTTACCTGCCTCCATAAAACCCCTAGGTCTCCTTCCTTTTCCTTGAGATGTTTCTCATTAGTGAATGTTCTCCTTATTAAAATAGTCTGAACAAAATCATCTTAATTGTCCAGTGCATTTTGTTTTTCACAATATTATGTGAGGTTGGGTTCTATTCCGGTGAATATAGTTTTCTAGCTTTCTGAACCTTATTTTAATTACGCTTTATTTCGCCCTCAGGGCCAGCCACTTAAGGAGTTTGCAGGATATTTCTGTTTGAAGGAAGAAAGAACATTATAGATAGACATGCAAAGTACTCTTAAACTATGTTTAAAGGCCAGGAATAGAGAAGAGGTAGGTAGGAATAAAATTCATACCAAAGAAAGAAATTAAATTTCGTTCTCCTCTTGGGGGTGGACAATGAGAATGAAAATGATCCACTCATTGGTCTATAAAAATATATAAAGTTTTATAAGAGAGCATGAAACAAATCCTTTTAGTTTATCAGGACGGAAGAGGCAACTCGAGGACTGTTTTTTGTCTTTGTAGTTCTATTGCTCAGCATGGTGTGTGGCCAAATACCCAAGTTTGATAAATGTTGTTGAAAAAATCTCCAACACAAATTTGGTAGAGTCTGCCCTGGACTCTTGACTGTATAAAATAATGCTTTTCACATAATTGTAACTTCAGTAATCATATTTTTAAAATGTTAATTATTTTAATTAAAACCTTCCTATTCCTATATGTAATGGCCTTAATCATGTTTACATATAATCAACTTTGAATGGGATAACCATAGAAACCAATCTGGGGATAATTCTGTAGCTTGCAATTTAAATAAATTAACAATTCCTTTCAGAATAAAAGATGCATCTTAAATGCACATTTGTTTTGATAAATCCATAACTTATGGATTGAAAATGTTTTTACAAAATAGTCTCTTAACATGGGTTTTCCA
The DNA here is from genome assembly GCA_028534135.1 of Potos flavus. NCBI lineage: Eukaryota > Metazoa > Chordata > Mammalia > Carnivora > Procyonidae > Potos > Potos flavus. The sequence goes on along the minus strand of CM052886.1, from coordinate 45,949,454 downwards.
ACCTCCAACCATAAATAAATTCCTCTAGTGTCTTTTGAAAAATGCAGTTCATTTATCACTTTTCAACAATACTGCTGCTTTTTAAAGAGTCAATTGATACTGTTATGTAAAACAGCCTTTGGAATGGAAGCCTTATTCTAACAGCATTCTATCAAACTTAAGTGTTGGAGAATCAGATAATACAGAGGATGAAAAATGTGAAAGCTATTTAACCAGTGAGAGAACACAAATAACAATATTTCTATTTTTATCGATGTATTTTGTTCTTACTTCTAAAGGACGAAGAATTATTTCCTTATAAAGTTTAATAACGTTTTCAATATTTTCCAAATAATCCTCAGGTCTCTGAACTACATGTTGAAGAATTTCAGCCACCATCTGCATTTCTGCAATAAATGCCTAAATGGAAAAGAAGAGATTTTCAAAATCTTTATGTAAATAATTACTTAATTTACAAGCCACATCTCTCCCTCCTTACATCTACGTGCCTTTTTGGAATGAGAAGCAGGTAGAAGGGAGAGTGAGGATTTTTATTTAAAAGACACAGAACATCCCACGGGTGAAAGTAAGATTGAGTCCAGCATAGTCGAAGACTAGCGGGAAGGCCAATGGAGTAGCTGGAATACAGTGAGCAAGCAAGGCAAGACAGTCAGGGACGAGATGAGTGAGACCAGGTCTACGGTCTTTCAAACCATACGAGGGTGTCTGAATTTTCATCTACAGGTAATAGAAAGTCACTAAGGGTCGTATTTTTAAAACATGGCTCTGGCTTTTGTAAAGAATGGAATGGGGATCAAGAGGAAAGTGGAAGCCAAGAGAACATACACAAAGCTATTACAGCAGTTTAGGGAGATTAACATTTGTGTGTATATGAAGGGTGAACAGTTTCATGAAATTATTGGCCATCAACCCAAGTGGGTGACATGTTTGCATGTCTGACTTCTGAACGTGGCTGTGCTACTAGGCAGACATCACAGCAAACTAGGCCCAGGGGGCTGAATTCAGTCCGAAGACATTAATTTGGTTATATCCCATAGCATTGGCCTACACTGTGTTTTTGAAATTTTGGATTAGTTGCCAACTACTTTTATTTTAAAATGCTGATTTTGGCTTTGGAAAAATCAGACTACCTGGTAAAAATAGGCTAGCATTCCCACATGGCAAGAGTTGGCTGGGCTGGAGCTGAGAGGCAGCTGTCCTCTGAGGAAGGGCATGCACCCACTAGCTGTCCAGTGGAACTTTCTGTGATGATGGAAATGTTGTGTATCTGGGCTGTCCAGTTTGGAAGACACAGCCATATTTGGTTATGGGCACTTGAAATGTGGCTAGTACTATTGAGGAACTAAATTTTAAATTTTATATAATTTTAATTAATTTAAATAGCCACATAGGACTTCTGTTGCTATGAAATGAAGCAGCTTAGCTGTCAGGATGTGGAAGGACTTCCATACTGACAAGAAGGTTAAACTTGATGGCCTCTAGATTATGATCTAATAGTTCTTGAAAACGTGAACTATTTGTTCTATTTCTCCCAGATTAAATAAAAATTTAAAATGTAGTTTTCTCTAGTATCTGCTATTTTTTATCCATGCTATTACTTAATTTAATTCTAGCAAATTTTAAAAGTGTAATATATGGTATTGGGATGTTACCTCTTCTTCTTCTTGCTCTTCCTCCTCTTCTTCCTCTTCTCCTTTTCCTTCTTTTTGGGCTTCTTTCCTTTTTTTCCTACGATTCTCAATGACTTCCGGATCCCACTGATCTCTTCTGTATATGTACCCTGTATTACTGTGCTGCCTTTGCCCAGAAACTCTTTGGCATAGATCGTAGTCAGGGCACTAAGGAACAACATTAGTAATTTTAACAAGCATCCTCAGTGATTCTGATGCTGACAGTTCATGTACCACACTTTGAGAAACAAAATTTTAGGACCTTCCTCGCTCATTTTCGGATTTCTTCAGGCCAACTCTATGCGAAGATAGGTGGGATGGGTATTTACTGAGGCAAGACTTTCATTTAGGCTTCCTAATTCCTTTGGCTTCCTAATTCACAAGAAAGATTTCAACCCTCTCAGGTCATTTTTATAATGTGTGTTTGCCCTTCCTTATTCTGCAATCCAGAACACCCACACTGTAGGTCCTTGACAAAGACTACTGCCTTCAGCTGTCTCCTACTTTGACTTGCAGGAAGCGACTAATATGAAGGTGAGTCTGAAGGACATGCCTCAGAGTAGTAGTCCTCAAACTTCAGTGGGCATCAAGAGTCATGTGAAGGGCTTTTCAAGACAGATAGCTGAACGCCCTCTCCCGCCTCCCCCGCCCCCAAGTTTCTGAGTCATAGTTCTGGAGCGGGCCCTAAGAATATGTACTCTTAACAAACTTCTGAGTGCTGCTGATGCAGTTGGCTCTGGCACCATACTCTGAGAACCACAGCTGTATTAGATCCAATACTGGCCCTTAATATATATATATATATTTTTTGGTAGTACAGACCCCTTTAGAACATGAGGAAAGCTACTGGCTTTTGCTTTAGAAAAACAGATATACACAATAAAGTAATTTCAGAAGGTTCATGGATGTTTAAGTATTCCTGGATTCTAGGCTAAGAACTTCTGCTCTAGAAATTCCAAGATTTATCCCCAAATAAGGCCAAACCACCAGAGAGATGTGTGTTGTATTGAGTTCTGTCTCACATTAGGCCCTTTGATTACACTTGAGTCAATGCGTAAAAACTGCCTGGATACCCACTATCACATTTATAATATAAATGAGATTAAGGGCTTCATTCTCTACATTGATGATCTTTTATATTAAGACCCATGCAAGATATTTCTCTCATTTAAAATTTTAATTCTAATTTCTCTCATTTTGTTTTTTTTTTCTGAGGAATGTCTCATCTTTTCATGGACAGTGTGAATTTTATATAACTGGTCACATTTCCCCTTCTACTTTGGCTCATCAAACTCAGAACCAAATTTATGCTCCAAATTAGTAAGCATTTGGAGGTAATGGCCTGTGTATCTGTACTCCTGTTCCACCAGGTGTTAATTTCTTATACAATCTATGTTTTCCATGGCTTGGACTTTCTATTTGGTTTTAGTTAATTGTTTGAGGTCTTTTCTTCTCTCCCTTATACATGTGTGACATTCTCAAGGTCCGCACAGGGAATTTGATTGGTCTCCAACCACCGCCTGTGGTGGGCTGTAGATTACACCAGGCCCAGCACTGCAACACCTCTCTCTCTTACAGCTAACCCTAACACACTCCTGGGTGCCAGCATCTGAGTTGAGAATCATCTCATTTACTCTGAGCTGTCAAACCCTTTAGGGAATCAGGCAGGTATGAATATAAAAGTTTGTCATTAATTTTCATATAAACAAGCAGACCTGGCCTCCCTGAATTCTTATCATACCTCCATGAGGCAGTTATTACTTTTGTAAAGAGGAAATCGAGTTTCCTAAATGTCATCTACCACATGCTGTTGATAAAGGAGAGACTGGGAACAGGACCCAGGTTTGGTTCTTAATATATCTAGTAATGTTTTTTAACATTCATATGTCCAACTTATTTCCTCCTTCTTTCATTTTATTTAACTGACAAATTTATCAGGTGTCTTTAGGTACCATATATTGTGTTAGTTGATGTTTAAATGAGTAAGATATGGTTTTTGCCTTCATACAAGGCAGAGTCCAGAAGGAAAATGGACAATTACAATATATAATAAGATAATACGATAAAAGAGAGCAACATGAATGGTCATCAGAGAAGTATTCAACTTTCCTATAGTAAGTAAGGTATAGGGGACAGGAGGAAGGGAAAAGGAGAGGAAGAGGGAGAGAGAAAAGGAGAAAGCGAGAGTGAGAGAGAGCGAGAGAATGAGTTAGTTGGTGTGTTGGTGCGGAAGGGGTGGTCATCAGGGAAACAAATGATGTCTGAACTGACTTTCGAAGGATGACTATGTTGAAGACTGTTGCAGAGGAAGAGAGATATTTCTTGTGGATGGAGCTGCAGGTGCAGAAGCACAGAGGTATCAGAAAGTATAACTCAGTAGTCCCTATGGTTGATAAATAAGTTATTATTTCCTTAACTACTTAATATATTTTTAAAGATTTTGTTTATTTATTTGAGAGAGGGAGAGAAGCAGACTCCCCACTCAGTGCAGAGCCCAACTCGGGGCTCCACCCCAAGACCCTGAAATTGTGACCTGAGACGAAGGCAAACGTGTAATTGACTGAGCCACTTAGGAGCCGCATTAATATTCTTGAAGACGTTCCTTGAATTCCACTAAATAAAAAAGAATGGTTAACTATAGTAGCAAAACAGCTAATGTTCCTACCTTGATATTGATTATAACATCAGGTTTCAAATTTAAATTTTTAATTAATTCTATTTGCTGCAATGTAGTCATGGCATCCTGTGAAAGTGATGGTAGTTCAGTGATAATATAACCTGTTGAGTAAAATATAATTTTTAAAGTTCTATAATATTATCAATATATGAGAGCATTGATTCATTATTACTTTATGTCATTTGCTTATTGATGAATATTAATGTAGGTCTTAAAATCTGTCAAATATTTTTAATTAATAGTTAAGTTTTTTGCCACATGAAGTATAACTGTGAAAAATGTTTTTCTGATCATAAATAAAATCACTGAGCTAGGAGGAGACATCTTTAAAAATTCCAAATCAATTCATTTTAAGCACATGAGGTGGCTAGGGAAGGAAAGTCCATGCTAATAATTCTTTGAACGTTAGCAAAGCTGTAAAGGTATATTATAGGGGGTGTATAGTATATTATTTTCGTTCTACAGCTAATATTTTATAATAGAATATGTACATACATAATGTTTATATAAATAGGGGGAGTAATAAAACACCCATGTTCTCTCCATACAGTTTAAAAAACAGAACATTATCAGTATGATTTTGGCTTAGCACATTGACTTGCATCGCCACCCAGAAAACTAAATCTTCTCATTGAAATTTGTCCCATTTGCAATTATCACATTAATTTCCTTAATATATTTCTTTGATTGCATCACTCTCTTGCTTGAGAAAATTTTCTCTTATTAATAAATTCTCAATTCCCTCAGAATTAAAGACTTCAGTCAACTTTTCTACTATTTTAATAGGAACTTTTTTCTTGAAAGAACTGACAGACAAATTATGGTTATTCAGTTTCGGATATTTGGCAGACATTTTATAAAAAGTGCGTAGAGTGAGCTGGTCACTTCAAGGACAACAACTGACAGTATTTGTTCCAATGATAAAATTTAAACAAAAATTCAAATTTTAGAAAATGTGTATCTACTGCCATAAGCTTAACAACTTCCCAATTTTTAAAACTTTTCTTGATGAAATTGGTGGTGAAATTAATAAAAGTGATTTTTTGATAGTGTGTAATGAAAAGTATCAACATCTGGAAAACCTGCACAACTTAGTGAGTCAATATTTTCCAAAATAACCACTGCATGGTGCCTCCAAGTCATACATGGGTAAAAGACCCAGTCCAAGTTCAAGATAGACAAATGGATTTTAATGTAACAGCGTTTGAAAAGTTCTCCATGTGGCTTCAGATTCTACAATGCAAATAACCTTTAAGAAAGTTCCCCTTGGTGAGTTTTAATGTAGGATCAAGAATAGTCACAATTATTCTAAAGACTATTAAAATATACTTCCTTTTTCTAACTACATATTTGTACAAAGCTGGATTTTCCTCATATATTTCAATAAAAATATATAGCTATAGACTAAGCAGAAGGAGATATGAGAACCCAGTTGGGTCTTAAGTCAGATACTAAAGAGATTTGCAAAAATAAAAAATAGTACCACTCTTCTAAGTTTTTTGTTTTGAAAATATAATTATTTTTTAATAAAATATGCTATTAATGTGAACATGTGATGGTTTTGTTATGATTTTTAAACAAATATTTTAAACATTTCTTAATTTTAATTTCTAATACAATAAATACTGATAGATATAACCTAAGTAAGCCAAAGTTCTTTTGGGGCCTCAACAATTTTTATAAGTATAAAGGGGTCTTGAGACTAAAAAGTTTGAGAACCGCTATCCTATACAATGCATAGATTAGTATGATTAAAAAAAGTTATTGAGCTTCTGTTGATAGGTGAATAAATGAACATGTCTAATAAGCCAATCTCAAAATCCTCTCTTAAGAACATGCCAATCACATGTTTATTATTTTATTTTTTTCATTTTACAAAAGCAGACTAACAACTACGATAGTAATCCAAGATCTATCGAATCCTTAGGCATTTCTCCTAAACTTTTTCAAACACTTTACCATCTGCTAACTATGTGCTGGATGCTATCCAGAGAAGCAATCCCAAGTAGTTTAATTTCAAAAGGCAGAAAGGGAGACCTATTATCTCTGGTTTTGGATATATGAGCTATAATCATGATTCTCTCCTGTCTTGCTATATCTTTAGTTTCCAACTCTGCTTACTCAGGTGCTTTTGCTGTTGTCTTTGAAAGACTTTGAAATACTGGTGGTCTCCTAAGGCATCCATTCTATTCAAGGTTCTTTAAATGAACCTGACAACTTACTGCAAAAATTTAGCCACTGCATGCATTGGCCTCATCTCAGGAACTGGGCCAGACCTTTCTCTACCTTCCGCCTCGTGCTGCTCTTGCTTTTTGTTTCCCTGGCTTCCTACTTCCTTAGTTTGGTTTGGATCCTATTGTTAAATTATCCTCCATTTGATTAACAACCTTACTGGGAACTTATCAAGACTTTGGGATGTGACGGCTGGCATTAGCCCTCCCAGTCTGACACATTTTAAGGGTGAGTACTGTGGTGAGGTGTCCTAGCCCTAGATTGAATGCAACCATTGCCCAGTTCACCCCTCCTGATTGGACATTTCCAAAGACCATGGTCTCCAGAGTTCATGCCTTCCCCTTCCAAGCAACAAGGGATTACACAGTACCTCCTTCTCATTCCTTTTGCTGGCAGCACTGCCCACCGGATGTGTATTACTAAGGGATGACAGCAAGATGTTAGGCACTCTGTGTGCTGTGCTCTCCAGCACTTGTATATTACTTCAGTCATTGCTTCTGCCTGGACAGCTTATCAGGCATTTCAAATGCAACTGTTTGTAGGTATCCTAAACCTCAAGCATACATGTGTATTGGAATGAGTTTAAAACTTGGTCTCTTTCCTAGTGGAAGCAGTAGAACAGTGGGTTGTTTCCATGGGGTCTGGTTCTCACTTGATAGGCCAGTATTTGGGCTGCCTGAATTTTCTGAGTGATGAGTTTTAGGGCCTTACCCATTGAGAGGTGTCCAGTATCATCATACCCAGGCCCTAGGAACGTATCTATGGAAGAGACGTGGCAGAGTGGAATTGCTTAGTTCTCTAGACCCAATTCTGGATACTCACCAGGACACTTCTTTGTAGACAGATGAGACCTGCCAAGCCCACTGCCAGCCTCTCTAACCCCAGAGACATGTGTGAAGACAGAAGCATAGATGAGGATTTCCCCTCTCTGTCCCGTATCTCCTTGATACCATTACCAAGCCCCTACCCTCAATGCTGAAGATGGAAGAAAGGCAGACCTCCTGCCATTCCTTGCTGCGAGGCTCTGTATGTACTATCAGTGGCAGAGTAGACATACTGCAGGCTAGTGTTCAACCTGCATCACCCCCACCAGGGAGAAACTGAAATACTGCCCATATGACTCCCCAGGGGTAACTACTTGGCCCATGCCATCACTTTGCCCCCACCTTCTGGTACAGTGGAATGAATTCATATTTCCACAAAACTGAAGATGGCACGCTACTGCTTTCAGATTGAAGTGATGAGAGATTCAGAGATATTAGGTAGCTTATGTTCGTCCAGCCCTAATAGGTACCTGACCTCATGCCAGCCTGATTTGAGTGGACACACTGGTGACCAATGACTTACGAGACCATCCACGATGTGATATGCCGAGGGCAGGGAATGCCCAGCATTACTCGAGAAAATGAGTTTTTCTGGAATCTAGAAACAGGAAGCAGAAAGGGGCTTCTCAGGATGCCCAGGCATTGGCTCTATCTTTTCTTCTTGGGTAAAGATGTAGTTCATGGAAGCTGATTTGGGCCAAAAGCCAACATAGCATGATAGCTTGTGAATGAAAGCATTGTAATTATAGATTGTAGAAGTTATTTCTAAACAGTGATAGAAAGGTTCAACTGTGAAAGGCCTCTGGTACAGAAAAAAAATTAAGATTGAATTTGGCAATATTCTGTAGTGCAGTGTCCCCAGCAGCACACATACGAATTTAGGGATTTTAGAGTCATCAGTTCCCCAGCCTCATCCAGACCTGGCTCAAGTTAATACCCCTGTTTTGAAAACTCCTCACTTCCAATTTTGCTTCTACCATCTACCAGGCTGGTGGGTAGGACCAAACATCAGAAAGAATCCTTGCTGAGCAAAGACTTTTAAACTGCATTTAGCAGGATGCTAGGTTCCACAGAAATTCCTTTGGGGATACTATAGAATAGGTGAGGCCAATTTAGGCAGAAGGGGTTCTAGGTCCCGTCCCCACTACAGCCTTTAAGTAAGCCCAGTTGTGCATGCCTAAAACATAGCCATGCAATTGCATGCTAATAGTGTGGCCCTCAGACTCAAGAAATCATTTATACTGCTTTTCCTCTGCCAGCTCCCAGAGCAAGCACCAGTGTACAGCAAGTTTAGGGGAAAGAGGAATATATTAAATGATATGAGGGGATGCCAGTCAGCAAAATTCAAAATGCAGGAAATTCTTAAAGACAAATAACTTGCTTTTTCAACAAAGAGAACACGAGATGATAGAAGGAGGTAGAGGGAAGTTATAGATTAAAAGGGACTTGAGACATACTAACCAATTGCTATATGTGAAACCTGGTTGGATCCTTCCAAAAAAACCCCAAACTAACCAACCAATCAACCAACGACAACATACATACAAACAAAACAAAAAACCCTCCAAAAAACAAACAAAAAAACCCAAAATCCAAAAACAGAAAACCAAAAAACAAAACCCAAAGATCAGCTAGGAAAAAAAAATACACAAGGCAAATAATGAAATCTGACCACAGAGTGGTCAGTAGATGATTTACTATTGATTTAGTAGGTATGATAATGTAATGTGATACTAGTCTTAAAAATAGTCCTTATCTTTTTGAGATATATACTAAAACATTTACAGATAAACTGATATGATATGAATTAGCTTCAAAATAAAGTAGGTTGGGGGAGGGATGTGGGCAGGAGTTCACATAAAACAAGATGAGACAAGAATTGTCATTGAAGCTGGGTGAGGGACACATGGAGGGAATTTTATATCACTTTCTTTAGTTGTGTTTGAAATCTTCCACAAGAAGTTAAAAAAATTCTGAACATTATGAATGGCATAGCTGAGTAGGTTTATTTTTTCATTATTTTTTCTCTTTTTGCCAATATTTATCATTTATACCATCTTTTGGGGGATAAAGTACTCTAAATTTTTCAAGAGGTAAGTTGATGAAGTATAAACAAGGAGATATTTGCCTGCCTATCTGTATACATGCTTCAGTTTCAATCACTATGCTTTTGGAGGTCATTTATTGACCTATGTTGGAATTTTACTCATTTAACCTCCTACATTCTGGATGTTTTCCCAAGGTTGTCTTCTTTATCACTGATCAATAGACAGAAAGACTGATACATAGACAAAGTGTATGTGTGTATATATATATATACACACACACATATATATGATAAATATATACATATACATATATATACATATATATGTTGATATATATATCAACATATATAACAGATGATATTTACCTATATGTGGATGGATAGATGTAGTTTGTTCTAGATATCATCTATATGTAGAGAAATCTTTCTACCTGTAGATATAAATGATACAGACACAATTTGTAGGGATGTCTGCTTTTGCTACTTGATTATTGATTTGCTTTGGCAAGCATAGTTTTTACTTTACTGCATTTTATTTTTATCCCTATATTCTTTTTTTTTTTTTTTTATCCCTATATTCTTAATAGTTACAATGTTCTCTCTTAACTTACCAAGGATATAAAGCAGCTTGCTAAGTTTTTCTTCTTTCATTCACTAAATCTATTTCAGGTGGGTGATTTTCTCCCCAGCCCATCTTCTTCTTCCTTCTTTTGGGAATGTCATAGGGTTTGCTCTTCTCTATTTAGTCATTCTAAGCTTCAGTAGTCTTTATCTTGAGAAATTAGGCACCAAACCCCTGCTCAGCATCTGTCTGAGTGCAGGCAGACTTCTTGGGTCCAGAGTGAGAGGGTGGACTGGGTGAACAGACTGAAGCGTGCCAGTATCTGGAGCCAGAGGGTCAGCTGGTGCCAGTCAAGAAATTCGTGCCTTCTAAGTGTGGATTAATGCAGAGAAGCCTAGCCCCGGACAGGACTCAGTCATGAAACTCTGAGTGAATGGGAAAGTAGTCGGCAGAGGCTGTCTGCACTGTGAGGACCATAGCAGAGTGCTGATCCTTTCCTGGATAACACAGCGCTCAAAGAGGATTGAACCATTTAAATTTATTTATTTGTTTACAAATGTAGAGTCTGAAGAATAAAAGTAAACAAACAAATAAAAATATCTAAGCTGCTTAACTGAATTCAGGCTCTGGAATTCCCACTTCAGGGCAAAGGGAAGAGCAACTCCAGAAATTACATGTGCCTCAGCTAAAGCATGAGTTTTAAGGCTGCTGTGATAGCCACCGATTTATAAAAATAAACATACCAAAGTGAGAAACTTCCAGGGAGTTGAGCCTCTCCAACATTAGCTTTATGACAAGTTCATCAGGAATGCTTTGACCACTGAGCAGTATCGACTGCAACTAAGAACCAACAAAGATAGTGTATATTAGTGTATATATATCTGTGACACAGAGCTTTTTTTTTTAATCATAATAATTTTGAAACTTAGATATGGTTTACCATAACTCCTGATTCAGTTTCCCTGGCAATCTGTTCTTCCAAAATTGGTAAAGCTAAAATATGAATTCAAAATATTAGCACAAACTGATATTAGAATTGCCAAGTTAAGAAACATATTTGGGTGTTTTATAACGGTAACAAAGATTAATATTTGCATATCACTTTAAGAGTTTACAAAGCACATTTATACACATTATGTTATTTAAGCCTAACCAAAGCATGAGGCAGCAGAACGTATCCCACAGAGAACTTGTCTTCTGCCACTCGCTAGCTAAAAGATCTTGAGGAAGCTAACTTCTTAAATACCTCTGGGCCTTGCATGCTTATGCCCTGTATAGCTCACAAGAGAATGTGAGGATGAAATGACATTGTGTACGTGACAGTGATTTGGAATTGTAAAAGTGTCACTCAAAATTATACACAAAGTATTCTTAGTCCATATACTTTTATAACCATAGAGTTATATCCAGAGCCCATTAATTTTGCCCTCTGATTAAATAAAAGGAATATGCATCAATAAATGTAAAAATAGATAAACACTGATTAGAAAAAGGGGTCCCGAAGCTGGAATTCCAATGATTTGTTTCCTTTTAAGAGGAAATATTCCATCCCTTATGGAAGACATCCTGGGATGGAAATGACAGCAGCAAGACTAAGGGGAGGACTCCGGAACTGAATTAAGTCCCTCACTGCTAGTAGTCTATGATTGTTCTTCCCCAAATTGTACCAGATTGCAATTACACTAACAGCAAATGGAATCCTCATTTCATAACATTCTTGCCAAAAATGATTATAGAAACTTTAAAGATTCCTTGTCAATTTGATAGGCAAATATGGATCAGTGTTATTTTAATTAGCATTTCTTTGAATAACAATTTCTTTGAGCAGCAACTTTTTTCTTTTATTCTTTTTTTTTCTTTTTTCTTTTATTTGTTTATTTATTTATTCTTTTTTCTTTTTATTTCTACTTTTATGAATTGCTAATTCATTCTTTTGCTTATTTTTCTATTAGACAAAAATAGTTTTATTGATTAAAAGAATATTTTATATAAAGATAGCAGTCCTCATCTTATATACTGCAAAGAATGCAAAGCAAAATAATAAAAAATAAAATTTATCATTGAAAATAATTAAGTCTTGGGGCACCTGGGTGGCTCAGTAGGTTAAGCATCTGCCTTTGGCTCAAGTCATGATTCCAGGACCCTAGGATTGAACCCTGCATCCAGCTCCCTGCTCAGTGGGGAACCTGGTTCTCCCTCTCCCTCTGCCCTTCCCCACCCCCGCCTTGTGCTCTCTCTCTCTTTCTCTCCCAAATAAATAAATAAAATCTTAAAAAAAAAAAAATTAAGTCTTGAAAAATGCTCTCAAGAACAGCTGTGAGAGTTTCTTCTCATCTTTCATAGGGAGATACCCAAAACACATATGTCTCCAGTAGTTCTAAATGCGGGAATTAGAGAATTGGAGGCCATAGAATGAAGTCAAAGACATTTCATAAACCCTCCTAACTTCTATGAACAAAACTAGGACTAACTGAAAAGCAAAAATAAGCCCGATGCTCTCATGAAGATAACATTCCCTAGGTTGGTAGTGATGTGTGATAAAGTAATTACAGCAAAATGTTAATCACAAAATCTAGATGGTATAATTCTTTACATTTTTATGCATATTTGAAAGTTTTTATAATAAAATATTGGGGGGAAAGGGTAAAATTTACCTTCTACACGAATACATTTCCATGCCTGTGTTATTTGATGAGCTAAGGTTGTCTTCCCAACCCCCTTAAAAAGAAAGATGTTATTTAAAACCCACAGGCATTTGCCAGTGAAACAGATATTCTCATCTTAGAAGATTCTATTGATGGTTACAATACAAGAATATTATCAAGTAAAATTTTTGTCCGCGAAAATAAATGAACAGCAGACTCTAGATATTTATAGCTTAATTTTTCTCTGCTCATTGTCACATTTGCCACATCTTTTGAAGTGATTTAAATAACATTTTTTAAATTAAGAAAATAACCCTGAAATCAGGCAGCTGTACCATTATGGCATTCCAGGTACTGTCCTCTTTTGATTGTCAAATTTTGTAATTCTGAATACATATCATTGTAATTATGTTGAAATCCATCACTGTATCTCTTTTCTAAAGTTTTTAGTCATGAATGTTTTGACAGACTTCCACTTAGTAACTTCCAAGAACAAAAAATTCCTACTTAATGGACATCTTTGAAAAGTATCATATTTTCAAGACAAAAGATCATTTTAATGTAGTAACATTTGTATCTGAGCGCTCTCACTGTTGACTTTTATTTTAAACATTTTAAAATTTAAATTCAATTGATTAACATATAACGTATTTTTTGTTTCAGTGGTACAGGTCTGTGATTCATCAGTCTTACATAATACCCAGTGCTCATTATATCACATGCCCTCCTTAATGACCATCACCCAGTTACCCCGTCCTTCCACCCACCTCCCCTCCAACGACCTTCGGTTTGTTTCCTATAATTAAGAGTCTCTTATGGTTTGTCTCCCTCTCATCTCATCCCTTTCATCTTGTTTTATTTTTTTCCACTCTTCCCCTATGATCCTCTGTTTTGTTTCTTAAATTCCACATATCAGTGAGATCATATGATAGCTCTCTTTCTCTGATTGACTTATTTCGCTTAACATAATACCCTCTAGTTCCATCCATGTTCACTGTTGACTTATAAAACTCTATTATATGTTAAGAAACATAATGAAAGTTATTGGAACCATTTCTTTGTACCTGTTCCGGGGTCTATATAAAATTAAATCAAGGGTGGGATCCAGCCCTTAGTCTCTGCTGTTCTGGAGAGGCTCCTTAATTCACCAGCTCAGGCTCTCTAATGGTAACTACCAATTAGTTCAATGGCTGAAAATATCTCTCATTTAGAGGTCCTTACTAGAAATGCCTAGAAAGGCAGGCTATCTTATGTCATCCATTTTTGGTTTCTTTTTATTTTATAGAAAGACAATACATAGGTCTGTGAACACAATATGGGCAAAGGTGAGGCACATTGCCTCTCAGTAGTTTCAGATATTAATGGGAGAGCCCCAGTTTGTCTCTATAGTGTCCTGTCTTCACATACCCAGAGAGCCTCATAACAAATTTCACAGAAGTTTTATAAGCATATTATGTTTGAAATAACCTTGGATCACAGACTACTAACAATTGTCAGGGTGCAATGCTTTGATGAGTTCTATTTCTTCATAATATAAAAACAAAGATAAGTACAATGTAGGTTCCTTTTCAATTATAGTGTACAAGACAAGATAAAGCTATGAACTTACAACCAATATTATATCAGTTTTTAAGTCATACGATGAAAACCTAATACTCGAAAAAATTAGCATATTATGTGGTTTTCATTCTTGTATGGTAACATGATATTATGATTTTAAAAATAAAAAATACAGTAAATAATAAGTTAGAAAAGAAAACTTACCGGTTTCCCAAATATAACAAAGCAAACAGGTTTAGACAGCAAAAAGTTATATTCAGCTTCATCTTCATTAAATATATCCGCAAAAGAATGCTCTTCTGTGTTCTCTTGAGAATTCATAATATAAACTACTACAGTAAGAAAGAGTAAAATTGTAAGTGGACTAATTTAGTTGGAAGAGGCAGGTAGGTGAGGGAGAAGGAGAATATCCTGAGAATTTACTTAGCCTAGAAGCCATTTCACATCACTAAACACAAGGATTTTGCTGATATTCACAAATAAGTTAAACTTATCCATTAAAACAATAATAGGCTCTTAGTTTGAGATGAAAAGCAAAATCTAGCTATATGTTGTACAAAAGGCAGCTAAAACAAAGTGTTTCTGCAAGACTAAATAAAGGAAAAAATACATATATACATACAAACACATATATGTTATGATGTGTATATTCGATTAAAGATCAAATTAAATATGCTACATATATATACATATATATGTTACACAGATACATACACATGTGTATATGTGTACATGTGTAGGGACTACTAATGACTCTAACAGAAATCCTAATGGAAATTAGAAAATACATAAAACTGAAAAAAAAAGAACATATATAACAAAAGTTGGAAGATATAGCTAAAGTAGTACTTAGAAACCTTAAGTACTTACATTAGAACCAAAGAAACTCTGAAAGTACATGAGATAAGCTCACCACTTTTAAGATGTTGGGCAAAAAAAACAGGAAAAATAGAAAAATATATTTTAAAAGCTAATAAAATAGAAAACAAACATATATAAAGAGGGTCACCAAAGCTAAATAGTGGTATTTTGAAAACAAGTATAAAGAGAAAACTTCTGTCAAGATTGATCAAGAAGATAGAAGGCACGATTAAACAATTTTAGGAGTGTGGTTTCTTATATCTTGAAATTAAGATTTTGTTGTCTTTTATTTGTCATTAATCAGAGAATGTTCTCCATGGTATACTAGTTTTTTGAAATTTGTTGTGGTTTGCCTTACGGCCTAGTACATGGTAGTTTTTTTAAAGATTCCCTGATTCCTTGAAAAGTATATGTGATTTATGGTTTTTTTTTTTTTTTGATGTAGTGTTCTTTAAATGAAGTTTACATTAAGTTTGTGAATATTATTGGTTAAATCTTCCATAATGCCTACTGATTTATTGTCTACTTGATCAAACAATATTAGACACAGAAAGGAGGAAGGACTACAGAGTAACAATGCTACAGATATAATATAGATAAGGTGAGGATATCATAAACCAAAGTTATCCCAAATAAATTTGAAAATTTAAATAAAATTAATAAAGTCCTAGAAAAATCAGCTTCTCAAGAAAAAAAGAAAACTTGAGTGGTTCTGTAGCCATAAGGAAACTGAGTCACTGACTAAAAATCTTCCCACCAAAGAAACCAGATGGTTTTTCAAAAAGCTCCAAATCTTATAATTTTACCGACACTCTTTCAGAGAAAAGATAAAGTGGAGACTTCTTACATCAATTTATTGGTCTTATATAATCTTTACCTAAATCAGAGAAGATTGTGAAAAAGCAATATTGTGTACCAATTTCATTCATGAACAGGATTTACAAAATCCTAATATTAGCTAATTGAATCCAGCAATACATAACAAGATAACATCATGACCAAGTTGGGCTTTCCCCAGGAACTCGAGGCTGGCTTAATAGGAGAAATTAATTTATCATATTAAAATAAAAGAGAAAAACTATGATTATCTTAATAGATGTAGAAAAAGTATGAGATAATTAACACTCTTTAATGATTAACAAGAGATAAATCTCTTAGCAATTAGGAATAGAAAGGAATTTTTTAATCTGATAAAAAGTATTAACAAAAGACAAACTTTACATTTAATGGTTAAATATTAAAAATGTTCTTTTCAGGTCATGACACGACAAAAGAAATTTGTAATTATTCCCAGTTGATATGATTGACCACATAAAAACAAATATATTACTTATTGCACCTGTGCAGAAAGTAGCCTCTTGTCCTTATTTATTCCCAGTTGATATGATTGACCACATAAAAACAAATATATTACTTATTGCACCTGTGCAGAAAGTAGCCTCTTGTCCTTATTTAACCTATGCCTCTAGCATAGCAGATTACGGAGTAGGATGTGAAAGGCTCACAGAGGTGACTTGTTAGATGGATTTGTTAAAGGAGGACATGTTAAATGAGGCCAGAGAATGCATTCTCTGCACTCCCTTCTTTAAGGCTACAAGGAATGAACTAGTAAGGAGGCACTAGTATCGTTAATAAGCTCAGTGGTGGCTATCCTTCGAAGGCCAGGCTTGAAGGTAGGAGAAAGGCTGCTACAATACTGGGGTCCCATGTTTCAGTGGGGATGAGAGGGTCTGGGAGAGCAGATGCCAGATGGAAGCATTTAACTATCAGAAGCAAAGTAGGTGTAATTACTAGAATGGGCAGCAAGTTCAGAATGGCAGCAAGCCAGGCCCACAGAGATCTGTGGTGATGGCTGGTAAGCCACGGAATTTCTAGCGGTGAACAGATGAGGAGTCAGCAAAAATGCTGATGAACTTACATATCTAAAAATGACAAAGGGCAAGTGAATCAAAGGCTAATGTCAGCAGTCACAGTGCAAACTCATGATTCCTTGTCGTGTTCTTGGCTCCAAAGACCCTTTCTTGTAGGGGAGGCAAGGAGCTCTTGAGAATAGACCCTACAACACCTAACAAGTATTCACAATAGGGATTCCCCAATCCTTCTCCAAGAGAACCTACAACCATTAATTGGGGAAATACACATGGAGGACATGGGATTGTCCTCCTCTTTCCAAGTCAATAGAACACAGTGTCTGAGCTGACACCAACATCAGTGGATTCAAAATGCCATCATGGCCCCCTGTAAGAGTGAAAGCAAATGGAGAATCAGTAATAAATGGAGAGTTGGCTCAAGTCTATCTTATAGTACAGGGTCTGCAGGATCACTTCATGATTATTTTCCTGGTCCCTGAGTACATAACGGGGATTGCAGCTGGCCAAACCTTCATAGTGGTTCCCTGCCTGTGGAGTAAGAGCCAATGTGGTAGAAAAGCCAAGTGGAAGCTCATGAAATTGCTCACCTGCTCCTTGGCCGCTGGGCCAGATAAATAAGAGTAAATCATTCTGAATGAACAGAACAGAAATGGAATGAACAGAATGGAAAATTTAAACAAAATTATTTAAATGATGCATAGCCCTGTTTAATTCTCCAGTGTGGCTTTTTGAAAAAAACAAGATAGATCATGACAAATGATGGGGGACTACTGAAAACTTAACTAAGGGATAGCCCCATTTATAACCATAGTGCAGATGAGAACTTTACTAGCTGGACACAGCTTCTTATACTTGGTAGGTAGTTACTCATCTGGCAAATGTGTTGTTTTTTTTAAATCCCTGTCAGAAAAGAATATTGGAAGCAGTTTGCATTCATGTCAGCAAGGGACATTCAGTTTTAGACCAGGACTCTCCCATGTTTGTAGCAAATATAGTAAAAAGGAGTCTTGTTGATCTACAATATGGGTCAGCAGGAAGTGGCAAGTGTTCTGGATGCCTTCATAAGACATATGAGCAACAGAAAGTGGAAGATAAATTCACAAAGATTTAAAGTCTTGTTACTTTGCTGAGGTTTTAAAAGACTAGTGGTCTGGGTCATTCTGAGATATTCTCTTCAAGGTAAAGGACAAATTATTGCAATTTACACATTCTACCTTTGAAAGAAGGGGTGCAGTATTTTAGAAGTCTTTAGTTTTGGGAGATAGCATGTAGCACACTTGGGGATACTGTTCTGATCCATTTAATGGGTGACTTGGAAAGCTGCCAGTTTTGAGTGAAGCTCAGAGCAAGAGAGCGCTCTGCTGCAGTTTTAGTGTATGATACCAGAGGCCTGCTTCTTGGGCCATATACCCGCCTGATCCCAGGATGTGATGGGGAGGTATGTAGAGTACATAAGAATACTTTTGGAGTCTTAGCAAAGGCACAAAAGAAATCTCTCAGTGTAGATCACTGCTGTCTGCAGCAGAGAACCATTCCCCATTCAAGAAGCAGCTCCTGGCAATGCTCTGGGCTCTGGGAGAGGACGAATGCCTGGGCATGTGACATTCCAGAGTCACATCAGGTGATGTGACTCTGGAAATGGAAGTGCCCATCATGAGCTGGGTATGTCAGATCAAGACCTCAAGTTGGGCAGGCATAGCAGCAATCCACCAAATGATAAATATGGAACACTGGGATCAGTTCCAAGCAGGTCTGGAGGGTACAAATAAGTTTCATAAATAAGCAGCCCAGATCCTATGTCACCTATCTCTTGCTCACCAATGTCTCTCTTTTAGCTCACACCTCATATGGAATTCCCTAAGAACAGCTGACAGAAAATTTTTAAAAATCATGGATGAATCATGATACATTGGTGCAAGCTATAAATGGAATGCTTCCAGATTTTAATCCCACCCGGGGTAGCCCTGAATGATGATGATTAGGGGAAATCCTCCTAGTGGGCAGAGGTTTTTTTTTTAAAGATTTTATTTATTTATTTGAGAGACGGAGTGAGAGAGAGAGATAGCACAAATGGAGGGAAGGAGAGGGAGAAGTAGAGCCCCGTTGAGCAGGGAGCTAAACGCGGGCCTCTGTCCCAGGACTCTGAGATCAGACACTTAACCGACTGAGCCGCCCAGGCGCCCCTGTGGGCAGACATTTAAGCAGTATTCCTAGGTCCTCAGTTTGGAGGACAATACTGATGGTTTGGTCAAGGGCCTGAGAGGAGCAAGACTGAAAGACAAGAGAAAAAAAGTTCTGGGGAAGAGGCATGTGAATGAAACTATGAGGGGGTGTAGCAAACACACTCTATGGTGACCTCTAACAAGTCACACCCTTGTGTGATTATTTCCTTCCCTTATGTGTGGATGGAATCTGTGACTTGCTTCTAAATCCAGTGAAAATGTTAGAAATAGTATTCTTATGATTACATTATATTATATACGATCCCATTTAGCATACTGGAGAGACTTCCTGGTTGACTTTGAATTAAGCTGCCATAATGTGAAAGGACTGCATGGCAAGGAACAGCGGGTGGCCTCCAGTCACTGAGAGCAGCCCCTGGACAACAGCCAGTAAAACAGTGGGACCTCAGTCCTACAACCACAAAGAGATGAATTTTTCCAACAATCTAAATGAGCTTGGAGGAAACTTCTTCCCTAGTTAAGCCTCCAGGTGAAAATGCAGCTTAGCCAACACCTTGACTGCAGCCCTGTGAGACCCTGAGTGGAGGACCAGCTAAGCTATATGCCAGGACTCCTGAATATGGAAACTATGAGATAACAGATGTATGTTTTCAGCTGCTAAATTCGTGGTAATCTTGTTATGTCACATAGAAAACAAATACACGTGGACACAAAATACATAGATTTTTGTGTCTCACAAAGCAGGATGATTATCCAGTAGATGCTGGCCATTGTTTAACCTTGGTCATCTCAGTGCTTCCAAAATGGGCTCATGAATGGAGGAGGCATGATGGTATAGCGATGGAGACAATGGAGGCCATACATGGGCTCAATAGCAACAACTCCCTCACGTGAGGCTGATTTAGCCACTTCTCCCACTGAACAGCCCACCTATCTGCAGCAGAGACTGAGGCTAAGCTCTCAATATGGTATATCCATTCAGTGACAAACTGATTACATGCGACCCCTCCACCTTGGAGAGGGCAGCAGGTGACATGTGTCCCTGGCATGGTAGTGCCTTCCCTACCCACAATGCCTTGCCCAGCATCACTATCTGAGGGTTTGGAATGTGTCTCATTTATCACAATGATCACATTACCTTGCATCAAAGGACCCTCTTTATAGTCAAGGACATATGATAAGAAGGTTCCACTGATTCTACTACATACCACTTCATCTAGAAGCAGCTGGTCTGACAGAATATTGGAATGGTCTCTTAAAGGTACAATTAAAGCTCTGTTTGGGATTGTGTGGATTGAGATACTACTTCAGGATGAGAAATATGCTTTGAACCAAGGGTTAGGAATGGTCCCTCCTACCATCACTCTGATTGACATGAATAATTTGTATCACCTTTCTTCATGACTTCAGACTCTGCTGGACTGGAAGTCCTGGTTTTGATTGATGGGAGAGAGATGCTTCTATCAGGGGATCTCCTTAGTTAGGTTTCACTAAACCTAAAACTGCTGCCTCTTCATATGTGGCTCTACATGCCCATGAGGGGTTCCTGCACTGGCAGCTGAGGATAGGGTTGCTGCTTCCTACTTGGAGCAGGGAGATGCTATGTCTTGAACTCAGGGGATTCTCTAAGACACCTCTTGTAATTGCAGCAACCGCAACCTGACAAAGACATGGTAACAAGAGGCTTACACCCCTCAGGGATGAAGGCTGGCTATTGTACTGGGAAAACAATTGAGACCAGCAGAAGTGCTGGCCAAGGGTAAGGGAAATCTAGAATGGGTAGTAGAGGATGGAAGTGATGAATTCTCAGTTACAGACCTAGGGTTAGCTGTGGTAGTGGATTCTGTAGCTTGTCCCACTAATCATCTTTTAGTAAGTCCTTTTCTTTTAGAAACTGGGACCAGCCACCACAGTGAAGAATCGGTGAGGGGTTGGTGTGAACTTAACGTGGGGGAAGGGTGGATATTAGTAGGAGGTTGGAATGTAGCAGATGCTATTAGAACCCATGACCACTTGACACGTACCTTTTCCACGCATGGCCAACCTGAGTTCCGACTGCTAGCATATGTGACTCTCTTTCCAGCGGCCATGTCTAGTCGGCCTGAACAGGGCAGACTGGAAGTTCCAGGGAATTAATGTTCTGCCCTAGCAGGCCTCAGACCATAACTGATGGGAGTTGGTGAATAAAAGCCCCAGCTCTTTTGCCCTTAAGAGGGAATTACTCTGAGACATACATCTCAGGATTCTCCAGTGAATTCAGCCCACAGAAACATTTGCTTGGTAATATTCCCTTGATCAGCTTCCTTCTGCTCACCGATGTTGTTTCCTGGGATTACTTCCCATATAAAGCACTTGCCCTCGAATTTTTGTCTCAGAATCTGCTTCTGGGTGAACCAAATGAAGACAATGTTCAAACGGAAGTGCTATGTTACAGTATAATAATTGAAAACTAAATATTGGAAACCAGAAATCCACAGATATTGTAAGAGTTGTTATCCTAAATAAAAACATTAGTGCAAGTATTTAATGCTTATATTCAGAAGAATTCGTTAATTGATTTCCATTATGCAACAAAACAGAGAAATATTCTTCCCAGCTGAAAGATCCAAGTCAATGTAAAATGCCAGAACTGACCTATCTTTCCAGTTCTTAAGAAAAGTAGGACTAAATTATCAAAGAAAATTAAAATACTAAATAATTAAACATTTATTAAAAAAATTTGGTAATCTCTCAATTTTAAATTTCAATATGATCTCTAACATCTTGTTATGTAACATAATCCCGAATATCGCATTACGTTATGCGTTTATACTATAATTCAATAGAATTTTTAAAAGTTCCCTCACATTTTTAGCCGTTGGGAAACCCTCTAGCACTGGGTTCTGTGGTTTCCAGGCGGCCCCTCTCCTGGGAAACAGCCACTTCTGCTGTGGCGACGCCTTACACTCTTCTAGTACGTGCTCAGTAAATATCTGTGGAATGAAGATATTAGTCGTTGGAAGGGAAAATGGTTTTAAAATTACTTTACTGAGAGATCCCAAAGTTTAGTTTTGAAAGAAAAGGAACTAGTCTGGGGTCCCCGCAGGAGGTGAGGTTCCATTCAATTGATAGAAAACGCGTCGGGGCGGAGGACTACGACCTCTACTTACAGTCACAGCAGAGTCGTCAGGAGCCACAGGACCCCACCCGCCCGGCCGCAGCAACGGCCTCCCGGGTCTCTCGGTCTGTGGATCCGTTGCCTAGGGAACCCCGGGCGGAGCTTCGCGCAGGGCCTCTTGGGAGGCCGGCTTGTCATTCATTCATTTTTAAAAATCTTACGTATTCACTTCGTATTTATTACACATTCCGTTTCACAGATATAGAAGGTGACGATTAGAGACGGTATGTACACTACCCACTTATATTCACACACCTCAAATGGAAGAAACCTTATTTTAAGCCACAATTGGCCGTCTCCAAAGCCAGTGCCACACCACAGGGCACTACATTTGGCAGTCCATTTGTAGAATTGACAAATGGCCAATCTCCGCCACAAATATGTGGCAAAATACAAGATGTCCAACTTCAGGTGATTTTTTTTTTTTAAAAGGTGATTTTAAAAAATTCCCAGAACCATACAGCCTCAAAACAATATGGATTTTGTTCACTCTCAAAAGGGTTAAAATGGATAACAAAGCGATGCAAGGAGAAAAAATACCAACACTCAGTGAAGGGCTATCAGATATGTTTCCAGGAAAACAAGGCCGGAGGTAGGCAGAGAAAAAAAGACCAACTTCGAATGGATCTACCTACAGTTGGGCGAACCGCTTCAAAAGAAGCAACCCAGTCGCAAATTCTCCCCCTTTTCCAAAGAGGTGGGCCAGATAGCCTAAACAAACCGCATGACTTTTTCTCCGCCCACTGTTTCTCTTGCCCTCAACAAAAATGGCGCCCTTCGCTTCCTCCCTAGGCAGCACGCAGGTTCTGGGAGCCTCTACAAGCCCTCTCTATGGTATATCCTCCAGCCCCGCCCCCGACGTGCCTGGGGCGGGGCTTCCCTGGAGGTAGGGAGCCCGGATCAGGAAACATCTGAACTGTACCCGGTCTTCTGTGTATTTAGTGCCCAAGTGGTGTTTTCTGGCTGGATCTGCTGTCGGAGGTCTGAGGTGTCTTCTCTCTGGGCCTCCTGGGGCAGTCCGGAGGCTGCCGCACCCTGGGCTGCGGCCTGGTGCCCTGTCGTGGGAGCCCCAACTTGCTCCGACCATGCCCGCGGCCGCCGCCCCCATCATCAGCTCCGTCCAGAAGCTGGTTCTGTATGAGACCAGAGCTGTAAGTTCCCGGCGCGGTGGGGCACAGTAGGGCGCGCGGGGGGGGGCGGGGGGGACGGTGGCAGCATCCCCTTCCCTGGGTCCCTAATCCCAGCCTTGGGCATGTGTTTGAGGGGGCTTCGCCTTGTCATCGCACCCAGGGAAGTGCTGCTTTTGTTGTACATGTTTCCACTTAAAAGCCACGATTGGGACATACTGGAAACAGGTGCTTGTGGTATCTCAGAAACTGTTCATAAGTTCTGAACGAGTTACTGAATTCTTTTAAAAAACTTTCAGAAAGTCTGTTAGCGTTTTGCAGTTCTCTACTTACAGTACAGACAAGGGTATGAAAAAATATTTTTGACCTTTGAATGGGTAATTTGTGTGTTTTCCTATTCCATGGCGTACCAGTCACTATGATTGGTGTTATGTGCACTTTTATTGCTAAAATACTTGGCTCTCTCTATTTGAAAGGAAGACTTATTTTGTTTAAAGACATTTGCTTTGATAACATTTTGCTTTTCACTTGACTTTTTTACAACACTTTTTGTTTGTTTTATTACTTCGAGTGGCCGTGTAAACACTTATGAGTAGAATAAGATCAGTTTTTGTGTTTAGATTCTAGTTCTCTAAGATTTAATGGAATGGTGTTTATAGAAGTACATATTTCATCATTTGTGTGGTTGAAAAATAAAGTATAGCTTTTCTGAGTTGAGGCAACAGTGATGTTAGGATCTGTGTTTAACGTTGCACTTCCTACTAATAAGATTCCATATGCCAGAGACCTTCCTATTGTGCTGTAGAGTGTTTTATAAGGCATATTCAATGAAACTTGGGTTGTCTTCCATTAGATAAAGCAGGTGCTTAACAGTTTCTTGGTTATAACATGGTTCTTACAGCACATCTGCCTCGGGTCACAATTAGTGGAGAAACATTGTGGACCCTAAATTAATTTTGTTGGCAACTTCATTTGATTAGATCCAGACCAGAAGATGAAATTATAATATTCATAGATGTCTTAAGTTGTTCTCTGAGCAGAGTCATACAGAAGTATTTTGACACTGAAATAAAACCTTCTGCTTTCTGTACAATGTGCTGGTAAAAGTCCCTGTAGGAAACATAAATACTATACTTAAAACATGGAAACTTCAGCTCCTTAATAAGCTGAGCATTCATTAGGACTGGCTGAGATACTAGTGTTCTTTCCAAAGCACAACTCGTATTATAGGGCTCTTCTGCTTGGAAACCTTCTGTAGCCCCCATTTGAGGAGAGTAGATTCTGAATCTCTTAGTTTGGCATTCAAAGCCATATGTGATTTGCCCAAAACCTGTCTGGTCTTATATCTAATTTAATATCAATTCAACAAATATTTACTGAGGATTAACTCTATGCCTTTATTTGCCTATCTGCAGTAAAACTGTATTGCTTTACATTCCTTATACCTACCCGGAGTATTTTCTGCTGCTCTCTCTTTGTAAAGTCCCGCCCTTCCTTCTCCTGTCACTACCTGCTGGTCCTCACAGCACAGATCTGGTACCGTGCCTTGCAGACAGTTCGGCTTCCAACAGATACTGGTTGACAGTGTCTAACATGAACAGGTGTGTGTTCTAGAACTTGGTTGTTACCCCTCTCAGTCACCTAAGGAATGGAAACTAACTCCAGCCAGCTTAGAGATAAAAGACGAGTTTACCAGAAGGATGCTGGAGGAGCCATTGCATGGAATCACTGGAAGAGCCTAACTCCCTAGCTTCTGGAAAGGCAGGAACAAGACAGCAGGGTTAGAGAACCCACTCGGAGTGCTGCCAAAGACTATACCGTAGGTACTAGGAGAAGGAATCTGATTGACTCGGCTATGATTGGGAATCTGCCCCAGTCAGTTGCCCCTGGATGGACAAATCACATGGCCATGTTGGGATCTGGCAGTCCTGACTTTTTTTCCAGGAATGGTTGGGCAAGAGCAACCACCCTGAGAAATGTCTGCTGCATTTAATCTTTGAACCTCAGTTTCCTCATCAGCCAAGTATGTGACTCTTCTTTTTTATATTTTTGACTTAAAAATTTAAGCAGAAAGATTTATTTGAGTAATAAGCTCAAAGTTTAAAGGACGTACACAGCTCAGAAAAAGACATAAAATTACTGGCAACTAAATAGATTCTAGGAATTAAAAAAAAAGCTGTAGTAGGTTTTATTAATGAGAAGAATAGCTAGTGCCTGGGGAACTTCTATGCCAGCCGCTGGTCGAAGAATTCTATGTATATTTTATTATTTAATCCTCATAAAACCTTGAAGAAGTAAATCCTGTTACTACTACTATCACTACTATTCACTACTATTCAGCGAAGAAAAGAATGAGGCAGAGAGAATAGTGGTATTGAGAGTGTGGTCTGGTACCTGGTGCCAGGCATAGGTAGTTTGTAACTGGACTGGGACAGATTACATATAGAAACTGAGAATCAGTGATTAGAAATCTTTATGCCTATTTGACAGAGTAATTGTATTCCCGATGAACCAAATAATTTAGAACATTGGGTTTGTGGTTTGTGTGTCTTTGGGTTTTTTGTTTTTGGCTTTTTTATTGTGGAAATTTTGAACAAATACAAAATAAACAGAATAATATAATAAACTCCCCCATATCTATTACCAGCTCCAAAATTACCTTTATTTTTTTTAGATTTATTTATTTTTGAGAGAGAGAGAGAGAGAGAGAGAGAGAGAGAGAGCGCTTGCACTGCAAGGGTAAGAGGCAAAGGGAGAGGGTGAGTACTAAGCAGAGTCCATGCTGAGTACAGAGCCTGATGCGGGGCTTGATATCACGACCCTGAGATCACCACCTGAGCTGAAACCAAAAGTTGGACACTCAACCAACTGTGCCACCCAGGCACCCACAAAATTACCTTTATTAGCTATAACTCGTTCCACTCCCTACCCACCACTTATTTTATAAGGTTCTTTTTCTTTAAAATTTAGATAAATTGAAAGGCACAAATCTAAGCTGTAGAATTTGGACAGAAAGTATAAGTGTATGTTAACCAAACCCCTGTCTTGCCCCAGAAAGTTGCCTTGTGTATTTATCCAGTCAGTTGCTCCCTTTTTCCTTACGGGCAACTAATATTCTTTCCTTTTTAACCTTAGATTAGATATGCCTATTGAAAAGTTTCATATGGGTGGATTTATACAGTACATACTCTGTTGAGACTAGCTTTTTTTGCTCAGCATGTCTTTGAAGTTCATCCATATTGTATCAGTAGTTTGTTCCTTTTTATTACTGAGTAGTTGTCCATTGTATACATAATCCACAGTTGTTTTATCCATTTTCCCTATTGATTTAGACTGTTTCCGCATTTAAGCTATTGTCAGGCTAGCTATGGACAGTCTTGAACAAGTATGTTTGTGGACGTATGTTTTCATTTCTTTTGGTAAATACTAAGAATGAAATTGCTAGTCACAGAGGTGATGTTAGGTGGTTACAACAGCAAGGTATGAAAATCTCCACTGCTCCATATCCTTGCCAGCATTTGGTGGTGTAAGTCTTTTGAGCTTCAGTTATTTTCGTGCCTGTGTAGTGGTATCTCATTATGGTTTTGATTTGCATTCCCCGAATGACCAATGATATTGAGCATCTTTTCATCAAATGGCTTTTTGGCCATTTTTATATCTTCCTTTGTGAAATGTCAAAGTCTTTTGCCCACTTAAAAATAATGGGGCTGTTTGTCTTTTTATTTTTGATTTGTAGTTTTGAATATAATCTGGAATCATGTCCTTTGTGATATATGTTTGTGAATATTTTCTTTCAATCAGTACTCCATTTTCTTAATTTTTTTTCAGCATTACTGAGATATAACTGACAAAATTGTAAGCTATTTAAAGTATACCATGTGATGATCTGATATATGTACACATTGTGTTAATGATCTTTTGATGAGCTAATGTTTTTAATTTCAACCAAATTTGATTTATCAAGTTTTTCTTTTGTGTTGATTGTTTTTCTGTGTCCTAAGAAATCTTTACCTATTCCCAGAGCACAAAGATATTTTCCTATGGTTTCTCTGAAAGATTTATACTTTTAACTTTTACATTTAGGGGTGAGTTTTATATTAAAATAATTTTGTATGTGGTTGTACTCCTTATCTATTGTGGTGTAACAAATTACCCCAAAACTTAGTGGCTTCAGACAATAATAAATATTTAATATTTCACACAGTTTCAGTAGGTCAAGAATCTGGGAGCGACTTAGCTGAGTGGTTCTGGCTCAGGGTCTTATGAAGTTGCAGTGAAGATGTTATCCAGGCTACGGTCATCTGAAGGCTTGACTGGGCTAGGGGATTTACTTCTGGGGTAGCTCACTTCATGTGCTTGGCAGGTTGAGCTGGGTGTTGATTAGAGGCTTCAGTTTCTCACGTCATGGACATTTCCATTGGACTCCTTTAGTGTCTTTATGATGTGGTAGCTAGATTTGCCCAGACAGGGTATTCTAAGACAAAGAAGGATGATGCTACAATGTCTTTTTTGACTTAGCCTCAGGATTCACACTCCATCATTTCCACAATTTCTGTTGGTTATGCAGGTCAGCTCTGTTTAGTGGGAGAGGACTATGTAAGGGCATGAATACCAGGAGATGAGAATCATTAAGGATTCTTGGAGACTGGCAACCGCAGGGCTTGAAGTTCCATGCATCAATTGTCCAGTCTCATTTGTTGAAAAGATCACTCTTTCTTTATTGAATTCCTTTGGTACTCTTGCGAAAAATTAGTTGGATAACTGCGAGTTGATTCTTAAGCTCTCTATTTTGTTTTGTTGATTAGTTTATTTTTCTTTATGGCATTACCACCTTGTCTTCTTTATTACAGCTTGATAATAAGTCTCGAAATCAGGAAGTATAAGTTTTCCAACTTTATTCTTTTCCAAAGTTGTTTTGGCTGCTCTAGGTCTTATGCATTTACATATGAATTTTACAATCAGCTTGTCCATTTCTAATAAGCCTATTGGGATTGTGATTTGGGTTTCATTGAATTTATAGATCCATTTGGGGAGAACTGAATCTTCGTACCATTGAATACTTTTTTTAAATTATAAGATTGTTATTTTAATTGAAATATTTCTATAAATTAAAATTATTTATTTAAAATGAAGGTTTATTAATATTTGAATTATTAAGATATTTCACATTTGTGTAATTCAAATTTATATAAAATGAAATTCCATGCACATGACCTACTACAAGATTTTCTTCTTCTCATTTTTGCTTCATACATAGGGTACTTTTTTTCATAAAGAAATTTAAGCAAGCAAGCAAACTAACAAGATGAAACCAAAAACTTCTATTGTAATAGTAATAGTAGTGGAGAAAATAGGAGCAGGGAAAGAAAAACAGAGCATAGCAAACATTGATAAAGGAAAAAGAAAAATAAAGTTACCTTCAGATGATAATATGCTAGAAGAACATTCAAACGATGTGTATAGAGACTATTTTCTTTCAGTAAGTTTAGAACACATGGACTCTTCATTACAGTCCATTAAAAGTTAATGGACTATATGGACTGTTAAAATTAAATGGACTATATGGACTATTAAAATTAATTAAATGGACTATAATTTTAAAAATTAATTAAAAATATTTAAAAATTTTAAATGTTTATAATTGGGATTGTCTAAAATTATACATTTTGGGATCATATAATATTGAATCTTTTAATCCATGGTGTATCTATCCATTTATTAGGTATTTACTTTCTCTTAGCAATATGTTGTAATTTTCAATATAGAAATTTTACTACTTCTGAGTATTTTATGATTTTTGATATTTATTGCAAATGGGATTTTATTTTATTTTTTAAAGATTTTATTTATTTATTTGACAGAGAGAGATCACAAATAGGCAGAGAGGCAGGCAGAGGGAGAGGGTGAAGCAGGCTCCCTGCTGAGCAGAGAGCCCGATGCGGGGCTCGATCCCAGGACCCTGAGATCATGACCTGAGTCAAAGGCAGAGGCTTAACCCACTGAGCCACCCAGGCGCCCGCAAATAGGATTTTAAATTTGATTTAACAATTGCTTATTACTAGTATACAGAAATTGAGTTAATTTTTATATATTGACCTTATATCCTGAAACTTTGCTAAAGTCATCATGTTGGGAAGCTGGAGCTGGTGTGTTGAATTAAGAATATGTGGATTATGACCTGCTGAATTGGGGGGCACAAGCCACTCATATGGGGTTAGCAGATAGCTCACCCAACATTGAACTTTCACTTTGGGAAGTGAAACCCACGGGGTCATTCTGGTTGAAGGTACAGTTTCAATACACCTACACAAAGGAAGTAGAGTCACAGGATTTAGAAGTGGCAAGGGTGGCAGGGTCGGGGATGGAGAGGGAATGATCTAGGGGAAGAGCAGTCCTCTGTTGTAGGTCACAAGTGAGCAGGAGTAGAGAGCAAGGTAGCAAATACCAATTACTTAAAAGGTAACAGGAGCAGAGGTCAGTAACTTTTTGTGGGCTTAACTCTTGAGTAGTTATTTTAAAAGGTATCATGGGAAGAGCAAAGTGGGAAATGATGGTGGGAATCCTAAGCTCAGGTCCTAATCTAAACATTCAGACTCTGGGTGTGAACAGGGTTATCATACTGTAAAACACCTGGGCTTTGACACAAAATAGTTGTTTTTCTTTTTTCTTTTTCTTTTTTTATTTGACAGAGAGAGATCACAAGTAGGGAGAGAGGCAGGCAGAGGGCGAGGAGGAAGCAGGCTCCACGCTGAGCAGAGAGCCCGATGCGGGACTCGATCCCAGGACCCTGAGATCATGACCTGAGCCGAAGGCAGAGGCTTTAACCCACTGAGCCACCCAGGCGCCCCAATAGTTGTTTTTCTTATCACACTCACTTATTAGTTCTAATAGGTTTTTTTTGGTTATTTCCTTAGCTTTTCTACATAAATAATCGTATCATTTAGGGAGAGGAACACTTCTTCCTTCCCAATCTGGTTGCCTTCTATTTTTTTCTTGCCTTCTGGCACTGGCTGGGATCTCTAGTACAAAATCGAATAGAAATGGCAAAAACAGACATTTTGTTTTGTTCCTGATCTTATGGGGGAAAACAGACTCACTATTAAGTGTGATATTAGCTGTAGGTTTTCAGAGTGCCCTTTATCAGATTAAGAAAGATACTTTTCTATTCCTAGTTTGCTGACAGTTTTTTAAAATCATGAATAGATATTGAATTTTGTTGCAAGTTTTTTCTGTTTCTGCATATTGCATTTCCTTTATTTACTTAGTGTAATGGATTACATTAGTTCATTTACAAAGGTTAAAAGAACCTTGAATTTGGGGGATATATTCTACTCTATTATGCTTTATTATTATTTTCATATATTGCTAGATTCTATTTACTGATATTTTGCTAGGGATTTTTATGTTCAGGATATTAGTCTATCATTTTCTTTAACTTCTTTGTCTGATTTTGGTAGGGGTAACTTGGATCTCATAAAATGAGTTGAGAAGTGTTTCTTCTTTTATTTTCTGAAAGTGATTGTGTAAGATTGATATTATTTCTTTGTTTAAATGTTTGCTAGAATTTACTACTGAAAGTGCTTGGGGTTGCTTTGTGGGACAAAGTTTGATCATCAATTTCTATAGCAGCTATAGGGCTGTGAAGATTTACAGTAGGTCTTGAGTCACATTTTTTTTTTTAGTGGGGAAGGGGTAGAGAGAGAGGGAGAGAGAGAATCTTAAGCAGGCTTCATGGCCAACGCAGGGCACAGTCTCACAACCCTGAGATCATGACCTGAGCCAAAGTCAGACTCTTAACTGACTGAGTTGTCCACGTGCCCCTGGAATCACATTTGATAAATTGTATTTTTCAAGAAATTTGTCCAATTCATCTTAGTTGTTGAATTTATTGGTGTTAAATTGTTCATAATATTCTCTTATTAAACTTTTTAATTTAATTTAATTTTTAAAAAAGATTTCATTTATTTATTTATTTGACACAGAGAGAGAGAGCACGTGAGCACGAGCAGGGGGTAGGGACAGAGGGAGAGGGAGAGGCAGACTTCCCGTTGAGCAAGGAGACCAACATGGGGCTCAATCCCAGGACCCTGAGTTCATGACCTGAACTGAAGGCAGATGCTTAACTGACTGAGCCACCCCAGCGCCACTCTTATTAAACTTTTGATGTCTCTAGGATTCATACTAAAACTTCCACTTTTGTTCCTGATATTGGTATTTTGTGTTCTCTCTCATTTTTTTATTGATCCATTTTGCTAGGCATTTAACAATTTTACTACTCTTTTGAAAGAATCAACTTTTGGCTTGGTTAATTGTCTCTATTGTTGTGTTTTATTTAATCAGTTTCTGTTCTTAGGCTTATTATTTTTTTCCTCTTACGGATTTTGGATTAATCAGTTGGTCTTTTTCTAACTTCATAAGGTAGAAATTTAGGTCATTGAGATTTTTTTCTTTTCTACTTGAAAACATTTAATACAATAAGTGTAAATAGAACAAGAGTCAAAAGACTATGAAGAAAGTATCAGTAGCCTGACAACAAATAAAGCAGTATATTCCTATATATAAAAAGTTTTGTAAATCGTTCTGAAAAATAAAACACTCACCAAAAAAGGACAAGGACATGAATAGGTAATCTGACAAAAAAGAAGTATGAATATAGAAAGCTAAATTCAACTTGCTAATAAAGCAATAAAATGAAAGTAGATTCTCGTATTCACCTGTCAGAATGGCAAAGATGAGAGAGATTGACAAAAGTCATTGTTGGCAAGTGTATGAGTCAGAATAAGGGCCATTCTTCTTTTGGTTGATGGGAATGTATTCATTGGTTATGAAAGAATTAGGAGAACAAAAGAACAAAAGAGACAGTGGACAAAATGGGCTGCCTCTTGTCCTGAGACTTCTTGTAGAAAGACAACTGGGCAGAACTGCTCTGAGGTGACATTCAGGTGGTCATTGTTACCTGTGTTTGGAGGTGGATTTTGAGGACTCTGGAGAGGAGAGGGCGGTAGGTTGTAGTTCCGGCCTCATGAAAGCTGTACTTCCTCCCCAAAACTTACCTGTTCTCTCTGGCGCCCAGACCTTCATGCTGCCCTTTGGGTCCTGTGATGATGCCCTGGCCCTTGTCTCTCCTGTGACCCAGGCTTACAGGTAAACTAAGGTCAGATGCAGCCCTATTCTCATACAGCCTAGCGCAACTAGGAGTTGCCGACAGAGAGTTTAGCGGCCTGAAGTTCCGCTGGATGAAAGTGCAGTTTACCTTAGATGATTTCCAATTTACAGCCCTTGCTTACTATAGAATGCAGTAGGGGTCTTACTGTTGCAATAAGTGATCATTTTCTAACAAATTAACATATAGTGGTTGAGTTTAGAATTGGTAGCTGAGCAGAGCTCTGGCGGATTTTTGTGTCTGCATGTGTAGGGGTGAAGTTGTTGGGATGATCTTTACCCTTGCTAATCCAAAATTGTGTGTATGTGTATGTGTGTATTTAATTCCTGCCTTGTTCAAAATGATCCAGGGAAGCTTCTCCCTCCTCTCCATCCTATCATACTAAATAGAATAAAATAAGTAAGAATCACATCATGAAGAATGCAAGCTTCATCAGCCCGGATGTTAGCCTCAGTTTGTGTAATGAGGGAACGGGAGAGAACACTGTAAGGCATGGTCGGCTAAGGCATGATTGGAGCAGGAAATCAGAGCATATAAAAGGGGAGACAGAAGCAGAGTGATTATAGCTGATTTAGAAGGTGGGGTTGAAGGTGACCAAGTTTCCACTTATTTCTACGGGGGATTTGAAGCTTCTCCATCGGTAAAACCCTGAAGCTGTAAAGAGTGAACCTGGAGACATCCTTTTTGACTCTCAGAGGCTCATTTCTTTCGAGCTGCATTACTGATTGTGGGATTGCTGGAATAGGTGAAGAGGCAGGCCCGTGATACTGTCAGATTGTGCAAAGTAATTTCATGGTGATCTTTAAAAATAATACCTTTGTTCTGAAAGTTCAAGTAAAGTTTAACATTAATTGAAGCTGTCAGGCAACCTAAAATTTCCTCTCTTTGAAGAAAGCTGATTTTCTTCCCTCAGATGAAAAGTGAGATTAATTAGCCTGTCATTATAAAAGGAGATAATAATGTTAGTAGATACTGAACTTCCTGTTAAATGGATTACCTATTGTATTCCATTTGCGGCTCATGTATATATTTTAGAAACACATTCATCTTCATACTAAGTCACCACTGTTAAAGCTACATGTTGAAATGTTAAGCTTTTTCTTGAACAGTGATACTTCACTTTCAGAAGACGGCCAACTCAGATCATCTTCCATCTTAATGGGCATTTAAATGTAGCTTTCTTGGGGTATCTTACTTCTCCACCCCCATTCCTGCCAACCCCCGCTCCCCCAGCATATGTACAAACACGCACACGAGCATTTTCCCCAGCAGGTGTTGGGTCATGGGTACCGGCACGTGCGTGTGCACTTGGACAGTCCAGCTGGGATGGACTTATTTCCCCAGATCCTGCGTCTTCCTCTTTCTTGATGTGTGCCCTCATTTTGGTCGTGTCCCTCCTCCAAGTGCTTCATGAGAAAGGGTTCATGGGCAGTACTTTTTTTGAGCCTGTACATTCTGAAAATGTCCTTATCCCAGCCTCACATTTGATTGACAGATTTAATGTTGAATTAAAGATCGAAATGAATTTTCCCTTAGAATTTTGAAGGCATGATGTTCCCGTCTTCTGATGTTGCTGTTGAGAATTTCTAATATTACTCCGTTCTTGATCTTTGGTTCGAAGCCTGTTCTTCTTTTTTTTTTTTTTTCCTCTCTGTAGAAGCTTGAGCTATCTTCTTTTTATCTTCAATTTTCTGAAATTTTACACTCCCACCACTGGAGACAAGAGATGCCACAAATTTCCACGGCTTTTGGAAGTTCTGTAGTGTAAATTGGATGTTTTCTTGACTTCTCCACTGCTGGCTTAGAGTTCAACTTTCTTGGGCATGCTTTTCAGTTTCAGATGATTTTTGTTGTTGTTGTTGCTATTTCCACTCTTCTTTTTGCCCTTGGGACTTATGTCTGAAAAAAAATGAACATAAAAAACTGTGCTATAGTTTTTAGTATGCTGTTTGGGAGGAACAGAGGTGTTCACTTCTTCGTCTTTATCCGGAAGATTATTCATTTGTAGTTAACATACAGTGTATTATTCGTTTCAGGGGTAGAACTTAGTGATTCATCATTTGCATATAACACCCAGTGCTCATCACATCAAGTGCCCTCCTTAATGCCCATCGCCCAGTTACCCTGTCCCTCCACCCAACTCTCCTCCAAAAACCTTGTTTGTTTCCCAGAGTTAAGAGTCTCTTATGGTTTGCTTCTCTCTCTGTTTTTATCTTATTTTATTTTTCCTTCCCTTCCCTACGTTTATCTGTTTTATTTGTTAAATTCCACATTTGAGTGAAATCATTTGGTATTTGTTTCTCTGACCGACTTTTTTCACTTAGCATAATACTCTCTAGCTCTGTCCATGTTGTGCAGATGTTAAGATTTCATTCTTTTTGATGGCTACGTAGTATTCCATCTTTATCCATTCATCTGTCAGTGGACATCTGGGCTTTTCCCATATTTTCGCTATTCTTTGTGGACATTGCTGCTATAAACATTGAGATACATGTGCCCTTTTGAATCACTATGTTTGTACCCTTTGGATAAATACCTAGTAGAGCAATTGCTGGGTCATAGGGTAGTTCTATTTTTAACTTTTTGAGGAACCTCCGTACTGTTTTCCAGAGTGGCTGCCCAGTCTCAGCAGCATTTGATATGGATGTGATCGCTTTCTCCTTTTCCAAATGGTCTCCTCCCTTTGCTTTGATGATTCCACGCTGTCCTGGGTTTTTTTTTCCAAAAACGCTGGCCATTTTTCTCAGTCCTCTAACCCGGTTCCTTCTCTATATCCAGCCTCTGAATAATTTAAATAGAGTGCTTCAGGCAAGTTTTTTGGGGGCTCGGTCTCTATCTTCACTCTCCATACTAGGTGTAGTTCAGTCCCATGACTTTAAAGGCCACGTATGTGCTGTTGACATACTCTAAGATCTCTCCTCTGAGCTCCAGACTCAGAAGTTCTCACTTGACCTCTTTGGGCATTTTATAACAGAACTCTTTGGTTTCCCTTCCAACCTGCCTTCCTGCAGTCCATCCCTAAATCGGTAAGTGGCACCACCAGCTCAAACCAAAATAATTGGATTGACAACATGCTTAAAAACATTGGTGTAAAAGTTCATGGCCAACTGTCCACCAGAGGGCAGTGCAGGCAAGTGATTCTATCCACAGCAGGCCAAGCTGAGAGCTGTGGTTTTCTTTCCCACCTAAGTGGCTCCACATGAGGTCGCTTTTCTCTGCACAAAACAGTTTTAGGATTCTTGGACCACTTTAGGAGAAAATGTGGATAGGTGCACTTGCTTCCTGTTTCTTTTTCCCCACTCAAATCTGTTTGTAAATTCTGTGGATTTTAGCTGTTGGTTCCTCTGCTTAATGCAGTCTTTGGGAGAGTCTGGCTGGATATGTTAGGTATCTGCCCTCCCATGTGGGTGGTCTGAAGGCCCATGATAGATCATTGGCCCACTAGTACTCAGGAATCACAACTGTCTTTTTATCACAAGCTGCCAAATCAGAGTCCTGCTGCAATTTCTCTTTAAATTTCCTAGGATCTATTAAAATTCTAGGAACTTCATTCAGGGATTTTGCCTCCCTTAAAGCTGTGATGTACTTCCTTACTGAGAGATTGACTTGCCCAGAGAAGATGAGTAAACCTTGTAAAAGTTACCCAGCAAATTAAATAGGCGTTCTTTACCTAATATTTACTCAATGCCTGTGGAACCAGATTGTGCTACCAGACCAGAGGTACCAACCACAGAGATCAGGGAGTTAGCCCCAGTCTCTCCAGTGCATATAATTAAGTGAAGGGGCCAGACATCCTACATAAATTCAGATAAGGTCTTCAGAAGTCAGTGTTATAGATATAAATGAAAGTGCTTTGGGAGGGAGCAGATGATGAGAGAGGATTGTTGCAGGTGGAGAGGGTAGGTATCACTCATCTTATCTTGGCTCTGTACATGGAGTCCTTTTGAGAGATCCTTCAAGGCGAGACTCAGCGTTGAGACACCAGCCTCTGGATTGCTTGCTCTGAGCCTCCCCAGATGAGTTAAGTGCCCTTCCTGTGTTGTCACCACCCAGTTCATCCTTCTATTATGGCATGCTATTCATGGTTGTTAATTTGAATGCTCTTCTCTCGTGAGGACAAAGACTGATTGCTAATAAGATTTGTGCATTCTCCCATTCTGGCTCCATTCTGGTCCTGTGCATGTTTTTCTTTCTCTAAAGTACTCTCTTTTTTTCCTCTGTGTTTGTATCTCTTTCTAAATTCAGTGGCAGAGATTCACTGGCATCTTAAAAAGTACAGGGGAGAAAAGGAACTAACAGCCATCGAATGCCTTCTCTATGTTGAACACTGGTCACTGTATTAGCTGTTTCATGAGCATTTTCTTGCTTAATCTTGTTCCTCTAACAACACACCAAGCTTCTTCCCCTTCAGGTCCTTGCACTTTCCGTTTCTCTAATGGGGACTGTTTTCCACAAGTCCTCAAGAAGGTGACTCCCTTTCCAGCTAACAAACATGTACAGTTTACAAACCATCCTTCTGAAGTTAATTTTATTGGGTTGGTTACCACCCCCCTCCTCTCAGTGGAGGGTGGGGTCACAGTGACAGGAATTAGCTGAGCCCAGGCCATGAATCTTTGACCTCCTCTCTCTCATTGTCCCCACCCTTCTGGCTGCTCCCCCAGTGCATCAAGTCCTGGTCACTAGATGTCTCAAGTTAGTTTACTAATTGTTATTAATATTGCTGTATTTTGACCTCATTATAACTGGTAGTGGCCTTCAGACTGTACCCCTCCTAGGAGATAAGGGATTCCTTTTTTTTTTTTTTTTTTTGGCTAGCTTTTCCCTTAAGATTGGGCTAATCAATTGTCTTTTAATTGAATTTGTGTTTAATAATTACAGGCACCATCCCTTCCTCTCCCCCACCCCCAGCCTTAGCAGGGGTGGTGCAGGGGCTGGGGCATATGCCCCCAGAACCAGTCATCTCTTAACAAATAGTTTTGTTCTGTTTAGCCTGGAAGTCTAGGTCAGACCTTTGTAAACAGATTTATACTAATAATAAAAAATTCCACCTATTTCTGCAGATCTAGTGTTAATATAACCAAGTGCTCATCTTCTTTCTTTTTTTTTTAAAGACATTATTTATTTATTTGAGAGAGAGAGTGAGAGAGAGCATGAGAGGCGAGAGGTCAGAGGGAGAAGCAGACTCCCTGCCGAGCAGGGGGACGAGGATCGTGACCTGAGCCGAAGGCAGTTGCCCAACCAACTGAGCCACCCAGGTGCCCCAAGTGCTCATCTTCTGATATACACTAAAATCTTACTTTTAAAAATCTTTCCCATCCTTTAAGGCTCAATTCAAGTCCAGACTTCTCTGACATTTTCTGTACGTCTAGTACCGCACATTAGTCTTTACTGCTCTGAATTCCCATGGTCTGCATACTTCAGTTTGGCCATTAATCTAGAGGATCTTATTTGTTATTTAATTATTTTGTGTAACTAACTCTTAACTGACTGATGAGATGGTAGGATGCCAGTTGATTGTAGCAATGTTTTCTCAATTTTTGCTATGTTGAAAAAGTGCCACTTTTAAAGACATTTTTAGAGCAGAATATCTTTATGTATTTTTCCTAATGGATTTTACTTATTTTCTTAAAAGTTACTCGCCTTGTTTAAGTTTTCTTAAAACATTTTGCTTAAATTTAGATTATTATTTTTTTATATTTTAATTATTAATTTTATTCTTAGTGTTTATTTAAGAAGATTGATGTGCTCAGGTATAATGTACCAAGGAAGTATTCAGAATAGAAAGAATATTAGTTATTTCCTGTAGCTTATTTATAAAAAGCCATTTGGGAAACTACACTCATTTAAATTTTTTATAGGACTTTGGGGTTTTTTATAGTTGCTATATGAAATTAATTTTCCATGTTTTACAGAAAATTTATAAAGATTTATTTGATGAAATTTCAATATTTTCATAGCTATAATTGTCTAAGCATTCCTAATTATATGTTGAGCTTTCTAATTCTTACTAGAGCTGCTTCTTCCTGGCACAGTTTAAACATCAGTCTCCAGTCAGTTAGGTTAATCTCTATAATTTAATTAAATTAATCTGACCTGGTTATTGGGTACATTTCAAATACCAGACTGATGTTTATCATGACATCACTAAGAATATTTCAATTTTAAAATCGACCTTTTAGAATCAGCCTTTCTTTAATCTGCCAGTTATATTTAACAGAAATACTCCTTTTCCAAAGTAACCTGACTTTATTATAGTATTTAATTTCAAAAACCAAAGTGGTTATAAAATGTGTATATGGAAAAGTGCCTTAAACTAATGACAATTTCTTTTCATTTATAGAGATACTTTCTAGTTGGGAGCAATCATGCAGAAACAAAATACCGTGTTTTGAAGATTGATAGAACAGAACCAAAAGATTTGGTCATAATTGATGATAGGGTAAGTATCTTGCAAACCTGAATACATACAGTAACTTTTTGTACCTGTTAAAGGTTCAGACAGCTTTTAGTGTTATATTTATTTTCCTTTTTTAATCAAGCATCTGACAATTAGGATTATTTTTCATGGTGGCTGGAATTTAAATCTTGAATCTGGTTTCTAGGAATTACAAAGTATGCTGGCATTACACTTTGTCCTTTGTTTTGATTTGTTTTACAAAGCAAACTCTTTGGATAAGATAATGAATATATTTTCTTAAAGAAGTGGTATTTTAAGGATTTAATCTAACTCAGTATTGCATGGACTGAAGAGATTATTTATTACTGTGCTTTAATATGAAGCTGCGTGAAGTTAGGGCGAACTTTTGTACTGCAGACTTTTTATTATGCTGCTAAAAATCACCTCTAGGTGATTTTTGGTGACTTGCTATGATGACTTGCTATGCATGTCTGGTGACTTGCTATGCATGAGAGAAATGTGAAGCTGTTCTTATCCACGTGTTACATTCTCCAGAGCAGGAATATAGTCTTAATTCAGGTAACACAAAAACATGAGACTGTTAGTGAAAAGTGAAATACAGCGTGGCGGTATTGAATAATTTTCACTCTTCCAAATGAGAGAACCTAACTTAACTTTGTATTGAGGTTCTGTCTGTGAATATCTGGAATCTGTGTTGATTGCTGGTTTCTCAAATATGTTGGTAGCTACAGTTTGCAACCTGTTTTCACTAAGTTCTTTGCAAAACCATTTTCTATGTTATAATAATTTTGGATAAATTGTATATTGTGATTTCCAGCACTCTTGGGTATTGTTCTTCATTCTCCCCCTATTATGGGAGTTTTTATTAATATCATGTATTGATTCTTGGTTTTACTTGGGGATGGGAACAGTTGATCAAGGATTTCTTTGAGAATCTGAGAATCTGTGAACCTCATAAAAATACATACATGTATGTACAGTCAAACCACACACAGTTCTAAGAAGTTCACAGGTTTCTTGAAATTTGCCTATGATCCTTTAATGTATGGTTCAGAAAATAAGTTTTGTGTTTTTTTTTTAAAGGATTTTATTTATTTCTTTG
Organism: Potos flavus; assembly: GCA_028534135.1. Taxonomy (NCBI): domain Eukaryota; kingdom Metazoa; phylum Chordata; class Mammalia; order Carnivora; family Procyonidae; genus Potos; species Potos flavus. The sequence goes on along the minus strand of CM052886.1, from coordinate 45,909,355 downwards.
AGAGAGAGAGAGCGTGAGCAAGCGGGGACGGGCAAAGGGGGAGGGAGAAAGAATCTAAAGCAGACTCTGCACTGAGCACAGAACCCCACACAGGGCTCGATCCCATGACCCCTGTAAGATCGTGACCTGAGCCAAAATCAAGAATTGGACGCCTAACAGACTACTCCACCCAGGTGCCCCAGAAGATGAGGTTTTGACAAAATTTTTTGGTATAGTGACGTGTGGCCCAGTAACCGCCCATAATTGCTAATGTTAAAGAATTTGTTGGCTTTTAACATTATAGCTTAGTTGTGCACTATTACGTACTTCTCTATGAAATAGCTAGTGATTCTTATAGGCAAAAAATAATCTAAAGAATAAGCACAACCTTACAGATTAAATTTGCTTATTTTTAGCATGTATATACTCAACAAGAAGTGAGAGAACTTCTTGGCCGCTTGGATCTAGGAAATAGAACAAAGATGGGACAGAAAGGTTCCTCTGGGTTATTTCGAGCTGTTTCAGCATTTGGTGTTGTAGGTAAGAAACGTACCTCTTTCTTACTACCTCTTTTTTATTATTCCTGTATAGATTACTAAAAGATTGTTTTATGTGGTTTTATAGTTATAACCCATCATCTGTGGCTTTGGTTGTTTAAAATTTCATTATCCATCAATCAGATATCAAATAACCTTTATATAGCATCTGGTATGTGCCACTCGGTTTCATATAGGATATGAATAAGTAAAAAAGTGGTTTTGGCCTTTAAGAAGTCTGTTGTCTAGCTTGGTGAGGAATGAAAAAGTGAAAAATTAGCTCAGACTATAAACATCTGCTTCACAGTCCAGACTTGATGTTGATCACTTTAGATACAGTTCTGCTTATTTGAATTTTACTTAAATTCCATCCTTCCCCCAAATCCGATAATGATGCCTTTACTTCATTTATTCACAAACAAAGTCAGACATGGTTGGGGCTTTTAAGGATTCTGCTGTCTAGCTTTGGGACAGCAGTGAGATGCCCTACAGTTCTGGTGTGGACACCATCTTTCTTTGCAGTGAGTCAGTACACCTGTCTTTGCTGTACTGTGGATCTGCCCCTGGGAGTCTTAGGGGCAAGGATGAGGGATGAGGGACAAAAACTAATATACACGTGGTAACTCCAAGATGGCGGTTAAGAGCCAAGCTGTGTAGTGGAAGTTAAATGGGACTGGAGATTATATAAGAGGTAGATGACTTGGATCAGGAACGTCCAGGAAAGATTTCTTGGGCAAAATGAGACTCCAACTGGACCTGAAAGAGGAACAAGATTTGGATGGATGTGGGGAAGAGGTGAGAGAACCCCAGTAGAGATGATGGCAGAGGCACAGGCATGAAGATGTCTGCGGGTCCTGGAATGTTGGCATGGAGCTGGGTGAGGTCAGATCGCACGGGGCCTTGGCAGTCAAGCAGAGGGCAGTTCTATCCTATCTCTGTTTCTTTGTTGGCAGAGCCTGATTTTAAGTCTGAGGTGTTTTTTTTTTTTAAAACATTTAACAACATTATCTTTGTATTTTTTTAAACCTGCTAGACCGTATGCAACATCTATCTATAGATGTTAACAAAATTAATTTGGAATCAGCTATGCTATATAGTTTCAAATTCTTGCATTTTTCTGATTGGCACTCTCTATTCTGTGACTCTGTATTTGTTAAATCTTTGATTACATTCTGCCGTGTTTGAAGTTTTTCTCAATGTGCTCTCACACCTCTTCATATGTAATCCCTTCAGGTCTATTTTGTGTCTAGATGGCTGTCAGGAAAGGTCAAGAGTGGTAGGTAGGTTTAGTTTCTTCTTAGGACTGGCCCCTTTTCTACATTTTCTGCTCAGTCTTGACAAGTATGTTGAAGTTATATATTCAACATCCATGTGCTTGTAGATAGATGGATGTCAGGTGAGTTCATGTGTTCAAATTCCATAAATTCTGTAAGTGTTAAGTTCCACGTTAAGTGTTGCATATATTTTAAATTAAAAAAAACTGGAAATACAATGTGTCTTAAATACAGTAGGCTTAATTTTAGTATTAGTTACTCATTAGGTTAAACTTACTTCTTTAAATGCTGATGCTTTTTGATAACTTCTTTAAGTGGAAACTTCCTAAGGTGTGTGCAATATTGAATGCGTCATTAGCCAGGGTTTATTGTCCAAAAATGAACCTTCCTTAGTGATTAAGAGTAATGAAGTGAAGATCAGTTATTGAACTATTTAAAAATAGCTGCCCTTGGCTATTCTGAAGTTGTATTGGGCAGTTTGCCTTTACATTAAATGGCCTCTAGACCGCTGTCCTGTTTTGTTTTTATGGTTCTTTAGTCATCTTTCCTTGTTCTTGGCATAGTTGCTTCTAGCAGTAGTCTCTGCCTCATTTTCAATCTATTGATAACTAAACTTGTAAAGCAAGAAGCTTGATTTTTATCAATGGATAATTAGGTTTGTAACCAGTTAATTCGTTGTACACACAAGTATTAGTTAGTAAACTTTGGGTAAGAGCTGAAGGTGTCTTGTTTCTCTGAGAGGTGAAATTCTTAGGTGTTGTGGTAACTGTTTCTCTTTTGGTTAGAGGCCTCTTAGGATTGAGACTGTCCTTGGATAATGAAGTCACCGAAAGGCTGACCTACCAGTAAAGTGACACAATAATGTACTAAGTAAGGATTTATTATCTTTATGGAAATGTATTTTATGTATTCTTGTTCAACCCTGTAAATAAAGCTTAGAATGAGTGAGGAGTAAGTAGGGAGTTAATGAAAGTCTATGATTTGTCTAGTAAGTACTGTCTTAGAAATATTGAAGGATACCTAGTAGCAAAACACAAAATGCCTGTCTTTGAAAAATGTATGGTCTGGTTGTCAGAATAATGCGTATGAAGATTGACTAGAATGGTTGGTTGTCTTCTATCCTATGGCCAAAATATTTTCTCAGTTAACTTTTTTCAGCTGCTTAATTTGTGAATAGTATTTTGTTGGAATCTTTTTAGATCGTTATCATGCTTAATTTAGTTCACCATCGGTAAGAATCGAGAGCAGTGAGTCTCAGTTTTCTTAGTAACGGACCATATTTTTTCCACCATTGTGTCACAGACCAACACATGATCCTACTGTACATAACTAGTCTGCAGCTTGGCCACATGTGACACATCACATGTTACAATTACAAGTTCAGTAATACTCAAACTAGTTTATGCCCTATTCAAGGCATGTTCATTGGTCATGCACTTGGATGTTGTAACAATCTCAAATTGCTCTAAAGCTTCTAAACTCTTACTTTCAATTTATTTACTTGTCTTTCCATGGGCGTGGTACCCATGAAAAGCTCATGGATCATTACTATCATTGCTGGTCTCTAGACATGGGACATTTGTCTACCTTGTACATTTCTGACCTGCTCCATTGTTATTTGATGGCCAGCAGGAGATTTGGGAAACCACTGAATAGGATCATGAGCATCCCTCCCAAAGTTGTTTTATCTGGTCTTGGGCTACATGGACAGAGTCAGTGGATGGTTACCTGTAGTCTTTTTCTTTTTTTCTTTTCTTTTTTTTTTTTTTTAGAGACGGGGAGAAGGGGGTCATGGGGCAGAGGGAGAGAGAGAATCCAGCATGGAGCCCGATGTGGGGCTCAGTCTCACAACCCTAAGATCATGACCTGAGCTGAAATCAGGAGTTGGATGCTCAACCAACTGAGCCACCCAGGTGCCCCTGGTTACTTGTAGTCTTCACTAGACTTAGCTCTGTGACCATCCCAGCCCCTTTTGGTACATAGCTTCAGGTTTGTGGCCTTTTTCTGCCTATGTCACCTGTCAGAGGATAGTCTTTTCAGTAGCTAGTATGTTGAGGGGGAGGGTGGTAGAATAAGTATCATTGTAGCAGACTAAGTGATGGACTCCATTGTTATTTAAAGCAACACCCTTAGAAATGGATTGCAGATCCAAGATAATAATGAAGACAACAAAAACAAAGTGTGATCCTCAAGCTAGTGAGGAAGCAGTAAGTGTGGTGTTAGAAAGTCACTTTGGTTCTACAGGGCTCTGTTGTGCAAAGGTCCTATGTACCTTGTGGAGGTTTTTCATGTTTCTCTGCCAGAGTGCTATTCTTCCTGAAGGCTTTTAAGATAATGACTAGCTGGCGTGGTGACCCTGAAACAGATATATTGCATTCTTCACTGTTGGTGGGCTGGTGGGGTCCTCTCCAGCCACCAGCACTCCTACTACAACCTCTTATACTGTCCTTTATTATATACTTCGCTTGGTATCCATTTCAGATGAAACAGCCTTGAAGAGAGAGAAATCACTTTTGCATGATGACTGTCATCTTGGCTTCTTGGAAGTACTCAGTGAAATTGGTCTGGGGTCAGAAGTACACAGAATGAAGATGAAAAAACTTGTTCTCATTTTGGTGTGTTAGAGTGATGAATAGGCTAACTCCTGGAAGATGTCTATGCCATACTAAAGTCTTTTAATTGTTGGCTAGCTTGGATAGGAACCTTTTAAAAAAGAGAGTGACAATTCCCGTTGGTCGTAAAAAGGAAGAAGAAAATAATTTCACTTATAATAAGCTGAAGGCATTTGTGCTGGTAGAAGAGTCTCTTTTGTGCAATATATTTTACTTCCCTTTATTCAAATTATGAAGAGAAAGGTAGAATGGAGTAAGTAGTCTTGAGCTAAAAACATAAAATTAAAATTCAGTTGGAACGTAGGTTAAGAAATTACTAAAGAGATTTTTTTTGTATAAGAAGTAAGTATAAGAAGAATAAAAGGAAAACTCATTCATTTTGGAAATACTTGTTATTCCATGATGAGACATGGGAGATTTTATGCTGCTTCCAAGGGCTTTACTTTTAGAAGTTTTATCCTTCTAAAAGGATAGCTTCTTTCTAACTCGCTTTTAATGAGATTGTCATCAGCTTTTTTCCTCCCTATTCCCACGTCCTCTATCTTTAATCAGGGAATTTTTTCTAGTCTCTAAGGCAAAGAAAGGAGCAAATGAACACTGTCAAAAGCAGTTTGTGCTTTGTCGATCTCTAAAATGCAAATATTTTTCACTGTTTTAACGGCATCTTTTCCTCAGTAGTCTGGCTCATAAAATCCTTGAGGCGTCTTTCTCTTATATATTTTAGCTCATTTATGTTAATACAGTCAATTACTAGTTTCCTTTTTTTTGTCAGCTGAGAATTACAAGACACAGACGGTGGGTATTTGTCATTTCTAGAGCAAAAATTCATAGCATCAAGATCCTGGCTCAGACTTTATAGAATATAACATTCTGAGAGAGACAGAGAGAGTGCACGTGTGCATGTGCATGTGAGAAAGTTAGTTTTGAAAGATAGTTATGCTGGATGTAAGATTCTTGGTTGACAGGTTTTTTTCCTTTCAGTACTTTGAATATGTTATCCCACAGCCTTGTGGCCCCCATTGTTTCTGATAGGAAGTCAGCTGTACGATTGTATCTGACTCATCCTGTGAGTGAGCTCGGTTGAGGGCAATGCAGACCCAGTATTCTTGACCAGTTGTGCTGGGGTAGAGCCTCCACTTTACAAGGAGGAGCTGGGGAGAAGAAGGAAGCCCCTGATCTCAGCACGGCTTGCCTGCAAATAGAGTTCCAGTAACAGAGCTGGAAAGGATGAGACATTCTGGTGGCCTGCATCTTCGGAGCAGTGGCCTCATACTGAGAAGTGGGGAGAGAAGGTGAAAGCACTATCTTCTTGGCTACTCCTGCCAGGAGTAGATATTCTTTCACACTGGACCGGGAGTGGGATGTCAAAGAGAAGCAGGTTATGACTCAGATACCACACACTTGCTGTTGTTACCAAGGTTTCGTAGATTTTCTTGAATAAATATTTCTCCATTTGCTATATGCCATTAGGACAGTTCCCAGAAACTTTCAAGGTTTTGTTTTGTTTTTATAAATTTCACCAGTTATGTGTGTTTCACTGGAGAGAGAGTCTGCTGGGCTCCTCGTGTTGACATTTTGAAAATAACCCCTATTCCCCAAAGGGAGTTAGTTTTTACTCCCAAAGCAAAAGTTCTGGGAGCCAGAAATTTGTTAACCAAGACCGTAGAGTAATTGGCATATTGCTGAGAACTTAGTGCTTCAGATCATACACATATGGTCTTTCTTTAACAACCAATGTACAACATGTGTACTCCAATGATTTGACATAAAATATAACTTTATAAGGCTCCAACATTCATAAAAAGCTTAACTATCACAAATGATACTTGTGGAAGATTGCATGAAGGATATGCAATTTACTGGATATATGGGTTGCTGAAACCCTCCACTTTTCTGGGATCTGGCACCACCTCTCCTTGCCCCATCTAAGTCACCTAGTTATTATATAAATGGCTTCCAGTGCAGTGTGATTCTATAGTTTGGCAACCATTGATTGGTCCAGGGCTAGGCACCCAACCCAAGTTAGGCCAGTCCAAGTCCTTCTCTAGGAATCCTGGAATTGGACTTGATAAAAAAAAGTTGTTTCTTCCCAGAGAAGCTTTTGGATATAAAGTCTAGAGCTTTTAGCAGCTGTGTTTCCCATCACATCACCGAGAGAAGCGGAAGAAGCTAGTCTGTGAGGGAGGCTAGTCTATGGAGAGAGACAAGAATGGAGCACATGTTCAGAGATGCATCTTAACTGGGTGTTTTTCTGAGGCCCTGTTTTTGCCCTTCAGTGTCATGGATCCCCTCAGTATCCTTAATGTAAATTTCTTTTTTTAAAAGCTGGCTCAACTGGTGGTGGGTATTGAGGAGGACACGTATTGCATGGAGCACTGGGTGTGGTACATAAACAATGAATCTTGTAACACTGAAAAAACAAAATAAAAGTATTTGGGGATAAAAAAAAAAAAAAGCTGGCTCAAGTTGGGTTTTGCCACTAGTAATCAGGAGTCTGTGTAGTTTGTTCTTCCTCTTAAACAACATATCCCAAAGTATGTTTCTTGGAACATTTATCCATTGGTTAATTTCTTTTTTAAAAAACAGGATGAGGTTCTGTGATCAAACGAATCTAGGGAGGTGCTTAATTTTTATCCCCCATCGAGGTTCACAGTGCATGTTAGCATAGTTCTGTAAGTTTCTGAGAACTTACTTGGTTTTGTGTTTGTTTGTTTTTTATTAACATATAATGTATTATTTGTTTCAGGGGTACAGGTGTGTGATTCATCAGTCTTACACAATTCACATTCTGTTTATATACTTCTTACTAGTATATATATTCACTTATTTTACATATATATTACAATCTTAGCCATTTTTAAGTGTACAGTACAGTAGTGTTAACTGTATGTGCCTTGTGCAACAGATCTCTAGGACTTTTTCATCTTGTGAAATGAAACTCTATTAAATAACAACTCTCCTTAATCTTGTGTATATTTTTGCTTACAGCACCTCAATCCTATTTGGAATGAAACTAACTATAAAAGAATGAGTGAAATAAAATTGTTTAGAACAGTATTTTTTTAAGTGAGATAAATGTCAGTATAGATATTTCTAGAGATTAATTATAACACGACTGAAAATTTGTATAGCTATAAATCTATAAAATATAAAAATAGAAATAAAGTAGGAAATATGTCAAAAATCTTTTACCTTCTGAATACTTATCGAAAAGCATTACTAAGTGTAAGAAACATTATCTTTATCTCTCTTTTTGTATAGGTTTTGTCAGGTTTTTAGAAGGCTATTATATTGTGTTAATAACTAAAAGGAGGAAGATGGCAGATATTGGCGGTCATGCGATATATAAGATTGAAGATACAAATATGATCTATATACCTAATGATTCTGTACGAATTACTCATCCTGATGAAGCTCGGTATGTAGTGGTGGTAACTACTGTTTTTTGGTGTTTTTTTTTTTAACGTGGTAGACCAGTTAGAAGACAAAATATACTCAAAAGATTATAGATATTATGTTAAAAATGCAAAATACTAGCTCAGAATTCTATAATTTTGTTCAAGGTCTATTAAACCTTTATTATAACAGTTGTTTTAGGTGAAAGTCAACAAAAGCTGCTAAAGCCATTATGTGAGATGTTATCACTGAGGAACAGAATATTCACTCAGTCTCAACATATACTCCATGAATCACTTTATTTATAAAGAGAAAAAAAAATGGCAAACATAATTCCCCAAATGTTCAAACTTAGCATCACCAATCATGAGACAAAACTAACATTACCTTTCAATATGAAGCAGCGGGAAAGACACAAATTACGTGTGTAGTTTTCTTGCTAAAAAGACACATATTTTTGTTTTATTATGCTGTGCTTACCACAGTGAGTGTGGTTACCATCTGTCGCCGTACGACGTTATTCTAATATTATTAACTGTATTCCCTGTGCTGTACTTTTCATGCCTGTGACTTATTTTATCACTGGGAGTTTGTACCTCTTAATCCCCTTCACCTATTTCACCCACCCTCCCCTCTGACAATTCTTTACTAAAAACATTAAATTTAAATCTAAGCATGAGGAAATAATCAGACAAATCCATCCTTGCGGGGCGTTCCGTAAGACAGCTGGCCTGGACGCTTTAAAAATGTCAGTGTCATCGAAGACAGAAAAAGAGGACTGCTCTGGATTTTAGAACACACATGACAACAAAACGCAACGCATGAATATCTGTTGGATCCTGGATTAAAATGTATGTGTGCTTATACAGGCATGTTTGCACACCCACACACATAGCTGTAAAGGACTTTATTGGGACATTTTATATATGGATAATATACCAAGTGATATTGAATCAATATTAAATTTTTTAAGTGTAAAAATGATATTCTTATTTAGGAGATTTTGTTTTTTTCAGATTTATGAGTGAAGAGTCGTCACGTCTGCTACTAACTGAAAACGGTTTAGGAAAATAAAATGTAACTTGTGCATTTAAAGAGAGACAATGTATATGTGTGTGTTTAAGGGGAGAGATTTAACAGTGGATTCAGATGAAGGGCAGAATGGTATTTATTGTATTGTTTTTCCTTCCAGTTTTTCTGTAGATTTAAGTCTTGGAGGAAAATTGTTGGTGCCTTGGGAATGTGGGAAAAGTGTATTAATAAGTTGATAGAGAAGAGTAGAATTGATTTATTTTAATACATAAATATATTTATTATAAACATAAAGGTTAAAAAGGAACAAAGTTAGGCATGCTTAGTAGTTTTTTTTCTTTTTTTAGTAATTTTTTTTTTTTGGAAAGAGAGAGAGTGGGGGAGGGGCAGAAGGCGAGGGAGAGAAAATCTCAAGCAGGCTCAATCCCCAGTGTGGAGCCCAACATGGTGTTCAATCTCATGACCCTAAGATCATGACCTGAGCCGAAATCAAGAGTTAGATGCTTAACTGAGTGAGCCACCCAGGTACCCCCTATTAGTTTTTAAGTTTAGATTTTAATTACATTCTATATTTTTATAGTGTTGTTCTAGATCTACAAACCAAAATTTAAAGGTAGTGTGGCTCTCGTGCTTAAGACCCTCTTAGATAGTAGATTTTAGATTCTGGTGATACTGTCTTTTATGATATTTGGAAGTGGGGTTGTTAAAAAATAATCTCTGTCAGATGAAAATAAGAATTTAATGGATAAAGTAGTCCTTTTGTCTTGCACTAACTGAAAAAAATTATATCCCACATAGCTTACAGGCAGACATAGTATATTCACTAAAATTGAATTAGGTACTCCCCAAAGAAAATAAAAACACTGATTTGAAAAGGTATGTGCACCCCAGTGTTTATTGCAGCATTATCTACAATAGTTAAGATGTGGAAGCAGCCCAAGTATCCATGAGTAAAGATGAAAGGATAAAGAAAATGTGGTACACACACACACACACACACACACACACACACACACCCATGGGATATTACTCAGCCATAAAGAAAAAGAGCTCTTGCAATTCATGACAACATGGATGGACCTAGATGGTATTACACTAATTGAAATAAATCAGACAGAGAAAGACAAACACTATATGATTTCATTTATATGTGGAATCTGAAAAATGAAACAAATAAAAAACAAATCAAAAGACAGAAACAGACTCATGAATATAGAGAATAAACTGGTGGTTGCCATAGGGGAGGCAGTGGGGAATGGGCGAAATAGATGAAGGGAATTAAGAAGTACAAACTTCCACTTACAAAATAAATAAGTCATGAAGATGAAAAGTACAGCATAGGGAATATAGTCAATAATATTATAATAATGTTATATTACAACAGATGGTAAGTATACTTATTATGGTGAACATTGAGTAATGTATACAATTGTCAAATCACTGTGTTGTATACCTGAAACCAATATAACATTTTTTGTCAACTATACTTCAGTAATAAATTTTTTTAAAACAGTGAATCAGACCAGGACATATGAATGCGAGGAATGGGAAAAAGTTGAAGAGGTTTGTTATTTATAAACCTCATCTTTATGATTCTTTAGCCAGGAACAGTAAAACAAATTATGTTGTTCTATATAGTGATTTGACTTTCTTGAGAGAGTGAAATTATTTTAGGATTAATACTGTGTAGCAATAGACATTATTCAGAATAAGATACAATCATATTAATAGCTTATTACAGGTAGACTGAAGCACTATTATTAGATAAGTAAAACTTTTAACATATAAAACTATGTAATTCAATAATTCACTTAAATAAAAAGATTTGGTGGGGTGCCTGGCTTGTTCAGTTGGAAGAGTGTGTGACTCTTGATCTCTGGGTCATGAGTTTGAGGCCCACGTTGGGTGTAGAGATTACTAAAAAAATAAATGTACTTAAAAAAAGATTTAGTAAAATTTTAGGAAATAAAATACAATACTACTAAACATTTCATACATAATGACAAATAGAAGTTATCCCTGCAACACTTGGTTGTATCAACACTAGAAAATTTTGGTAGTGCAGTTCACTACACTAAAATATTGTTGGAAAAAATTATGATCATCTTGATATTGTAGAAAATATATTTGACAAATTAAATATCCATGTGTGATCAAAAGTCTTTAAAAAGTTGGAGGAATATGAAAAAATGTTAACATTTATTAATCCTGAGGGGTAGATATGCAGATATTTTATTCTGTACTTTTTTTTTAATTGCAAAACTTTACAACTTCAAATTATGGTTTTTGCAAACATTTTTGCTTGTTTTTACTACTCTCCTCTCCAACCTCACAGCATTTACAAAGTACATAATCTTAAAAACAAGAATGGTGTTTACTTCTGTCTTGCCCCAAGTCTAAGTTCCCCACAGATGTAAGTGCATGACTTTTCCTCTCTGGCATAATCAGTGATGAGGAAATGGTCAAACTATAAAGTTAAGGGACTCTGAAGGGACAATCAGTAGACTTAGAAATTGCTTCAGAAGCAATCCGTACTGCAGTTCTGGAATGAATTCCTCGGGTTGTTTTTGTTTTTGTTTTTTTTAATATTTTATTTTTAAGTAATCTCTATACCCAACATGGGGCTTGAACTCACAACCCCGAGATCATGGGTTACATGCTCTACCAACTGAGCCAGCCAGGTGCCCCTGAATTCTTCAATATAAATGTATGTGTCAAGCTATGAAAAAATAATAGTATTGTGTGATTGTAATATGCTTTGGGTTTTGTTTTTTGTTTTTTTTTTAGGTATCTACGAATATTTCAAAACGTGGACCTATCTAGCAATTTTTACTTTAGGTAAGTTTGAACTTAGTTTTTCTCCTGTCAGTCACTTAAATGTTTATATTATTTTCCAGGCTGGAAAAACAGAATCAGAGGACACAAAGATGCTTCCTCTCTATTTTTTTTTTATTGGCCCAATGATTTCATCTAAAAACATAAAGATAAAGGTATTTCTTCCTTTTAAAAATCTCATGTTTGAATATTGAATGGACAAATTATAGGGGAATTATTCTCACTATAAAAATCATCTTCGTTTTAGGTGGGATTTTAGTGAAATATTCTTATTTTGTAATTTTTAGTTACAAAAATGAAATTTGCATTCAGTTTCTAATACGGCGTTGTAACAATTTCACAGGTTGTTTTAGTTAACAATCTAGCAAAATTAGGTAAAAATAAATTTATAATACGAAGAATTGTTGCAATACCAACATACTGCTAATGGTCTTGTAAATTAATAGTTTTCCTAAAGAAGAATGTGGCATAGGTATTTATGAAAACATATCCTAAGAAAATAAATTAGGAGAGAAAATATTATTTCCTTCTTATAAAGAGACATTTATAGCTTCACTATTTATGCTAGTCCCAAACCCGCAAACCAGCCAATGCAGGGACAACTCAAATAGCAGTAACTGAACGATGGGCACGTAAATTCTAACAGCACATTATGATAGAGTATTATACCATCACCAATGTGACCAATATGTCGGCCTTGGAGATGTAGTTATTGTGCTAAATGGAAAATTCTGTCAGCTGTAATATCCCAACTAAAAAGGGAGAACTTGAGTTCTTGAGTCCCAAGGACCAAACAGGGGCTTAGAGTGTTGTGGCTCTTGGTGCTATGCACTGATGGGGTACTTTGCATTATTTTACATTTATTTTTATATTGTTTACACAGTTAACCACTTATTTATCTGTGAAATAAAAACAAGTTTACTATGTAGAATGAGTTATGTCTTCATTGTTGTAAAACTGAAGGAAGTTGATTATTTTAACAGTAGTCTAGTGAAGGGTTCCTAAAGAAAGACTTTTCACAAATGTTTATTGAATGTGTATTTCCATTGTGTTCATCTCAGTCATCTGCTTTTCTGTCTTTATTGCTTAATTTTATGTTTATACTATCTTCAAGTTGTCACTGAAACTTGGTGGTATTGTTAGAAATGGTCTTCTCCACGATTTCAACTTTGTTTGGATCCCCATACTGAGCTCTGGGATCAAGTCATCCCAGAAGTAAAAGTATGTCAGTTATGGTTTTTGTGTCTAATGGGTAAGCCTTAAAAAGGATATACTACATTCTTAAGATTAGGCTGGAATAAAGCAATTATTGTAACTAGGAAAGATTGATTTTTAAAAGTTAAAAATCAACATCCTTCCCCCTCCCCCCCACCGCCTGTTGAGATATTATTGACATATAACATCTGTAAGTTTAAGGTGTACAGTGTGATGGTTAGATACACATATGTATTGTGACATGATTACCACAATAAGGTTAGTCAACACCTCCATCCCCTCATATAATTATGAGCGTGTGTGTGTGTGTTGAAAACATTCAAGACGTACTCTCAACAGATTTCAAGTTACAATTCATTAATGTTAAGTACAGTTACCATGCTACACATTAGATCCCCAGATCTTATTTAATTTATAGCTGGGAGTTTGTACCATGCAACCAACATCTCCCCATTTTTCCCACCCTACCCTTTCCCCTGCCCCAGCCCCTGGCAACTACCATTCTACTTTCTATTTCTATGAGTTTGGCTTTTTTAGGTTCTGCATAGAAGTGAAAAACATATGGAAATAATCAGACTTATTTCACTTAGCATACTGCCCTCAAATTCCATCCATGTTGTTGCAAATAACAGGATTTCCTTCTTTTTTTATGGTTGAGTAATACTCATTCATTAATCCATTGCTGGACTCTTAGGATGTTTCCATGTCTTGGCTATTGTGAATTATGCTTGGAATCAACATGGGCCTACAGATATCTCTTCAAGATGGTGATTTAATTTCTTTTGGCCATTTACTCAGAAGTGGGATTGCTGGATCATATGGTAGTTGTATTTTTTTTTTTTTAAAGATTTTATTTATTTATTTGACAGAGAGAGAGAGATCACAAGTAGGCAGAGAGGCAGGCAGAGAGAGAGGGGGGAGCAGGTTCCCTGCTGAGCGGAGAGCCCGATGCGGGGCTGGATTCCACGACCCTGAGATCATGACTTGAGCTGAAGGCAGAGGCTTTAACCCACTGAGCCACCCAGGCGCCCCGGTAGTTGTATTTTTAAATTTTTAGGAACCTCCATACTCTTTTCTGTAGTGGCTGCACCAGTTTTCATTCCCACCAACAGTGCATGAGGGTTCCTTTTTCTCCACAGCTTAGCCAACACTTGTCTCTTGTCTTTTTGATAATAGCCATTATACGAATTGCTGTCTTGTGGCTTTAATTTGCATTTCCCTAATGTGATGTTAAACATTTTTTCACATATCTGTTGGCCTTTTTCTTTGGCAAAATGTCTGTTCAGGTCCTTTGCCCATTTTTAATTGGGGTTTTAATTTTGGGGTTTTTTTGTTTTGTTTTGCTCTTGAGTTTTGTGAGTTCCTTATGTATTTTGGATATTAACCCCTTATCAGATAGACAGTTTGTAAATATTTTCTCCCATTACATAGGTTGCCTTTTTATTTTGTAGATTTTTTTTTTTCTGTGCAGAAGCTTTTTAGTTTGCTGTCATCCCACTTGTTTATTTTTGCTTTTGTTGCTTGTGTTTTTTGTCATATCCATAAAATCTTTGCTAAAACCAATGTCAAAGAGCTTTTCAAACCCTTTGTATTCTTCCAGTAGTTTATAGCTTTTGGTCTTATATTTGAGTCTTAATCCATCTTGAGTTAATTTTTGTGAATGGTGTAAGACAAGCATCCAATTCATTCTTTACATATGGGTATCCAGTTTTCCCAGCACTATTTATTGAAGAGATTATCCTTTCCCCATGTGTCTTCTTGGCTCCTTTGTCAAATAGTTGACTCTGTATGCATGGGTTTTTTTCTGGGCTTTCAGTTCTGTTCCACTGATCTATGTGTCTGTTTTTATGCCATACTACTTTGAATGCTGTAGCTTTGTAAAAAAAGTTTGAAATCTGAAAGTGCGTTGCCTCTATCTTTGTTCTTCCTTCTTAAGATTGCTTTGGCTATTAGTGGTCTTTTGTGGATTCATACACATTTTAGGATTGTTTTTTCTATTTCTGTGAAAAATGTCCTTGGAATTTTTATAGGGATCTATGGATGGCTTTGGATAGTATGGACATTTAAACAATATTAATTCTCTATGAACATGAGGTATCTTTCCATTTATTTGTGTCTTCAGTTTATTTCATCAGTAGCTTATAATTTTCAGTGTAAGATCTTTCTCCTCCTTGGTTAAATTTATTCCTAAGTACTTTATTTTTTTTGATGCTATTGTAAATATGACTGAAAAATCAACTTCTTAATACAACTTTTATCCCTGAAATTAGATGATAGTAAAATTAATGGCTCCATCTAGCAAATATGGTAAATTGAATTTCACAGATGAAACAAATCAATTTCAATAAAATTACATGAATAAATTAAAGAAGAACTAAAAATTGAAATAATATGTGAGTCTCCAGGCAAATCTAAAGAACCCTAGATACCTTCTGAAATTCTGTGCTAAAAGGTATAGCTAGAGATATTTTAAAAATTATTAATTATGTGAAATCAAGATGGTAAAATGGGTTTCTTTTGGCCAGAAGGCCAAAATTTTATTTGCAAAGACTGTTATAAATTTTTGGATGGCTGTTACTCTCCTAAAACATGTTTTATAGTAATGGCTTATATTATTTGCTTATTCCTATTTTATAATGAAGTTGGTTATGGTACTACCACTAATAATTAATAGAATTATTTTTGTTCATACGTAAACTAGAGTACAGACCATGCACTATTGGATATTGTGGATATTGTAACATCTATGAAACTCCTTTCAGATATATATGAGAGTGTGACCCCTTTGCACAAGGCTGTGAAGTTAGAGTAATTTCACTGGGAAGCAAAAAATGCACATTGCAAGTCAGTGAATGTTGATCATTCACATTATATTATATATTTCTAATTGTGCAAATGCCTAAGTCATGCAATAATTTTTTTTAACCGAAGCATAGTAGACATACAATATTATTACTAGTGTCAGGTGTACAAAATAGTGAATTGACAATTCTGTATATTTCTCAGTGCTCACAATGATAAGTATAGTCATCTGTCATCATACAACATTATTACAATATTATTGACTATATTCCCTGTGCTGTACTTTTCATCCCTGTGACTTACTTGTTTTATGACCAAAAGTTTGTACCTCTTAATCTCCTTCACCTCTTTTGCCCATCCTACCATCCCCTCCCCTCTGGCAACCACCAGTTCTCTGTGAGTCTGTTTGTGGTATTTTTGTTTGTTTGTATTGGTTTTTAGATTCCACATATAAGTGAAATGCTACAGTATTTGTCTTTCTCTGTCTGATATATACCACTTAGTATAATGCCCTCTAGGTCCATCTATGTTGTTGCAAGTGGCAAGAGCTCATTTTTTTTTTTTAATTAATTTATTTATTTTTCAGTGTTCCAAGATTCATTGTTTATGCACCACACCCGGTGCTAAGAGCTCATTTTTTAATGGCTGAGTAATATTCCATTGTATAGATACACCACATCTTCTTTATCCATTCATCTATCAGTGGACACTTAGGTTGTTTCCATATCTGTATCTTGGCTATTGTAGATAATACCGCAATAAACATAGGGGTACATATATCTTTTCAAATTAGTGTTTTTGTTTTCATTGGGCAAATACCCAGAACTAGAATAACTGGATTGTATAGTATTTCTATTTTTAATTTTTTGAGGATGCAGTGATTTTTATGTTTCTAATTATATTCATGACACACTGTAATTTACAATGTTTATTTGAATAGCTTTGCTTTCAAGTAATTGAACAGGTGCTAATGTGGTTCAGAGTTTTTAACTCCATATAGGAGCCAAGACTGAAATATGTTTTGCTTTTCTAATTCTTATTAAGTTTCATTTATGTTCTCAGTTACAGCTATGACTTGTCCCACTCACTTCAGTATAATCTCACTGTCTTACGAATGCCCCTGGAGATGTTAAAGTCAGAAACAACCCAGCCTCGCCAGGAGAGTTTCGACATCTTTGAAGATGAAGGATTAATTACACAGGGTGGAAGTGGTAGGTGGTTTTCAGCACATCTAATGTAGGTTAATATGGCATCCGTGAAATGGCACTTCATTAAATTAACTCACATTTCCTTCCTATTTCTCTGTCCCTTATTGCTCTGTGTCCTTATGTGAGGTTGTTTTGGATATGTAAACTTGACCAATTCATTTTTATAGAGATCATTAATCACAATGTGATTTCATTTGTGGGCCAGCCAGAAAATTGTATGCTGACATTTCCTAGCAAACATTCCTGTATTTTTAATGAAATACATTTAGGTCTAGACTTTTGGTGAAGTTTGAATGGAGAATTGGTTTTTATGAATATGAAGAATACACACCACCACCTTATTTTCCTTCATAGAGAGTTTTGGAAAAAATTCACTTCATAGAGAGTTTTGGAAAAAAAAATGGGTTATCTCTTGTGTCCTAAAATTCACTACAATATCTCTAATTCTTAGAAAAACTCTGCTCAGGAAGTATGATGCCACTTTTAAAGAAATGAAGACTAAGTAGGAAACTGAGGCATAGAGATTAAGATCTCATGGCCAATGTGCCAAGGAACCAAGGCAGCGGGTCAGAGGTTGTTCTTATTTTGATTGGTCCCAGCTTGACCCAAGTGTCCCTCATAGGACTTGCTTCTTCAGGACCACTGTAGGATCAGTGCAGGACCACGCGTGGGGGTCATCCTGGAGATCCTAAATGAACCAGTCACACAACAGGATTGGTACCTTTATCCCTAGATTTTTGGGTTGGTCTAGAACTTTAAAGCCAGGGGCATTGCTAAAGTGAATGTTGTGAAGGAATCATTTCAGACTTAAAGCAGTTTAGCTGAATTGGATATACTTTGGAAGCATAGTAAGTCAATAATGTCTTGGGCACCTTGCTCTGTGCAACCTGAATAATAGTGATGAAGATGTGGGTGCAGAGTTAGCATGGAATCTAAAGTTCCAGCAGGTTTGTCCTTGCAGGACACTCAGAAAGACCCTGTGCTCTCTTAGCATTTTGCCAAAGGTTCTCGTTCACTCTAAGAAGACTTAGAGTGTTTCTTAAACTGGATGCCATCCATGGCATTGCCCTTAATCTATTAGATTGACTATCCCTTGTGCTAAGCCAAAGTCAGTGCAGCCTCCCTACCTCAGAACATCAAGATCACATAAATTTGCCCTGGTTTAGACTCCAAAATTGTAACCTATACTACTAGAGACAGGTGGAGGTCAAGATAATGTGTGCCTGAATATTTGCTTGCATCATTTCTTCTAAATATCCCACGTAGAAATAGAAAAGCTAAAAGTATTTCTAAATTTGCACTCTATGTCATCCCAAATCTGAATTTGAATATTCGTTCTGGAATCTGAATTAAGCCTCTAAAAGTCACCTAATTTTTTACTATCTCTGGAGCAATTCTATATGACAGATATGAATAACAGTGTGTATTAGGTTTTTATAGCTGCTATAACAAAGTACCACAAACTTAGGGACTTAAGCCTATATATATTTACTGTTACAGAAGTCAGAAGTCAAAATAGTTCTCAGTGGACTTAAATTAGGGTGTTGGCAAGGCTGTGTTCCTTTTTTGAGAGTGTGCAGACATTTTCTTGCCATTCCATTTTCTAGAGACTGCCCACATTCCCTGGCTTGGGGCCCCTTCCATGTTCAAAGTCAGCAATGGCCAGCTGAGGCTTTTCCTGCATTACATCACTCTGACACATTCCTGTTTTCTTCTTTCGCTTATCAATAATGATCCTGTGATTACAGTGGGCCCACCTGGATAATTCAAAATACTCTCCCCATCTCAAAGTCATCTGAGTAACAGCCTTAATTCCATCTGCAAATTTAATTCTTCCTTGCCATGTAACATAAGATATTCACATGTTCTGGTGATTAGGACATAACATCTTTTGGGGGGTGCTATCCTTCTACCACACTTGGGGAAACTGATAGGAAACAGAGAGTGAAGACAGAAGATATAGGGGTGGGTAGAAAAGGAAAATAATACATTTTTTAAAAGGTCTCTCCTATGTCAAGCAGTGTATTAGTCACTTTGCATGTATTAATTTAATCTCAACATATCTCTGAGTTGAATAGTAGTATCATCACTTTACAATTCAGAAAATTGAGGTTCAGAGATGTTAAGTAACTTGCCAGAGGTTATGGAGACTGGTAAGTGGCAAAGAGAGGACTCTAGTTCTTGTGTGTACTATTTGTGCTCTGTGTAAAGCATTGAAAGGGCATAGAAGGATATAACCAAGTGTATTTGTCACAGTATATAAACACTCTTAACATACCATGTTTTGAGAAAAAAAATAGCCTGCTATCCAGAACTGTTCAGTCTTTTTTTTTTGAAAAAAGATTTACTTTTTTATTTGAGAGAGAGAGAGAGAGAGAGAGAGAGTGAATGGGCACAAGCAGGGGGGTGGGGGGGCAGAGCGAGAGGGAGAGAATTCCTCAGACTCCCCACTGAGCTTGGAGCCTGGCACAGGGCTTGCTCTCAGGACCCTGAGATCATGACCTGAGTTGAAATCAAGAGTTGGACACACAACTGACTGAGCCACCCCGGCATCCCACTGTTATCTTTGGAGCCATAATCATAAATATACTTAGTTCTCATTTTGCTCTTTTTATAAGTTTTGTAAAACGCATTGATGTTTAATAAATGCATCTGGATATGCTGAAATCACGTTTGATGAAATTGATTTCTTCGTATAGAAAAAGCCTGATACGATAATAACTCCCACTTACGGAAGTATCAGTAAGGTACCAGGTTTGTTTGAAGCACTTTCTGTACATTACCATCATTACCATCTTCACAACAACCATGTGATCCAGGTACAGATGAGGAAATGGGCACTGAGGTAACAAATAACACTCTTGGTCACACCTGTCACCCTGCTGATGAGAGGCAGGGCCGGTATTTGGACCCAGGCGCTCGGACCCCCCAGAGCAGTGCTCCCAGCCGCTGCCCGATGCTCTCTCTTGGCCTTAGTCATGTATTTGTCCCTGTGTCCTTAATTTCCCTCTTGTTTGCTTTTCTCTTAGGTTAAAAACTCACAAATCAGAAAAATGTGCTTATTCTTTTACTTTGTACAGAATCAGCACAGTGTTCTGGGTGATGATATGAGTTATACCCACTGAATATGGCAATGCTCTTAATCAGGCACTTTATTTTGAAGTTGCAAACAAAAACTTAAGAACTTAAAGATGAGTCTAGACCAATTTCCTTACATTTCTGGTACCGACTTCTATTTTTCAGGTGTATTTGGAATCTCTAGTGAGCCTTATATGAAGTACGTGTGGAATGGTGAACTTCTGGATATAATTAAAAATACTGTGCATCGTGACTGGCTATTGTATATTATTCATGGGTTCTGTGGGCAGTCAAGTATCCTTTCTTAAAAAAAGCTAAGGTATATATTATTAAACTTAAGCTGTATCAATCTGTAGAAGACTGTACAGGAATTATAAGATTATTAATTACCATTCTCTGAACCCAGCAGGAAAACTTACTGACGATATCAAGTAGTGGAAATACAAAGAGGAATGCAGACCATTTGAACAGATCTCTTATGTACACAGAAAGATAAACAACAGGGAAGGAAATGCCATGTGCATAGGAAGTGATGTTGGCCATAAGCATCATTCACACCTGAGAGGAGAAGCAGAATCACTGACAGGTAGGGAACATGGGGCAGGCTCATAGGAAAAGTCAGACCTGGCCTGAGCTCGAAACAAAAGTCAGACCTGAGCCGGAAGCAGGGAGCAAGCTCCTAGGTGGGGAAAGCACCATGAGTGTAGGGGTAGAAAAGTTCGTGGGAGTGTTCTTGGGTTGTAAAATCCTTGGGAGGCACAACCTAGTGGGTAGTGGGGTAGCTAGTTACCAGACTGCTTTGATGGTCAGACTAAGTAAGCATTTTGGGTTTGGTGCCTGAACTTTTGAAAAGTTTTTTTCAAGAGGGTAACGTAGAGGGAGTACTTAGGAAGGTTGAGTTGACAGCTGTTTTCAAACTGGATTAAATAAAATGAGACTAGAACAGGGGGCATAGGTTAGGAAAAGTTTGCTGTGGTTCAGGCATAATGTAAGAAAGTCCTGGATTGGCAAGGGAAATAAGAGATTAAGTAGATGCAGGTTGAACCTTAGGTTAAGCTGATTTTGAGTTCAATTTTATAAATACCTTTTTTTCCTTTCATTTAACTTCTCGCTATGGTTGAAGCCTTTCCAGAAAGTGCTATTATGCTAGGAGGCTTAGAGATGCAGTGTATACTTTCTACCAGTAGTATTTAGTTTCTTCCTGTCCCTTTTTGAGATCATGTAGGGCGTTTGTACACCTAACTTGTTTTCCAGTTGGCGTTCTTTCTTGTTTCTTAGATTTTTTAAGACCTATGGTGAAAACTTTAAAGGAGTGGTTGTTTTGAGATCATTAAGTGAGGAAATTTGATTACTCATATTTTGCAATAGAACATTTGGGACGAGTGGGATCAAGGGGTATAGCTGGAGAGGTAAGTCCTAAAGAGGACCGATGGTGCCTTCTTTATGGCTAGATGAAGACACAATGGAAGTTTAAAATGAGGATGAGTGAGATTTATGCACTGCACTTACAAGTCAGGCTTATTACTTTATAATAATTTCCAAGCAGCGAGTATTAGTATCTGCTAGGTTTGTTCACTGAATGATGAGATTTGGCTGTGAATTACTTTTTCTGTTTCCAAAAGTGAGATGTACCTGGAAGGAACACAAGGTTTTCACCACCAAGGTCACCAAAAAGAATGTGCCAGAGTTTCTAAAGGTATTTTCCAAGAGGTAGTTCTAAACTGTTTTGTATCGTCAAGAGCTAACTCAGGGCTAGACATATATTAAGCACTGTAAATGTTTATGTTTTTAAAATAGCGAGAATCTCGGAACACTGAAAAAATAAAATAAAATTTAAAAAAATAAAATAAAACAAAATAGCGAATAGCACCATGGATTATAATTTTAAAGCTCATTAGTTTAGATGATGAAACTACTTTCCTAGTTATCAAGCATTTAATGAATTCCGGAAGTCTTCATGATGATAAAAGAAATTGCTATATAGTCAGCATTTACTATAGGACAGGCTCTGGTTTATACACGTTACCTAACCTAGTCCTCCGGCCACCTCATAAGGTTAGTTACGTTATTAGTACTTACACCATTTTACAGAAGATGAAACTGAGGCTCAGAAAGCTAAATAAGGTGACATAATCAATAAACTGCCTTACAGTTAATTTACAGTGTTTAATTTTTGCAGTTAGCTGACAAATTTGGGTAACTTTTATAGTATTTTACGTACTCCATTCCCTAAGTATTATGTATTGCTTCATATTTAACCCCCTGTTAAGTGACATATGCTCTTCTTGAGAGGTGTATGATCTCTGAAGACTAAAGATGGATTAATTGTACCTGTTTACGTCCCTTAGTTGGTGATAAGGAGAGACCAGGTGTTCCCTTGGCCACTAACCCTAACACCTTTTTACTGGTTCCTCTGAAATGCATAGAAACCACTCCTTGTGGAGGCCTGTTTTTGCTTTAATACCTGCCTCATTTGGAAGGACAGTTAGACCCGACGTTCCATTCTTGGGTGGAACTTTTTGGTGTTCTTTAACCTTCTGGACAAGCTATATTTAAATGCATATTTAAGGTCTAATGATTCTCTTGGTGGGGTGTGGCAATTCGGTGTGAATGCTCAAATAGCTTTAACTTGATTTCTAAGAGCTGTTGATCTACGGACGACCAGTCTACGTGACTCTAATAGCTAGAAGGTCCAGTAAGTTTGCGGGGACCCGCTTTCTCAAGAGAGGCGCGAACTGTGAGGTAAGGTGGAGAAGCAACAGCACCACTGAGTTTTCTTAGTTTGGGACGTGATCAAGAGAATAATTAATGCTCCAGGGTGTCTGAAACTTGTGAGGAATGTGACTAGTATGCCGATGTTCTGAAAAATCAGCTATCTTAGAGCGAGTTATGAATTGCCTTGGGGAGTTTTGACATGTCTCATGTTTTGGAGGCTGAGCCATTTCCGTAAGATATGAAAAAATGTAGTGCATTTTTAGTGTAGTGACTAAAATAACAAAGCGCCTCCATTGGAGGAGTAAGGGGAAGGGAGCACTCACTGGAAATGCATCCTTGATGTGAAGACAAAGTAGAGCGAGGCATGGAAACCCCTTCCCCACCTTGCCTCTGCTTTAGTTGGGCTCCAGGCAGGCTCCTAGTTTGCTTGACCCTGGAAAATAGTCACGACAGAAGTCCTGTCCTGCCATCAGTCATGTCATCTCCAAGTGTTTCATCTCTATTTGCCATAGACAGCTTGAGTCTTACGCAGATGTGCGATTGAGTAGACAGATTGAGTGAGACATTGGGTTTTAATCCGGGGTTAAAATAGCAACATTGTTCTTGAAATTCTATCAACAATGAAAATAGTTATAACTGGTGCTCTAAGAAAAATCACAATTTTGCTATGTTGCTTATTTTTGAATATTTTATGGATAATCAAGCAGATATGTTATTAATGCCTCTGAAATTATTCTCTGTCATATCCGTCTATACTTTTATAAGTCAAGCTAACTCAAGACCTTTTTTTCCCTTCTGTCCATCAGGCATTATTTGAATCTCCCTCTTTCATCCTTTCATTCCTCCCTGGTCTTCAGAATTGAAGTTTTATATTCTGCTGGTCTTCCTAACCTCCTGTATAATTTCATGTAATTGTTTTCCTTTTCTCTCCCTCTCTGCCATTTATATCACTCAAGCCGTTCTCTGTCTGCTACTTGTATTATTAGCTATTTAATTTGATTTTTTCCTAGTCTATTCTCGGCTATTTTTAATTGCCTTTCTTTGTTGCATTTAATGGTTTTCCTTTCCTAATGTGCACATTGAATATTGATCAACATTTACCTCCTTTAAAATGTTCTAAGAATGGGAATTATAATTTCATTGTATACTTGGAAATTTTTTCCCTTAAAAAGTTCTAAGAACATAAAATATCTTTAAATGCCACCTTTCTTTTCAGGGCGATGTTGCAAATGAAGTGGAGACGGAACAAATACTCTGTGATGCTTCTGTGATGTCTTTTACTGCAGGAAGTTATTCTTCTTATGTCCAAGTTAGAGGATCCGTTCCTTTATACTGGTCTCAGGACATTTCAACTATGATGCCTAAACCACCTATTACATGTGCGTGGAGATGAATATTTTATAGATAAATATTATCTATTTTTCTTTTTTTCTTTTATTTTTTCTTTTCTTTTTTTTTTTTTTGGAGCAGTCTTTTTAATGGAAGAGTTACTATTAAAAAGACTGCTCCAAAAAAAATAAATGAATAAAACATAAAAACTCTTTACCCACACTTTGAGATGATGTACTATTAGAGAAATCCATGAATTCTTAGATTCTAACAAAGTTTTAGTACTGGAAAGTAGACAATTTAGAAGGACTTCTGTTATTTTTATTCAGTAACATCATTTTTCTTTAACTTTGACTGCTGGTAAATTGTATTTTACTTCAGAAATGTGAGAATCAGTCAAATTCAATAAATACATGATGAGTGAGTATCTGATAAGCTCAAGAGGAACTTGGGAAGTGAAACGACTAGATTAGTTGAATTGCATTTCTTTAAACATTAAAAAAGAAAACGAAACCCTATGCTTCTTTTATTCTTGCTTTATGATTTTCATTTTGGTATATTTGTTCATCCTTTTCATCCCCCTCAGTGGATCAGGCAGATCCGTTTGCACACGTGGCCGCCCTTCACTTCGACCAGATGCTTCAAAGGTTTGGCTCCCCCATCATCATCTTGAATTTAGTGAAGGTATGATGTGCTCGTCTATTTGGTTATGAAATTCAGTCACACGGGAAGTATTTTTCTTCAGCACAAAGGGGTTTACAAGCTTGCTAAACCTCTCCCCAGACGAGAGGTTTCTAGATTTTCCGTGTTGTGACAGAGCACGGTGTCTGACCATCCAAGCCACTGTCCTTTGGCCTTAGATTCTGTGTGGCCTCTTCCCTGGGGAGAAGCAGCAGTTTGTTTCCAAGGGACAAAAGCAATGCTGTCAGTCTTCTGATTTCCTTGGGCGAACTAGAGATGAGTGAAGTTCTGCCTTAGTTTCCAAGACAGACTGGAGAAGGAGGCATGGAGATCATAGACCCACAGCCCAGCCTTGATAGAACCCATTCCCTCAACAATCCAGAGATCTGTTAGGAAGGTTACTATGCAGTAGTAAGATCTGAAGGCTGGAGTCAGAAATTGGGGTGCTGCATGGTTTAAGGACAAGGTGGACAAAGTGGTGGCGTGACCTTGCAGTTCTGCGCTTCCTTGTGAGAGTGCACTGTCTGGTCAGCAGATCTCGTTATATGAGTAGGCCCTCGGGTCAACAGCTTAGAATGGAGAACAAGGACACCAGATAATAAGTTGTATCTGTATCTGTTGCAACCATGTGCACTGAAGGGATTTCAGTCCACAGCCAAGAAAACCCTGAAAACATGAAAAGCAAGGGTTTTGTTATGTTATGGTTGTAGCAGTGGTTAACAACTTAATAGTGTGAGATTATTCTGAGAGGTTGATTAATAAATGTAACTCAATTTAATCAAAAAACAAGGAATCCTGTGTCCATTTGATTCATTATTTAACAAGTATTCTCAAAGGTTTCCTTTGTGCCAGGGCAGTCACAGAAACAATTCATGCCTTCACAGAGCTAATGGTCTAACCGACGAGATGGTGAAGTAATGCAGAAGTACCACCACATGGGAGCTTATAACGGGAGAGAAGCTTCTGAGGAGGTGATGAGTCCATGCAGACTGAAGGAAGAGGCATTAACTAGGCCAAGAAGAGAGAGAATACTATCCAGTTCAGAATCGCAGGTTCCAAGGCCCTGGGTCAGGAGAGGGGGATATGGTGCGTTTGGGGAAGGAAAGGCCATAGATGGTAGGGGTCCTGCCGATGAGGGCCAGAGAGATAATGAGGGTACTGTTGTGGGATGAGGCTGAAGAGATAGCTATGGCTGACCATGCAGAGCCTTGTAGGATGTGTCGATGAGTCTGGTCTTTCAGAGTATAATGGGAAACCACTGAAGGTTTCACATGACTGAGAGGATTGTGATCAGATTTATATCTTAAAAAGGCTATCCTGACCTTAACAAGAGAGAACATATGGCGGCACAAGGTTAAAGAATGCTGGAAGATCACATAGGAGGCAATTCTAATTGTCATGGGAAGGGGTGACCCTGGCTTAAACGGGTGGTGTGTGGTAGAGCTGGAGAGAAGCGTGTGGAGGCCAGAGACTCGGCGATGGGCTGGCTGTGAGAGGAGGGAGAGGGAGAGGTCAGGCTTGACTCCTAGGTTGCTGGTTACCTCAGGTGGCTGGATGGTGATGCCATTCACTGACACAGGGAACGCTGACTTTTCTTCATGTTTGTAATCACAAAGTCCTTATTATACTGCTGTTAAAAGCTACAGCTAAATGGAGATGCCAGTCTATGATATTTGAAATAATTCTGCATTAAATACACAGATTCAAAAAATAATATCTGATACATGTGATCGTAAAGTGGTCTTGCCCAGCTTTCTCAAATGTGCACTTATTTTTTTTTAATCTTTAAAGGCTAGTTGGCGAACTTAGAAATTGTACTTGTTTATCATTCCATTGTCATAAAAATCCTGGTAATAACTGGATATTAACTAGAAAATGGTTTAGAGATTAAGTTGCCATTTTGTGGAATGGAAAAAAAAAGGTTTTTTGTTGTTGTTTTTGTCGTTGGTTATTTTATTCAGAGGACAAAAGAAGATGTTTTTCAGTTCAGTTGGAAAAAGTATTAATTTGTGATTAGAGTCAAAGAATGCATTTGTGTATGTGGAATGATACTGAGGGATCTTCACTCTTTATTCTGCCTCCGTATGAAGTCACTAAAGTGAAATACTTTCCTTTTTCTTTTCTCTCTTACCATGTGCTGTGAACACCGCCCCCCAACCCCGCCCCTTACTTCCCTGGTTATGGAAGTTTGAGGCGCTGGTTGACATTTCGCCGCAATCCACGCACCTTCAGTGCTGTTACTGGGGAATCAATAGGAAGTCAGCCTGGAGTCAAGCATAACTATTTGGAGGTTTTTAATCTGAGGGCCCTGGCTGGTCATTGGGGGAATCTCTGATGAACCCTTGAGATGATATGCAAAACCACTTGCATGTGTGATGTTTTCATTTGGTTGTAACAGGGGTCTGTGCCCCTAAGGAGGTTGGCTAAACAACCCACTAACGCTAACCCCTGACGGTCAGATGGGGCACAGAGCAGATTCTTCACAGAGATGACCGATGGCTGATTAGATAACCTGTTCTCCCCATCTCATGAAATGTCAGATTTGATCAAAGAATTTCAAAAAGGTTTTGTTTCCCTAGTTGATTTAAAGTGCTTTTGAGAAAAATTCCAGATATTTAATTCTCTCAAATGTAAAAAGCTAACTACATGTTCGTCCTAAACTAATTTAACGCTTCTTAATCAATTCTTTTCTAATTCCTCCATTTGATTTATTCAGCTGTGCAAAATAGATACCCTTTTTGTTTCCACAGCGGTTATCTAATTAAATTCATGACAACTGATAACTAATCACCATGATTGAA
The DNA here is from genome assembly GCA_028534135.1 of Potos flavus. NCBI lineage: Eukaryota > Metazoa > Chordata > Mammalia > Carnivora > Procyonidae > Potos > Potos flavus. The sequence continues at coordinate 45,881,862 of CM052886.1, read as the reverse complement.
AACAGCGGAGACCCATTTCGATGCCAGCCATAGTGCCTCCACACCGTGTCGGTGTTCCTGTCACTAAATTGTTTTTTCTTGTTTCTAAGTGAAGTCCTGAACAGGATAACAATAAAAATAGTTAATTTTGATGAATGGTCTCCATGTACCAGATGCTCTGAGAAGAGATTATCATGTTTTATCTCTTTGAAACCTCGTGTTGTTGCTGTGAGGAAGATACTATTGTTCCCCAATTTTATAGATGAAGCAATAGAGGCCTAGGAAAGTTGAGAACCTTGCCCAAGGCTGCGTGGCTAGCAGGCAGCAGCCCGAGAGCTCTCGAATGAGAGGCATATAATATGTAACAGGGTACACAGCAGGCAGGGAGGCAGAAGGTAAGATTCTCATGAACACCTTTTAACCTCATTCAAGCACAATGTAAAAGGGGGGACGTGAGGGGAGGGCCTGCCTTGGCTACCTCACAGGGTATTTTGTGAGAGTCAAATTTAAAAACATGTAGGCTGCAAAAGCACTCTCAGCCAGTTGAGGGATTATCCTTCCAGACCCAGTTGATTTCGGTGTGGTCCTTAGCTGGCTGAAGTTGGGGGTTTCTTTCTTCTGGTCCTTGGGGAGTTCTCCTCTGCCAGAGTGGGGGGTGGAGTATGTAGACCAGGCCCAGGAGGATGAAGTGGGCTTCTTAGGGCTCCAGAAAGTTATTAAAAAGAAATCTCGTCTCCTGGAATTTTTGAAGCTAATTATCTGTTGATTTTAATTCAACAAAGAGTTTATTTCTCTGCATTTATATTATTTTTATTTTAGATTTTATTTCCGTATATTTAAGACTTCGGCTTCTTGTCTTAGCTGAAAAGTAAAAATGTTAAAAGTCTGTTCCTCTATTTGAGGTAATTAGAACCCTGAAAATGTTTAATTTTTGATAAAGGAACGAGAGAAAAGAAAGCACGAGAGAATTCTGAGTGAAGAGCTTGTGGCTGCTGTGACGTACCTCAACCAGTTTTTGCCTCCTGAACACATGATTATTTATATCCCTTGGGATATGGCCAAGTACACCAAAAGGTGAGTAGATATTCATATGTTTGGTTCTGGTATTATCCTTTTCTTGTGATGTAAAATAGCAGGAAACTGATCTCTATGGTAAAGTAAATGTGGGCACCTGGGTGGCTCAGTTGGTTAAGCATCTGCCTTCGGCTCAGGTCATGATCTCAGGGTCCTGGGATCGAGCCCCACAACTGGCTCCCTGCTCAGTGGGAAGTCTGCTTCTCCTTCTCCCTCTGCCCCCGCCCCCCGCTCGTGCTCTCTCTTGCTTGCTCTCTCAAATAAATAAATAAAATGTTAAAAAAAAAAATAAAGTAAGTGTTCTCTTTTCATTTCCTTCATGAACCGGCTTGAGGGGCTATTTTGCTGCTGATGTATAATTTAAGTGCTTAAATTAATTGACCAGACCCTTTTTTCCCCCACGACTTATACCCCTCGGACATTCTCTTTGAAGTAGCTAGTCATTTCAGGACATCCCTGCTCCACGACTTTTCCCTCACAGGCATTTGGCTTCACTTTTCCATGTTTCATCCTGTTCCCCTATTTAGTCACCTTCTCAGACATCACTTTCAGACAGTCTCGCTTGTGACTAAACCTGCAGTAACTGAGTGTTCATAGTAAATCCAGACTCCTTAGTGTAGTGCTGAAGCCCCATCGCCTGGTTGGTTCCAGAATGTAATAACTTTTTCTTTGTTCTGGGGCCATTCTGTTCCTGAAAAATGAAACTGCATGCTCAGCCCCTAGTGTGGCAGCCGGGGTCCCATTCCTGAGCCTCTGTCCCTGTTGTTTGTGACCCCCACCTCCCCAGGGTGCTTTCCCACCCCTCCTTTACCTGTCAAGGTCTGACTCAAAACATATCATCCAAGGGACCTTCTTTCATTACCCAGGCATCTTCTCCTTTTACTCATTCCCCAGGCATCATATAAACACAAGGTTTGTTTTGAGGTCTCGTTCATTTTTTAATGTTACTCTGTTGTTTTGTACTGTAACTCATTGTTACATTTTGAATCATTTTGTGATTTGAATCATTTGAATCATTTTGTGTAGTTAGATACCCATGCACACTTCACACACACATAGGCACACATTTTCCTTGCGTCTAAGCCTGATCACAGGTGGGCAGCATTTGTATTTATTTTCCAGGGTTTTCTTCCCCTGCCTCCTCCATTGTATATCACAGTCTCCTCACAGTCATCTTACGAATGCATATTGACTTGACTGCTGTGACTTTTAAGTAGTGAAAGGCTTTGGGAAAAGCTCTCCAGAGGATGTAATGTGCCAAGATTAAGGCTTGCCAAGAGTTGATACAGGCCCTTCATGTCTCTTTGCACCAAATCTTGTTCGTTATTGGTACACATTATCCAATAGAAACTAATTATTACAGTGTTCCTGTTGGATACAAACCAGAGATTTTAAAAATTAAATGCCTGAATATCATTACTATAGACTTTATTTGCTTCAGATGTAAAGGGTAAATATATATATTAAATGGATTCTTCTCACTTTTCTCATTCTTTCTCCTCTCATCAGCAAGCTGTGTAATGTTCTTGATCGACTGAACGTGATTGCAGAGAGTGTGGTGAAGAAAACAGGTTTCTTTGTAAACCGCCCTGATTCTTACTGTAGCATTTTGCGGCCAGATGAAAAGTACGTATGGTGTTTAAAAACTGAAATCAAGCATTTTGCTCTCATGGATAACAATATTCTAAATAGGAGCAGTTTGTACTACTTGAAAGATGGATGAATTTATTGGGACAGATAGACATTCAGGTGATTGTGGAATGAACATTCACTGTGGGCACAGGATTTCCTCTGGTTATGTATCTTGAGATGGAAGCCATGGAATCTTTATCTCTTACTTCATGGAATGAATATTACATAAAATATTTCTCTAAAGTAAAATTTTCTGCAATGAATTATATTTTTCAGCATTAAATAGGAGCAGGAATTTTTTTTCCATCGACTAAATACTATCATTTTAATGAAAGTAATGTTTATCATTGTATTATAGTTATTTGCTCACAAATCTGTCTTCATTACTACTTTGTGAGTTTCTTCAGATCAAGGATCATGTTTTATTTATCGTTTAAGGATCTAATATTGTCTATCCCCAGCGTTTTATTTTCAGCTACAAAGTTAACTGTAATTGTTAAAAAAACAACAACAACAAAGAGCAAAAAACCAACCAACTCTTAGTGTGTATGTCTTCAGAAGTCCTCCTTTTGTTATTGTTTGAATTTTAGGGTACTTGTGACAGTGGTCCGCAAGACCACTCCCAGACTCAGGGATGCACTAGGAAAACTCAAAGCGCTCAGCATATTGTTGTACTCATGGCTGTGATTTATTAAGGTTAAAGGATACAAAGCAAAACTAGCACAGGGAAAAGGCATGTGTGGCAAAGTCCAGAGGAAATAGGTAAAGCTTTCCGAGAGTTCTCTCCTAATGGAGTCCCACAGACCATGCTTAATTCCCCCAGCAGCTTGTGGTCACAGCATGTGTGAAGTGTTGCCAACCAGAGGAGATGATCAGATACTCAGTGCCAGAGTTTTTCACTGGACACTGGTCCCCTAGGCAGCTTCTGCTTGGCACATACAAGAATTCCTGACTCCCAGAAGGAAAGAGGATGTTCGGCAAAACCACATTGTTTCTACAGACAGGTTAGGCACAGGGAGCCGCTCTCGTCTGTCTGGGAATGGTGGGAACTCAAGTTCCCGGATGTCAGCCAAGGGCCAACCATAGAAGCAGGCCTTTCTGAGGATAGCAGTCAGGCCTGTGGTGTGCACTCTCTTCTGTACTGCACCTTCTTTGAAATAATGAAGATATTTTAAGAAATTAAAATATTTTAAATCACTAAAATGCTTTAAATCATTAAAATAAAATATCATTATATAGTACTTAGAACATATTCCCAGGCATTCCTTAGCACTTGGAGAAAATAAGTGGAAGGGAAATAATAAGGAGATCTGCAAAAACAACCAAAGGAGTACAACAAAGCTCTATGAAGAAATGCTGAAGGAGGTAGAGAATCTTACTGTTGAGGGGAGAAGGATAAAGCTTAATGCCCTGTAATTACTATTCATGTCTCTTAAAAACCAAACAGGAAATGGGCTTAAATTAAAGCAAGAGAGTTTCTGGTTGAACATGGGTGACAAATGCCTGAGCGTGGGACACTGGGGCAAGATAAGATGCTTCTTTCCTGGGTTCTCCATGAGGAAAGAGAGCATGATAGCCTTCCATCTCAGTTATTTGCATATTCACATACCAGAAAGAATGAAAGTAAGCGGAATCAGTTGATTATTCTGGCACATTCAGTCCTATTACTTTGATTCTTTATAAAGAGCTGGAACCAAAAATGAATATAGATTATGCTATTAAATTTTTTCTTAAACGTCTCTATTTTTAAACACAGGTGGAATGAACTAGGAGGATGTGTGATTCCCACTGGTCGCCTGCAGGTATAGATGCTACTCTATTAATGATACAAAGAATCTGTATTTGCAATGTATGATATTTTCTGAAAGCAGCCTGAGCCACACATTCTTACTTAATGCAAAATTATTAACTGTTTGGGAATGATTTTTAGAAGCCTAACTGCTAGTGTTTAACTCTTACAAATGATGTGCAGCTAAAATAATAATGGCCTGTGGATTTTTTTCTATACAGGATAAATTTATTATTGAAATATCAAAACATAAACAGAAATGGGAAAAGAATAAATTAGAATCACTTTGGAAAACGAGCCAGAAACGATCACAATATATGTATATATATTAATTATGCTTTAAGAAAGATATGGCCCCAACCACTGAATATTTGGTTTGTACAATAAAGGAGATGTATCTGAATAAAAGCATGTATTTTAGTAATTGGTACATGTGGAAAATGTTTGCTATCTGTTTAATTTTAAACTCAGGAAGAAAATCAAATACAGACTAGCAGGTGTAATGATGCCACTGCAGCAATTTTAAGTGAGCAGCAAATATAGCCTTTCTGTAATGTTCTTCATTGTTTGTTCAGGAATAATACCCTGCCTACAGATTTTCTTCTATTTTTTAAGGAAGGACATCTAAAGTGGGATAGAGGGACGCCTGGGTGGCTCAGTTGGTTAAGCAGCTGCCTTTGGCTCAGGTCATGATCCCAGGGTCCTGGGATCGGGTCCTGCATTGGGCTCCTTGCTCGGTGGGGAGCCTGCTTCTCCCTCTGCCTCTGCGTGCCACTTTGCCTGTTTGTGCTCTCTCTCTCTCTCTCTGACAAATAAAGTAAATAAAATCTTTAAAAAAAAAATAAAAATAAAGTGAGATAGAAGCAGTTTTGGCCACTGAATAATGGTTGAAAGTCTTACGGTATTTCTGTTTAGACTGGCGTTCTTCGAACCAACTGTGTGGACTGTTTAGACCGCACCAACACGGCGCAGTTTATGGTGGGAAAATGTGCTCTGGCTTATCAGCTGTACTCCTTGGGACTGATCGACAAGCCGAATCTGCAGTTTGATACAGACGCAGTTAGGTAAATCTTATTTTCCACCTTTTGAATGCTGGTAATGACAAAGCAAAACTGATTAATAATAAGGACTTCTATGAACTTGTTTCTTCTGTTAACTTCTCAAAAATTACGTTGCTGAAAGACAGTTTTCAAAATAATTCTGTAATAAATATTTTATTAAAGACCTGTGTGTTGTTGCCATGGTTTTTATTTTTTGTGTTAATTATGTATAAATACTATGCTCTTTATATAAATCCAAAGTGCTTTAGATAAATACAAACTGGTGGGTTTTTACCAAAACAAATCCAGGGATGCCCGGGTGGCTCAGTTATTTAAGCATTGACTCTTGGTTTGGCTCAGGTCATGATCTCGGGGTCAAGAGATCGAGCCCCGTGGTGGGCTTCGTGCTCAGCATGGAATTGGCTTGAGATTCTTTTCCCCTCCTTCTCCCTCCCTGTCTATTCCTTCCCCGCTCCCACCCCAACTCACGCACACTCTCTCGCACTCCCTCTCTCAAATAAATAAATAAATAAAATCTTAAAAAAACAAAAAAACAAAAAGAAAACAACAAATTTAGATTGCATTAGAAAGAAAAAGTCATGTGTCTTCATATATTTCGAATTAAAAATATAAGATACATGAAAGATTGATTGTTCATTAAGGATTATGTTTCTTCACTGCCCATTGGATCTATGGCATTGCATGAAGTGCTGTTTCTTGAAAATACAAGGATGCTTGTTATTGGCCATCTGAGGTGGTCATAAAGGCTCTGTCAGGAAGATGAACAACTTCCAAATGGCCAGATTCACGGATATCACAGCACTGAAAATCTTAACAGGCACTCGAAGAAATACAAGTTTCAAACATGTGTTTTGAGGAAAGAATATGGTTTATCTGTCAGTGGCAAGAGCTCATCAAATTCTCTTGTGGGAGGTGAATTGCTCTGGCAGACTGAAGAAAGGAGTCCTTCAGTCAGGTTAGAATCACCTTGGTCTGGCTTTGGTGGGTTATGTTTTTGGTTCTCCTACTTCCATTTTAGTGTTTTCTATGACTTTTTTTACTTACTAGATTATTGCTATAGCATATATTTTACGTGTAGATTTATCATCAAGAGTCTGTTTGAAAGGCTTATAGGAATTCGTATGTGGCTAACTGAACGTTTATAATCCTTTTGGTAAAATTTTGTAATGTCTGTTTTTCTTTGGTTTAGGTTATTTGAGGAACTCTATGAAGATCATGGGGATACCCTCTCCCTTCAGTATGGTGGTTCTCAACTTGTTCATCGTGTAAAAACCTACAGAAAGATAGCACCATGGACCCAGCATTCAAAAGACATCATGCAGACCCTGTCTAGATATTACAGCAATGCTTTTTCAGGTAAATCTGGAATAATAAGCAGCTCTAAAACTTTACCTGGTGTGCATTTTTCTTCTTATACATATACCTTTTTTGAGCAATTTGGCTAAGTAAAATCAAAATTAAGTATTTTATAAGTTTAAAATAGAATCTCACTTAGAAGATGCTCAAACATTTGTTCAATAAATGAATGAATAAATTTTGTATTTTAAAAGTGCAGTATTGCATTTTGTCACCCATAATAGGAGCAATTAAATAATGCAGAAGACTTTAAAAAAAAATGTCGAACTATTTTATTTATTTATTTGAGAGAGAACAAGAGAGAGCATGAGCGGTGGGTGGGGATGGGCAGAGGGAGAGAGAGAAGCAGACTCCCTGCTGATCAAGGAGCCAGATGTGGGACTCGATCCCAGGACCCTGGGATCATGACCTGAGCTGAAGGCAGACGCTCAACTGACTGGGCCACCTAGGTACCCAGTAATGCAAAATGCTTTGATTCCTTGACTTCTGTCCCCTTGCAATACATAGATAAATTTGTTTGAGGGTATTTAATCATTATTTTTAAAATAGGATTCATAGTCTCGACCAGCTAATTTTTAATATGTCAGCTAGAAATTAATAGTAGCATTAACACTAAATTATGTTGTTTTTTGCTTTATGACTTATGAATACTCAAAGTAACAAGCTGTTAAAATGATACTTCTGCTGCCTCCATTCTGATGGAATTTCCAACATGGTAGATATCACAGACCAAATCCTCATATTCTGTTGGAGGGATGGCACAGAGCTGTTGGCTTGGGAGTGCTGTGTAGCAAAGCTGAAGTGCAGGGATGGGCTGAGGAGAGGCCTGCCATGTTGGGAAGGGCCTGCCCACCTAGATATGGTTGGGCCAAAGGGTCTTTGAGTGGTTTACCGGTGACCAGACATAGGCTTCATGAGGGAAGGTGATAGCATGGGATTGACCTCAGTCCTGGCCAGAGGGATCCAGCAGCAAGAACCAGGAGGCGATCCCTGGATTCCTAAGGAAGTAGTTGCAAAAAACTGATACAAAAAGATGCTTGGTCTACACCAAGGGAACTGCAAGAGAATCCCTGGTGATGGGAACTTCTGAAGCATGCCTGAAAGCACTCACAGAGTCAGCTTTCAACATTTTCCATTCCCAGAGAGAACGCAAAATCAGTTTGCTGTGTTACAATGCAAGCATATCAGTTTTCCATGCTGTGTAACAAATTAACTAAAAACAGCCTAAGACAGCATGTGTTTATTATCCCACCATGTCTGTGGGTTGCAAGTCCAGGCACAACTTAGCTGGATTTTCTGCATAGAGTCTTACAGAGCTGCAGTCAAGATGTCAGGTAGGCTGTGGTCTCATCCGGAGGTCCGACTAGGGAAGGATTTGCTCCCTGCTTGCGTGTTCGTTGGTGGAATTCAGTTCCTTGTAGTTTTTTTGTGACTTTGGGACTCTTAGTAACTTGCTTTTTCACAGCCAGCAAGAGAAAGTGAATCTCTAGAATGAGTTTGCTAGCAAGAGAGTCTTATAATTGTGGGAGCGATGGACCATTCCCTTTGCCATATCCCATTGTTTAGAAGCACATCGTAGCTCCCACCCCCACACAAGGGAAATCGGTATCAGTTTGCTAGGGCTGCTGTAACCAAAGAGCACAGACTGGGTGGCTTAAAGCAGCAGAAATTTATTATCTCACTATTCTGGAGGCTGAAAGTCCAAAATCAAGTTGTCAGTAGGGCCAGGCACCTTCTGAAACTGATAGGTGAGAATCCTGACTTGCTTATTCCTTTCTTCTGGCGGTGTGCCAGCAATCCTTGGTGTTCTTTGGCTTGCAACTGTAGCACCTCCGTCTCTGCCTCCTTGGTTACATGGCCATCTTCCTTCTTGTGTCTATGTCCATGTCAGATTTCCCTGGTCTCACAAGGACGCTAGTCATATTGCATTAGGGCCCGTCCTAATTTAGTGTGACATTTTAACTTGATTATATCAGCAAAGACCCTATTTTCCAATAAGGTTATACATTCACAGGTATTTGGGATTAGGACTGCAATGTATCTTTTGGGGGAGACAGTTCACCCTATAGCAGAGAGTATCACACCACAGTGCAAACACCAGGAGGGTGGGGATCATAGGGTCCATCTGGAGCGTGCCGCGTCAAGTAAGACCTTCCCTAGTCACACACTTTGGAGGAGCCAGAAGCTGGTGGGTAGCCTGGTGGGCGTGGGAGGGAAGTACAAGGCAATCTGTAGGTCATTTACACCATTGCTGCATGTCATTTACTCCATTGCTGTCCTCCATCGCTACTCTCCAGACACACTGACGCTCTCACAGGTCCCTGAATAAATTAGGCTGCTTATGCCACAGGCTTAATCGTATGTTGTTCCACCCATTGGAACACATGACTGCAATCTCCTCCTGATGCCTAGCCGGCCTTGAGAGCTCACTTTACTTTCCCTTGCTCAAAGAGGGTCCTCCAGTGTTTGTTCTAATGGCATTCTGTGATTTTCCTTCGTAGCACTTAGCACAGTTGCCATGAAATCATTCACGATGCCATTAGTTCCTGCCATGAGACCAGAGAGCCCCATGGGCAGCTCATTCACCACAGTGTCCCCAGTGCTTTGCTCATGGCACACTAAATATTTGTGGTATGAATTAATAAACGGATGAATTAATTTATTACCTGTGTCCTCCCCAATTCCCCCTTTTCCCTGAATTACAAAATTGATGGGACTAAGGATGCCCTATGTAGCTTATCAGTGATGCTCTGAGGGGGCTCAGATCATTTCTTTTGCGTTCTCTGAGCCCAGTGTAGTACTCTGCGTAAGCTCAGTGTATAACATAAACCACAGAGTCCACTGTGGACCTTAACGAGTATTTATTTATTTATTTATTTATTTATTTTTTAAGATTTTATTTATTTATTTGACAGAGAGAGATCACAAGTCGGCAGAGAGGCAGGCAGAGAGAGAGGGGGAAGCCGGCTCTCTGCTGAGCAGAGAGCCCGATGTGGGGCTCGATCCCAGGACCCTGAGATCATGACCTGAGCCGAAGGCAGAGGCTTAACCCACTGAGCCACCCAGGCGCCCCCTTAACGAGTATTTAGATATTCCTTTTTATGCCTGCTCCTTGAACTGGGTTTAAAACTTAAAAATCAAAGTAGAGTAATCCAAGCAAAAACTGAGAGTTAGGGAAATCGAACTTAGAGATTCTGGCCAGTGGCGTAATTTCAATTCTAGATTTCTAAAGGAAAAATATTAAAGCATTTCCATCATCCTTTATTATCCCTAGTGCTCTGGTTACCAGTGAAGACATTAATATGTACTGATGTATTCAAATTGGCTACAATGTGAGTTAGAAGTAATTGGTTATTATCAATCACGAAAACACACAATTACAATGGGTTTCACTTGTTTTTGCCAATTAGAGCACTGATTAAAATAAGGTTATCTCCCCGAAGGCATTCTCAGTGGCTCCGGTTTGTTGTACTAGCTTCCTAGGGCTTCTGTAACAAAATACCGCAAGTTAAGTGGCTTGAACCAGCAGCAGTTTATCATCCCACAGTTCTGGAGGCTAGAAGTCCAAAATCAGGGGATGAGCAGGGCTGTGCTCCCTCTGAAGGCTCCAGGGGAGGGTCCTTACTTGCTTCGTAGCTTCTGATGATTTCTGGTGGCCCACGACCTGCAAACGCAGCACTTTAATTTCTACCTCTGACTCTGCCTGACATTTTCCCCTTGTGTCTATGTCTTCATGGCACTTTCCTGTGAGTCTCTCTCTTCTTATAAGGACACGAGTCATATCAGATTATGGGCTTCCCTCCTCTAGTGGGACTGCCCCTTAACTGGATTATATCTGCAAAGACTCAACTTCCAGATAAGGTCACATTCATGGGTCCCAGGGCTTAAGACTTCAACGTATCTTTTGGGGGGACACAATTCAACCTTTAACATTTGCGTAAGTTGTGTGCCAACAAGTACATCTCTCTCTGGGGATGGGTTACCATGGGAAAGGTGGAAAACTGCCCCGATGGAAAGGAAACATCCACTCTTCTGCCCTCTGTCTCATTGTCCCTGTAATGGGAATCATTATTGACAGATAAGGACCAAGTAACGTTTTTCAATAATACTAGGGCACAGAGAGAACGAATGTGGAGATGTACATGATTTAAAAAGCAGGGAGGACTATTAAAAGATAGAAGATGGTCAAGAAAAAGTATAACATGCACAAAATGGAAGTGTAAAGCAAAACTGTGTACAACTGAAAGAGGAACTACTTTGAAAGCAATTATTTTATAAATAGTGTGGCTAAAACAGACTTTATTTTGAGAAGCATGGTGTCCTTGGGGCGTACAGCTTATTTTAACATTACAATGAATATCATATAATGTTAATATATTTCTAGAGCCATTTACTTTAAAGCACTCAAGATAACTTTACAAAATGTAATCTCCTCATGTTATTCCTCCGGAGTGGGCAGGAAGATACTTGACATTAGGTTGTTAGGAATTATTTCCCTCTCATGACCAAAAAAATGTAATGTAGACAGACAAACAGCAAATTAAGTCAAAAGATAAGCTAAGGATAAATTTGAAAACTACCAAAAAATGCTAATTTCCTTTAGATGTAAAGAGCCAGTATTTCCTTTAGATGTAATAAGCCAATATAAAGAGACCAATAGTTCCAGAGAAAAAATGGGCAAATAACATGTGTGGCTCATAGGGAAAGCAATGCAAATGGATTGTAAACATATGAAAGAAAACTCAACTTCACTCATAACAAAAATAAAATTATGGTAGGGTACCACTTCATACATCAACAAAGATCAAAAAGGTTGGTGCTACTTTGTTGACATAGGGGGAAACAGGACCCCCATAGGGTTTTTTTTCTGTGTGTCATTGAAGTGTAGTTGATGTATAATATTATATTAGTTTCAGGTATACAACATAGTGATTCAACATTTATATATATTACAAAGTAATCATGGTAAATCTAGCTACTATCTGTCACCCATACAAAGTTGTTACACTATTATTAACTATATTTTCTATGCTATGCATTGCAACCTCATGTCTTATTTATATTATAATTGAAAGTTTGTACCTTTTAATCCCCTTCCCCTAATTTGCCCAATTTCCCCTCTCCTCTGGCAACTACCAGATTGTTCTCTGTATCTATGAATCTGTTTCTGGTTTGTTTTTTTTTTTAATTTGTATCGTTTTTTAGATTCCACATATAAGTGAAATTACATAATATTTGTCTTTCTCTATCTGACTTATTTCTCTTAGCATAATGGCTCTAGTTCTATCCAGACTTCATTCTTTTTTATAGCTGAGTAATATTCCAGTGTGTGTGTGTGTGTGTGTGTGTGTGTGTGTGTGTGTCTGTGTGTCTGTGTGTCTGTGTGTATCACATTTTTTTAATTCATTCATCTATCGATGGATGCTTAGGTTGCATCCATATCTTGGTTATTATAAATAATGCTACAATGAACATAGGGGTACATCTTTTTGAGTTAGTGTTTTTGGGATTTTGGATAAATACCTAGAAGTGGAATTGTCAGATCATATGGTAGTTCTAGTTTTAATTTTTTGAGGATCCTCCACACTCTTTTCCATAGTGGCTGCACCATTTTGCATTCCCACCAATAGTGCACAAGGGTTCCCTTTTCTCTGATTCCTTGCCAGCACTTGTTATTTCTTTTCTTTTTGATACTAGCCATTCTGACAGATGTGAGGTGATATCTCATTGTGGTTTCGATTTGCATTTCCCTGATGATGAGTGATGTGGACTACCTTTCCATATGTCTGTCAGCCATCGAGATGCCTTCCTTGGAGAAGTGTCTCTTTGGGTCCTCTGCCCACTTTTCAATCAGTTGTTTATTTTTTTGGTATTGAGTTGTGCGAGTTCTTAATATATTGTGGATGTTACCCTCTTATTGAATATATCATTTGCAGATTTCTTCTCCCATTGGGTAGATTGTCTTTCATTTGTTGAGGGTCTTCACTGTGCAAAAAAGCTTTTTAGTTTAATGTAGTCCCATTTGTTTCTTTTTGTTGCCCTAGGAATTTTATCATTGGTTTGTATAGACAGACTGATGCTGTATAGGCAACCTGCCTGACTCTCTTTCAGGCTCATTTAAAACACTGTTCTTGAGGTTTCACATATTAGCATGCTTTGAGGTTTGTCTTTAAGAAGTACCTTTGGGGGGCGCCTGGGTGGCTCAGTGGATTAAAGCCTCTGCCTTCAGCTCAGGTCATGATCTCAGGGTCCTGGGATCGAGCCCGAGCCCCACATCAGGCTCTCTGCTCAGCAGGGAGCCTGCTTCCCCCTCTCTCTCTGCCTACCTCTCTGCCTACTTGTGATCTCTCTCCTCTCTGTCAAATAAATAAATGAAAATCTTTAAAAAAAAAAAAAAAAGAAGAAGTACCTTTGGTTTCTAACACAGCTGATTACATCGGCAGTTGGAGGATGCCAAGAAGAGATACCTAGGTACTCCCTTCAGATTTTAGAAAGAATTTTATAATTATAACTGTCTGAAGGAACTCGTTAAGCTCCTTCTAACTTTTTTTTTTTTTTTTTACATTTACGTTTTGGTAAGCTGAATTTTCTTGCTGAAGCTTGTTGAATTTCAATCCTGTTATAAGAAAGAAAAAGAAAGATACAGGATACCTTTAGCACTTAATAATAGAGCTGCTCTGTACATGCATACATGTGTACATACATACACACATGTGCAGTTTAAAATTGTGTGTGCGTGTGCACACACATGGAGGGGAATCATCTCCTTCTCAGAGATTTGGAAAAAAGAGAAGTTCACAAGATAAAGACTGCAAAGCTCACCACACATGGGAAGCATGTGGAGGAGGCATCCCTCGGCTTTGTGACCATGCTGTAAGGTTGTGGAACGGTTTTTCTCCCTTTCTGCTCAGCACTGCAACAGAGGCATGCGAGGGAGGAGAACATTTTAGTTTATCCAGACTAGCGAGTCAGCCCACTAAGGGCATCCTTCTAACAGCACATATAGAGTGGATAAGCTGTGTTTGGCTCTAGCAGGAAGAAGACACTTGGCAAAATGTTTTGTTTTAATAACCTTTTAAATAACGTTAATAACTGTTCACCGGTCCTGCAACCAGAGCAGTTAAACACGGCAAGAGAAAACGTTGTAGCTGATGAAGCTCCGTTTTAAACTGACTGCGGTTCAACAAAGGACACTCAAAACAGCCTGCCGGTCCTACGTTTCTCTGGTATATTCCTTCTAGCAGAATGACCATTTGGAAATGACCACTTTCCAAAAGGACCATTTCATAGCATTTCATGTCTTCTCTTAAAATCTACAGCACCCCACTCCCCGCTGTGACCTTGCTTGTACTTCACTGAGAACATGTCATTGAGGCGCACTCCCTCTTCAGCCTCCCTCTCAAAGCAGAGCCGGTCCTTATCTGCACCGCTCGTTTCTGTATTGTATTACAGCAGTTGGAGTAGCCCTGTCCCATATTAGGCCAGCCCCTCTGCCATGCTTTGAATCCCATCCCTTCGTGCTTGCCTATAAGTAGACTCTCGTTGCTGCACATCTTCAGTGCCCCCCCCACCACTGCCTCATCTCCATTAGCATGAAAGTGCTCCTTAGTATTTTCCATCGGACCTTTCCTTCCATCTCCAGTCCCACATCCCCGTCCAGCTACAGTCCTTTTTCCTTGCGTTCCTAAGCAAAACCTCTTGAGTGATCTGCCTGCCTGTTTCCTCTCCTGTCCTGTTCTCTCCACCTGCTTCACCAGGCATCTGGCCTGTCATTGCCGCTGAACCTGAGCTTGTCAGAATCACCAGCCATCTCCATATTGTCAAATCCAGGGTCATTTCTCTGTCTTCATCTTGCCCAGCCTTTCAGTAGCTTTTATCACAGGTGACCACTCCCTGTTTCTTGAAACTCACCTCTGTGATCTCTCAGTCTCCCTGCTGACGTCTCCTGCCCCATTTCTAAACCCCCTTGTCTTTTCTCTCTACACTTTTACCTTAGGGGCATCTTGTCCAGCGTAAATTGATGCTCACCTCTGTGTCTCTAACCTTGACTTCTCTACTGAACTCCAGACTCATTTTTCCAAAAGCCCACCTAGCTAGCATCTCTTCTTGAATATTGTGTTCGTTTTCTATAGGTTCTATAATAAATTACCGCAAAATTAGTGCCTTAAAGCAAAACCCATTTATTATGTCACAGTTTCTGTGGGTCAGAAGTCTGGGCACAGCATTCCTCAGCTGTGTTCTCTGCTTAGGGCCTTACAAGGCTGGTAAAAATGAAAGCAGTGAAGTCAAATGAAGTCAAAAGGAGCCAAAATTAAGTCGATGTTGGCCAACGCGGGCTCTTACCTGGAGGCTTCCAGGCTCGTTGAGGTCAATGGCAGAATCCTATGCAGTTAAGGGACTGAAGTCACTATGGCCTTGCTGGCTGTGGCCTGGGAGTCATTCTCAGTTCCCAAAGGCTGCTTGCCTTCCTTGACTTGTGGTCTACTCTGTCTTCAGAGCTAGCAGTGGTACATGGAATCCTTCTTGTGCTTCTCATCTTTCTGCCTTCCTTTCTACTTTCCTCTTCTGCCTTTGAAGGATCCATGTGATTACAGTAGGCTCACCCAGATAATACAGGATAATTGCCCAATCTTGGAGTCAGTAATTAGTAACCTCACTTACATCTGCAAAGTCCCTTTTGCTATGTGATATGAAATATTTATGGGTGTGATGCTAGGGAGGAAGGGTCTTAGGGCCCAAATTTCTTTCTTTCCTAATTTTTAAAAAAATATTTTATTTCATTATTTGTCAGAGCGAGAGAGTGAGCATGCACAAGCAGGGGGAGTGTCAGGCAGAGAGAGAAGCAGGCTCCCCACTAGGCAAGGAGCCCGATGCGGAGCCCGATGCGGGACTCGATCCCAGGATCCTGGGATCGTGACCTGAGCTGAAGGCAGTCGTTTAACCGACTGAGCCACCCAGGCATCCCTTGGGGCCCAAATTTCTTACTACCACAGATACCTAGTAAGAATCTCAAACCGATCATTTCTGAGAGAGAAATTCCTTACTCTGACTCAAACCTGTTTCTCCACTTGCCTTTTCCGCCTCTGCACCCGTTGCTCAGTTCAGAAACCTTGGAATCGTCCCTGATTCCTTTATTTTCCTTACTTATCCCCGCTGTCCCAGTCCCATTTTTTGGCAAATCTCACTGTCTCAGCCTCCAAAATATACCCTACATGCTTGTGCTGTTTTCATCCTGCCTGCCGCCGTGCTGGTGCAAGAAACGGTCACCTCTTACGTGAAGAACCGCGGTCGCTCCTGCTTCGGCTCTCTGCCTCCGCACGCGGGTTCCTGTTCTTCACAGCAACCAGAGGGGTCTTTTCAAAACCGAAGTCAGGTAGCATCGTGTGCCTCTCTAAAAACCCTTCCAGGGCTTTCCATCGCACTTAAAATAAGACTCTTTATGGTGACCTACAAGGCCTGGTGTGGCCCGGCCCCGTCTGTCTCTAATATGGCCATTCCGCTTGTCCACTGCCCTCCAGCCTCCCTGGCCTTCCTTCTGTTCCTGGAGCTGCCCGGTGTGTTCTTCCTTCAGGCCTTTGTTTGTGTTTGTCCTTCTGCGTGGGCACAGCCCCCAGAGCTTTGTGTATTTTCTCATTTGTACACTGCAGACGTTACTTCCTCAGAGCCTACAGCCTCTACCCCTGCCCTTGCTACCCAATTCAAGGGGCCCTGTCCCCTCCCTTCGCTCTCATGTCGCTCTGTCATTTTCTTCATAGAACTTACATCCCCTGAATGTACCTGGTCCATTATTCACTTGTATGTATGTTTGTTTGCCACTTGGAATGTAAGCCCCCCCCACCCACGGCCAGGGTCAGTCTTGTCCATTACTGTGTCCATAGTGCAGAGAAGAGTAGGTTCTTGGGTGAGTGAATGAAGGGTAGTTCTTCTTTTCAATTATGAAAGTAATACATGTTAATTATAGAAAGTACAGAATAACTCACAATGAAGTCAGATAATCTTCACCTTCCAGAGACAGCCATTTGTTCAGATTTAGACCATGAGCCTTCCTTACATGGAATATTTATGTTCTGCTTTTGCCCTTTTAGATAATGTGAATAATCTTTATGACCTAAATATTCTTCTACAGCATGATTTTTAGTAGCCTTATAGCAGTCTATCCTTTAGAAACTTACCCTTTAGAAACACAGAAACAAATCATAATTTAGTTATTTTGTTATTATTTTGCATTTAGTTTCCTCTTAAACATCTTTAAATATATTCTCTTTTTTTGCGTATCTTTGATGTTATGGAAATTCTAGAAGCATATTTATGAGGTCAGAGAGTATAGGTATTTTCAGGGCTTTAAATATATATGTGTGTTTGTGTGTGTGTGTGATACATATAAATATATATATATTTAAAGCCCTGAAAATATCTATATCTATATCTCTCTATACATAAAAACATACGCATTTATACCTGTCCGTGTGTGTGTGTGTGTGTGTGTGTGTGTGTGTGTGTGTACCCCACAAAAACTTTGGTAAGCTGAAGTGGCATAAAGTGGGGAGTAGTCCCTCACTTTCCGGAAGTTGGAGTTACACCACTTTGCTTTTAGGAAAGACCTGCGTTAGTATAGTAACAGCTATTTTCATAAAAGTTAAAATCCTCTTCAGATTTCTTTCCATTAACGCAAGCAGGTACTAATGTAGGTCTTTCCCAAGCAAAGTGGGGTAATGCAGACTTTCAGAAAGCAGGGAACACCTGTGTTGCCAAATTGCCTTAGAGAAGGGTACTGTAGAGCAGTTAATGTTCCCTCGGCAGAGTTATAGAAGTGCCCATTTTGATAAGTACTTGCCAGCTTAAATAGGTAAAAAATGGTATTCTGTTTTAATTTGCATTTGTTTGATAACTAGTAAAGTTGAATTTTGGTAGGTTTGCTGTGTGTTTCTGTCTCTTTCAAAAATTGCATGTTTCTCTTTTTCTATTAGGGTGTTGATCTTTGTCTTTCTCACATTTCATTGGTATTTATTTCAATATATAGTATGAAGTAGGGATCTAACTTTATTGTCCTCTCCCCTGTAGTAATTAAACAGTACTGTTTATTGAATAATGTTCCTTTCCATTATTGATTTCAGAGCCCACTTCATCACAAACTTAATTTAATATTAGAATAATAAATATTCTAGTTCTAAAATATATTTTGCTAATTAAAAATAAAAAGAATTATTATATTCAAGCCTGATCTATTTAATGCATATATAATAAAAGTGGTTAGTGTTTAGCTGTTTGAGTGGAGTGTGAATGGCACATTACTCTTTTTTCCTTTAAAGCATGACTGAGTATAAAAATAGGCAGTCATTGCCTTTTTACTATCCACAACTGCAAGAAACCCACCTGTGTTAAGCTCTTGTCCATATCCAAAGTTCTACTGTCTTCCTGAGGGTGGTTGTCTTACTTGCAGTCAAGACTAGCCTGGAAAGGACCCCCGGGCTCATTAAACTGGCCTTCGAATCCTTAGTTAGTGACCATATGCATCATAGATATATATTTATAGAAAGAGCAGCACATTCAGCAAGTCTTCATTATGAATCCTTGAAGGAATAGCCTTTATTTAGTTATGTTTCTCACAGCTCACGTTTTATCATACTTGTTAAAAGTTAAAGGAAGCAACTCTGAGGTTTAAAGGATGAAAGGCTCCTTGAAAACATGACTGAAAATGGAAAGGTTCTCTAGATAGTATTAAGATATCTTGAGGTCCTGCATAGCATGAATGATTAAGTGCCATTAAGGCTATTCAGGAAGCATAAAGAATGTAATTACTATAAAAGCAGTATGGGGGCACCTGGGCGGCTCAGTCTGTTAAGCATCTGACTCTTGCTTTCAGCTCAGGTCATGATCTCAGGGTCCTGAGATCGAGCCCTGCATTGGGCTCCAGGCTGAGTAGAGTCAGCTTGAGAGTCTCTCCCTCCCTCTCTCCCTGCCCCTTGCCCTGCTCTAAAATAAATAAATAAATAAATAAATAAATAAATAAATAAATAAATAAATAAAATCTTAGGGAAAAAAGCAGTATGTTTACTTTTGTATCATGTAAAGAGGGTGCAAATTGGGGAGGTAATGTCTGCATCATTTAATACTCGTTTTCTCTCGAAAGTGGCAAAAAGGCCCCAAATTTGCTCAGCCTATAAACACATCCCTTTTATACATTACTTTTGGCCTGAAAGGTAAATGCTGCTTTAATGGAACACTTCCTGTCAAAAACTAGTAACACTAATACATGTTCAATGTGCCGTATTTCATTTATTGCTTTTGCTGAGATGACCAAATAGTCCAATGAGAACAATGTAGCTAATTTTAGAGATATCTGTGTTCACTATAGCTGTTGGAAGAAGATCGATTTTATGGTAATGTTATCTCATTTCGAAAGCAGTCATTTCTACTGTGCTGTCTTTTTAGTTCTATGCTCATTTTCAGAAAGAGGGTATTATTTTAATCGTGCATGACTGCCCCAAACCTGAATACACAGGGCTCTGAGACAAGAATGGGAGGCAGGAAATGAGGGGAAACAATGAAGGATGCTGGGGTAGGGGGAGATGGTACAGAATGGGAAGTGCTTCACGAGACCCTTTAGTGCTTATCATATTTTTACCAAAATATAACTAGAAAAGGAAGAAAATAACAATATATGTGCATATGTGCTTAGTAATTTGGAGTGATTGAGTAGTTAGAATGAGGCTGTTATCTATGTGCCCACTCTGCCTTCATTATCAAACACAGAAGGGAATGGGCCAGGCCCAAAGCTGAGGGGACAGAAAACGTTGTAAACATTGCGTCTGCTAAAGATAGTCTGCAGACTATCTTTTCAAGGATTAGAAGTGGAAACTATGGAGACCAACTTGTTCAAGGCTGTGCAACAGAATACGGATAGCTGTCGGATCATTTTGCTTATTTGTTTCTGACATTCTCTGCTTGTCTTTATAACGAAGTGAAGATGTATTTGTTTCTGGTAGACTAAAGAATGGTGAAAATGTGTTCTTACCCTAAAAATAAAATCACTATGGTATTATGGCAGTTCTGGAAGATTTTTAAGACTCTCTCAAAATTCAAGAAGCAATGTGTGTTCACTGTCCTCTATATTATGAAAGGAATGGAGCAAAAAGGAAACATTTGGAAGCCAGATTTTAATTCTGCTCAAAATCCTGGTGACTATTTTAGATTTTGTGTATGTGTGTGACTTCTGAAGTATAAATACTATTATTTTCAAAGGTATGTTTTATGAATTCACAGTTGTACCCTTCTCTTCCTGAGAAGACATTCTCTTGAGTTGTATATCTCTGTAGTGATTTCCTAAAATGCCTGTTTTTGCTTTTTAGATGCTGATAGACAAGATTCCATTAATCTCTTCCTGGGAGTTTTTCATCCCACTGAAGGGAAACCTCATCTCTGGGAACTCCCAACAGATTTTTATTTGCATCATAAAAATACCATGAGACTTTTACCAACAAGAAGAAGGTATTTTTCTTCTAGTCTACTATGTAAACTCAGATTGATGTTACTTTGAGTACAAGATACTTTTATTTTTGAGCCATAATCACGTAGGCTAGTCTCACTACATGTTTGCTCTGAGGAATTCCGTATTGTTGGTGTCCTGATACTAGATCGGGGAAATTGTCATTAACAATTGGTGGCTTTCATTTTTTATAAGATAGAAAATTTCAAACTTCATCACTGAACATAAGTTGTAGCTCCACTAAGACAAACCATCAACATTATTTCTGAGTGCTTCCTGCAAGTGTGGAACTCGAAAGAACCCTCACATTTAAGGAGTCAGCCTTTGGTTTTTCACGTGAGGGGTCCAAGCAGCATCATGTTGGAATTCTAATGTTGTTTCTTTCCAGAAGCACAGCCTGCTCTTGGTGACACTGGTGAAGACAGGGAACTAGAGCAGTGACCCTGGTGGCAGACATGACCCCAACATCTCCTTTACTCAGGCCTTTCTAGAGTCAATAGCCATTTCAGGTTCTTTTGATGACAGTTGAATTGATAATAGTATTCAGAAGAAATAAAGTGTTTACCTGTAGTGTAGTCTCAGGGTCAAGTCAGTCTCTGTAATTGTGTGACCTCGGATTAGTTATTTTAACCTCTCCCCACCTCATTTTCCTTACCTGCAAATGTGAATGGTGGGACACACTTTGGAGTCATCGTGAGGGTGTAATGAAGGTTTAGTGAGAAGACTCTTCGTGTTTTTAACTGAGGCATCATGTGCTAACACAGTAAGTTTGGCCACACGAGCAAAATTTTCACACACAGGAGACTGGAGACTGGTGCATTCCGCTCAGAGGCCTACAATGTCAAGTTCTCTCATAATGCTCTTCTCTCACAGCATCAGTTTAATATAGCCCTTATTTTGTGCAACAGTGCTTCCCAAACGCTGTGGGGGTCAGTGCCAGTCTGGGCTTAATTGTGTGGACAGACCACAGGCAACTGGACAGTTAGCAAATGCTACTGTTACAGCTGTTATCAAATTCTGTGTTACTTCAGGAGTGTTTAGACTATGTAGGGATGGGTCAGAGTTTCCATTTCTCAGATTTGTTCTTGTAAGCGCATGTTGTTGGAGTAACTAACTTACTATTTGAGTTTACTTTCCCTGTTAATGAAACACTGCTGGTTTTCGCATTAAATGATTGCCTCTGAATTTTTGCTGATAAAAAAAGTGGAACTAATTATGTTTATTGGGTGAGAGATGAGTGTAAATAACCATATTTAGCTCTAGTGATGCAATTGACAATGGGTAAATGTGAGTGATTTTCCGAAATTGTTTATTACCTTCCAGTATTAAAGCTATTAACACACAGATTGGGAAGAACCAAAACTCAATCTGCTCCTGCAGAAATTAGCTCGTGTATTACAAGTGTACGTTAAATCACTTGCGTACCTTGAGTTACATAACTGATCACTAAGGCAGGCGGTGGTCAGAGCTTATTTGTGGCATCAAAAGAAGCTGCCGTTATTAGCCCCATTTTCTAAAAAAAAAAAAAAAGAAAAAAAAGGAAACTGAGGTTGCAGAGAGAATGTGTCTTGACTGAGATAATTCAGCTCATTAGATGATTCAGCAAGAATCAGCGGCAAGCCTGCCACTGAAAATAAAGTTTTATCAAAGTAGATAATATGGCTCTCTCAGTTGGTTTGGTCTCCTGTTTTTGTGGATTTTTTTTTTTCTCCCGAATATCACAATTCCAAAAATAAGTTTATGCTATCAAGAGTACATCTTGCTCACAAACAGTACTTACAAATACTGTAAGACGAATTTCGGTGTTTTTATTTTGGACTTCCCGATGTCACCCAGCAAACTGGTTATTTTGGTGACAGTTAAGATTATAATTCTCAGATAAAATGAATAGTCTAGCCAGAGGCAGTTAACTGGGTAAGAGCATGGACTTCAGGGTTGGGTGGGGCTGAGTTAGAATTTCTGCCAGTGTGTGACCTCTGACCTATTGAACTCTGGAAACCCTTCTCCTCATCTGTAAAATGGAGAGGACTATGCACACCTCACAGGATCGTTTTGAGGATTAAGTGAGAAAATGTGTGGGAACTACTTAGCACTGGGTCTGACACAGAATCAACGCCATCCTAAAGCTGCCAGGCTCTGGACAGATGGCCCCCAGTTAAAACCTGTGTGACTGTGGCCGAGTTACGTAACTGGTCTCAGTCTCAGTGGCCATTATCAGTAAAATAGAGATAATAATACCATCTAACTTGTACATTTTTCTGAGCATCAGATGGGATCACATGAATGCTTACCACATAGTAAACCCAACAGATATCAGTACTGTGATTACTCTTTGAGGAGAATCTATTCCCTAGTTGTAACATTTATTAAAAAATCCTATAGGATGACCATAAAATCTGGAAACTTAGATAATACTATTTTATCACTTATTATAATGTAATATCAATACCCACTTTATATGTATCTGCTTGAGTTTCCAAACTGGGTGACCATCCTGTATTTTATATTGTGTTTACCAGTGATTTACTCTGGTATATTTTTATTGAATGATAAGGGAAGGGGGAATAATTCTAGCTCTGACTAGAGTTCATCCAAACCAGGTCCTCTTGAGGTAACTACTTCCGTTACTCAGAATCCCACATATATCGATCTGCCTAGAACCGCTAGATGAAGCTTTGTTCTGATTTAGGTTAATATGTCATACATCATCTAAGATGCTATTTATTGACACAGTGTTTATCATGTCATCAAGATGTTTTTGGATATTAAGCACTAATGACTTCATTGACCGAGAGTTAGACGGTTTCCTGGCCCTATTCTGATGTGTGAGTTCCCTCTGTGTCTCCCCAGGAGCGGTCATGCGGCCTGTGTGTGACCAGTCCTGGTTTGTCCTCAGGGCCGCGTCTGGTCGAGGCAGTTCTTTGCAGACAGTCCACTCACACCGTTCTTCCCCACCTCACCCTGAGATCTGCTGCTCTGTAACTTTACCTACTAATCTCATTTTGACCCGCCGAGACCTTAAGAACACAATTTGCCTATCCACTTAATGGTCTTCTAACTATTGGAAGACAAGTTCACACCTCCTCAGAATCTCTTCTTCTTTAGGTTAAATAGCCCCACTCTCTTCTGCTGTTCCTCACAGACTGTGATTTGAAGTCTCTTTGGGATTCAGAATGCTCTCCTCTTACCGATTCCAGTCCATGTCCGTGGTACCCAGACCTGGGTTCAGTAATGGTCACAGTTTGATCTGATTTGTGCCAAATATCGTGGAACCATTGGAGCCATTACTCCTCTTATCCTGGTTACTCTGTGTTTATCATTAACTATAAGATTGCACTAGCTATTTTTAGCAATGCCATCATAATGTTGACTCTCTGAGCTTCCTGTCCATTAGAACTCCCAAGTGTTTTTAACGTGACTTGCTACCATGCCTTATCTATACCATTCTTGTATGCTCATTCGAGCATTCTCAGTCATGTTCATATATGCTTTGGCTGCTTCCAAAAGAGAAGGTTTAAATGTATTACCTTTTTATTAATTATTACCTATAGATTTGCAGCTTCTTCAGATTTAATTAGCTGATCATCTTGATCCTAATACAAATCCTTGATGAAAAATGTTAACTAGGATAAGGTAGATGGCAGAGCCCTCTAGGACACCACCAGACAACTCCTTCCACCTTAACATTGTTTCATAATTTGGGGCTGGAATTATTGAAATGGCTGTAACTGACTCTACTGTCATCATTTAACTGTACTGTCCTCCTGCCCCCATTTCTCTATCTCGCTCACAAATATCGCTTGCTTTGCTGAAGTCCATGTGTTATTTCATAGGGCCCCCATGTTTGTTAGGGGAAATAAAAGAGTCTTTTTTTTTAAGTCTCCCTAACCTTCCTATGTGAGTGAGCCAGTGGAATTGAGCACTGTTCATACCAGGGGCCAAAGAAGAGAAGAGCAGCTGACTTACTAGGTATTGTTTGCAAAGGAAGAAGTGGCACCAACTTGCAGTCTCAGTCATCTGATCCCTGGTCCCAAAGCAGGTTTCTATTCTGCTTCCGGTCTCTTCCTCTGAGTAAACGTACTTGGTGGGGCGTGGTAACAAAGATCTCCCCCCTTTCTTGGGCTGAGTCCTCTCTGATGCTCTCATCCTCCATCTGTCTCAGTTCATCTACCCTGGGGCAGGCATTTCTCAGGGGCTTTTGTGCTTCTGAGACCCACCCAGTGGAGTTGGACTTTTTTAAAAAAAAAAGTATGGTTACATTGCTTTATCCTGCTTAGGGAAATACAGTTTCGTAACATTCAGAAAAAAAATCCATGGCCTGTTTCAGGTCACTAACAGATGCTCTCCTAATTCTTTTTCTCCACACGGTACATTCTGAGCTTAAACACATTCTTTATCACGTTTATTTCTTTATCTTAGGTAAGCTAATGGTGAGCAACATTCTTTAGGAAATTCCTTATATACTAGCTGATACCTCCTTTATTTTCCTTCTCTGCCAAGAGTAAGTGATTACAAAATAGAATTTACACCTGTTCGCCCATGCATGTGTATATGCGCGCATGCACACGCACACCCACCCACCCACACACACACCTTAAACAATGAGTCCATGCTTTTTCATTCTTCTGATCTGATAGTGTGATTCTGCTATGAGAAAAGCAAATGAGATTAGACCGGTGTATTTTGGATGCGGATTCATGGAAGTCACTGGTCATCTTTTTGGGTTACTCACAACACATCTCTATTTAATACTTGATTCTGTTATTTTGCCGGAATTGACATCACACTCATTGATGTATAGTTTTGGAATCTATTACCCTCTCACTTTTGAGTGTCGAGACTGCATTTGCCCATTTTTAGTGTAAGTTCCATTCTTCACTCTTCTTGGAAAGATGATTAAGCTCAATGGTACCAGGACACTTGAATTCTTTTAGAGATGCTCTGCTGTTTCCTTTCATCTCCTGGGCTGTACATGCTTCTGTCTTCTCTTGTTTTTATCTTTCCAGCATGAAACTTCTCATGACTGTTGAAGATAGAAAGAGTGCTGAGGTTAAGTAGCTCTCCTTTTTCTGTCATTATTTTCAACACGGCATTTCTAACACTGTTCTATGTGTTAGACACACAGTAAGTGCTCAATAAATGTTGAAAGATTGAGTGAATTGTTCACAAGCAGCAGGCATAACCCTTTTCTGTTCGTTTCATGCTCTAAAGCCTTGTAATTCAAAAAGCAGTGTGAGGACCGACCCTTCTGGCGTCACCCAGGAGCTTCTTCTCGTTAACGCAGAATCTCAGCCCCCACCTACTGCATCAGAACTGTCCTTTTACAGGATCTCCCGAGTGTTCGCGTGTGCAGTGAATTTCGAGAAGGACTGTTCTAAAGCATAACTTTGGTCTCAAGCAAAACTTGAAGAGCCTTTCCTGTTATCATCTCACTTACACCCTCACGGTTCATTAGGCGTCATGTTCCTTTTTTCCATCATCCTTGGCTATGTATTCTGCTTGCCATCTCTAGGAGAGTTCTCTCTGTTGCCTATTTCATTTAAATACTCCCTATTCTTCATAATTGGGATTATTCAAGATTGTAGTGTTAGCATTTTATTTTTAGAAAGCCTTTCATTTATTTAAAATGATCTTTTTAGCATTTTTGGTCAGAGGCTCTTTTTTTTTTCTTTTGAACCTTTTGAAAATCTATGTTTTTATTACATTTTGATATTCCATTTCACATCATTCCCTTTCCTAGCGCTCATGAACTTTGATATAGCGTTTTCCCCTAAAAATCCAATATATCAGAATTTGATTTAGAATTAAATCCAACGTTTCAGATTCTCGGCTCACAGCAGAAGAGTCTTCTGGCAGAAATCTAGGTGATTGAAATTCCCTACCTTCCTCTGACTGGCCTCCGTAATCAAATAGTGAATATTTACTGTTAAAGATTAACAGGGCGTCTACTGTTTTCTAAGGGACCTTGTTCTTTAGGGCTATCCATTCACTTAATGATTTTGCTTAACTCTTATAATTAACTATACACACAGACCCATATCCATAGAGCAGAGAGGAAAAAGTAATCTAGTTCTCAGATGACCATGTGCAAGGAAGTGTTGGTGATAGAACTTGGGTCTAAGTCCCACTGCTCACTGGCTCACCGAGTAATGCAGGCACGGTCTCTGGGGAGAAATAAACAGCAGCTTCTAGAATCTGGCTTAGTATACCCAAATATTTTTTAGCTAAAAGTCAGTAACATCAGAGCCTCTTAGCTCTCAGGTGTGCTCGTGGCATTTTTATAGATCTGTGACATAGCTGAAACAAGAAAGGGGTTGGAAAAGAAATGAACATGTTGAAGACCTTCTATGCCCAGCAGCATCTTACAGTAGACCCTAAACCCCTTTTACCCAGTGAATTATAGAAAGCCAGCATTTACATTTGGCCCATCTTATCCTTTTACTTATTTTTTTAATTTTATAGTTATACTTACTGGTGGACACCAGAGGTAATAAAACATTTACCGCTGCCGTATGATGAAGGTAGGTATGCTGTTTCTCTTTTAGTTTTTATACCAATATATTTTAGAATTATTCCTAAATGAGCTTGAAGCATTAAATTCTTTGCATATAATATTTCATTAAAAAGAAATGAACGACTACTCAGTTTTATGTTGCCACTGTAATAGGGGATTGTAACATCTTAGACAGCTTTTTAAGGGCAGCGGTTGTGTTATACTTCTTTTATCCAAGTAGACCAATACCTTGTACTGTGTTTTATAGTAATTAGGTATGTCCCTGAAATGTCTAATGGATATAACATATTCATTTACCCTTTTAAATTAATACTGATTATATTCGTAAATATTTGGGAGTAATGGGAAGGAAGTGATGACCCACTCACAAGGAGAAATAAGAACTTTTCCTGTATCTAAGCAGTGGAAAAAGATACAGATGTGTATATAAAAGTACATTTTTAGTCACTAAAGTTTAAATTTCATTTCATTAATTTGTCAGAAAGGCAGGAAAATTTTTGTGTTAAATGAGTGACCTCAAATGTACAATACATTCGAATGAGGTTTCCAAATTGAAATAATTACTCAGTTTTAAATGGAGTGTAGTGCTGTTACTGATTCCCCTGACCTTGAACAAGTCAGTTTTCCCCGTTGTGAAAGGGCACTAAGTAAGATCAGTTCCCAATCTGGAATGTTCTGCTTGAGGACTCCCATCT
This sequence comes from Potos flavus, assembly GCA_028534135.1. NCBI lineage: Eukaryota > Metazoa > Chordata > Mammalia > Carnivora > Procyonidae > Potos > Potos flavus. Next base: position 45,854,276 of record CM052886.1, on the reverse strand, counting down.
AATCATGGTTAGGTATTCCAACTGGTGGTAAAGGCCATAAACTAAGAAGATTACAAATGATTTTTAGTTCTTAATAAATTATTAATTAATTTTTAAAAAGTATTTGCAACCTTGAAATTCTGGGAAAAATCACAACTCACATTGTGAAGAAGGTTTGTTGTTCTGGGAGAAAGGAAAAGACTTTAACAGTCTCGTGTTGGTCATAAACAGGATTTGAAATATAAAGGAAAACTTAGTGAAATAGCTGCACGATTTTTATCTAGAAGGCAGAGGGTATTTATTAAAGAGCAAAAGGAATTTAAAGAGCTGAGTAGTTTGATTTCTAAAACAACTCCCTGCTCCCACCCGGACTTCCAGGGTCCCTCCTGCCTCCTTGGAGCTTGTCACGCTTGGCTTTGCACTGTATACTCTGTGTACATGTCCCCTCTCTTTCCCAAGGGTATGAGTGCTAGAGGCAGGAGCTGAACCGTGTTTGCCAGATGTCATCTGAAGACTTTACGAGTAACAAGCATATCTCTCTTAGTTATCTGTGCTGCGAACTTAAAGAAGCTGATAGTGAAGAAATTCCACCGATATGAAGAGGAGATTGACATCCACAATGAGTTTTTTCGACCATATGAACTGAGTAGTTTTGATGATACCTTTTGCTTGGCTATGACAAGCTCAGCACGGTATGTTGTGAGGGCCCTGAGACTGTTGTAAGGATTTGGGAACTTGAGTTTTCCTAGTCTATATAGATATGTCTTGTTTTGCCGCAAGTCCATTCCACAAGCCTACTAGCAGGGGATTGTCCAACCTCTGAGTACCCCCTGTGATGGGGATCCCACTGCTTCAGGAGGCAGTCCTTTCTAGTGTTAGAAAACTGGAGTTCATTTCTTTTCTTTGGTAAGTTGAAACCTGCCGCACGTTGGTCCTAGTTTGTCATTTGGAATAAACTCACTTTTTAAAATTGAACATAGAAATCAAGAGCCAGCATAAATTAGTGGAGAAAAGCACAGTGTTTGGTACTAGAAAGGCAGGAATGTGAATCGTAGATCAGCCACTGCCTACCTGTGTGACCTTGAGAAAATTACCTAACTTATCTGAGTCTCAGTTTCTTCTTTTATGTAGATAGGGGGTGTGCATTATACACGGATGTGCACATACATGTCAAGTGCCTTAATGGGGTGCCCGACACAGGTGGGTGACTAATAAATGGGGGCTATCATTATATTATTATTCTTATAAGGAATAGGACAAGTCTGGTTCTTTTCCTTATGGCAGCCCTCCAGATATTTGAGGAAGCAGTGTTAATTTTTTTCAGGTAAATATCCTTCATTCTTTCTTTTCACAATTCATGTGACACTGTTTCCAGACTCTTCAACTTGGTCTGTCCCTGTTGAGTATGTTACGTTTTTCAGAGTTTGGTGGGATCTTTTACAAAAGTAAGAAAATTAGACAAAGCAAATCACTTTTTGGTTATTACATTTTATACTGAAGCTTACATTTGTGTATTTTACATTCTCTTCCAATGTGATATAGGTATGCCCAAACTTAATGTACATGTAGAAACATATCCTATGGTTTTGTTTCCTAGAAACCACTCTATATTTTGCCTCAGTTTCAGGTGGGAAGTTTAGAATTTTTATTTGGTTGATTTTCAGTTAAACTTATTAAAAGTTTAGAAGTTTTAACTGTAAGGTCATTGTCATTTCCAGAATATTTCAACTCAGCAAAGTATGAATGATGCTATGCATATGTGTATATACAGTTTTTATTTGCAGGGGTTATGTTCTATAAAGTTCTTGCAACAGCTGGATTAGAGAGTACTAAACCATTGCTCTTAGGAGAAATACAGGGTTAGGTTCCTGGCAAGCCTTGGGTCACAACATTTTTATCAGCCAGTCAATACATAACCATGTTATGTGTGTTTCTGTTTAAAGATGCCTTATTAAATATATATTGTTGATTAACATTGAACTCAGAGCAGACAACACTATTTATTAACGTTGAACTGACAGCAAACAACACTGTAACTCATACCAGATCAAAGCTTCTCCAGCACGTGTATTTCCTTTTTTTTTTTTTTAAGATTTTATTCATTTGCCAGAAAGAGAGCACGTGCGAGTGAGCATAAGCAGTAGGAGTAGCAGAGGGAGAGGGAGAAGCAGGCTACCCACCGAGCAGGGTGCCTGATGTGGGGCTCAATCCCAGGACCCTGGGATCATGACCTGAGTTGAAGGCAGACGCGTAACCAACTGAGCTACCCAGGCGCCCCAACACACGTGTTTTCTTTCTAACACACATCTCTCTTGTGCCTAGAAATACTAGAGAGCTTCAACACTATGCTTGGGGTCATTTGAGACAACGAGGTTACCAACAAAAAGCACATAAAGGTGAAAGACATGGCAGTAAATAGACCATGGAAAGGACACTTGCTTATAGCATGAGAGCTGAAACAAGAAGGCAGAGTGTCGTCTTATTCTCCATCAGCTGAGAATATAAGCATTGGGTTACTCTAATTTTTCACTGTTCTGCATGTGTTTGCAAGTGATCTTGAAAGCTCTGAGTGTTGGTTTTGGGGTTACAAATAAGTTTTAGTGAGCAAGCAGATTCTCAAATAAGGAGTCCACAAATAATGAGGATTGTATATGTTCAAAAAGAAAGAAAAATTAAACCACTTACATTTTTAAAACAACATTTTCTGTCAAATAGGCATTTTGGATCAGATTCTATTTTACTTTCTTTTCCTTTAAAAAATGTAATGGGTCATACTTGGAGTGATGTCTTGCCAGAGCCGTAAGTCTCATCAACATAAACCATGTAACTCTCGTCTTTCTGGCATCTATGAGGAGTTCGGTCTGGTTATAGCAATAATCGGGAGGCAGGCCTAGCACAGTGCAGAAGGAGCTTTAGCTTATCTTAGTATGTGGTAAACTAGAAGTTTCTATTTTATTTTATTTTTTTAAAGATTTTATTTATTTATTTGACAGAGACACAGTGAGAGAGCGAACACAAGCAGGGGATGTGGGAGAGGGAGAAGCAGGCTTCCCACTGAGCAGGGAGCCCGATGCGGGGCTCGATCCCAGAACCCTGGGATCATGACCTGAGCCAAAGGCAGATGTTTAATGCCGGAGCCACCCAGGTGCCCCTAGAAGTTTCTATTTTAAAGTGTCCCAACAGTTTTTAATGAATTAACCCCAGCCTAATGAGGTAGATGCTGATACTTCAATTCAAACACTCCTGTGTTTTTGACCATTATGTCAGCCTCCCTAGGTAGTCTAGTGTAATAAAAACATGGTAAAACCAAGTGGCTTGGTTTTATAAGTTTAGTTTTACCTGAAAAGTAATTCTGATGTATAAACAAAGTGTACACATCGTGGCAATAATTTAGTTAGAACTCTGTTCCGGTAGAGAAAATCTTAAATTCAGAACCATTGAGTCTCATAATCATGAAGAAAATGCACAGCGAAGACCGATAGCATTGAAGTTACCTGGTGCCATTAGTTCATGGGAGTTTATGGCCTTGATCCCCTAAGCTCCCCTGAACATTTGGCTTGGAATATATGTAGCTCTGAGGGCTAAAAAGAAATAGTATAAGAATGTGAATTGAACAGAAGTATCCTAAGGATGGACAGTGATTCATATGGCATTTCTTTCCTCTTTCTTCAGGGACTTTATGCCTAAGACCATCGGCATTGATCCAAGTCCATTTACAGTACGTAAACCAGATGAAACCGGAAAATCAGTCTTGGGGTAAGATTTGCATACAGAATGAAATTTTAGAGATTCATGTAAAATAATATGGCACCTGCAATGTAATTGGCACCAAAAAGAATAACTTCAAGTCACATAGTTTGGAGCACATTCCATTTATTGCATCTATGAAGTTAGTTTATTCATAGCACTGGGATCACTAAAGAATTCAATGTTGAAAGAATTTATAGGAATTTCAGCAACATGGTGCATTTTATTATTTTAAATTAGGACTATCACAGATGGCATAGGGACAGGTAGCAGATATTATGTGTGGTATCCTATAAATAACTCGGCATTCTCAGTTTCCTACAACATAAAATACTTAGGTAAACATTTATAATCATTTTATTTATTTTCGTTGGCATCCTGAGGAACCATTAAAACGAATATGCTCGGGTAGAGAAATTAATAGATTTTCTGTGTATTACTGTAACATTGTTTTGGGGAAGACTGTTATATCCAATAATGTGAGGAAGAAGTCAAACCATGTTTACGTCTTCATGCTTAGAAACTAGAGTGATTCTAGCATAAGAATCTGTTACTGCCACTGAGCTGAATGATCCCAGTGATGAGTTGGGTTTTTTTTTTTTTAGACTCTGGCCAGAAACCCTGGCCAGACTGTAGATATTGAGTCCTAACTGTATTTGTAGGTGTGTATGGGATCCTGGCTGGGTTCTAGCTACATGTGGTTTATACAATGGGATGTATATTACTATTTCCAGATACACTATTTCTGTGGCCTTAAATAGTTGCATGTTAAGTCTTGGACCGGAATCTAAGGAATTTAAGAGATGTCCTCAGGAGTTCAGAATTCAAGGAGTTCCTGGAAATACATAAACGACCAGCTAATACCACTGACTTTAATTTTTACTTTACAGAAAGTCACAAACTAGCTTATTTTCTATAATATGTAACCCACGGTCAGATAGTACTGCATTTTCCTCTCCTAGAACACTTCAGAATATTATGGTATTTTAAGTCTTTTGTAGAGAGTAGTTTTTTAAAGAGTGAAATATTAAACATTTTTCATCAAAGCCAAAAATATTACTATAAAATATTCTGAGTTTAAAAGAAAACAATATTCTTACTACTCTCGTATTTGGAACTAAAGTAAATACTTTTACAAGTCTGAATTTGGGGTTTATTTGCCCCTCATCTATTCCCTACTATTAGTAGGAATGTCTAGCAAATATAGTTATTTACTAATAACACAGGTTTTAAAATTTAGTTTATGTTCATCAGTTTCTCATTACTGTGGTACAGCTGATGCTGTGATTGATAAAAATCATAGAAGGGAAGGAAATTTACATGGATTTGGCTATTGACCTTTCCTTGAAGGTTTTACAAGTTGTAGCTAGATAATTTTACAAATGTCCCAAACACATAGTCTCCTATTATTGTACCAAAATTTTGAAAAGACTGATTTCAGTTACCAAAAGAAGGCACAGTAAGCAAGTGATAAGACTTCTGCATTGGTTTACACATACCGGTTTATGTTCTGAATTTAGAACAGGACTTAAATTCATGTAAGGTCAGTACATGTACATGGTAAAATGTTAAGGTTTTCCCTTAATCACAACTTGAACCCAGAAACTAGTTTCTCACAGCCGTCTTCTTGTGTTTCACCAGGACTAAGGTGTTGGATAGAGTCATACATAGTGAGTGTCAAGGGTTTGGTTTAAAGATGCTTTATATCAATATTCATTTTCTTAAAGGAACAAAAGCAATAGAGAAGAAGCTGTCTTACAGCGGAAAACGGCAGCCAGCGCCCCGCCACCCCCCAGCGAGGAGGCTGTGTCCAGCAGCTCTGAGGACGATTCTGGGACCGACCGGGAAGAGGAGGGCTCTGTGTCTCAGCGCTCCACCCCAGTGAAGATGACGGACACGGGAGACAGTGCCAAAGTAACCGAGGTGTGCAGGAAAGGAGCTTATGGGGTCCGACATGAGGCTTGGGGAATGATCTCTAAAATTCTACTTTCTGTTAAAGGCTGAGAGTCAACATTATCTCATGCACGCCATTCTAATGTGTAGTGTTTGAGGTATTGCAGAGATGAATTTTTTTTTATTGAAGTATAGTTGACATACAATGTTATATTAGTTTCAAATGTACAACATAGGGATCTCGCAATTCTATACATTACTTAATGCTCACCATAAGTAGAGTCACCTATGACCATACGATGTTATTACAACATTATTGACTATATTCCCTATGCTGTACTTTTCATCTCTGTGACTTACTTATTTTATATCTGGCAGTTTGAACCCCTTAATTTCCTTCACCTATTTTTCCCATGCCCGTACTCCCTCCCCTCTGGCAGCCACCAGTTTGTTCTCTGTATTTATGACCCTGTTTGTTTGTTTTTTAGATTCCACATATAAGTGAAATCATATGGTATTTGTCTTTCTCTGTCTGACTTATTTCAATTAGCGTAATACCCTTGAGGTCTATCCATGTTGTTGAAAATGTCAAGAATCTCATTGTTTTTTATGGCTGAGTAATATTCCATTGTGTGTATATGTATATAAATACCACATCTTGCATATCCATTTTTCTATTGATGGACACTTAGGTTGCTTCCATATCTTGGCTATTATAAATAATGCTGCAATAAATATACAGGTGCATCTATCTTTTGTATTTGAATTGTTTCTGTGTTTTTTAGGTTAATAATCAGTAGTGGAATTACTGTATCATATGGCATTTCTGTTTTTAATTTTTTGAGGGACTCCATTCTCTTTTCCACAGTGTTTGCACCAATTTACATTCCCACGAACAGGGCATGATGGTTCCCTTTTCTCCACATCCTTGCCAACAGTTGCTTTTTCTTGTCTTCTTGATACTAGCCATTCTGACTGGTGTGAAGTGATATCTCATTGTGGTTTTTATATGCATTTCCCTGATGATGATGAGTGATGTTGAGCATCTTTTCATGTGTCTGTTGGTCATCTGGATATCTTCTTTGGAAGAATGTCTATTCAGGTTCTCTCCCCATCTTTTTAATCAGATCATTTGTTTTTTAGGTGTTGAGTTGTAGATGTTCTTTATATATTTTGGCTATTATTCCCTTACTGGATATATCATTTGCAAATATGTTCTCCCATTGAGTGGGTTGCCTTTTGATTTTGTTGATGGTTTTCTTTGCGGTGCAAAAGCTTTTTATTTTGGTATAGTCCCAATAGTTTATTTTTTGCTTTTGTTTCTCTTGCCTGAGGGGACCTATCCATAAATATATTGCTAAGACTAATGTCCAAGAGATTATTGCCTGTTTTCTTTTAGGATTTTTATGCTTTGAGGTCTCACATTTAGGTCGTTAAGAGATGAATACATTACAAGGAACCATATCTCACTCCAATCAGTCCCTGAGCAGGAGTTTAAGAAGGAATGGGTTAATTCTTACGCTGTTAGTGGAAATGCAAGTTAGTTAGTCACTTTGGAAAACAGCGTGGAGATTCCTGAAGATATTAAAAATAGAGCTACCCTATGACCCTGCAATTGCACTACTGGGTATTTACCCCAAAGATACAGATGCAGTGAAAAGGGACATATGTACCCCAATGTTCATAGCAGCAATGGTTACAATTGCCAAACTGTGGAAAGAGCCAAGATGCCCTTCAACAGACAAATGGATAAAGAAGATATGGTCCATATATACAATGGAATATTACA
>CM052886.1:45828187-45846768 GCA_028534135.1 Potos flavus | reverse complement strand
TTGGAGGGGGAGACAATGCATGAGAGCCTGTGGACTCTGAGAAACAAACAGCTTTTTAGAGGGGAGGGGGGTGGGGTGATGGGTGAGCCTGGTGGTGGGTAATAAGGGGGGCATGTATTGCATGGAGCACTGGGTGTAGTGCATAAACAATGAATCTTGGAACACTGAAAAAATTAAATTTAAAAGAATACATTTAGCATAGACATTATTGAAATGGTTTCATTTTGAAATAAAATTGGTGTTTTTGTTTCCATGTATAACAATAAATTTCTTATCACTTTAGAATTTTTAAGAGAATCCCGTCTGCTTTTGAGCAGCACATCCACTTGAGGTCCATTTATTTCCTTGCTTAGCACGTCGTTGGAAGGTAGAGTTTGGACCTGGGCCTCACAGTCTTTGCATAGCCCCAGTGGCAAATTCACCCTGTTCAATTTGATATTACCAATATAAGGGAACATAAAAGGGAAGTAAACTACAAAAGGACCAAATCTAGCTTTAGGGAAATTTAATTCCCAAAAAATAGCCAAAAGTCATAGAAATAGATATGGTAAGTAAAATGTGATAACATAAGGACTGAATCCATAATTCCGGGAGTTGGCAAACAACAGCCACTTGTCAAAATCCAGTCCACTGCCTCTTTTTATGAATAAAGTTTTATTGGAACTCAGCCATGCCTACTTGTTTACATATTGTGTATGGGTGCTTTTGCACTATAACCGCAGAGTTGAGTAGTTGTAGCAGAGATGCTATGACCCAAGGAACCTAAAACATTTACTATCTGGCCCTTTGCAGAAAAAGTTTTCTAATTCCTGCATTATACAAAAGGAACTAGTAATTATTTAATAGCTTTTTACCCTAAAACAAAGTATTTTTAGTGGAAATAAAATCAGATTTTTAAAAAACCATTAATTGAGAAGTTTAATGAATGGACTGAAGAAATATTGTGCTTGCTTTTGTGGAAAATTTCACAGGTTCATTTTCTTCGTCTTTGGAAATAATTAATATGCTAGATGTCTAAAAATTCTTCCTGGTTCCTTTTTCTTTTTAACACCAGAATGTGGTCCAGCCCATGAAAGAGGTGTATGGAATTAACCTCTCAGATGGTCTCTCAGAAGAGGATCTCTCCATTTATTCAAGGTAAACTACTATGTAGAAATTAAGAAAGAATTGCAAATATATCATTATAATAAGTTATGTCTAGTATCACTTCTAAAAATGAAAATGGTCAGCAATACAGAAGGAAATGAATTCCACTTGGAATACAGTAATAGTGTTTAGGAGGTCAAATTCTGAAACATTGGTCTACGTGGAGTTAAAGGGCCTACTGCCTGAGACTCTCAGTCCCCTCAGTGATAAAAATTGATGATGTCCATGTATTCTCACCACCTATATGGAAGCTGCAAGCTGAAGTGCACATACATTTCTGTATCCTTGCATTAACAAAGTCTCCAAATCAGGTACTTTCTTACAAAATGAACCTGGGATATTGACGACTGAGAATCTTGACTGTGCGTTAGCTCTGGGGTGCTGGTAGGAGTGGTAGTTGAGGAGGAAGAGCATCAAGTCAGAATGTTCTAGAACTTTATTAGACAGCTAAGCTGAAAGAGGATCCAGCAAAAGGTTTTCCGTGAAATCATATACATAATTCTATGTGTGTGTGTCTGTGTGTGTGTGTTTCTGAGGAGAAACACAGAATTAGAGTTATCAGAGTCTCAAAAGAATCCCTCACCTAGAAAACCTCAAGAACCTAAGATAACCACTGTCAACACTTCCTCAGCTTAATACATGCACTGAGAAGACCGAATTATTGCATATGAATACCATCCCACTTTATTCATGCAAGTTTGGCTTATATAATATTATAATATAAATATTATAAGTAAATAAATTAATATAAATATCTACAATATAAATGAGCACTGATGTTCCATTCTTTTTTAATTGTTTTTTTAAGATTTTACTTATTTATTTGAGAGATAGACAGTGAGAGAGAGCATGAGAGGGGAGAAGATCAGAGGGAGAAGCAGACTCCCCGTGGAGCTGGGAGCCCCATGCAGGACTCGATCCCGGGACTCCGGGATCATGATCTGAGCCGAAGGCAGTTGCTTAACCAACTGAGCCACCCAGGCGCCCTGTTCCATTCTTTTTTATGGGGAGTATTTCATTTGCCGAATCCATCAAACCGGATATTGATGCTTTTTATTTCATTCAAATTAGTAAGATCTGCTGTAATATGTAAAATATAAAAATGCGCGGCATCTCCTAATGGCAAAAACACTGGTACGACTCTCGTACTATTACTATCTTCACGGAAGCCAGTTTAGTCACCCAGAATTCAGACCCGGACACACAGGTGCACAGTCACTTACCCACCACAGCTGTCCCAGCAGTGTGGCTAAACTCTCCAGCATTTGAAGTGAGCCTTTATAAGCAACATGGTCTGGAAGAAGGAATTATCTGGGGTTGGTGACTGGATAATAGCACTTTGCTTATTGCAGAGAGCAAGAGCACTTCAGCCAAGGACCGAAATTTTGGCTCACTTTAATTAAGCCAAAAGAAAGTGTCTCTTGCTTCAGGCATGGCTTTTGCTTGGAACCTTTTTAGCTCTGACTGCCTCAGAGGCCCACTTCTAGTCCTCCCTTCACAGGGAGTGAGATACAACTCTGTTTGGCCACAGTACCCCTGGGAACCAGTCTAAGAAGGGGACAGTGGCAGGCCCACAGGGAAGGGAGAACTGCCGGGGAGGGAGGAACCCATGTCCTGGAATAAGATTCTGTGTTTGATATCCTGAAGAATTACAACTCCTCCTTTGATTCACGTAACACTGGCCAATGTTTTATTTCTTCTTCGGACAACTGTGTAGTGGGCTGAAAAGATAGTATCATCCCTCTTTATAGGCCAAGAGCACAGAAAGAGCCATTCAAGGACTTATTTAGACCTTTCCTGTGCTTCGTGGGTACCTGTGATTTTAGACTATGCAATCCTTTTTTATTCTCTTAATAATATCGGCTGCCCCTGCTTATGAGGCAGACCTGGGGGGAAGGAGGGAAACAGAGGTCTGGTATCTCTTTCCCTCTATGCGAGTTGCTCTTTACTGTGGGCAGATTGCTTCTCCTGGCGGCAGGGGCATCTCGCCTCTCCATCTGTCATGGGCATTGCTATGGCAGAGGAGGCCTCCCTCCATCAGTATTGAGGGCGTGGCTGTGCCAGGGGGTGGCCAGGGATGTTCAGGAACTGACCGGTACCCCTCCTTGCCCCAGACGGGCTCTGGGGCTCTCTTAGTGCCTTGTCTGATCCAGAGGGCAGAGCTTCACGGGCAGGGTGAGAGGCCATGTAGTTCTGACCTAAACTGGTCTCAAAAGTTCTGCCTTCTCCCACCGCAGTTCTGCACCCAGTTGTCTAGTATGCACCAAAGATCGTGTGCGTAAAGACAGTGGCCTGGCCTGGCATCCCTGTTGCAGCTCCCGACCGGGCAACCACAGGACGACGTGGGGAGGGAAGGAATGCGCTGGAACTGGCATCCGTAGCCTGTCTTCTAGCTTCCTGTTCTCCTGCCTGTTTTTCCCACATTTGGCCTCAACCACCTCCAAACTCCTGAAGATCTCTTGGTTTTGTAGTTTGGTTCTAATCACTTAGCCCTATTCTCTATACCTTCCTTTGCCCTCGGGTTTTCTGATATCTTTGGTTTGCCATCTCAGCCGGACCTGGAAGTTTTCTACTTACCTCCTCAAAGCTTCAGCCCTGTGCCAAAGTATCTTTTTAAAAAAATTTCTGACAATGATGGTGCCCATGATTTGGGACGTTTAAGATCCTATACAAATAATAGGTGTCATGTGATGTTCTTCCCCCAAAATGGATCAAAAATGTTTATACTAGCTAAAGATAAATATTGGTTAAAAGTAAGTTATTTGAAAATTTTCCAGTAGCACCCCTAACGACAGTTATTGGTAGTTTCTGCTGTACTTTTCTTGACCTTCAAAAAAAGCTAATAAAAAATAAAATATAAAAATATAATATATATAATATAATCAATAATTATCAAAAGAAAATATTTTAAATAGTAAAAATTTAGGACAGGAGTCAGCCCCTTAATCCTGCCCCATAACCTCTCAGGGGCACATAAGAACAAAATTACAAGCCATGTCCCTGAGGAGAAGATGGATGCCTGGAGCACAGACCACACTAGTTCAAGTACGCACTTGAGAAATAGCGGGTTGTCCTTGGCCCATCAGCCCATTGGCCCACTGCAAGGTATCCTCCTGTCCTATGGAGCCAGCAGGGGGGCGAGTCCCTGTGACTCTTAGCTTCAAGCCTGAGTGGGTGTTGTTCTCTAAGGAGGGGTGGTGTGGCTGTGGGGCTCAGCTGGTGGTCTCCCCCATCTCCTGTCCTTCAGAGTCGAAAGTATAGGAGTGGCCGGAGTACAGTTGGGGATTCTTTTTTTTTTTTTTTTTTTTTTTAATTTGACAGAGGGAGAAAGAGAGATCACTTAGGCAGAGAGACAGGCGGAGAGAGAGGGGGAAGCAGGGTCCCTGCTGAGCAGAGAGCCTGATGCGGGGCTCGATCCCAGGACCCTGAGATCATGACCTGAGCCGAAGGCAGAGGCTTTAACCCACTGAGCCACCCAGGTGCCCCACACTTGGGGATTCTCGTGGCCCTAAGGAGACAGAGTCCACGTGCTGAGTTTTCAGCAGTGTCCCCGCTTTGGGAAATGTGTCCCTGGCCTGATCCTGTTCTTTCTTTGTCATTTGTCTCACTGCAAATGCCTCCCCTCGTGTTTCCCAGCTTCCTGCTGCAGTTACCCTTAGATAAGGGAGGCTCGGAAACTTCATCCTCCTGGCTTCAGGAACACTTCGGTTCAAGTTCTATGTCACGTTGACGTAAACTGAAGCACAGAATTCCTCCTCCTTCATTTGTAACAAACCCACTGTAAAATCAGGCCCCCATTTATAAGGACAGTCTGGGGTTGCACAGGGCACTCTCGTGTGCTTCTCTGAAATCAGCAGACTGCTGTCATTTGAAAGCTCATACCATTTTGTGTAATCTACTGAATTTACTGCAAGTAGTTCCTTCTTTAGCTTAGTTTTTATCCATTGTAATTTGTAGATTTGTCCAGCTGGGTCAGCGTCAACATAAACAAGACCGGAGCAGCCAGCAGCTCTGTTCCAGGTGCCCAGATGGAGTTATAAAACTGTAAGTACTAGATTAGACCTTTAGAAAAATCTTTGTATTCATGCCATTCGTAGTACTTTTTTTCGTAGATCTTTTTAAAGAAAAATTTTCGGTCTTGTCCCCATATTAGTATAAGCACTAAAGCATCTCCTCCTGATGTCTTATCCAAGAATAACCGGGTAGCTGTGGGCATGGGAAAGAGATCGGCAGCTTTGACTTGAAATGTACCCTTTGGAAATACAAATCAAAACCACAATGAGATACCACCTCACACCAGTCAGAATGGCTAAAATTAACGAGTCAGGAAATGACAGATGTTGGCGAGGATGCAGAGAAAGGGGAACCCTCCTACACTGTTGGTGGGAATGCAAGCTGGGGCAGCCACTCTGGAAAACAGTATGGAGATTCCTCAAAAAGTTGAAAATAGAGCTACCCTATGACCCAGCAATTGCACTACTGGGTATTTACCCTAGAGATACAAATGTAGTGATCCGAAGGGGCATGTGCACCCGAATGTTTATAGCAGCAATGTCCGCAGTAGCCAAACTATGGAAAGAACCTAGATGTCCAGCAACAGATGAATGGATAAAGACGATATGGTATATATATACAATGGAATACTATGCAGCCATCAAGAGAAACAAAATCTTGCCATTTGCAACAACGTGGATGGAACTAGAGGGTATTATGCTAAGCGAAATAAGTCAATCAGAGAAAGACAATTATCATATGATCTCTCTGATATGAAGAATTTGAGAGGCAGGGCAGGGGGTTGTAGGGGATGGGGGGAAAATGAAACAAGATGGCATAGGGAGGGAGACAAACCGTAAGAGATTCTCAGTCTCACAAAACAAACTGAGCTTTGGTGGGGGGGTAGGGGGGTAGGGATAGGGTGGCTGGGTTATGGACATTGGGGAGGGTATGTGCTATGGTAAGTGCTGTGAAATGTATAAGCCTGATGATTCACAGATCTGTACCCCTGGGGCAAATAATACATTATATGTTAATAAAAAAAAAGAAAAAAAAGTACCCTTTGGAGGTGGGATTGGAGTTGGTGGAGGCTTCCCTCCATAAACTTGTCTCTCCACTGGGAATAAAATAGCTCTGACTCTGGAAACAGGCTCCTCGGGTTCAATACAAGACCCTTGAGGGCGATGATGGGTTTTTCTCGTCTAGCTCTATATCCCCACTACTTCTAATGACTTGCTGTAAGTTGAACAGGTGGTTAGTAAATTTTTAAACAGAATCAGATTCATATCCCAGATCATGGCCCTACTACTTTTTTTTTTTTTTACCTTGATTAAGTGACTTAAGTTTGTATGACTATTTCCTCATCTGCAAAATGGGTTGGTAATAGCACCTACTTTGTAGGTAGGTGGTAGGCTTAAATGCAATAATGCACTCAAAATGCTGAGAAACAGTATCTGGAAAAAGTTTTCAGTAAGTTGTAATCATCACCACCACCACCAACACCACCACCACCATCATCATCTTCATCATTATTCTCTGCTTGTTGGGACCAAACAAAGCAAAGGTTGTGACCAAGAGAGGCTCCTGATGCTATATGCTCAGGTGAGTTTCTTCCAGAAAATGGGTCACTGTGAATATTAAATGAGGTAGTATATGTGAGGTGTCTAGATCAGTGCCTTGCATATAGTTGACATTTAGCAAATGTTCGCTTCCCTTTTCTTAGAGCAACTTTATCAGTTTATTTAACACATTTTTGATCAATATCGATGGCCTAACTTTCTCTGTGTACTACATCTGCATGTTCCTGATTGATAGTTAAGGGCCGGTTATCATAATGCAGGCAAAGACTTGAGCCTTGGAGAGTAGTAGCTAAGAGTTAGGAAATGGAATAAATTTGGGGAATATTTGGGAGGTGAAATGGGACTTGGATACTGACTCATCATGGAGGGAGAGAAAGAAGTCCTTGTCAAGAATGACCTTTCAATTTTTTGGTTTGTGTAACGGGTTTGATTGGTTGATTGATACATTTACTCATTTGCAGATAGGTATTGAGTATTGAGTATCTGGACCATTCCGGGCTGTCATTTACTGAGGTCAGGAGTGCTGCAGGAGGATGCAGTTTGCACCTACAACAGCATCCAGGTGCCATGTTTAGGAGGCAGTTGGGTCAACTGATCTGGAAGTTCTGGTGATACAAATAGGGACAGTCATTTCCTTCTGGGGATGTACATGCCTATAGGTGGTAATTAAAGCCACTGGCTAGGGATTAGACCACCTAGGAAAAGAGAATAGAGTGAGAAAGGGTCTGAGTCTTGAGGGGATCTGAGTCTAGCATCTGAGACAGAGAGAAACTTCCAAAGAAGACAGAGATGTAAAATCCAAGAAGGGGGAGGAATGGGACAATGTTTAATCACAGTCTCCAGAAGGGCTGCTTATCCCTCCCTTCTCTCTCCATCACTGTTTTTTTTCTTTTCTTTTTTTCTCTTTTTTTAAAAATATATAAACTCCTATTAATTTAGAGACCATTTTTTCTTTCTTAAGTCTAATTAGCAAATGGAAGTTTGGGCTCCAAATGAATTGAAATAGATTGGCCAGAAAAGGAAAGTATTTAAATGTGTTAGTAAAAAAAATAGACTCTGTTAACTAAATTATATTATACAAATTGATTATTCCATTAAAATAGTATGGCACAACTCGGGAGAAAAAGATGACATGAATATAGCATACAAAATAAAAGTATTTTGTGTTTTCTTCCATATTGCATCTACTTTGATCCACAATTGGCCTTGCAGTAATTACTTTTATATTCTTTTCTTAAAATATTTAGTATTTACTTTTCTGAGACCTAGACCATATGAAAACCTTCTGGATCTAGAATCTTTTTAAACCTTTGCACTTAATTAGTAAAGAATCTAACACGAGTGTCTTTTCCCAGAGCATCTTCAACAGGATAACAAGAGCCCAATAGGTTCAGCATCATGTTGTCATGGCAACTGCCCAAGAGTAGTGTTGTGGTTGTTTGGGGGGTGGGGGTGGGGATGGATATCTCTGTGTATGTGCATGGGTGCCTGCTTTAAACTGAAATTCTCTAACTAGAATCTTAAAATGTCAGCTATTTATTTTTAAATTTTGAAAGCTATGCCAAAACCAAGGGCAATTGGATCTTTATGAGATTATTGAAATTATCATCTTGTTATGTTTTAGGTTCTAAGATATTTTAAAACAGTAATAAGTTTGAGTTTATATATGTGTGTGTGTGTGTCTACTCATCTCTTGATAATTTGCAGTCTTATCCATTTTTCTTGAAGTCCTGAGGCAAATTAATATTCCTTTTCTAAATGTGAGGTAAATACAACGCCAGGTACAAAATTATCGACGGTAAGCAACTGACAGGGAGCCAGTGTAGCAGGGTCCCCTGGGATATATGGAGGTGCAGAAACCTGGATGGGGTAGTTGGACACTTTTCACCCAAGATTCTGGGGACATTTCTTAGAAGCAGATGTTGAATCCAAACTGGTCCACATCTACACTGTTAGCCCAAATACTCCAAGCTGTATTTCGTTTGAGTGTGACCCCTCCCTTTAACTCCCACCACTCCTTGAATAAATGGTGGCAACTACGGAGAAATGATGTCAGCCGACCTTCACTGACACTCACTGAATACCTTAGCCTGAATTAACTCAATTCTCATAGTGACCCTATGACCTTTCTATCATCCTCATTGTACAGATGGGGAAACTGAAGCACAGAGAAATCATGTATGTAACTTGCTCAAAGTCAAACAGCTAGCAAGTGGAAGAACCAGGATTCAAACCCAGACAGGCTGGCCCCCAGCACTAAACCATACATGCCTCGTGTTACCAGCTGCTTTCATAACCACAGTGGTAGAAATATTGAGTAATTAGAGCGAGCAGCCCTCACGTTGATCCTCTGACCTCATCTGGGTTTATAGACATCTC
This sequence comes from Potos flavus, assembly GCA_028534135.1. Classification (NCBI taxonomy): domain Eukaryota; kingdom Metazoa; phylum Chordata; class Mammalia; order Carnivora; family Procyonidae; genus Potos; species Potos flavus. The sequence goes on along the minus strand of CM052886.1, from coordinate 45,837,670 downwards.
TGCGTGCAGGCCTAATGTTTCCGCTCTGTTAATATTGAATTTTGTTTTCACATTTAAATGTAATATTTAAGATAATATAACTTTATTCTTTTCCTAGTACCCAGCATATTGTCCCCAATGTAGACACGCCTCTTGAGCAAGGATAGTTTGCTTGACCTAAAGCACGGTATAGAGGCCGTTTAACCATTATCAGAACAATATTGCTGCTATTTATGATTGCTGCTATCCTACTAGGTTATAAGTTCCTAGTAGGCAGCCCATCTTTGTACAGGCTGCCCCCAGAATAATATGTTAAATTGAGTGCTCAGTAAATATTTGTTGGAATGTTCTGAATCTCGTCCCCCCCATCCCTCCCATTATTTTCAGAGTCTGTATGAGGCCCCCTGAGCATCCCTACGAAGAAGCCCACCTCACCAGCATCTCCCTGGTTTTCAGCCACCCTCCCAGTGGCTCCTTTCTCCCCCCACCCTTGAACATTCTTTAGTTTTCCCCCCTATTCTGGTTCCTGCTTATAAGCCCTCTGCCCCCCCCCGCCCACTTCTTTGTTCCCTTCTGATAGAAGAAAAAAGTAAGTGAACCAAGTTTTTCGCTTTTTTTCCCCCCTCTATGCTGTTTCCATTTGCACCTGTGACCAAAAGCAGAGCTAAAAGGCCCCAAGTAGAAGGCCTGGCTGTGCCAAGACAGGTGGGGTGATGTGTAGCCTGGCAGTGATTCACTATATTCATGGAAGACCAACCTGTTCTCATTTTACACTCCTACCAGTTCTCTGGGAGTTTTTAACTGAGCAACAAATGCCAATCAGTGTAGGTTAAAAAGAACATGAACACATATATTATAAGTGCCTGCCATTCTGTGGCTCACCTATTCCAAGAATAGGTCTCGCTCGTTTCAAAACTACCTCTAAGAAATGGTTCAAAATATAATACATAGAATTTGGATAAATACTATCTAGCTTAGGGTTCTTTCAACACAGGGCGAGCTGAAAATGTAGTACAGGGTAAATAAGGATGTTAACTCTGTTAGGACCATCAGGTTGAATTTATTCCCTAAGTCCATCTCAGCATTTCCTGACCTTGCGGTGAATGCCCTTGGGTAAGGGTTTCTGTTAGGGGACTCGCTTCACAAATCACAGGGTGCTTTTACACAGGGAGAATGAGCGTACCTTTTCACACTGATGAGATGGGCCATGATGAACTCACCTTTCTTTTCTTCTCTTGAGTCATTTTCAGTAATGTATTCCTGATACGTGAGTCACTCTCTGGAGTCCCCCACGCTGATCTCATCCAGTGCTCTGCAGACAGTGCTCTGGGCTCTGTGCTGCGGGCCCAGTATTTCTCCCTTAGTGGATAACACTTGTTATCTTTCCTAAACACCCTGAGTACCATCTTTAAAGGTTTAAGGATTCAGAGAAATTGGGAGGCAGTGATGAGTGATGAATCAGCTAATTCCCTCTACACAGGGGAGATGAAAGGTGACAAGGAGGCCAATCTGTGACCTCTTCCTCACCCCAGAAGTTACCACGATAGTCTCTGCTCCTCTTTCCTTCTGGCCTTTACTTTTTTCTCTTCTTTTTTACCCATTTTAGCTTTTCCTTTTTATCTTTTCTATTCCTAAACGATCCCTTTCTGTCCACTCCCTCCCCTCTCTATTTCTTTTACTTTCACCTTCCTCTCTCTCTAGCCATCTCCTCTCCCTTGCCATCCTCTTTCCATCCCTCCAGGGTAGTTTTAACTGTGTTGTTTTTTTTTTTTTCTTTTCTTTTTACTACAGTACCTTCTCCAAAATGCAAGTTTCCTTCCTGTGTTTTACAACAGTGCTTTCCAGGGGCCCTTGGGTGGCTCAGTTGGTTAAGCATCAGCCTTTGGCTCAGGTCATGATCCCAGGGTTCTGGGATCGAGCTCCTTGCTCAGCAGGGAACCTGCTTCTTCCTCTCCCCATCCCCTCATGCTCTTTCTCACTCTCTGTCTCTCTCACATGAATAAATTCTTAAAAAAAAAAAAAAAAAGAACAGTGCTTTTCCAACTGTAATTCTTGACTCATAAGTAGGCCATGAAATTAATCGAGTGGGCCTCCACACAGTGAAATAAAACTGAACAGAATCCAAAAGAGAATTCCAGTGCATGGCACATAGTTGTCTTGTTGAGGAGAATTTTCTCTCTCTGCATAAATACAGCCATATATCGGTTTGCTATGCAAAGTGCATTTCTTACTGCCGGGGATAGTCACAGGTTGGATTTACATGAATGTACCTTCTCTGGAGCCACATGAATTAAAAAACTTAGCTCAGGGCGCCTGGGTGGCTCAGTGGGTTAAGGCCTCTGCCTTCAGGTCAGGTCATGATCTCAGGGTCCTGGGATCGAGTTCCGCATCAGGCTCTCTGCTCAAGCAGGGAGCCTGCTTCCTCCTCTCTCTCTGCCTGCCTCTCTGCCTACTTGTGATCTCTCTCTGCCAAATAAATAAATAAAATCTTTTTTAAAAAAATAAAATAAAATAAAAAACTTAGCTCAGTTCCTGGCATGTAGGCATCTGATAAATGTTTGTTGATTAAATGAATGAGTGTGTGTGTGTGTGTGTGTGTGTGTGTGTGTGTGTGTGTGATTTCTCTCGGGAATAATTAGAAACAGAGAAGGGAGGTCAGGAAGAAAAGGAGTCAGGAAGGGATAAGATTGTGTGGTATGTCTATAGTGGGTAAAGTAAATGCAGGCCTTGAAAAATAATACTCTCGTTATGTAAAAGGAATCAAGAGCGAGGATGGGCCTGTAAAGGGAAGAGGTAGCAGGAAGCTGCCCCCGAAAGTCAGAATGAAAGAGCCATTAGATACATAAAGTGAATGTCTCTTTATGTGAATATTATCTACGATAGCGTGTGCCTACTATGTTAAGAGAAACTTAATGGAACAAGGTGAAATCCTGAAAGATTTCTAGCATGTAAGTAATAACAAATAATTGTAGGTACTCATGTTATTAATTTAAGGTATCAGAATGACTTTATTGTGTATTTTTAAATTATGTATATCGCCTGTTTTATTTTGGTGACTCCCATTTATGGAAGCTTTCACAGGTTCACGTGAGGTCTTAAGTATCCCCTTAACATGGGTTTTGTTGTTGTTGTTGTTTTCAGGAAAGGTAAGGTAATTCTCAGGCTTGATTCTAAAGGAAAGATGGAGTAATTTGGTTGAAGAAGACAAAGAAGGCTCTGGGCAGAGGCTCCTGACCGTGCAGCACTTTTGGAGATCCATACATAATTCTGTGTCTAATGTCAGGGGATTGTCAATGAGAGACACAGGCAGGTAGGGACAAGATTAGGTGGAGATGCCAAGTGGGAGAGCGTGGCCCTTATCCTAGAAGCCAGTTTTAATCAGGGGAGTGATAGGCTTAGATTTGCATTTTAGAAAGGTCACTCTGGAAATAGCATGGAGAATGGATTGGAGGCCGGGAGATAAACAATGTATCTGTCAGAAACATCAGGACAAGAAAAGGACTGGAGTCTGCTCTCAGCCGTTGAAATAAAGAAGGGGGATTATTTTGCGAAGGTAGAATCTATAGGGCTTGGTAAGACTCGGTGCAGTGGATTGGGTGTGAGGAACATGCGAGAGGCCAGATGTTTTCTAGTTTGGTGGACTAGATCTGGCTGTGGGTCACCAGGATTGGAGATGCATGACAGATTTAAGTTTGGGGGCTAAGGTGTTTCATTTATGACAGTAATAGCACATACAAGATGACTTGTTAGATTACAGATATTAGATAAATTTAAGTTTGGGCATTTTGTTTTGTTTTGCTCTTGACTTAAAAAACAAGTTAGTTAAATTTCTTTCTCTGAAGGGGTTCCAAGTTAAATAGATTATTATACATGCTTTTAAATTTTTCTGGAGACCCATGTTCAGATTAGAGGACAAAAAATCCTTCAGTTGCTGATAGAGATGAAGAATTTATTATGGCTTTAAGTGTATTTTTAGCCCATAAAGCACTGTCTTATTTTGTATATGAGTAAGCAGGTTAATCCTGGGGGAGCAGATCTGGATATCTGATAGGCCCACGTGAGGGCTATTACTCATTGGTTTTCTTCCCTCGGTATACAGGAGTCACATTTTGTAACTGTTTAACCTTTTGTTATTTTGTTAGTTTACCCAATTATCATCAGTTTTCTGTATGGAAGGTGAGTGGGATGGGTTTGGGCAGATGGGATGATGACTGAGCCTCATGCTGTGTCACTGTGGCTTCATTCCTTTTGCACAATGAGAATGTGTGCCCAGGTATGATGTATTCGTGGCCTCTGCCTCCTTCCATCATATATGAGAAGTCTTTTCAGTTAAGACAAATTTTTGGTTGAAAGACGAAAAAGCTTTTGACTTCGTCTTTAAACATAGCTGTACTATTCAATGCGTTATTCAGAATCCCTTGGTGCTTTTACACATGATTTAAAAAAATGAAGTACAAATCTCATTAAGTCCTGATGGTGTTTAATATTCACCAACAGGCATCAGTCGTCTTTTGATGTTAATAGAAATAATTTTCCTTATTTATCATTTTATAATATCACTCATTTTCCTCATGGTCTTATAAAGAAATTTGAGGAATACTACCATGGAAATCAGTTGCATTATGTTTTCATAATTAGAAGTCGGCTCATATTTTATAAACATCCTTCTGCCATTCCCTCCCAATTTTATGAGAACAGAAAGTCCTTGGTAAATAGAACCCAATATGTGGTATTTTTTAAAAAAGATTTATTTATTTGAGAGGGAGAGAGAGAACGGGGGAGGGGGCAGAGAGAGAGAGGGTCCTATGCAAACTCTGCGCTGAGCAAGGAGTCCAACACGGGGCTCAGTCAGGGCTCACAACCCTGAGATCACAACCTGAGCCGAAACCAAGAGTCGGATGCTTAACCGACTGCACCCCCCAGGTGCCCCTAATATATGGTATTTTTAATCTAAAACCAATCTAAGGATGACTGGCTGGCTCAGTTGGTGAAGCATTTGACTCTTGGTGTTGGGGTTGTGAGTTTGAGGCCCACTTTGGGTGTAGACAGTGCTTAAAAATAAAATCTTCAAAGAAAAAAAAAACATTTAAAGTTAAATAAATAAATAAAAAGACTATGAGTTACTTGAGGGCAGAGCTTACCTACTTCTGTATCCCCAGGCCCTAAAAGGATACCTGGTACACAGTAAGCATTAAATAAATTATGAATGAGTACTAGTCAACATTTAATAGTTTTTTATCTCTTTTAAGAATATCATGCAATAATTGTGAGGGAGAAGTACCAGGGTTAACCAATGGAAGCAAATGGCAAGACAAATGACAACTATTTGTAAGCTTTGGACTATACGCTTGACCCTTGAACAACATGGGGGTTGTGGGGGCCAACACCCACTGCCCTACACAGTCTGAAATCTGTGTTTAACTACAGACTCTCCCAGAGCTTAACTACTAATAGTCTACTGTTGACTGGAAGCCTTACTGAGAACATAAAGTCAAGTAACATGTATTTTGTATGTTTTATATATTATATATTATATTCTTACAATGAAGTAAGCTGGAGAAAAAAATTGTTAAGAAAATCATAGGAAAAGAAAATATGTTTATAGTACTCTACTATATTTATAAAAACAAAAAACAAACCGCCTATAAGTGGACCTCATCATTCAAACCCATGTTGTTCAAGGATCACCTGTAGTTTATTTTCAGTTTTAGAGATAGCTACTCAAATTTCTTCTCCAGTATCTCATCAGTTTCTCAATTGAGAAATATTGCTGTCCTTATTAGTTAACTTACACATTCTGTCAGTAGGACAAACTAAAATAGGGCCATGATTTTCTTTTTTCGTTTTATTTTGCTTCAGCTGTATTGAGATATAATTGACATATAACATTGAATGAGTTTAAGGTATTCAATGTAATGATTTGATATATGTATCTATTATAAAGTGATTACCACAATAAGGTTAGTTATCCCATCCATCACCGCTCATAGTTACAGTTGTGTGTGTGTGTTTGTGTGTGTGTGTGGTAAGAATTTTTGAATATCTACTCTCTTAGCAACTTTCAAATATACAATACGGTATATAACTGGAAGTTTGTAGCTTTTGATCACCTTCACCTATTTTGCAATCTTCCACCTTCTGCATCTGGCAACCACCAATCTGTTCTGAGTTCAGATTTTTTACATTCCGCATACAAGTGAGATCATACAGTATTTGTCTTTCTGTATCTGACTTATTTCACTTAACATAATACCCTCAGGGTTCATCCATGTTGTCACAATTGACAGAATTTCTTTTTTTTAATGGTTGAATAATATTCCATTACACACACACACACACACACACATTTCATAAATATATACATCTCACATTTTCTTTATTCATCCATGGATAGCCATTTAGGTTATTTCTATGTCTTGGCTATTGTAAATAATGCTGCAATGAACATAGATAGGGGTGCAGATAACTCTTCAAGATAGTTATTTCCTGGGGCGCCTGAGTGGCTCAGTTGGTTAAAGCCTCTGCCTTCGGCTCACGTCATGATCTCTGGGTCCTGGGATTGAGCTCCGCATCGGGCTCTCCGCTCAGCAAGGAGCCTGCTTCCCTCTTTCTCTCTGCCTGCCTCTCTGCCTACTTGTGATCTCTCTCTCTCTGTCAAATAAATAAATTAAAAAAAAAACTTAAAAAAAAAAAGGTAGTTATTTCCTTTACTTTGGATGTATACCCAGAAGTGAAATTGCCGGATCATATGGTATTTCTATTTTTAATTTTTTGAGGAACCTCCATACTGTTCTCCATAATGGTTGTACCAGTTTACATTCCCAGCAACAGTGTAAAATGGCTCCCTTTTCTTCACATTCTCACCAACACTTGTTATTTCTTGTTTTTTATTGTTGTTTTGTTTTGTTTTGATAAAAGCTATTCTAATAGATATGAGGTGATATATCATTGTGGTTTTGATTTGCATTTCCCTGATGATTATTGATATTGAGCATCCTTTCATGTTCCTGTTGGCCATTTTGTGTGTCTTTTTTGGAAATATGTCTATTCAGGTCCATTGCCCATTTTCAAATTGTATTGTTTGGGTTTTTTTATCTTTTTGTTTTTTGATTTTGGGTTGTATGAGTTCTTATATATTTTGGTATTAATCCCTTATTGGATGTGTGGTTTGCAAATGTTTTCTCCCATTCTATAAGTTGCCTTTTCATTTTCTTGATCACTTCTTTTGCTGAATAGAAGCTTTTTAGTTTGATGTAGTTCCACGTGTTGATTTTTGCTTTTGTTACTTATACTTTTGGTGTTATATCCATAAAATCATTGCCAAGACCAATGTCAAGGAAATTTGTTCCTGTGTTTTCTTCTAGGAGTTTTATGGTTTCAGGTCTTACATTGAAGTCTTTAATCCATTTTGAGTTAATTTTTGTGTGCAGTGTAGATATGGGTCCAATTTCATTCTTTTGCATGTGAATATCCAGTTTTTCCAGCACCATTTATTGAAGAGATTGTCTTCTTCACAGGTATTCTTGGCTCCATTGTCAAGTATTAGTTGATTGTATATGCATGAGTTTATTTCTGGACATTCAATACTATTGGTCTACTGTCCTTATGCCAATGCCATACTGTTTTGATTACTGCAGCTTTGTAAAAAAGTTTGAAATCAGGAAGTGTGATGCCTTTCAACTTTGCCTTTCTTTCCCAGGATTGCTTTGGTTATTCAGGTCTTTTGTGGTTCCATGTAAATTTTAGGATTGTTTGTTCTCTTTCCGTAAAAAAAAAAAAAAAATGCTATTAGAATCTTGATAGGGATTATATTGAATCTAGAGATTACTTAGGGTAGTATGGACTTTTTAACAGCCTTAATTCTTATAGTCCATGAACATGGGATATCTTTCCACTTATTTGTCATCAATTTCTTTTATCAATATTTTACACTTTTCATTGTTTAGATCTTTTATCTCCTTGGTTAGATTTATTCCTATGCATTTTATTGTTTATTATTAATATTATTTTTATTATGTTCAATAGTTCCCAGCTATTACTCTGTTGCTGTTTATCTCTCCTTTTAGTTCTGTGAGTATTTGCTTTATATAGTTATGTGCTTCAATGTTGGGTGCATAAATATTTACAATTCTTATATCTTTGTGGTAGATTGACCCCTTTTACCATTATATAATTGCTTTCTTTGTCTCTTTTGATGATTTTTAACTTAAAGCTGCTGCTGCTTTTTTGGTTATCAATTGCTTAATATATCTTTTTCCATCCCTTCACTCTCAGTCTATGTGTATCCTTGAAACTAAAGTGAGTTTCTTGTAGGCAGCATATTGTTGGATCTTATGTTTTATCCATTTAGCTACTCTAGTCTTTTGATGGGAGAATTTAATCCAGTTATGTTTAAAGTAATTAATGATGTAAAGACTTACTGTTGCCATTTTGTTCTTTGCTTTCTGTTTTGTACCTTCTTTGTTCCTTGCTTCTTCTCTTGCTGTCTTCCTTTGTGATTTGATGACTTTTTGTAGTAGTGTGCTTTAACTCCTTTTGTTTCCTTTTGTTATCTATTTTAAAATGATAACAACTTCAATAGCATATGGAAACCTTATACTTTAACATCTCTTCTCCTTTGCATTTTAAGTTACTGATGTTATAGTTTATATCTTTTTTATATTATCTATCCAATAACAAATTATTATGTTTTTTAGACACATCTATTTTTTAACCTTTAAACTAGAGTTGCAAATGAATTACACACTACCAATACAATATTAGAGAATCTGACTTTGATTATATATTTACTATTACCAGTGAGTATTACACATTCATGTGTATTTGTGATATTAATTAGCATCCTTTTATTTCCACTGCCCACCAAGCCCCTGGCCACACAGGGCCACCAGCTCGGCTCTGCAGATAAGCACAGCCACTACCTAGAATCTCTGCTGGGGCACAGTTGCAAAGAGAAATGTGGTCTGCCAGAATTGAGCACTGGTTACTATAAACCCCGTCTACCTTCTCTGCTTCTGATTCTCAGGGGTAAAGCCCTGCAGAGTTCCTGTGACCCTTGTGAGGCAACATCCAAATGGGCCTCCTGGGAAGGACCTGAAATGCTGAAGGAGCTAGATGTCCACTTTGGGCTCTTTTTTCCTCCCACCGTAGAAACCATAGGCCCTGGGGGCCCCTCTTGGTATAGCGCTGTGCTGGCATGGGAAGGTGCAATGCAGTCAGAGTGTAGCCACTCATCTTAACCTTTCTAAGGTCATCCTTCTCAGTCTTTGTTTTCCAGGGGGTGCTTCAGCCTCATCCCTGGGTTCTGAGATTTTCACATTACTGTCTTTATGGATATTTGCCAGTTGGTCTTACGAAGGGGACTAAAGTCGGGAATGACCTATGTCACCATCTTGAGCCATATATTTCTGATTTTCAGTTCCGTGCCGCTACCAAATTGCTGAAGCTCTTCAAAAAAATTCTTCAAAAGAATTCCTTCCCCATATGTAACTCTTTTTTTTTTTT
>CM052886.1:45785874-45827687 GCA_028534135.1 Potos flavus | reverse complement strand
AAAAAAACTCTCTAAGATGGTTTATATCCATTAGTAAAGGGTCATGATTTCTACTCTGTATGTGTGATGTCACCAAAACACTAATTAAGCCCCAGAATGTCTGAATAAAATGTATCCTGTCCTTCTCCAGAAATAAAAAGGGATTGAGACTATCTTGACTTTCTTAACCATTGTGTTTTACTGTGTATAGTTGTGCTAGAAATTTGTTACTTAATGTTAAAATAAAGTCAACCCACACTGTACATCAAAGTAATATTTCTTTGAAAATAAAACGTTGAGGCTTATTTCAAAAGATGAATAGCTAAATTGATAGTTCCTTTATGATTTGGTTAGAAAACAGGAAAATAAATTGACTACAGTTAATATGTTAGATACATTTATTTTTAATAATAGAATAGAGCTAGGAAAAACACTCTGATAATCTCAGAAGAATCAGTAAACTTATAATAGAAAAAGAGCAAAATGTAATTTTAGCTATCTTTTTGGGAACTCTAAATAAAATTGCTAGCATACCTCAGATATATTATGCATTTGGTTCCAGACCACTTCAATAAAACAAATATTGCAATGAAGCAATGCAAATGAATTTTGTGTTTCCTAGTGCATATAAAAATTATGTTTACATTACAGTGTAGTCTATTATGCGTGCGATAGCATCATGTCTACAAAAATAATATATAGACCTTAACTTAAAAATACTTTATTGCTAAAAAATGCTAACCTTTTAGCAAGTCATAATCTTTTTGCTGGTGGAGGGTCTTGTCTGGATGTTGATGGCTGCTGACGGATAAGGGTATGGTTGCTGAAGACTAGGGCTGCCCTGGCAATTTCTTAAAATAAGACAACAATGAAGTTTTGCCACATCGATGGACTCTTCCTTTCATGAATGATTTCTCTGTAGCATGAGATGGTGTTTGACACCATTTTAGCCACAGTAGAACTTTCAGAATCGGAGTCAGACCTCTCAAATCCTGATGCTGCTTTATCAGCTAGGTTTATGTCATATTCCGAATCCTTTGTTGGCATTTCAGCAGTCTTGACAGCATCTGCACCAGGAGTAGATTCCATCTCAGGAAGCCACTTTCTTTGCTCAACCATCAGAAGCAGCTCCTCATGAGATTAACCTTTTCTCATGAGATTGCAGCAATTCAGTCCCATCTGCAGGCACCACCTCTAATTCTAGATCGCTTGCTGTTTCTACCACATCTGTAGTTACTTCTCCCATTGAGCCCCTCAGAGTCATCCTTGAGGGTTGCTTCCAAACTTTTGTTAATGTTGATATTGTATTGTACATTTCCATTGTAACTAGCCTTTAAGAAACTTGTCAAGAGACGCCTGGGTGGCTCAGTTGGTTAAGCATCTGACTTGGGCTCAGGTCATGATCTCTGGGTCCTGGGGTGGAGCCCCACATCATTGGGCTCCCTGCTCAGTGGGGAGCCTGCTTCTTCCTCTCCCTCTGCCCCTCTCTCCTATTTGTGTGCTTCCACATGTGCACACACCATCTCTCTCTCAAATAAATAAAATCTTAAAAAAAAAATGAAACTTGTTAAGTTATAGTGCAGTATCGAAGAAAAATATTCACAATTATCTGGAATGATTATTAAAATACTCCTTTATTTTCTAACTACACATCTCTGTGAGGTCAGAGTTTCTTTCTTTTTTTTTTTATTATGTTCAGTTAGCCAGTGTATAGTACATCATTAGTTTTTCATGTAGTGTTCAGTGATTTATTAGTTGTGTATAACACCCAGTGCTCATCACAACACGTGCCCTCCTTTATATCCATCACCCTGCTATCCCATTCTCCCACCCCCTTCCCTTCTGTAACCCTCAGTTTGGTTCCCAGAGTCCAGGGTCTTTCATGGTTTGTCTCCCTCTTTAGATTTCCCTTCCTTCCCCTATGGTCCTCTGTGCTGTTGCTTGCTTATGTTCTACATATGAGTGAAACCATATGATAATTGTCTTTCTCTGCTTGACTTACTTCACTTAGCATAATCCCCTCCAGTTCTATCCATGTCGACGCAAATGGTGGGTATTCATCCTTTCTGATGGCTGAGTAATATTCCATTGTATATATGGACCACATCTTCTTTATCCATTCCATCTTGGCTCTTTCCACAGCTTGGCTATTGTGGACATTGTGGACATTGCTGCTATGAACATTAGGGTGCATGTGCCCCTTCTTTTCACTACATCTGTATCTTGATACAGAGTTTCTTCATGTACTCAACCAAAACAGCATATCATGACAGATTCAGCCAGACACAGATTTAAGAATTCAGTTGTTTTGTATTAAGACATTAAAGAAATCGTGAACATGTCAAACATTACTTCTTTGTCACTAATTTTCTTTTGTTTTGGAAAATGTAGTTATTTTTCATTAAAACATATTATGTTAACATTTATCGGGTTTACTATTGTTATTTTTAAATGAATGAATATTTTTTAATTTCTTAGTTTTAATTTCCCATATGGTAAATATCAGTAGATGTAACCCATATAAACCAAAGCTATTGGGGTCCTTAGGAATGGTTTTAAGAGCGTAAAGGGGTCCTGAGATGAAAAAATTTGAGAACCTAACGGCATAGAATGTTTGACCATTTATGTCAGTGTGAAGCACCAAGGCAAACAAATCATTTCTACGTGACAGCCTTGCTCAGTCCTTGCCAACAAAATGAGATCCCTGATTGGCTGAAGAAATGTGTATTTTCTGTATTTTTATTGTTTCAGAAATCAAGGAAGCAAAGCTTCTCTTTTTAATGGTTTCTATCAAAAAATGGTTTGAACCTCTTAGGATACTTTCAGCTCCAAAGAACAGAACACCTAACTTAGCTGGTTTAAATGATAAGGCGATTTATAATTTCATGTCACTGAAGGATTACAGATAGGGCAGACTCCAGAGTTGGTTGGTTGAGGAGAAGCGCCAGTTTTTTTCCATCTCTCTGCTCTCCCTTCCTCAGTGTCACCTTATCCTCAAAGTGGCAGCAAGATGGCCCCAACAGGTCCAGGTTCCGCCATCAGACATGCTGGTGCCAAAGGGAGAAGAGGGACATTTTCCCTGCATCTCCTCCTTAGCAGCAGGGAACTCCCGAACCCGATTAGCAGACTTTTCCTCATGCCTCAGTGGCCATTAAGTCTATGCCTATTCTGATTACTAGTAGCAGACTTATTAACCCTAACATGAATTGGAGGACAACCAGTAGAATACCCCTTTATTACCATCAGTCAACTAGCCTCAAACCTCTACTTTACAATTCTCCTAGTTCTAATACCCACCATCAGCATCATCGAAAATAACCTTTTAAAATGAAAAGTCTTTGTAGTATGTTAATTACTTTGGTCTTGTAAACCAAAAATGGAGGGCAGTCACCTCCCCAAGACTTCAAGGAAGAAGCAATAGCCCCACCATCAGCACCCAAAGCTGACATTCTAATTAAACTATTCCCTGATATCACCCCACCCATTTATTCAATTCACATATAACACTATCTCTAATGTGCTATCACAGTATGTACAAATCTCCTCCCCAACACTCCATGTATAACGTACATCCAATGCTCTTCCACAACCATCCCAATACAGTGCCCTATGTACGTTGTGCGTTAATGGCGTGCCCCATACATATAAGCATGTACATATTATGATTGATTTTACATAAATGCATTCCATCTAGATCATGAGCTTGATCACCAGGCCTCGAGAAACCAGCAACCCTTGTCCAATTGTGTACCACTTCTCGCTCCGGGCCCATAACATGTAGGGTTTCTATACTGAAACTATACCTGGCATCTGGTCCTTACTTCAGGACCATGACAGTCCTAAAATCCAATCCTATTAGCCCCTCAAATGGGACATCCTGATAGACTAATGACTAATCAGCCTATGATCACCCAGGATTGGATCACATCCAGTCCTTAACTGTGTCACTGCCAAGGGCTGTAGGCTTACTGTGTTGGTTAAAATAATCATTTTTGGGGAGCAGGATATGAGGAAGTCATCTACAATGAGTTAGTTACTCAAAACAAAACAAAAAAAAAAAACAAAACATCCTTTGGGCCTATTCAATTAACTGGAAATTCATTTGCACAGATGCCCAGTAAGAGAGGCAGCATGAATCTGGGGAAAGTGTTCTAAGCCTGAGAACCAGGAGGCCTGGGGTCTGGTCCCGCATCTGACACTCTTGGCATCTGAATCCCCTGTCACGGCCTTCCTTCCTCATCTGTCAAGGGAGGGTTCGGACTAGAGCACTAGTTCCGAGACCCTCTGGTTCACTGGTTCCTTCATTCACTCCCTCACTCTTTCCTTCAGTAGTATTTCTAGAGTGCTTACTCTATTCCGGAAGTCACGGGGTACAGACATGCACCAGATTGTCGCCTGTTTAACCACAACCATCTGTTCTTCCTCCCGCACTACACACACAATGAGAGCCCAGAGGGGAGTCATATCCAAACTGGTTTTTTTCTCATAGAATAAATTGTTTAATGCCCTTGGCAAAGAGCCCATGCCACAAAGCTCATTAGCGAATAGTGACATCACGAGAGTTCTCTCTCCTCTTATTAAAATGTAAAGTCTATTCAGAAATGAGAACAGAGAGCCAGTCATTTTTTTTTTTTAGATTTATTTATTTATTTATTTATTTGACAGAGAAGAGAGAGATCACAAGTAGGCAGAGAGGCAGGCAGAGAGAGAGAGGGAAGCAGGCTCCCTCCTGAGCAGAGAGCCCGATGCAGGGCTCGATCCCAGGACACTGAGATCATGACCTGAGCCGAAGGCAGAGGCTTTAACCCACTGAGCCACCCAGGTGCCCCACCACAGTCATATTTTGTCTTCGTCTCAGAGAAGCTGCTCCTGGGCCTGGCTGGCTGTGATTGCTGCGGTTCCCTCGGTCTCTGGAAGGCTGTGCAGCGGGGAGTGGGTGTTCAGAGAACAGAAGGACAGTCATGAGAAATGAGACTGTGTTCTCCGAATACTCAAGGGCACGCTTACGTTTTATTTTTCAGATAAGATGTCAGAAAGGTTTTACGGTTTTAAACCAAGTTGCTAAAATTTTGCAGGCCTTTCTCAGACACTGCGTTGGTCCGTTTTTCATGTCACATGAAGTGTTGAGATAGCTGCGAGTATTTATCTGGGAGAAGAGAATTCGGAGTCATGTGATCACTCCCTCAAGTGATATTTGAGTCGCTGTCAGGTGAAGCAGGGCTTTTTTAAGTTGCTTTAGGGGCTAATATAAGTGGAATGTAGAAGGAAGAAGCTCTAGGGTCACCATAGAGAAAATCTTCCCAACACATAGAGCTCTCAGCAATGACATGGAAATAGTCCATTATGAAAAGTCATGAGTTCTGCAATCACTGAGAGCGCTCAGGCAGAGGCTGGATAACTTTCTGCCAACCATGTTGTGAAGAGGTTCATTTGATCTGAGTGCAGGCAACATGACTTGTAAGGAAGATCGTCTTTTATTTTTTTATTTTTATTTTTTTTAATTTTATTTATTTATTTGTCAGAGAGAGAGTGAGAGAGAGATCACAAGTAGGCAGAGAGGCAGGCAGAGGCAGAGGGAGAAGCAGGCTCCCCGCCGAGCAAGAAGCCCGATGTGGGACTTGATCCCAGGACCCTGGGATCATGACCTGAGCCGAAGGCAGAGGCTTAACCAACTGAGCCACCCAGGCGTCCCGAAAGGTCGTCTTTTAGATTCTGTAATTGTTATCATAGCTGTGAGACCTGTGATGGCTTGAGATCAGTAGCAGTTTGAAACAGAAAGCAGGTGATTCATTTACTCACCAACTATTTATTAAGCACCTACTATGTGTTAGGCACTATTCTAGACACTGGAAATACAGTAAAGAACAAGAATGCCAAGACACTCAGGCACTTGTGTTCTGGGGTAGGCAGACAAGCACTGAACGAATAAATGAATAAGTAAGACCATTTCCTATTAGGACATATGCTCTGAAGAACACAAGCCAGCATGATGGGAGAGAAAGATTGGAGCAGGTAAGGGTGTAGATCTGTTTTAGATTAGGTTTTGAGGGCAAGTCTCTTGGAGGAATTAACCCATGAGCGGAGACTGGAATGCAGACGAGGCATCTGCCCTGGGATGACTGGGGAAGAAAGTTTGAAGCAGAGAGGTCATGCATGGAAGAGCAGGGTAGGGACAAGCTTGGCGGGTTTGAGAAGCAGGCAGAAGGCAGAGTGAGAGGCCAGAGGGATGTGTATGGGAGGGAGTGGGCAGGGGTAGGGGCCAGATCTCACAGGAGCTCCCACGAGAGCTTAGCGTCCCTCTATCCAGTGGGAAGCCATTGCAAGGTTTTCGGTAGAGTGGCGTGCTCCAGTTCACACCTGTAAAAGATGACCGTGCTTTCTTTCTGGAGGGTGAATTGTAGGGGGCAAGGATACAGGCAAAGAGGAAAAAAGGAAACTCAAGAGAAATGTGGTTTCACAGAAGCCAAGACAAGAAAATGTCTCAAGAAGGAGGGAGTGGGCAGCAGTGTTGAAGACAGAAAAATCAGCAGGAAAGTTATCGATGGCCTTGATGAGCAAATGTTTTTGGATGGTAGCTTTGCAAACCCACTTAGAGTGAGTTTAGGGAAAAATGGGGAGTGAGTAAGAGAACATGGGGAATAGAAACCATTATTTCAAAAAATGCTGTGAAGGAGTGCACAGAAATAGGAACATATCTGGAGGGGAATGTGAAATCAAGGGATTGTTTCTTAGATCAAGTTATTCCAGCAGCTTCTCTGTGTGCTGATGGAAGGGGGTCTACAGAGAGGCAGGTATTAGGGACGCTAGAGAAAGAGGGGTGATTGCAAGAGAGAGATCCTTTCAGGGCATTGTGTTTTATATTTTTACTGAAATCCATAGTTTCATTATCTTTGATATTGATTAGTTTATTGGGCTATTCTTATATTAAATTGAACCATATGGAATTAGCAATATTCACCTACAATTTTTGACCTACAAAAATTACCGTCATGTAATTCTGCCTATAGTAGAATTAGAATTTTCTCCCTTAGACACTTAACATTTCTGTCATAGGTCTTTATAATTTATGTACATTTTTTAATATGGAAACAATCTCAAACTTACCTAAAAGTTGCAATTACGGAAGAACATCCCCCTCCCAAACCATTTGAGAGTAAGTTTCAGGCCTGATATTCTCTCTCTCTTAGCATTTGATTGGATATTTCCTATAAATAAGAAAATTCTCCAACAAAATCACAATTTACAATCTAGTAAATTCAGGAAATGAACATCGATACATGGCTACCAACTAACCCCCTGGCCCCATTCAAGTTTTTGCCAGCTGTCCCAGTAATGTCCTTAATCCCAAAAGGATCTGGTTTCCCATCTCACGTTGCATTTAGTTGTCATGTTGCTTTGATCCCTCTCACTCTGGAACACTTTCCCATTCTTCCTTGATTTTCATGACCTTGACACTTTGATGGATACAGGCCAATTATTTTGTAGAATAGCCGAAGATTTGGGTTTGTCATGATTATCTTTAGGTTATGAACCTTCGGCAGTGTGATAGTCAACTTTCAAATTGGTCCCACCTCGTATTATCCCCGCCCTTACGCAATCTCTGCCACCCGGTACCAGGGTTGATCTTTGTGACCCAGAGCATATAGCAGAAGTGATTAAGTTACGATGTGATCTCTTGAATCACGTGCTGTATGTGAAGCAAGCCTCCCTGTCATGAGCAGCCCTATGCATAGGCCTACATGGCCACTGAAGCATCTGGCCAACAGCTAGTGAGAAACGGAGGCCTGCCAACAATGTTGAGTGAGCTTGGAAGTGGATTCTCCAGCCCTGGTTAAACCTTGAGTTGACTGCCACCCTGGCCGACTATTTGAC
This sequence comes from Potos flavus, assembly GCA_028534135.1. Lineage (NCBI taxonomy): Eukaryota > Metazoa > Chordata > Mammalia > Carnivora > Procyonidae > Potos > Potos flavus. The sequence continues at coordinate 45,819,836 of CM052886.1, read as the reverse complement.
TTCAACCACAATCACCTGACCCCCAGAAACTAGGACATAATAAATGTTTGTTGACTGAAGGTATAAAATAAATACATGCAGGAATATCACAAAAGTGATGGTGCATTCTTTCCATTGCATCCTATCAGGTGGCACACAATTTCAATTTGTCCCACTTCTAAGGATCTTTATTTCCATCCTTTGGTTAAAAGTGGTATCTTCTGGGCTTTTCCCCCATGAAGTTGGTCTTTTTTCTTTTAATCGATGAATATTTTGTGGGAAATACTTTGAAACTCTGTAAATATCCTGTTCTTTATCAAACTTACAACTTTTTCAGTTGTTTCTCTTTCTATGAGGTCTTGGCTTCCTGTTTTATTAAATGGGATGCAATCTGTTACTGTCCTTATTTATTTTGATGCTCAAATTGTCCCAAGTTTCACCTGAGCCCCTTCAACCTGGCTCCTGTGTTCTTTGGACATGTCCTCATCATTCTTTGAACACTTCCCTTGATTTCTGGCACAAGATGTTCTAAGCTCATCATGTTCTTTGCCTGCCCAAGCCCTGAGATCAGTCATTTCTCCAAGGATCCCTGGTTCTTTTTAGTGGAAAATGGTACAAAAACCAGGATCTAGGCACTAGGCGTGCCTTACTATTGAGGTGTTGCTGCTCCCAGGCCCACTCAAAAGACATGCACACATTTGCATTATGTATCTACGTAAATATGCATAGACATACATGTAAATATAGACATGTGCACAAATATACATATATGTATATACAAGTATATACTACATATATGTTTTATATATTACATAAGTGTATATATTTATAAATATAGTAAACTTAAACATACGTATATTTAAATCTCTAAGTTCATATTGATACCTCTAATTGTAGGGTATCCAGGGTTTCTATCCTTCTCACCCTTTCCATATTAGTGACCTCTTTCTTCAACAGTGAGAAATTGACTCCTGTTACCCTTATTATGTTTATTTACATGATTTATCCCTCAATATAATCAGTCTCCCATCACCCTTACATCTACCCCTTTCCCCAGTGGACACCCTCCTTTTGGGCTCTGACTTCCATTGCAGTGGTACCCACCTTCATGAATGGCCTCCCCAACCCCCTGGGCCCCAGGCCACCCCTCCCCATAGATACCCGTACCTGCCTCTCCCTGCTCAGGTCCTGACATACCACCTCAAGCTGCCCCTACACGTGTATACCCTCCTCACCCACTCAGGCCTTAACTCCCCTCAACCTGCCATTTATAGAGACGCCCCTCCTTACCCTGCTCGGGCTCTGATTCCCCACTTCGAGCCTTCTCTCCCAGTGTGGATGCCCTCTTCACCCCACTTGGGCTCAGACACCCACAGGCTGTTACAGGCTGCCTCTCCTTGCTCTTCCCCTATCTAATGGCTTTAGAGCTGACTTGTTCAGGGGAGGAAGGGGAAGAGCAGGGCTTTATGATTTTATAAAAGATGTCATTCTGAAAGGGCCATTCTCTCCCTCCATAGCTGAATTGTGAATTTCTTCTGTAGTGCTAGGTTCCAAATTTCTGATGACCCCCAGAATATCTTGGGAAACTTGTTGGAATACAAATCCCAAAGCAAACAAAAGACAACAATAAAAATGGAACAACCAAAATGTCCCTAGAAAATGGTTAAATAGATTAGGGGGAGGCATTTACTTTTCATTTTTGGTCTTTTGGTTACTCTTTAAATTTTCTACATACAGATTTTTATGTGTATTAATAATACTAACAGACTATGGGCAATGCTTTATAATTTTCTATATGGAAGCCATAATTTTCATTATTAGTATTTTTTAAAGATATACAAAATACAGAAGTTAAGACCCTATTGGTAGAGATTCTGATTCAGTACATCTGGGCGAGGGCTGGGAATCTGTGCTCTCTAAATTTCTCCACTTGAATGTAATGATCAGCCAGGTTGGGGAGCCCCTGCTCCGTAGGAGTTTCCCAAGCAGCTGCCCACGTGTCCACTGGGCAGCACACCCCAACATTCCATCACAGGTGAACATTGACAGAGACGAAGTCATAGGAGTCTTTCTGGAAACTCAGGACTGTTAGGTTTTGTTTTGAAGGCTCATGATCCATCTGATACCTCTTTGCAAAGGACCATTTTCTCTGATTCTCTTTGTTAGTAAAGTGAGGGACAACTCTGAAAAGAAGCAGGCTAAGTACTCTTCAAAACTAACAAGGCCATCAAAGACAAGGAAAATCAACTGTCACCGCCAAGAAGAAACCAAGGTGACATGACTAAATGTAATGGATCTTGAATGGGACCCTGGACAAGAAAAAGGACACGTCTGGACTTTAGCTAATAATAATGTGTCAATATCAGTTCATTAATGGCAACAGATGTCCCAGACTCATGGAAGGTGTGAATGATCAGGGAAACTGGGTGTGGCTATATGGGAACTCTCTGTACTCTGCACAATGATTCTACAAGTCTCAAGAGGTTCTAAAATAAAAAGTTTATTAGAAAAAAGATGCAGGATACAAGAGATGTAATGATGCGATGTAGCAAACTCAATGGTAGCATTTGGTAAATCGAAAGGTAGATATATCCGAATGGGCATGAAGAATGTAAGTTGGGTGTCATCACCTCTGAGAGGGAGAAAAGATACATGACCATTTCTGTTACCCATTGGCCTGAGTTTTCAGGAGGGATGGGCCACTGCTGCTGCTGTTCCAGGAAATTTGAGGACCGAAGGGACAGAATGTTCCCAGAGGTCACTGTGTAATGTCGGATGGGTGACCGGTTGCCCCTGGGGAGAGTTCAGGCCTGCATAAGGCAGGGAAGGGCTGCCTCTTAGAGGTGCTGTTACGTTCTTTGCCCTTTGAGAACAGCTGTTACATGGTTCATGTGCACCCTACCCTTTGGTGTCAGGACAGCCCCAGTGCTGTGCAGGAGAACTAGCCCCTCTTGCCTGTGGCGCAAAGCCAAGTGTGCTCTCATTATACAACAGCTGAAATGTTCAACTTATAGCCTGCAAAACAATGCAGCCAAATATCACGGGCTTCTCGTCTGGTGTTTGTCATAAAACAGAGCTGAAATAGAGGGGAAACTGCATTTCTTTTTGTACTAAGATAGATAACGTGTCCTCCAAACGGAAGGGAAACCGTACAGTTTATAAATTGCATCCTAAATTGGAAGCCTTTTACATATTTTAGATCTGAAAATCATCCCGTTTCATTTCTCTAAACCCATTGTTTTAGAAACATAAATGACTTTTATTTGACAGTTCTCAGAGAGAATGTGCAGTGTCGTTGTGCTACACATGGACAAATGAAAATATCAATGGATGTGGCCGAAACGTAGAAAGTACCAGCGCTGCCGCTCATCAATGTGCTTGTTGTAGACTGTCCCTTCTGTCTCCTTGGGCAGCAAGCATTCCCATGCCCGAGTGCTGAAAGTATCCCCTTCCTGCAAGGACCATCTGGGAACAGCGCTCACCTGGGAAGGCTGGCTGCCTGCCCCTTGGTAAAGCAAGAGAGAGCCAGAGCTGTTTGCTTTTCGTTCTGCAACAAAAAGCTATTCTGCTGGTCAGAGATCAATTGCAAAAAACATAATCCATTCTAGGTCAATGAAACCGGAAGTGATTTATTATAGGGTTTGAAGTGACTTTCAGAATCACTGGAGGGCTGAAGGGAAAAACTCTAGACCGAGCTTTTAGGAACAACACACCTCAGAGTGGCTTCTGCATTTGCCCTAGTCAGGAAGCTGTCCCAAGTAGCTGCTGGGTGTGACACCAGCCACTTCAGCTCTCACCAGGAAGCTGCCATCGCTGCAGCCAACTCAAGAACGTGTTGGCTTTGCGGCAGCCTGTTGAACGGATACCCAATAGCTCACTTCTTTCCGTATGACTCGGTTCTCAGTCAAAGCCTCCCGTGAGTGCAAGTGCTGAGTAGAACCTAAACCACATTTTGAACCTGAATTGCAAGGGAGTCTGGGATTTTTTTTTTTTTTTTTTTTTTCACTTTTCGGCTCCTACTAGAAGGGTAGTTCAGGAAGACATTGGGGCAAAAACGCTGTTATCTGTCACAGTCTACCCCTCCAGCCACCCAGGTATCTGTGCCTACTCCTGTGCTATCAGTGGAACCCACTCCCTCCCCCAATGCCCACCATCTCTAGGTTCTGTGCAGCCATCTTCATCAGGTCCAGAAGAGGCTTCTCATAATCTACTGACCTATATACAAAAAGACGACCTGTCTACTCCCAATATACAATGGTTGCAAAGGAAACTAAAATCTCAGAAAGGGAGAAAATAGGAAACATATGACTGCCATTTGCATTCGCGGCCGTCACTCCCGTTAGGCAAGAACGGTGAAGGCACCCTGCTCAGATAGTGGGGAAAGGTCCTCGGGCAGCCGTCCAGAAGGACCGCCTTGTCCGTTAAGCCCCGCGGCCCAAATCTAACTGGTATACTAGCCATCTCCCACCCACCACAATAAAAGAATAGCTGATTTTCCTAACTCTGCTTGGACCGCTGCCTCTCTGGAGGCCCAGCCTCGTCAGCCAGGTGCAGGTGAACCACAAGACCAAGGGCTCCACCGCCTTCTGCCTACGTCCCCTGAGTCTCTGAATCGCTGAACAGCTGCCACATCTGGACGTCTGCAGTGCACAGCTGTCTCGGAGGAGAGCAAGTCCTGACCCACTAGGAGCGGGAATCTAGCTGGAGAAGACTTCCCCCCAGAGCAGCCCTGGATGGGCAGAGCTGTCGTGACAGGATCTCTGCCTCGGCAGCAAGGACAGGATAGCCACACAGGCAGTGATGCATCAAATTTAGGGATCAGCTTTGGAGATAGATGAAAAATATTCTTTTAAAAATAGCTATACCCAGGGGTGTCTGGGTGACTCCGTTGGTTAAGTGTCTGACTCTTGATTTTGGCTCAGGTCATGATCTCGGGATCCTGAGATTCAGCCCCGCATCAGACTCCCCCGCCCTGGGCGTGGAGCCTGCTTAAGATTCTCTCCCTCTCTAAAAATACAGCTATGCCCAGTTGGTTCTGGGAAGAAGACAGCAACAACATAGTTTTAAACTCTGAATCCTCACATAAAACCGAACAACCAGGTAGCAAAACCAAATACCTGTAGGCATTTGCCTCAAAACTTTGTGAGGAGATATCCCCACAGATCCCTACATACAAGCAGGCAGTGGTGGTAAGGGCCACCTGACATGCTTTATGTCAGTGTTTGTACAAGAGGGAGGAGCAGGGACGGAACCACAGGGTATCCAACACACGTGAATAGCGAATGGGAATGCATGGAGATCACTGCAGGCCAGTTGGAGCACAGCAGCTGAAACTGGGAGGGCTTTTACCTGATTTGGGACCAGCTGAGTGTGGGGGCTTCTGGGCGGATTCTGAAAGGAGCTGGGCCAGTCTGGGCCACATAAATGAAACCAAACCACCAAAGCCCCCTTCCAGGTCAGGGGACCCATCTGACTCCCCATGGAGTCAAAATTGAGCAGGACAATGACAGTAGACATGAAGGAAAGAGAAAAGCAGAGAAAGGGGAGAGGTGCAGGACATCTCGGAAAGCAGTGTACCACGGTTTTGAACATTTCACAAAAACAAACCAAGAGGGAGTTCTGTCAAGTCAGTCGGACTTTCCTGAGCTACACCTTCTAAAGGTTCAGGAAAACTCATTTGGCATAATGAGCATCAGAAAAGCATCAAGATCCAACGCCATATAAAGTGATGAGAACAGAAGAGACAGAGCAGGCCCGTTTCCCTGCAGACCGTGAAAGCATGCCAGGAAGACATCAGTAAAAGAGATCAAAACTGAAGCATGCTGTTTCAAAATGTGCTTAAAATACAGCACTTAAAAATGCAAAAAGAAATGAAAAAAAACCAAGATTTAAGAGAAAGTGTCAGATACTGGCAAGAGGAAAAGAAGATTTACTATAGATAATAGAAGTCTTGAAGAAGAAAAATAAAGCAAGGGAACAAAAAAAAATACCAGGGGCACCTGGGCGGCTCAGTCAGTTAAGCGTCCGACTCTTGTTTTTGGCTCGCATCATGATCTCAGGGTCATGGGATCAAGCCCCGTGTGGGGCTCTGCTCTCAGCAGGGAGTCTACTTGTCTCTCTCCCTCTCCCTCTCCCCGTCCTCACCCTCCACTTTCTCTCTCTCCAAAATAAACAAATCTTAGCAAAAAAATTACTAAAAACTGTAATGCCAAAAAACCTTCTGAAATAACTACTTAAAACTATATATTGAGAGAGCACACCACATACATGTGAATGGTGACCCAGAATGATACAGTATAGTAAGTAAACTAGGCCAGTTGGAGGGAAAAAAAAATCATTTAGATATCGAAACCAAAGGAAAGACTTGTAAGGGAAAAATAATTAGATCATCCTCAGACTTTTTACATGGAACTCTTTATAGCCCAAAAAAAAAAAAAAAAAAAGGAGTAATAGGGAAAGAAGTGTGAGCTGAGGGTATTATTTCCAAATCTTTTAAGTATGAAAGCAGAAGCAAACCGTTACAAGTAAGAACTCGGCATATTGTCCCCATGAAGCCTTCCTGTGGGATGTAGTACAGAAGGAACTTGAAACAATCAAAATGACTACAGAGGCAGTGACATAAAGACCACTGTGAGTTATAAACGTATAGAATCAAAATGGAGGTTAAAAGGGGGAGAGTATAGTATGTGAAAAAATGGGGAGATACTGTGGAGAGGACAGGCAGATAGAGTGTCTTCAGGAATCATATTGGTGGCAATAGTTAATTGTTATTCCAGTGCTGATGTAGGTTCAATATGGGATACATGAAATAATTATGGGCTGTTCTAATTCCGTCATCCTCTTTGTCCCTGCGAAGCAGGAAAAATGTGTAGGCACATGCGTGGCCCAGGAACAAGGAGAATCCGTGGTTCCCACTCTGTGGTCTTGAAATACCAATTTCTCCACTAAAAGGAACTAGAGCTCTGGGAGAAGTAGCTGATTCCAGGTCAGTGTGAGGAAATGGACAGAAGGATCCTGGAGCATCTTGTCAATCCAGATAGCAAGAAAGCTATTAAAGATTGCTGGGGTCATGTCAAGAGGACTTAGAAGTGAACTTGAAAAGACTCCCACTGGACAAAGATAGGATAATTTGAACTTCAATAATAATAATAATTGTAGTGGAATGGAACTCATCAAATATGTTTAAATCCTTGAGTTTAAAATTTAAAAAAAATCCTGATCACTTTGGAAGGACTATAGGGAACCATTTCATTATCCAGAAAACTGGAAAATAAAGGGAAAAAGAATCAAGCATATGACACTTTGAATCGTATGAATTATACCACTGGATAATCAAATAAGAGGTGAGGGAAAGCATCTTTAAAAAGAAAAAACAACAGTATTTCAACTAATTAATGAAAAAAGAAATAATTAGCATTGGCAATGCCCAGTGTTAGCAGATGTAGGCATTGAGCATTATTGGCTGTTAGCATCAGAAGAGAGAAACAACTTAGACAGTATGGCCCTCCTGATGAACCAGCACACCACCACCTCTGGACTTGCCAAAGCAAGTGAAGCAAATTCTCACCAAGCTTCCGGATGCACTTGCTGACTTGCAGAAATATAAAGGACAGAGGAACATTTTGAACTGCGTTATAAATATGGAGTCAGCAAAATCTAGGCTGAGAGAAACTCTACAACCTGGATTCTTCAACCGATGAATCGTAAGGAAAAGAAAGGAGAGAGAATCTGTAGATTAAAAAGCATATCCCGCTTTTGAAAATGGGCAAGATTAAACTAAAGTCTAGGGATGCACATTTGAATGAAAAGCTCGTTTTTAAAAGCGTGAGGAAGTGATTACTATACAAGTCGGGATAATAGCTACTATGGTTTTGACGGGAATGGGGCACATGGAAGGGGTTTAGCTGCCAAAATTTCTGTTTCTTGACCCAGGTGGTGTTCACGTTATAATATTTCTATGTGTCTGTTTTGTGTGGTTTCCTTATCTGTGTTTTATTTTGCAACAAAAATGTGAAATGCATCGATAATTCTGAAACACAGTAGTTTTTCCATGGTGAATATTGGGTAAGCATTGTTAATTTTTTATGTTTAATTGACATAAAAATTGCCTTTAAGGCAGAGATGTAATGTCACCAAAAACTTTACCCCGACAAACCTGTAACAGCCTCTAAGGCCCTTATGTATATTACATTGATTCTTTTCTATATAACAATATAAAAAGTCACATTTTAAGAGCAAGATGTTCCAACTCTATCTAAGATATAGTAAATGTTACAGTATGTTATCTAGATTTCCTGGCTCCATTGCCCCAGAGGTTCATCAGCTACACTTTTGTTCCATATCTGCACGTGGTAAATGTCCATAAAATAGACATGGTAAAAATGAGCTCACATGGGCTCATTTGAAGCATGTCGTTTTGTGGGGAGGGTTGAAATGTACAGATTGCCCTTTCCACAGCAGTGTGTTCAAAGAATATATATATGTATATAATGTATGTAAGCACAAATATATATTGTATTTTAGTGTATATGAGCATCAATCTATACTATATATAAATATCTATATATGTGGCATGTTTGTGTGGAAACATATGCTATTTCTTCATCTAGTGGATCTGATGAAAAATGACAAATGAGTCTTCCAAAGGAAGAGTTGAGCAGCCTTAGACGTGACGAATGCATACGGTGGAAGGCAAATGAGTGAGAAACACACCCAAGAAGGGTTTTGCTGTCCTTATGCTCTCTCCATTCCCCAAATGCCACCTACTCCTCTCCTGTCAAAATCTAAAAAGACCTCCTCTGCTGTGTGGAGTTGAGGTTGCTTAGTGCTGAGCCTTTGAAGGGCCTCACATACACTCCGAGCGGCGTGCATCTCTGGTGTGTGAGATTATACACTTTACGTCCCACCATCACAGATTATATTCTTCATTTCCTTCTTATCACCCCTTTTTGCTTCTGTGGTGAGTTGTTTAAAGACAGGCATTATTGTCCTCTTCTCCTTAATGAATTTTAACCTGCCTATGGGATTTCCAACCTCCCTTTCAGTGTCTCTGCTGGAGGAGAGCCCAATCATCTTGTTATAATAGCAACTATTAAAAGGATTTGGAAATGTTTGCACACAAAGAAATCGGATTTGTTCATTATTCTGTGACATGCTCGTTAGCTTTCAATGGCATAATAAGGCTGAAATAATTGGGCTTTGTTAGGGATCATATATTAGATTCACAGCATTTTTAAAAAAAGATTTATTTATTTGAGAGAGAGCGTGTGCGTGCACAAGCAAGGGGAGGGGCAGAGGGAGAGGAAGAGAAGCAGAGTCCCCGCTAAGCGTGGAACCCGACGTAGGGTTCGATCACCTGAGCCTGAGATCACAATCTGAGCCGAAATCAGGAGTCAGAGGCTTAACTGACTGAGCCACCCATGGGTCCCATAGATTCATAGCATTTTGTGTGTTAATATAGACTTGTTGTCTTTTAGTAGGAATAAGAAGGAAATTAATTTCTTTACCTTGATAATGTTTAGAATGTCATCAGCAGCTACTAACATGGTTCAGTTTCCCATTACATGGGTTAGCACTTGCCCCTCAAGCCCGTCACCTTCACTCCGTGGTATCACATGTATATACCCGAAGGCATGTGAAAGTATCCTAGAGGGGCAAGGCAGCAAATAACGAGTGCTTACCCATATTTCCAGTGTTGAAATTGGCATGACAGGTATGTGAACGTGAATATAGGCAGTGCCTGCTTTCTCGGATCCCAGAATAGAGGGGTGTATTTTGCCTTTTGTTTTATTAGCGGTGATTTGAAGATTGACACGTTCTTCTTGATTTCAGCCCATTTAGTAACTTTGTTAATCTGCCTGAGTCACTGTTTTCTCACGTCTAGAGGATAAGGACCCACTCCTACCTCACCGTTGTTTTTTGAGCACCTTTGATATTTTATCCCACTAGAAGGCACTCCAGCTTGCCGTCAGTTTCCTTGTTCACTTATGAATTATTCGAAGAAAGGAACTGAAGAGCAAGGCTTCTGATGGGAAACCCTAGCTTCCCTATCATCTCAGGTCATCCAAATCACAGTGAATTCAGGTTCTGAATTTAGAAACCCAATATTCTTTAACCAGACGTCATTCATTCATTCATTCATTCAATGAATAATTTTTGAGCACTTACCGTATGCCAGGTGCTCTTCTGGGCATTGGAGATAAAGAGGTGATCAAAATGGAGTTCATATTCCTAGTAAGTATGTAAATACATAAATAAAAGATCAGAGAGTGATAAATACCATACAGAAATATATTTGGGTAATGGGCTTAGAAAGAACTAAAATTACCCAGAATTTGTGAGGAAAAAATAATAGGGAAGAGGTTCAAAAACAATCTGTCCCATAGATCTTTCTGTGATGATGGAAATATTCTATATTTACATTGTGTCCAGCAGTGGCCATTCGCTGCATGTGACTATCAGACACATGAAATGTGACCCGTGCTACTGAGGAACTAATGTTAAATTTCATTTAATTTTAATTAAATTTAAATAGCCACATGTGGCTAATGGCCACCATATTGGACGAGTGCAGTTTGAGAGCTACATTTTTCTAATTTTTTTAGAAATTATTTTCTAAATATTTTTTCTATTCTATTATTTTCTATTTCTATTTAATTTAATATTATTTAATAATAATATTTAAATAATAATTTAATATTATATATAATTTACTATAATTATATTAAATTATATATTATATTATTATATAATGTAATTATATAATATTATATTATTATATATAATTATATATTATAATAATATAATATTAAATTACATAATATAATTTAATATAATTTAATATTATTAATGTTAATAATTTAATATTTCTATTATTTTCTAAAAGTAATTATAAGACCTACAGAAAGACAAATAAACTAATAATCAAGGACTGGTGCTTTTAAGGCATTTGCTAGGTTTTACTCCACTGAGACCAGAGCGTCTGAGCAACTTTGAACCTGCCCTTGTGATAATTTCTCTCGGAAAGCAGAGGAAATAATGAAAGAAATGACCTAATGATCAGTTATGACCAGCAAAGAATCATTCGGTGCTGTGAAAGAAACAGAAAACTGGGAGTTTGTGGTAGCAACAGAAGGGAAAGAGATTCTGTGACCAGAACCATCACTGAAATTTCTGGAAATGCCAAATGGGGTCTGATGTATGCCGAAATGCTAATCATAGGAAAAATAGAAGATTTTAACAGATGCACAAGAATCACATGTATAATATTGTTGAAATTATACAAATATTGTCCCGTTTTTCTATCACCAGCCACAAATTACCGGGACGTAACTCAATTCAGAAGACATTTCAGTCTGACCAATTAAATATTTCCTTAACCTATTTATTGAGTATTCGGTATGTGTTAGGAAAAAAGCCTCAATAGGAATTGAACTTTAAAAGGGACTCAGACATTAGTTCTGCATCCAAGGGTAAGATAGGATTATTATCAGACATGGTCACAATAACCGAGTGAGTAATACCACGTTTAAGAAAGAGCATAAAAGGACACCAATAAGCATGTTCTTTAAAAACATGTGGTGTGTCTTGGGAATTTCTGCCTGAAGCGTTTCTCTTCTGTGAATGGGAACTGCAATGAAGGCCAAGGGTCATGGGTCCTTGGTGTTTGAGCACACCGAGCAGTATGGGTTAAGCAGCCCATAAATGAACTGGCAAATATATTATTTTAAATAAGACTGTAACATTCCTTGAGGGGAAATACAGAGCTCTTCTTTGAAGATGGAACTAGGTTCTGTAGATAAAAAGAAATGAGCCTGCACATTTGTAATTATAATATTTTATCTCCAGAAATACTACTGGGAACTACTTGAACGAGGAGCAGGAGGTCTTATCCCTTTGGGGGCTGCGGGGAGAAGTTGAAAACAAAATTCCCTCTGTTTATGGTCAGGAGAGAAAAGTGGAACCATTTTTTCCGCCACAAAAGTGCAGTAATAAGCCATATTTCTCTACTGGAATGAGGAAAAGAGAGTAGTGTCACTATTTCCACATCATTTAGTGTTTAAATACTGGTCTTTTTTATCTAGAAACAGATGCCGTTTAAGCTAATAAAGACTGTTCCGTGTAGTATTGAAAGCATTACTGGGTTATCCATCTTTCTCCAATACCCTCAGAGACAAGGTGCTGACCAGCAGCCCCTTGTGAGGGTCTTGGATGTTTTTGTATTTCTTTCCCACCTTGGAAATGGGTAAGCTAATGGAGAAATCAGATATATCTCCTCATTAGGAAATGTTTGGTGCATCTAATATTACTTCTCAGATATTTACAATTAAATGTCGAATTATGATTCTTGATGGAGGGTTAGTGGTAGTATATCATTTGAGAAGAGAGTTTTTGTTTCAAAGTGTTCAATGCTGCTGACTGACCACAAGTAAGATCTTCTTTAGCATTTTAGATACATTTTGGTCTTCTTAGACTTCGGCAAGTGTCGGAATCACCAGGAGGCCCTTGCTAACTGTCTTAGTAGGTCTGGAGTAGGGCCTGAGAATTTATATTTCTAATAAGTTCCCAGGTGATGCTAATGCTCCTGGTCTAGGGGCCACACTTGGAGAACCACTGCCTTAAGACTGTGGGGAGCTCCTTGTCACTGGCTTCTTGACAACTGAGTAAAATGAAGAAACAAAAGTTTCTCTGTGACTCGATCTCTTCCTACTCATTTTTCTGATTATGCCAACAATATTGGGTATCTGTTAAGCGTCTTTCTGACCCCAATCCAGTAAAAAACATTCTAATATTACAACTTTGTTGTTTAACATAGACTTCGAATCTAGAAGAATAGAAAGGACAAGGGGGACAGTTGATGCATTTTCTGACTCCCTGTGTTATTGTTTTGAAACCATAGTGAGGTGGTGCTGGAATCCTAAACCCACCTTCCATTCAATCTGATGCTATTTCAGATTGGCGTCTGACTTTTCATATTTAGTTTCGGTAATGGTCTTCATTACTCTATGTGGCTGTGAGGCAGTTAACCAAGAAGTAGAGTGAGGACTCCTGGTTGACTTACTGGTCAGAAAGCAAAGGCCCTGGGAGGAGGTGGCTGGTCTCTGGGCCCATTTGAGGTTGCCCTGGCCCCACATCCACAGGCTTGTGCCCAGGCGCCATGACATTCCACATCCGGCCCACCTGCGTAGTCAGACGAGGCCTCTGAAGGATCAGATGATGCCTTGGTCACTTGGCATTTCCTCTTTCTAAACCCCTGAAGGTTTAGTACCCAGACGGTATCTTCCTACATCTATCAGATGTCTGGTGTGATTTCTGCCAGAGAGGTCGTCACTAATGCGCAAAGGGTTCTGGGCAGAGGTCTGTCTTCAAAGACAGGACAGAAACCATTAGTCCCATTTTTAGATTGACTTTAAATATCTCCTCTGTGACATGGGGGGGTCTAATCCCCATGCTTCCTGCCTCTAGGATGAGTGCGAAAATTAAGTGAGATCATATATATAAGAGAGATTTGAGAAAGGAAAGACACTAGACAGGTGTAGATGGTGTGGTTCAGGAGTAGTGCTATCTATGACTGGTACTTTGATGACAATCTCTAAAAACCCTAATGGAGTCTTCATTTTAAAGGTTCAGGTGAAAAAGCTTTGATCCTGAATATTAGCTACCATTAAAGAATTCTACCCTTTCAATGTGAATTATGTAAATGACTGGAGAGTTGCTATGTTTTTGTGAGGGAAGATTGAGGAGAAGAGTTGATATTATTAATCATCCTAATTGTTCACTATTACAGTGTGTTCTCCACAGACATCAGAATAACTGTAACTGGTGTATTTTGAAGACAGCTCTGCTGCTAGGCTGGAGGCCAGATTGAGGTTCAGACATCTCAGGATTCTTTCACCTTCGTCTTTCTTTTTTTTTTTTTTTAACTTTGAGTAAATCATTTTCCTTTGGTTTTTATTTACTCAAAGAAGGCCACATTCTAAGATTGTGTGAAATTATTTAAGTGCTTTAAAAAATGGGAGTATTTCACAAACTATATTCCAAATTTGCGTTGAAATGTATTCTTCTGAGGTGAAAACAATGGAGGCTGGCTTCCAGAAAGAATGTTCCTCCTCCAGTTCTATTTTATTTTAATGGAATTTAACACATCTCCAGCCATGGCAGGATGTGTTAACATTCCAGGAAAAGACAAAGCACAGTGAGCTACCTTGACTGTTTTCTGGGTAAGAAAGACCCCCATTTGATGGTAATGCGTCCTAAGAGGATGGGGCACTACTGTACAACTCCTGTCTTCCACTGTGTGTCTGCACTTCCTGATGTCTTTTGAAATGTTGACATCCCAAGTCCCGACCTCGCTGGGGCTGAGGCCCAATTCTGCTCCTGCCAGCAGAGCATCTCCCCCAGCTGCAGGGGTCCCAACTAATCAAACAGCCAGGCATCCAGGATGCCTTCCTGATAGGCCTCTGGAACAGTGGGCATAGCTGGGGTCCAGCCCAGCAGAATAGATTGTTCGGATCTTCTCTCTCTGTGTTATCTTGGTGCCCTGGTGTAGGAAGCGCCCGCCTCCTCACAGGATCAGCCCTGGGGTACGTGATGGAGTGTATTGTCATTGCACACCAGTACCTCACAACACCATTTTCGTCGACTGTCCTCCCTGTCAGTGGCCCCTTCTTGACCTTCCATTCACACTCTACACACATGCTCACTCTGCATCGCACCTGACTTGGCCGACTGACTCATCCCTTGAAGGCCTGCTGTCAGCTAAGGATGGAATAACCAGTAGGTGCTCCATCTTCAATGAGTAAAGGTTGTGTCAGACACCAAACTATATTTTGACAAGGCCCTTCTGGAGACAGCACCTTCTCCAGTGGATAGAAGGAAGTTCCACGCATTAAGTTAGGCTGGGTGGTTGGGAATGGAGGGGAATTTTTGAATAAAGAGATTCTTGGGTGTTTTTCAATACCCTAGAAAGGAAGGAAGCTGGATCTTACAGATCCACAATCTCTCAGCAAAAACCTGAGGCCAGATGTGTTTCAGAATTCCCAATTTTGGGGATATTAGCATAACCGGATGGTACAGCCCCAGTGTGACCTGAGGACTTGTCTGATAATGAAACACATTAATATTCACATGAAGTGGGATGAGTATTGTTGGTTCAGGTTAGGATACGCCACCAAATGAATTTCAGCTGGGTCAGATTTTACCATCCAAGTAACATTTGGCTATTAAAGCTTTTAGGATTTCAGAATTGCAGATAAAGAATCATGCACCTGTAATTATTAATCATAGTTCACATTTACTGAGCACTTACAGTGTGCCAGGCATTATGCTAAGGGAGCCCTTTATACATATAAACTCATCTGCTCTTCTTCTCCATGTGAGGAAGGAATTAATATCCCTTACTTCATGGATTCCTACTAAATCTTCCTTTAAAAACCATTGATAATTGTTAGAACTAATAAACGAATTCAGTAAAGTTGTGGGATACAAAATTAATATACCGAAAAAAAATTGAATTCCTATGACGTATCAAGGAGCAAAAAATGTACAGCCCCCACCTAAAGTTACTCTGGTCATGTGAGGGAGGCAGATGGGTGCACAGACATAGGTGTGCCTGGGGGTGCAGGAACAGAGGAGGGGTGCTTACCTAGCCTGTGCTTCAGGGAAGATTCCCTGGGCAGATGCTGGGCCAGCTCTGTCCTCTGGGCAGGAGAGGAAGCCAACTTAGAGGGTACAGGGGAGGTCACTACCACCACTTACTACTATTAGGTCCGCATGGTTGTCAATGCTTTGAGACCATTGCTCCCTGTGGGTCCTTCACTTTATTCTCTTGAATGTAGCCTTGTCTTCTCTTTGCTTTTATAGAACACCTATCTCAGCTTTCTCACAGGACAACATCTATGAAGTTCAGCCTCCGAGAGTAGACAGAAAATCTACAGAGATCTTCCAAGCCCACATCCAGGCCAGTCAAGGTATCATGCAGCCCCTTGGGAAAGAAGACACCGCCATGTACCGAGAATATATCAGGAACCGCTACCTGTGAAGAGAGCAGGTCTGATCCATGAATTTGCTTACATTGTAATCTGTTTTGTCTCATCTTAGAAAGTTAATTTCCTAGGAGTCCTTTACCTCTGAAAGTTTTTCCTTTTTGTAACTGGGGAACTATAAATTACCAGAAATAAAGAAATGATTGAATATATTGCTGTTATTGCCTTTGCTTTTTTTTTGAAATACCTTGTTTAGAAATGCAGTCAATAGGAGCGTGTGGGTGGCTTACGCATGGGTGGCTTATGCGTGGATGGCTTACACTCAAGAGTCCCTTGAGCATCCGACTCTTGATTTCAGCTCAGGTCATGATCTCGGGATCGTGAGATGGAGCCCCATGTTGGGCTCCATGCTCAGTGCAGAGGCTGCTTGAGATTCTCTCTCTCTCTCTCTGCCATTCCCCCTGCTTGCAATCTCTCTCTACCTCTCTTTAAAATAAATAAAATCTTTTTAAAAATGCAGTCAATGTAGTATCACACCGTAATTAAGAAATGAACAGGTATTTGTTGAGACCCTGCTGTGTGTGCAGGTATGGTAGAGTCTGGGAGTATCACAGTAAGCAAAACAGGCCAGAAACTCCTTTCTTGTGCAAAATAAAGTCAGAGTATTTTTCTTTGTAGTCAGTGTATTTTTTTTAAAGATTTTATTTATTTATTTGACAGAGACAGCAAGAGAGGGAACACAAGCAGAGGGAGTGGGAGAGGGAGAAGCAGACTCCCCACTGAGCGGGGAGCCCCACGCAGGGCTTGCTCCCAGGATCCTGGGATCATGACCTGAGCTGAAGGCAGATGCCCAACGGCTAAGCCACCCAGGCGCCCCGTGTAGTAAACGTATTTTTTAAAATTTATTCTGATTTTATGTTAACTTTGTGGTTTGACAAAAAATGTATTATTTTGAAAACTCTTGTTCTTGGGAAATAAATGCTGAAATATTTATGGATAAAGGGACAAAAGGTCAACAAAGTGCTCTCCAGTGGTTCAGAAAAAAAGAACAAATGGGGCAAAATACTACTAATCAGTAGATCTGGGAAAGAGTAAATTGACTTTTTTGGAACAATTCTTACAATTTTTCTATAAATATGAAATTATATAAAAATAAAACATTAAAAATGTGTTACCCTGCATAACTTTTGTGGTGTGCAGTTGTGTTACCTGATTTGATGTTTGGTGTCCATTCATGGTTGACTCGTCACATACACGGTTTGCTGTCTGCAGAGTCACACATAGCATGGACAACTTCCTGCATTTTCTGAAAGTTGGACACAAATGATGTGACGTCATTATGCCGATGCTTTTTTTTTTAAATAAGTTGTCTCAGTTCTCACTCCTCATAAATAAAATAAAGAAGAAAACCAAGCTAATGGGAGAAGGAAAACTGACTAACTGCCTAAATGACCTTAAGGGGTCTCCAACCCTGAGAAGCTGGAATTCTGTGGAAGGTTCTCCACTGCAGGTAAGAAGCCCCTAATCAGCAGACCTTTTTTCACTGATGTCATCATAAAACCAGGAGTAGAGAATGACAACAGGCGAGAGAACATTTGTGTTGGCACGGCCTTGTTACCTACCGCAGGAGCTTGCTCTGCTGCATGTGGGATCTCTCTCGAGTCTTCCCAAGTCAAAAAATTACCTCAGATTGCTGGGAAAGTGTCAAGTTGTAGCTCAAACTCTGATCTTCACTTTAAAATTTATTTTTAACATGGCTTTTGGGAGGTCTATCTCCTTATGACAAAAATGAAGTCTTTGTGAAGATCGAGAATCTAGGTCTTCTTTCCTAACCTTCTTGAGCTGTGAAGGAAGGCTCACAATGCTTCCTTTGTTGGTGTGTTGTGAACTTGAGAGGGAATGTACATGAAACACATAGTCACGATTCCTGGCACATAAATGGCGCTTGGAGAAGGGAGGGTTGCCGTGTGCAGTGGTGGTGGTTGGTGATGGTGGCACTGACAGTGTTCTCGGTATAAGGCAGCGGCTTAAACATGATTAACATGGTTTTCAACACAACAAACCAACGTTGTTTCGCCATAACAAATATGGTAGCTGAACTATCGATTTTGTCATTAATTCAGATTACTTCCTCTTTAGCTGTACAGGGAAGTACAAATTGATACCAAAGTAGATAGAACATTTAATCTCTAGAAAGAGGTTATTGACTTAAAGGAGCATGTAAATGAAGTGAATGTATATATGAAAACACTAAAAAGCTAATATGTGAAAGAGACTAGCTTTTAGACCCAAAGAGAAGAAACCTGTACTGGTTAAGAGCATGAGCTGGAACCCTTGTCACTGACAAGTCGTCTCAAAGCCTCAATTTTCTCATCTAATATAGAAGGTGGTGGAAAGAAATAAGAGTATAACCTGTAAAGCATCAGGCATGGTGTCCATCGCATAGCAAATATTCAGTAAGTGTTCGCTCGATAAGATCACCGATAATGCACATTTGCCACCACTTCCTTACCTGGTGCTGAGCATCATCTCAGAGCAAGACCACATCTTCACTGTCACCATGCCAACTGTCACCGAAAACGGAGACGCCTTCCTACATCAGTTTGGCATTGTCGAATTTAATTCTTTAGATCAAGCAATATGAATGAACTGTGAAACACAGGAGATCAGAAATTGAACTATCAGCAAACAATGAAGACGTTCTATGAAATAAAATACTGTTGACCCTGTTATCGTACCTAAGAGCAAAGTAAAAACATTCACATCATAATTTAGTGCGAACTCGTTAAGAGTGTGTGTGGGATGGTGGGGGACATGCTTTCTTAAAGCCCGCTTTGTGTAAATCTACACACCACAACAGAAGAAGCTAGGTCTTATTTTGGGAAACCAAGAGATGCTTTGGTCCTGGTTGAGTTTTTCCAGCTCACGCACGGCTGCCATGCCGTTGAGTCTGGAAGCATCCACGGCACAAATGACCGGGCACGCAAAATCGTTCTCTGGTCGTAAGGCAAAATCCGTATGACTGTCAATGCTAAACTCAGAAGAGTTTAATTTTGGATATTGTAGATCCACACTGAAATTGTTTTACGTGAATTCCATTTCTCCCCAGAAAAACAACTCCTGTCAGAATTCAAACTGATTTGATTCTTCCATGTGAATAAATCAGTTGTCGCTTGAAGATGAGATTCCAACTTTGTTGGGTTTCTGCCGGTAGAGAGTTCAAAAATCATTCTGTGTTTTGTTATATATTTCACAATAGAGCTTTATTTTCCCAATTCCGTGAGTTTTCTCCTTCCTTGAATTTACCAGCTGCCGAGTCCAGAAGTGTTTTCTCCTTTTGGGAAACGACGTGCCTTACCTTTGTCCTCACACGTGCCGTTGGGGCTGGCTGGTGAGGGTAAATCGCCTAGAGTAGCCAGAGAAGGCAAAGCTGGCCTATTCTCTTTTCTTGCAAATCACGTTTTGCTCTTTTAAGATCAGTTTCAAGATGCATTCCCTTCTTCTGGCTTGCCCCTGGCATTTTGTATTTGTTCTGCTGAGACTCAAACCCCCTCTCAGAAGCTTTCCTGCCTGACAAACAGTAGAGCTAATGGATGATTATGATAGTTAAATGAATCCTGCATTAAAGGGAAAATGATCTATTTTACTTCCTTACTGAGACGTAATTCGCTCCCTTTGGAAGAGGCGATAGATTACTCTGGAAACTGCACGTGTTCTGACGTGCTCCTAGCAAAGGGCAGGCTTCTCTAGCTGCGTGCACATGAGCAGCTTTCCTCAATAGACTCTCGAGTCCCCTTTTCATTTTCAGAAGCTGGAGGGCCATTTACTAATAAAGAACTGTGAGCTACCCTTTAACTCTTGCTACCCACACGCAAAATATTTTGTGTGTTCATTTCTTCAGTACATTCATCTGAGTGGACTCCCAATGTGATTCCCACCCAACTGGGAAGTAAAAACTAGAACCTCCATAATTGAAGAAGGCTTTTCATAAAGAAAATCACAAAACTAAACCACTGGTATTGTTTATAGAGAAAAAAAAAAAAAGAATGGGAAATAGGATTTGCTAAACCAGGCAGCAGCCAAGATGCTGATCAAAGAGAAACATGGCTTGGGTAACCAGAAGAGGATTGCAAATCCTGTTGCCCCAAGGTTAATGACAGAGACAAGGAAAGTGCCACCATCTGCATTTTCGTTGCTGCTGAAAGGTAAATCATTCCAGCACTCCCCGAATAATCATCATTTTTCCTTTTACAGTGGAAATTATAATTTAAATAGAGAGTTTTCTTCTCTTCCCTTGTCCCTCTCTTCACCCTTCAATCATTGTACTTCAGAGGTGATTGTGCTGACCCTCTCATTCAAAAGGGGCAGAATATCTAAGACAGGTGCATCCCAGAGTTCTGGCCGTCAGGGAGGAGGGCTGTCATGACATCATCTCTGGTGACTAAAGATGGATCGGATTCTGGAGGATTTCCTCTGGGGACGGAGTGCAGACTTAAGTCTGTGTGTGGAGCTCTCTGGCTTCTGTTAGAAGGCATTTCTGGAAGTACATGGGGGAAAGAAGAAGGTTTGTGTGTGTGCTGGGCAGCTACGGTCGAGTGTGTGTGACACAGTCCCTCTTCCGAGGAGTGCCTCGCCACACCTCCCGCTATCATCCCTCCCTCTGCCTCAGAGTCGTCAGGTCAGGCAGGAGAGGGAGATGAAATTCCTCTCCTCTGCCACTTTTCTTCTTGCATTTGTTGAGCATTAGCAGTGCGCTTGGAGCCAGGCTAGCTGCTGGAGTTTAATGAGTAAAGGGTGAAGAAGACCGTTCCTTGCCCGGAGGAGCCCACAGTGTAGAGAGAAAGACAGATGTGTAAACAATTTCTCAAGATCACTGCTCAGCACAAAGCCCCTGGGGCCCTGAGGAGGATTGTAACTAGCTCTGTAGGGTAATGAGGGCAATTTTTACTGAACTTGATTTTAAGAGAATGGGGTCGAAACCTGACGAGGAGGGATAGCAGAGATGGCATTCAAAAGAAGAAGAAGAAGAAAGAGTGCCACCTATCTGGGGGGCCAGAAAGTTATTTGGCATTGCTGGGGCAGAGAGATGGTGATGGAAGGAGGGGAAGGTGGTGGGAAGGGAAGGGTCAGGAAAAAAGTTGGAAAGATAGGTCAGGTGAGATTGTGAAGGGCCTGATAGGCTGATGCAGTGGTTCTCAAACATTTTGTTTTCAGAACCTCATTACAATTTTAAAAATTATTGAAGGCCTCCAAAGAGCTTTTGTTTAGATGGGTCTTTTTTTTTTTTTTTAAAGATTTTATTTATTTATTTGACACAGAGAGAGAGAGATCACAAGTAGGCAGAGAGGCAGGCAGAGAGAGAGGGGGAAGCAGGCTCCCTGCTGAGCAGAGAGCCCGATGCGGGGCTCGATCCCAGGACCCTGAGATCATGACCTGAGCCGAAGGCAGAGACTTTAACCCACTGAGCCACCCAGGCGCCCCTAGGTGGGTCTTATCTATCAGTATTGACCACATGCAGAAACTAATAACTCTTTTTTTTTTAAGATTTATTTATTAAAAAAAGAAAATATTTATTTATTTATTTTAGAGAGAGAGAAGGAGAGAGAGAGCACAAGCCGAAGGGGCAGAGGGAGAGGGAGAGAGAAACTCAAACAGACTCCACCCTGAATGTGGAGCCCAACCTAGGGCTCGATCTCACCACCCTGAGATCACAACCTGAGCTGAAACCAAGAGTCAGATGCTTCATCAACCGCACCACCCAGGCACTCCAGAAACTGGTAACTCTTAAATATTTATTAATTCATTAAAAATAGCAATGATAAAACCATCCCACCTTAACAGTATATTTTTAATGAAAAAGAACCTTTCCAAAATAAAAAATAATAATAAACCCATCCCATGTTGACTGAAATAGCATTTTTTTATGAAAAGTAACTTTTTCTAAAAAAAAATTTAATGAAGATTAGCACTGTTTCACATTTTCAAATCTTTTTAACGTCTGGCTTGGCTTAATGGAAGACATCTGGGTTCTCATATCTTCTGCATTCAGTCTGTTTTAATATGTTGTTTTGGTTAAAACATAAGAAAATCCATCTTCACAGATATGAAGTTGAGAAATGGAGGAATATTTTAATAATAATTCTTTTGGATCATTGTGGCTATTTTTTCTTACAATATCCAAACTCACTTAAGTGGTAGTTCCTTAAAGGTTAGTTGCATTGTGAAATTCAAAACTATATCAATGAACTTTTCATAGTCTGTGACATTAAAATTGGTATATCTTCTACTTAGAACAGATCTTTTACCCAAGCTTGATTTTATAATATCACACATTGGTCATTTGGAAAAAACTGGTTCACTGAGATAGGCGGATCTTCCAAATGTTGACATGTTCGTGTATAGCCAACTTTCAGCACTGAGAAGCTGCCAAGCACATAGAATTTCCAAAATCCTAATGTTTGCTTGAAAGCTCAAATGTTACCGTTGGCAACAAATATAGCCGGTTTTCTATATAATGACAGACAAGCTGATTTGATTCATTTTCAAGAAAAGAGGCTGCCAAATATCCAAACCTGATAACTATAGTTTGTCTGACAGTCCTTCTCTCAAGTAAAAATGGTCTTCCTTGGAAAGAGTGGCTAATTCAGATCACAACTCAAACGATTGCAACATTCCTCAAAGGCAGCCACTCTACTTGAGTATGCAGCCGAAATGCTTAGGAACCCTTCCCCATCATCACACAATATTTCAAAAGACCATACCCAAGGGTGGAGATTTCATAAAAATAATTTTTACTGCTTTCTCAGGGACATCCTTAAGTGAAGCTGGCTGTTCGTGGAAGGCAGCGAAGGACAGGGGACAATTGTGTGTCCCTGCTTTGATTCACGCTCGGGCTCCAACAGTTTTCTCCACATTGCTTTTGTACCCTCAGTACCAATGTCAACACAGTAAGTAAAGCAAATAGTATCTTAGTATTGTTACGAAAATAGTTTGAGCTGGCTGACTCCCTGAACAAGTCTGAGGAACTCCCATGCATCCGTGAGCCACGTTTTGAGGACTAATATGCTAAGGGATTAACAGGCTTTGAGTATCAACTTTGGGACAGGTGGGACCCACTGACGGGCTTGAGGAGAGTGCCTCAGTCGGACCCATTCTCCTTGGGTATTCACAGCATCCCGGCTTCTTATAGCACATAGCACACTGTTCTGTCGAGTGAGTTCGGTGTGTATCCTCCCAAGAAGACTGAGCACTGGGAGACAGAGCCAAGCCCCCCTCCTTTGCATCTCCCAGCCCAGAGCCCCTCTAGCTGGCACTCAGTACACACCGTGGAGGCTCAGGACCAGCAGGAGGCTTGAAGCATCCTCTTGACTTTGAGTGTCTAACACATTAAAACAATATTCATTCATTCCCGCTTTCAAAGCCGTCCAAGGGAGATATGAGTGTGTCTTCCTTTAACCCCCACTCCCCAACCTGTTGCATGCCTGTCTGCTACCACCAGGGGTGTGCTATGTACAGACCATAAGCCTTGTCTTTCTGAAGAAAAGAGATTTATGTGAATACAGACTTTGCTTTTATTTATCTCATCCAAAAGAATCAGCCAGTGCCGAATCCTAATTTTGTCAGATTATGTCATTGTAATATTAAATACTGTACTGACAAAGTTGAAAATTCTTAACTATGTATATTTTCACTTTATGTGTTTACTTTTGATGGCTTTTTAGCAGGGGAAGGTATACTAGAGATTATATTAATGTGCTTTTTTTTTTTTTTTAACTATTCACTGAATATGGAGAATTATATTGTCACTTTCCACTTTCAGATGAATTGTAAAGGTCTGGGTTTTTCCGAAAGATACGGATAACGATTTTGTTAAGTTTGGCATTGCCTCAATAAAGTCCAATGCCAAAAAAAATTAAAAAATAAAAAATAAAGTCTAATGCCTCTGAAAAATCAGTTTGAGAAAAGATACCACATGTTGGCAAATCACGTGTGACAAAAGCTTTTATGAATCTCTCTTCCCTGATTATGAACTCATCTTTAATTCAGTTCAATAAAACATTTAATTTTGTCTGTATCTTCAGAGACAGAAATTCGCCGGTCAGCTTGTTCACAGAAAACATTTAGTAAATGGAAGTATGTGACCTTTCTAATCATCATTTTAGGTTAATTAAGGTTATGTAAAAAATCTATTTTATCTTTTCCTTATGAAACCTTTGGGCTAATAGAATTAGATGTCTCTCTACATCTTCTGAAAATCTTCTGCATTAAAAAAATGGTCTATTCAGAGATAGACCTTTTTTTTTTTTTTTTTAAATAAGAGACTCTTAATCTCAGGAAACAAACTGAGGGTTGCTGGGGGCAAGGGGGTGGGAGGGATGGGGTGGCTGGGTGATAGACACTGGGGAGGGTATGTGCTATGGTGAGTGCTGTGAATTGTGTAAGACTGATGATTCACAGACCTGTACCCTTGAAACAAATAATACATTATATGTGAATTTAAAAAATTTAGAAAGAAATTAAATGATACAAACTTGCAATTAATTTGTATTAAAATAACAATCATAAATACTCTAAAAAAAATGGTCTATTCAGGAGACTCAAATTACTACCTGCATTAAGGATCTCCATTTTACATGCTTATTAAGGTGAGTTTATTTATTTATTTTTTAAACAAAACTTGCAGGAGGTTGGCAGCCACAGCGAAAGAGCTCATCTGGATCTGGGTCAGGCCTGGCTGTCAGTGGAAATGTCCCACACTCACACTCACCAGGGCCCTTTGTGTACTCCAGGGGGCTAGGACCAATCCAGGACTATAGGAAACCGTTCTTTTCTTTAATAGTGGCACTAATCTCCATTTCATGCCCCGGAGTATGGTATTTTGGATTCCTGTCCTTGGCCCATGGGGAGGGAGCCATTTCAAAGGTTTCCACTCGGCCATGCTTACTCTGAGAATTCTTAACCCGAAGTCAGTCCAAGGATCCAGCGTGGAGATTACTCCAACTGCCAAGTACGTCAGTTTCAGTGATGCACTTGACATCTGGGGATGTGGCCACTGCAGACCCAATGGGTCTGGACTATAGCCTGGTCTCCATTTATTACCTGGCCTCTGTGAGTGGCCACTCACTCTAATGGGGGGGGGGGGCACAATGACACTCCACCTCTCCAGGTATCAGTGTCAACCCAGCTCCTTGTATAGGACGCATTGATAGGTCTGGGTCATTCCCCCGCCCCTGGGTCTAGTCACTCAAGTCAGTGGCCGTAGGTCACGTGCAGGGAAGTCCGGAGGAACGTCCATGGAGGACCCTTGCCGCGTGGAACAGCATCCTTTTCTCTGCCGACGCAGCCCCTTCCTCGGTCAGTGGACGCTACATCTGAAATTACTCAGATCTGGGAACTGAGCAAGGCATCGTGGCTCTTTACTTTTATTGTGGCCTTTTTTATTGGGGTATCCTCAGCCTCCTGCTCCTTCAGTCTCTCTCTGCTTGTTAAGTAGCATACTTGCTGACTGCCCATTTACCCCCCCCCCCCCCCAGGGACGACGTGCTTTCTCACCTTCACCTTGTGGGGCGAGCCCCTGAGCAGCCGGTCCCACTTTATTGGTCGTTACAGCAATCGCAGCCTCCTGGCTCTGGCAGGTAAATGCTGTCACCTGACCTCTACGGTTTCAGGCCCCCACCGTCCCCCTGGTAATCGGCAAGCCCAGCTCTGTGGCACTTCTGCCTGTGCTAGTCCTGGCCTGCCAGTGGAGGCCTCTAGAGCCCTTCCTGGGGATGCCAAGGCCCTTCTCACCAGCCTGTTCCTGATGGCCTTGCTGAAAGCTATGTCTTCCGGCCTCACATAAGAAATCCATCCCAGGGTTCCCACTTCCTTGAGCCTCTCTATTCTCTAATTCCTTCCTCTAAACCCTGCCAGGGCAATCCAAGCATTTCCACTTTGCTCAGCATGGAGCATCACTTTCCCTGGGCTTCTAAGAGCCACACCAGCAGCAACTGTGTGTCATCCTAAAGGGTCCCTGTCAGGGAACTAAGTCCTGTTTCTGAGAAAGTGTCCCCAAGTCAGTGTATTCTTGCTTACCCAGTCTTCCATTCCGGCCTCTTGATCAAGCCCCTCGAAGAGGCGAGTGCACTTGCAGGTACAATGATTAAGGCATCAAAATCCAGTTCTAGGGCACCGTCCTGGCTCCTGCTGCCCATGCTGACTAATATAGCTCCTTCGGTGTATAAGCCCTCTTCTCCCTCGCCTGCCCAGCACCTCTCCAGCCAGGTTATACTGGGATTTAACTCTGGTTATAGGCCTGGTGACATAAGGGGTCATCTGTCGCCTTGTGGGGACAGGACTTGGCAGCACATTCTAGCATGAGAGAAGGGCTCGCTCTTCCTAACAAGAGTTCTGAAAACCCTGAGAATTCAGGGGGTCTGCAGAGCCAGTATCCTCCCAGAGACATCCATCCAGATGTTTCTATCCAGTATTTCAGGATCTCAGCTGTTTTCAGCCAAGCAGCATAACCAACCTGCCTGGACTGAGCATTTAAGCCTTTCTGGAGCTTCAGTCCAGACTCAACGCTTCCGTCCTCAGTATGCTGCTTGGCTGTGTCTGCTCTTCCACTAGTGGGGGGAAAGGCCACTTTGGCTACCCAAGAGGCCCTCTGGGTCTCAAGTAACCCTTTAGCTGGTTATTACTGGCCTTCCGTGTCTCATTGTCCCTTGCAGGGCATCTGCGCAACCCAGCAGCGACCAGTCATCCCCACAGTGCTTGTAGGCACGCTTCCATCCACATCCTCCAAGGACCTACGTCGTCACACCTACATGGGCTTTCACTCCTGCCAGACATTTTCCCAGGGCACCACCAACAAAATCTCCAGCAGTTGTATGTGGTATGTGGTATGTGGAGCTCAGCGTTCTCTTTGCCCACCAGGATGTGCATAAATTTATCTAAATGCCCATTTTCTTGGGTTACTCCTGTCTAGGGTTGCCAGATAAAATACAAAACACTCGGGTAAATTTGAATTTCAGATTAGCAATGAATATTTTAGTATAACTATGGTCCATGCAATATTTGGGATATACTTAGGCTTTATTTATTTTTTTTTAAGATTTTTTTAATTTAATTTTTTTTTCAGTGTTCCAAGATTCATTGTTCATGCACCACACCCAGTGCTCCATGCAATACGTGCCCTCCTCAATACTTAGGCTTTAAAATTGTATTATTAGTCTGAAACTCAAGTGTGACTGGTGATCCTGTCTTTTTATTTGCTAGAGCTGACGATGCTACTCCCAGTACCACTTATGTGAGTTCAGGTTCTCCAAGAAGCAGAACAGATTTACTGGGGACGTGTCTATGAAGGATAAAGGAGAGGGAGCCAGGGAACTCTCTGACACTTGTGAAGGGGAGAAGCGATGGAAGGAGGATTGGGTAGGAAGAGTCTCAGACTCTGGCACAGTTCAAGGCAGGTTTGGCCGGGCTGCTGGGGAGTCCTCCTGCCAAAATCATGGGTTCTGCATCACCCCCCTACCTTGCTCAGTGTATCTGGGAGCAGCCTGGAGGAATGTGACCTCGGCATAATTGCAGTGGCGGGCCCAGAGGGTGGCGGCCGAGGCTCTCCCTCAACTATGCTCCCCATGCAGGAGACCTGAAGAGCGTCAGATGGGTCACTCTGTCAATTCAGGTCCTTCAGGCACCAGATGCCAAGTTAGGAATGTAAGAGGTTTATGGGGGGCAAGTCTGTGAACGACTGAAGGAGACAAAGCAAGACTGGGCGGTGAAAGCCTTCAGATGGCAACGTTAGTTGGACCTCCATGTGAGGAAAGGGGGAAGGAAGCAGGATTTGGCAGAGACCCCCCAGTGTGATGCAGGTATCAGGAAGTCCCGTCCAACTTGGCGGGGAACTCCAGAGAACGAGTGCCCCGCAAGGGAGCCCATGTTGAAAAGAGATGGCTAGACCTTAGTACCGTCGCCTGCCCAGTCATGGGCTGGGGTTGTCCACCAAGAGCACAGTCTCAGCTCCAACACTCTGCCACTGCAGCTCAGAGGTGTCACCCAATTGCCTGGCTCACAGCTGGATGGAAGATTCTCGAAGGTAGATCCGAATGGTGTCCCTGCATGGCTACCACAGTCACCGCTAAACAGAGTTCTGCACCATTGATTAAATACCCATGACTGGATCCATGCAGGGACCACAACAATGAGTAAGACCTAGTAACATCCATGTCCTAGGGAGCTTGTGGTTTAGTTGAGCAGGGAAGAAAACCAGAAGGAGATAATTCTAATTCAATGTAGAAAGGTAGGGCTGCTGGAATGCTATAATTTGAGGGTATGTTATGGGCCCAGCCATTAGGTTGCTGATAACTTTCAAAAGGTAGGATTACTGCTCTGAGACAGTGTATCTAGAATAGGATTTAGAGCCAGAGATCCTGGGTTCAAATCCCTAGTCCTGTGCTTCGTGAACAAGGACTTTGAACGATGTTCAACCTCTGTGGGCCTTGTTTTCTGTTTCTTACATGGCATAGGATGAATTTTGGAATAGTATGAACCTCATTGTGTGTACCATAAGGATTACATGAGACATTTCATTCAAAGAGTTGAGAAGAATTCCTGGCCTGTAACAAGCACTTTAAATGCCAGTAATATTACAAGGAAATATTAAAGATGAGAAATACAGTGGGAGGTGGTGAGAGAGGAAGCAGCCAATGTCAGCAAAGTTTCTGACAATAGTATCAACACACAAGGTGCTGGGGCGGGGGAGAGGGTCCCAACTCAGACACTAGCCCTTGGGTGTCGCTAAACTTCTGCCAACTGGCAGGGCTCTTGTGCGGCAAGGGGCTATATATCCAAGAAAAGCAGGGCCTAGAATGGTTCTTTCATTCCTGCAAGAGTCCCAGGCTTCTTTCTGGGTCAGAAAATATCTGCTCAAGGAAGTGTACAGAACTGCCAAGACTGGGATTCTGGATAGAGGTTTCTGGACAGCAGGGTAGCCTGAACTGGATAGGAGGGCAACCTGCCCTTGCAGGGAGGGCATGGTTGGTTGGCTTTATCTGTCTGCATATAGCACAGTGGGCATGTTTGCTCCCAGTCCCCAAGGGACACACTCTCACTGGGAAAGTCATCAGGGAAAGATTATCCACGTGCTGGGGGCGTGGAGTGCATGAGCAGTGAGGTCCGGTGGGGAAGCCGATGGGGAGCACAAGAGAAGTCTTCACTGGGGGGTGTAGTAGAGAGAAGGAAGACTGAGAGTGAGAAAAAGTCTTAAAGGGATTGTCATGAAATGAGTTTGAGAAGGAATTTCACGAGGCTTTAAGTGTGCTCGTATATGTATTTTTTTTATAGAAACATATTTTACAAAAAATATATCTGGACTACATTTTTTAAGGTGACAGCACACTGAGGGGCACCTGGGTGGCTCAGTCGGTTAAGCATCTGCCTTCGGCTCAGGTCATGATCTCAGGGCCCTGGGATCGAGCCCCGCATCAGGCTCCTTGCTTACAGGGGAGCCTGCTTCTCCCTCTGCCTGCTGCTCCCCCTGCTTGTGCTCGCTTACTCTGACAAATAAATAAATAAAATCTTTTTTTTAAAAGATTATTTATTTATTTGACAGAGAGAGACACAGCGAGAGAGGGAACACAAGCAGGGGGAGTGGGAGAGGGAGAAGCAGGCTTCCTGCTGAGCGGGGAGCCCGGCGCGGGGCTCGATCCCAGGACCCTGAGACCATGTCCTGAGCGGAAGGCAGATGCTTAACAACTAAGCCACCCAGGCACCCCTAAATAAATAAAATCTTTTAAAAAATGCAACATCACCCTGAGACAGGTCCTAGAGGTCGCCAGGTTGTCTCTGGGTTACACACGTGTGCTGCAAAAGCTGGCATGGTGACAGGCGTGTGCCCTGGATTAGAACCTGAGGACAGCTGCTGTTTCCGCAGCGCCTGGGGGGGCATCAGCCCTACCTCTCCGTAGCCACGCTGCACACCTGGGACCATCCTCCGTGGCCCCAGCGCTGTGAAGCCCAATGGAGACTGCCTCTCTGACCAGACATGTAGCACCTTCCAGAACCACAGGAATTCAGGCAATGACCCCAAGTTCAAAGCAAATGACCCCCAAGACTTTCCCTCAGCTTAAAGCATGCAGAGAAGGATGAGGCAGGATGTTTTCCGGTCTTGGGGATGCAGCTGTTCCGGGAGAGGGGAACGGATGGGCTAAGCCCTTAACCTCAGCAAACATCAGGGTTCCAACTCCTGGGGATGACATATTCTTATGAAAAAGAGGGGGGCTTCTCTTTATTGGGGGTGGGGGCAGGGCAAGGCAGGAACTGAGTAACTGAAGGAGGCCAACAGGACTGAGTTGCTTCCTATGGCGGGCTGGGCTTTGAATCTCATATATGAGTGAGGGGGGCAGAACGCCAGGCCAGGGTATGGCTTCCTTAACACTTCAAAGAGACCGTTTCATTTTCATTTTAAAAAGTCATTCTGTTAATTGAGGTCGTGGATCAGCTCATCTGGCACCCAGAAAAACCCTATATGTGAAAAATCCTTAGCTCGTTTAAAAATGATGGGATGAGCCCTGGGTGTTACATGCAACTGATGAATTACTGAACTCTACATCTGAAACTAATGATGTCTCTATGTTGGCTAATTGAATTTAAATTAAAAAAAGAAAAAAAAAAGAAAAAAATTATATATTGTGAATTCCCTTTTTAGCAACAGGAATCTGGTTGAATGAGAGGGTCTACCACCAGTTCAATGACTATTTTTTGGGTGGGGTGCCAGGCGAGTTTAGAGCCACTCAAATCGTAGTTTGAGGCCCAGCGCTGACTAGAAACTTCTCATCGTTAGAGGAGCCAGGGCATCCTGGTCTGACTGATATGCACCTTGGGGCTCCGAAGAGAGTGGCTCTTGGTTGCCCTGATTTTCTGACTCTCCCCTTTAGTACATGTCAACACCATGGGTTTTATCTTGTTTAGTTTTTAAGATTTTATTTATTTATTTGATAGAGAGATAGAGAACACAAGTAGGCAGAGAGGCAGGCAGAGGGAGAGGGAGAAGCAGACTCCCCGCGGAGCAGGGAGCCCGATGCGGGGCTCGATCTCAGGACCCTGAGATCATGACCTGAGCCAAAGGCAGCTGCTTAACCGACTGAGCCACCCAGGGGCCCCAACGCTGTGGGTTTTGAAACCGGTTTATGAGGCAGTTACTCTGTGTGTGCTAATACACTGAAGTCAGTTTCAAATTAAAAAATGCCTGCATATTTGAAAAAAATAGCTGTGTTCCTCAGCATGAGAAGGCTTTCTGATTGGAACTTTAGGAGACACCAATGTCAACTACTTCTTTCATTGGGAAATACATTATTATTATTATTATTATTATTTTTGCAAGAAACAACAGCAGTTAAATATTTTTTGTGTATGTTCCAAGATTTATTATTTATGTACAACACCCAGTGCTCCATGCAATAAGTGCCCTCCTTAACACTCACCACCAGGTTCACCGAACCCCCCACTCCCTCCCCTCTAAAACCCTCAGTTTGTTTCTCAGAGTCCACAGTCTCTCACGGTTTGTCTCCCCCTCCGATTTCCCCCAATTCACTTTTCC
This sequence comes from Potos flavus, assembly GCA_028534135.1. Classification (NCBI taxonomy): domain Eukaryota; kingdom Metazoa; phylum Chordata; class Mammalia; order Carnivora; family Procyonidae; genus Potos; species Potos flavus. The sequence goes on along the minus strand of CM052886.1, from coordinate 45,788,297 downwards.
TTTCCTTCCCCTAATGTCCTCCATGTTATTCCTTATGTTCCACAAGTAAGTGAAACCATATGATAATTGACTTTCTCTGCTTGACTTTTTTCACTCAGCATAATCTCTTCCAGTCCCGTCCATGTTGATACAAAAGTTGGGTATTCATCCTTTCCGATGGCGGAGTAATATTCCATTGCATTATGAAACAGCACTTGGAACTTGCCGTGGGGCAGACATTTGCTGTGGAGAAATCCACAGGAGGGCTTCCTTCCTCTGTTGGAAAGCAGTGGTCCCCGGGGCCCACACAGAATGGAGAGTCCCGCCCGGCCTCACGGGGTGGGGATAACACCGCAGGAAGGTGGAGCCGTGGCACCCGGACCTGGCCGATGGGAGCCCCAGTACTTGGGAGGGAGCCCAGCTAGACAAACCTGCAGCCCTGAACAACTCCTCAGCCTTAGTGGCGAGCCACAAATCTGCACTTGCAGACACACTTCCAGAGATGCGCACTCCTGGGGGCTTCTGAGGCCAACGTTTCTGGGCTCCGACCCTTCCCATCCCCCGCCACATAGCCACCAGCCTTGTGTGTGACTCTTCCTGTCTTAAGAGGTCCCCACTCTCCTCCAGCTGAGAGGTCCCCAAAGACTATGAGAAGATGGGTGATTAGCTAAATGAATGCATCCATTTACTCCTTGGCTTAAACACGCCTCCGGCGAATTCATTCACCAACCTTTTCTCTTTCTTTCTTTCTTTGGTGCATCTGCTATGTGCTGGACTCAGTGCAAGCATAGGGAGACTGCAGAATTAGGAACCAGTTCTCCCCAAGCGTGCCTGCCAGCTACCAAAAGGAAAATGCAGCACAGTGGAACCATTAATTACAGGATTAGACCCGAACACCTGCTAGGTGCGAGGCCGTTTGCTAGAGATTGGGAACACAGTGGCAAGCAAAACATTCCTTTCCTCCAGGAGTCTAAAGTTTGATAGGGAAGGCAGGTGAGGGAAGGGTACTTCGGCTGCACAATGGCAAACATTGGTGATATCCGGTGAGTACAGGGGATCAGGGGCGAGCACACGGGAGGACACTCAGGCCAGCAGGATTTTGCTGCTTAGGTAGAGATTAATACGTCTAACAAGGCACAGTCGGAATCCCTGCACCAGGAAGACTCTGCCTGCGGGACGGCCAGAGAACGTGGCCGCAGAGCCCTTGAGAGGCCGCCCAGGCAGCAACAGCTCTGTCCAAATGGCACAAACACTGGCTGTGCATCAGACCATCCCTGTGCTTTGTGGTGGTCAGGTTTGCGTGGCAAAGGTCGTTGACTGGTTTTGCATGGGTTGCCGCCTTCCAACAGCTTCACATAGCCCGCCTAAGGTTCTGGTGTTAGAAAGAATGTTGCGATCCCGAAAACATCCGTTGAGAATTGCCGCATTGTAGCGGAAACCACAGAGAGGCCAAGGTGTCGCCTTTTCTGCCTCTGATGTGAGGAACAACCAACAGCCCGGTGCAAGCCGGCTGCCTGCCTCTTCCTTGCTCTGAGACTGTGACCGCTCACCCCGTCAAAGGGTTGAAGCAAACTTGCCCCTTTGCCACACATGAGAAAGCAATTTCTCCACGCATTCTCTTGAAAAATTGTTTTCATTATGAGTTGGACTTTCCTCCCATTTTTCGTAAGAAAGGGCAGAGGAGATTGTAACAGATTTTTTGTCACTGCAGGCAACAGATTACCCACGACATTTGTCAAGGCGGGAGCCCTGCGGGACACCGCCAGGGGCTGGGCACGTCCTGCAGGTGGGCCCGCCCGAGGAGGGGGCAGCTGACTCCGTGCCGGCCGGGGTGGCCTCTGCTCCTACCCTTACTGTCCTCAGCTGCGGGAGTTAGCGGTTAACTCTCACAAGCTGCTGTACTTGAAGACTCCCAGACATTGAATCTGAAAAGGCACCGCTCACCACTAAGCCTGGCCAAAGGCCCCCCAAAGCGGGCTTCCTCGGCAGCTCACACACACGGTCTAGTCTGAAATGAGGAGCTGCCGGGGTGACTCTCGGGGCGCTGCGAGGCTGGTGAGTGGAATGGACTCTGAGATCAGGAGAAGCAGTTTAGAGCCATAAAGGGCTTGAAGAAACAGCATTTCCCTCTCCAGATGCTCTTAGAGGACTACTTAGGAATCTCTACTATCAAGTCCAAGTTTATATTAATTCGCTCTCCTCAAGTCAACCCTGCTTAGCAACAGCAACTCCGCGGAAGGGCCATGCCCTTGCATGAGGTTGTCTCTACAGAGGAAGGGCAGACAGGTTCAAGTTCAAGTGTGTTGCCAGGGTTTTTGGATATGTTCTCACTTTAACTCTCACAAGTCTCTGAGATCCTTGTTATTTTCCTTGTGGTGGGAGAGTATTGGGAGAGATACCCCTGAGGGTTCCCACCAGGCCATTTAAAGACAGCAGCCATTGAC
>CM052886.1:45765208-45785374 GCA_028534135.1 Potos flavus | reverse complement strand
AAGGTACCAGCAACACAGCACCAACCTGGCTTCCTGCCACGGCACGCACTTGGCCACAGGCGGCTCATGCCTCCTTATCACGGCAGATGGTGGGTGGGGCGAGGTGGGCTGCTCCCCCTCTTTGCTGTGCCATGGCTAACCAGTTCCTTTCTCCTGCACGGGATGCAGACCAGCAATTGTGCTATAAAGCAAATGTTCAGAGGGGAGCTGCCTGTCTTTCCTTGCAGATGCCCTCAAATCCTATGATCCAACTGGATGGGAGGCCAGGGGAGCACTCTCCCCTAGATCAGGAACTCCCTACCCATTGCCTCCTCCAATTTCCACACCTTGGGTTTATAGAAACCTGGCTGAGGGCAACAGGGAGGTTAGTGGAGCATTATGGGGATGGGCGTGGTAGCCCTCCCTAGGATGGAGAGATAGGGCATCTGCTTCTCAGCTCTGGGGCTTGCCCCATTAATCAGAGAGTGGGAAAAATTCCATTTGATATTCTCCTGTAGTAATTGGTTAAATAATTATGGTATATTCTCTACAAAGGAATAAAATCTAGCCATTCAAAATCTGAAAGCTAATTAATGGGAAATATTTATCGATACATATTTATTGATGTCTATTTAATGGTATATCGCTAAACGAAGAACATGAGCTCCAAAACCACATAATTCCATATTTGTAAAATACGCATCATGTAATTTATTATGCATAGAAAAAAATTATTAGAACATTCACCACACCATCGTTTTCCCAGAGGGATAGAATTACAGGTGTTTTTCTTTTCTTCTCTATGCTTTTTGGGGGATTTTCACATTTTTGTGAGCATGTGCTCCTTTGATAAGCACAAAAATTATCTCTGAAAAATAAAATTACATGTTCACCTCCCTCTTACCGACACCCCCCTCCAAATGTTCTTTTTCCTTATTAACTTTTGAGTTTTCAGTACGGACGAAGTTGTTCTCCTTCCAAGCAAATGAAGGCGCCGTGAGAAAAGTGGCACGTGCTGGTGCTAACTTCTCAGCTGTCAGCAAGCGCACGCATGCGCTGCACCTGCCTCCATGGGGGCCCACGGAGCTCGGAGCTCGGTGCTCGGCGAGGCAGCCTCCCTGCGGCTGTTTCAGGGACAGTGCCTGGAGCTGAGGTCTGCATGTTAGAGTCACCTGGGAGGCTCTAAAAACAACTGATGCCATGGCAGGAAGTCAGAGTGGGTCCGGTGTGCAGCCCAGGTGAAGAACCTCTGCCCAAGACCAGGAGCTTCTCCTGCAAGCTCACCTTCCTCCTCTTCCAGCACCTTCTCCGGGAGACCCCTACATCATCTCCTCCATCAACCGTCTGAAAGTATTTGATTACAAATGTCGTCTCCAAAATTATAATTAGAAGTGGGAAGCAAGAAGATAAGGGTTTTCGGCCATTTTCTGGATTGAATAGTATCCTCAAAAGATTCATATCTGGGCGCCTGGGTGGCTCAGTCAGTTAAGCAGCTGCCTTCGGCGCAGGTCATGATCCTGGGGTCCTGGGATCGAGCTCCCTGCTCAGCTCATCCCCCTTGCTTGTGCTCACGCTCTCAAATAAATAAGTAAATAAATAAAATCTTTAAAAAAAAGAAAAAAAGATTCATATCAACCGGAAACCTTAGAATAAGAGGTTGTTAGGGTCTTTGCGGATGTAACCGAGGTAAGATGAGGTCATACAGGATTAGGATGGGTCTTAAAGCCCATGTTCTAACAAGGAAGGGAGAGTTGGAGACGCACACAGTGGGAAGAAGGCTACATGCGGGCAGAAGCGGATATGGGAGTGATGTAGCTGCTGGCCAAGCAATGCGGAGGATCGCCGGCCCCTCCAGAAACCAGGAAAGAGGCATGGCATGGACTCTCCCTCAGAACCTCTGGAAGGAGCCAACCCTGCCGATTCCAGACTTCTGACCTCCTGAACTGTGAGAGAATAAGCCTGTTGTTTTAAGCCCCCTAGCCTGTAGTCATTTGTTCCAGCAGCCCTAGAAAACACATACCAGCCCTTTCAGAGGTCTCCCCCAGGAGCAGAGAAACGATGCCCCATCACATCTCTCTGGAAGAGGGAAATGCTCTCCTCGGCGCAGCCTTTTTCTGGACCTCAACGTTCTCTCCCCTGCGTGCCCAGTTCTCTTTGTGCACATGGGAAAAATGCCTCTTAGATAACACATGTCAATTTTCTGTCAATTATGTGTAGCACAGGAGCTATTTGGTTTGCAAGGTGGAAAAAATCCCCACTATACATTTTGTTCCATTGCTTTTCCTAGCTCAGTCAGAAGACTTCTTATTAGATTCACTCACCTGGTAACTAATGAGAACTGCCAGCCTTTGAAAAGCAATTACTTCTAAGTAAAATGAGCACTTCTCTGAACGAGTCAGAAAAAGCGTGTATACAGTAAACAAGGTGCTATGCGAGTAGTATTTTGCTATTTCTGCTTCAATCTTGAAAAGCATCCCTCATCAGGACCGTCTTTAATAGAGGATGGGAGAACAGCGAGGCCTTAAGCGGTCATTTACTTTATTCTCCGGCTTTCCCATGGGCGCTACCAACTATTTAAATTAAGTTCCATTCCGTTGAATAAGTCATTACCGCATGCCCTCTCTGCGAGGGGCTAGGGAGACAAGGAGACCGCTGCCCTCGGAAAAAGCACGGTCCATGGGGAAAGCAGACAAGCAGCCATGGATTCGAGCCTGGACTAATGCAGAAGCTTCTACGTGCTAAAGAGGTGGCATGCAATGACCTTCCAATGAGATAGGGTAGATTCGACATGAATGGGTATCTCTGCTCGCTTCTGCAAATGCAGTAAAATGAGAGTAACAGAAAAAAAAGTATGCACAAACCAAAAGGGGCAAAGAGAATTGGAAAATAGACGACAACAAATGAGAAATGTCATCAGCTTGGATAGCATGGAGAACAGAGGAAGGAGAGGAACAGAGCAATCTGACCACCGAGGGCCCACAGAGGGTGCAGAACCCGCCGGGTGGGAATTGTGAGCTGTGGGAGGCCGGGGTGGGTAGGAGGTGAAAAACAAGAGGTCTGCTTGAAATTCTGTCTAAGGAGAAATTAGATCCCAGGGCTGGAGCAGCAAGCAGGGCCCCCCCCCCCCCACTCATGTAGGGGATTTCCTGTTGGAGAGCAGAACCAAGAGGGGCTGAAGTCACAGCGGGGGTGGGGAGGTAGAGGGGCAAAATGCTGTTCCGAGAGTGAACGTTGACTTCTGAGCCAGAGGCTCTCAGCCTTGCGCTTCGTTCCTCATTCCCAGGACATCAGGCATAGAGCCCGCAGGCAGGAGACTAGTGCGTTCTCTGTGAAGACAAGGAATGGTCCCAAAGAAAGGGCATAAGGCTAATGACAGTTGGGGTTTCTGGAGGGGAAAAAAAAGGAAAAAGGGAGAAAGAAACCCAAGTCTTCCCCAAATCACTGTATAGATCCTTGCCCTGAACCCTATGCACCCACGGACGGACCGCTCCCCACAGCCCACAGAGTTCAACCTTTCAGGGTTCCATGAAGGACCCAAGTATTCTCAGACATTTGAGAGAAGTTTTTCACATGAAAAATAGAAATAAAAATAAGTAAACAGTGAAAAGCAAACTCAGTAGAAAGAGAAGAAAAAAAAAACTACTCCGTCCCCCAATCCTATAGTTAATAGCTCTGGAGACAGAATGCCTCCCCAACCCAAGAAGAGTCTGCTGTTCAAAAAGCATGTCATTCACAGGAGCCGAGAAGTGGAAACAACCGAAATGCGTATAGACAGATAAACAGTGAAGAAACTGTGGTGTGACTACACACAGTGGAATATCATTCAGCCTCAAAAAAGAAGGAAATCCTGTCACATGCTAAACACAGATGAACCTTGAGGACACTACGCTAAGCAAATAAGCCAGTCACAGAAGGACAAATACAGCATGATGACAATTACATGAGGTATCTGAAGAAATCGAATTCATAGAACCTGAAAGCAGAATGGTGGTTTCAGGGGCTGGAGGGAGGAGAAAGGGGAGGGGATGCATTTTAGTCACGCAAGATGAAAAAGTAGATTTGCTGTACAGTGTGCATATAGTTGACAAGAGTGTACTGTACACTTAAAAATTTGTTAAGAGGGCAATTTCCTGTTATGTGTTTTCTTACTACAATAAAAAAACCAAAAAGACAAAAAACAGGATCGAGGGTTTCCTGGGTGGCTCAGTCAATTTAGCGTCTGCCTTCAGCTCAGGTCATGATCCCAGGGTCCTGAGATCTAGTTCCGGGTCAGGGCTCAATAAGGAGTCTGCTTCTCCCTCTGCCCTCTGCCCCTCTGGTGTGCACATGCTCTCTCTCTCTCAAATAAATAAATAGAATCTTTAAACAAACAAACAAACAAAAAACACCTCAGCTCTGGTCCATTCTGGCTGTGGTTCTTCGCCTATCTTACCAAAGGTTCTGCTCTATGTTACTTTGTTCAAACCTCAGACATACTCCTTTTACGCCATCATTTGCTTTTCGCAAGGAAAGGAGTTTAAAGGGATGTGTTTAGGTCATTGTATGCCTCCAACTTAACAGATTGAAATAAAACTTGATTTTAACATTGAAAAAAAAGTCGTGGTTCCTCCAGTTTCTCCTCAGGGTTTTTTTTTTTAATTTTTTTTAACTCTAGTATAATTCATGTTCAGTGTTCTATTGATGTCAGGTGTACAATATAGTGATGCAATCCTCAGGTATTTATTAAAGGGTCTCCCAAACTTGGTAAGTTCCTAATGAGACATTTGCTTTTAATCATGTGGAAATTTCAATTTTTTCTTTTTTTTTTTTCAATTCTTTTTCTGATAGCCACTTCTGTTTTAAAAAGAAAAAATGATCAATTAACAAAGAGGAAATGATTATCTTGAGAAGAACTACCAAACTACCTATAATTCTATGAACTCAAAAGAGCTTTTGGTCTGAACTTAGAAATAGAAGCAAAAGAAAACAAACAAAATAGCTTAATAGACAAAAACCTTGGGGAGAATATATATATTTTGGGGGAGGAGAATATTTTAAAGTCAAAGTGTTTTCTCAACCAGAAAGAAAGTAGTTCAACTTATTAACAAGGTAGATTGCCATAGATATGTTTTGTGAAGAACCGTCGGATCAAGATTTTGCACTAGAAGAACCACATTTTTAAATAAGTTTGTTCTTCTTTAAAAAAATCATGGTGAAATATACATAACATAAAACATCATTTTAACCATTTTTATGTGTACTATTCAATGGTGTCTAATTACATTTACAACGTTGTGCAACCAACGCTGTTATCCATTTCCGGAATTTTGTCACCACCGCAAACTGACACTCTGTACACATTGAATCGTAACTCCTGATTCCCCCTCCCCCAGCCCCTGGTCATCTCTGTTCCACTTTCTGTGAATGTGTCTGCTTCAGATTCTTCAGATAATTGGAATCAGACAGTACTGATCCTTTCCTGTCTGGTGTATCCCACTTAGCAAAATGTCCTCAAGGTTCATCCATGTTGTGGCATGAGGAGCTACATTGTATGAAAACAAGTCAATGTTCCAAAGATGACGAGGCAAGAAAAAGAAATCCTTCCTATCTAATTTAGTAGGTCCAACCCTCCACCTGCACAGTCGATGAATAATCTTTTTTATTTTATTTTATTTATTTATTTGAGAGAGAGAGAGAGAGCGAGTGAGCATGAGCAGGGGGAGGGTCGAAGGGAGAAGCAGACTCCCCAGTTTGGGGCTCAATTCCAGGACCCCAAGATCATGACCTGAGCCAAAGTCAGATGCTTAACTGACTGAGCCACCAAGACACTCCTTCAATGACCAATCTTACTACGGTTGGATACTCTCCTTTAGAGTGCGGGAGTGCACTTTGATTTCCTCTGTGCCCCTTTCATTTCCCAATTCATCAAACAATGTCAAGAGAGGCCCTTCCTCTCACTGTTTGTTAAGCCCCGGTATATCCCCATATATGTACTTTGGGGTCAGGGAAAGAGCCCCAGACTCGTTGTGACCTTGGGCAACTCAGTTAACCGCTATGATCTTCAGCTGTCAGTGAGATGAAGACAAAAGTCATGACCCAAGAGAGTTGTTGTAAGAATTGAAGGACATGCCGAAGCACTTTGCGAACTGTAAAATATTATAAAAGTATTCCAGCAGGCTGATCAGACGGGGCTGTGGTGGGGCAGATAAACAAGCATGAAGCAGCTCAAACTGTCTTACCATTTAGGCTGGAGCACTGAGATCCTAGGATGGTTGTGGTGTCTGTTTTACATGAGAGAGTCCTCCTCCTGCCGTCTCTGCCATTACACTGAGGGTAACAACACTAGTGACTCACCGAGTTATTAGAGAAAGTAACTAATACCTTAAAAAATTACAGTCTTGCTCATTGCTCCGTGAGACCAGCAGACAGTCCACTCTGGGTGACATGCAGATGGCAAAAGGACTAGATGGATAACCGTGCCCCCAGAGAAGCAGACTCTCATTTTGCCAATAGGGTCAATCTTCCCACCACTCGCTGCCCAGAGTTGCTAATGAGTGGCAAAATTGACTGCTCTCACCTCTTCTCGCAGCAAGGGCTTGCCTCTAGTGGAAGTGCTAATGAGTCCTGACACTGTCCTCAGCAGGAGTCCGAGGAGGAGAAGTAAGAGTCCTGTATAATCCACTCAGTGTTGCAGAATATTCCAGAATCAGCTATCAAAGAAGAACAACCATCTTCTCCCCAGCTTCTCCCGCTTGGTCAGATGTCTCCAGAGTCTGCTTTTTGCACCAGGGTCAACACAAGTATCTCATTGTGTCAATCCTCACACCTTCAACAAGCTCAGACCAGAGAGAGACTCAATGGCTCAATTTATTTGACCACCAGCCCCTTTATTTGATCACTGGAAGCAGAGAGCACTGCCCCGGGGATCCCATCCCTTGGACTGTGTCTCCTCTACCATCCTTCATCACGTTTGTCCAGCTGATTGAGTAAGGGCTACTCTAGAAACGCTGAGCACAATAGAGAAGCTTAGGAAGAAGGAACGGTTAAAAGCTTGATTTTCAACTGAGAAGGTGGGAGAGACCCACAGAAGCTTTGTGGCACCGGTGTAGGAATGCTGAAATGTGTGTGGACACACTTCAAGAAAGGCGTGAAAGGATGCACGCCAGGCTAGGACACACTTGACTGCAGGGTCATGGTGGTAGGGGTGGGGAGGGTTTGCTCCCCGTCTGATTTGTAAGAACAAGCATGGGTAACTTTTGTATTAAAAAAATTCAATACAGTGAAGGAGAACAAACAATCTAGGGGTTTTCTTGTTGAACAACAGTATTTCATATCCTGTAAAACACTTCATTTTACAGTGGGGATGAGTCATTCCCAGTCTCCAGAGAGCCTACACGAGGAGCATGGGTGGATTTGCCCCTTTCTAGGCAAAAAGAAAGAATGAATTTCAAAAGAACATTGGTTATTTCATGATACCCCAAGGTCCCGGTTATCTAACACAAAGGTGTTGGAGATGGGAAAGCTGAACAGCTTAGAGAGTAAAGAGTTGTATGGCCTGCGGTTATGGTGGCCAGCTGGCCCGGCCTGCGAATCCAGAGGCATTACCCGGACACCGAGTTCATGGGCGCAATAACCCAAGCAATCATTGATATAGTTAAGTTGCTGCGGCCTTTTGCAGATTTACAGCTGGAGGGCACTCTGGGAGCCAGCAATGACTTAAGCTTGGTTCGCTCAGAGGCAGCAAAGGGCCCATTCTGGAGCTCCTCCTGCACAGGGCTCCCTGTCCCTGGAAGTCACAATCTCAGAACTTGCTATAAATTTCGCTCTAAACCAAGCAGCGTGCACGCATCCTTTGCCCTAGAGCTCATCTTCTATGGCCTGCTGGAATCTCACCGCCCATCTTAACCATCTTTTCTACACTCTGTGGAATTCTACAGGGAGAAATAATACTCAGCAAAGTCATATTCGTAACAGAGATGTTTATGATTTAGGGAAGGAATTCATGAATATTGTTGGGTGAAGCGTCCTTCCCAGCAAAAATGATAACAAACCCAAATAGAATAAACAAAAACCTACACTGATCTTTTGTTGCCTGGCTCCAGAGAGTTCTGGGTCAAACTATGCCTCTCGAAGTGGAACAGCAACATCAATTATGTGATGCGCCAATCCTGTCTCCCAACAGCAACACCCAGGGAGTCCGGCCATAGATGTTTGCTCAAGAAGATAAAGGATGAAAAAAGAAAAAGTAGGGACTCTGAGAACAGGGCAGGTGCTTAAAGTGTATATTAATTGTAAACAAGAGATTAGGTTAATATAACTGAAGACCCCTTCTGAGGACAAGTATTAAATACTGTGGATCGGACCACCAAAACCCATCAGAGACCCTCCTTTTCCTGGCGGTTACATACTTCCTTCTTTCTCTATGTCGCTATAGATCACTCCTTGCCTGCAGAGATTAAAGGCACTGGGGCTATAAGGACTCTTCTTGTTTTGGTCCCTAGAACTTTCTCCCTTTCCGGCTCTTCAGTATTCACCTTCCACTTGTTTGTCAGCCATTCGCCTACGGCCTCGGCTTCCTATAGGGCAATACATGCTCTTTCCTGCCCTGAAGACTTAAGAAAAAGTACAGATTCCTCAGGGTTCCGAGAAGGTCCTTCATGATTTCTTTTATCTTCATCACAGGGATATGTTACGTTACCAAGATGCGGTCCCTTCAAATTTATCGTTCCTTTTTCAACTTTTCCCCAAAATATATTTTTGCCCCTTGTAACCTGCTTGGCCTGACATCACATGTTGGATGAGTCAGCTCTGTCTCACTTAAATGCAGCTAACGCTAAAATTGTGTTATCGATTTCTGATGCTCTCTTGACTTTTTTCCTTTTTGTTGGTTTGTAAAAGTTGGCTCAACTAATATTACTCTAAATATGTAATGCTGGCTTTGGCCCTGTCTCATTCCCAACTTGTCTTGCTTACTGTCATTTATTGGAGTCATTTACGTCAAAATGTATTTTTTTTTAAGATTTCAAATAATGGATTTTTCCATTCTAAAATAGTTCCAAATGTTATCCAGTCTCCTTCTGGTCCCAATAGAACACATCTGTGCTGATAGGGTGCATTCCTTCTGACATGCATCGGGTAATAGTAAACCAGTATTGAGAGTATACGATGGCCGAGCATCAGAAGACCTGGGAGAAATCCTGGCTCCATTACTTACTACCTGCATGACTTCAGGCAAGTTGTTCCACTTCTTTGAGCCTCAATTTCCTCATTTATAAATTGAACTCTTTGCATTTATCCATAGGGTTTTTGGGAAGCTCACGTTAGATTATATAAGCAGGGGTGGTTTGTTAATATTATTGCTAGTCTCCGATAGCCCCACTCAACTCTTTCTTAAATTGAAAATACAACCAGGTAAGGCCAGAAGGGTCTTGTGTAGACTATGAGAAGAACCGGAGTGCAAAAAGGACCTGCATCTCCTTCTTAGTCTCCTGGCTGATGTCGTCTCAATCTTTCAAGACCCAACCTAAAAAATCACACCCTGAGAAGACAGCCTTGAATGCCCCAGGTCAATACGGGGTGGCCTTTCTTTGTTCTCCGATAGTATCTATGGTAAGATTTCTCTCCAATCATATAACATAGACATCAGAAAATCCCTAGGGAATCCAATAGTTAGGAGTTTAACACCTTATATAAAAATATACACTGGGGGGACGCCTGGGTGGCTCAGTTGGTTAAGCGGCTGCCTTTGGCTCAGGTCATGATCCCAGGGTCCTGGGATCGAGTCCCACATTGGGCTCCTTGCTCGGCAGGGAGCCTGCTTCTCCCTCTGCCTCTACCTGCCACTCTGACTGCTTGTGCTCTCTCTCTCTCCGACAAATAAATAAATAGAATCTTTAAAAAAAAATACACTGGGAAGTAGAGGTTTAAGTGACTCTATTAAACTATTTATTATATCCACTAAAATAAAATAATAAAGATGGCATCCTAAAGAGAACATTAATAACATTTACACATCCTGCATTAGTAGTAATGCACACTGTGTAATTAACATCTGTTCGTTAAGAGAAAAATCTTCAGGCTTTCCCTTCCTCGATGGTTCAGTGGAATGCTTAAAAGTAACAATTTTACTTTCATATAGGTATGTATGCCCAATAAAAGTATTTATCTTTCTGCCTGCTTTGCCACCCAAACGTTCAAAGCTTTTCTGATTTTATGTCTTGGAGTTGTTGGCTCCTGACGTCCAGCTCTCACTTATTCAAAATAGGTTGGAGAATTGAGAAGCCTATCTGCATAGAAGTATATCAACTCCTTCCCATTACACAAGGTCATTCAGCCTTGGCTCTGACGGTGACAACTTCGTGCACATCCCTTCTGTTAGCCTTTCTGGTAAACATCGCTCCCTCCTGAGGGAGACTCCCAGTTTCCTTGCTCTCTCCTCCAATGTTGCAATGAAAACGTCTCTATTCCAGCCCTGCCATTCACAATATCCCCTTTCTCCACTCTTGCCCCAAGCTTCATCTTCTTCCCCAGCCCCAATCTAATTACTCCAAATGGGAATGATTCAATGCATAAAAACTAGGACTGGAATTCCTAAGATAGGTGCTAAAATTTCATGTAAGGGGAACTGAGGTTCTGGAGAATTATCATTGTCATCGCCTCTTTAATGTCTCTCTCTCCCATGGACTGTGAGCTTCTAGAGCTGGAGGGGTGGGGGGAGCAGCATTTTCCTATGCCTCATTTTATCTTTAGCACCAAGAACAGACTCTGACACGTGGGAGGGCTTTGATCCACACTGGTTGAGGGAGCACATGCTTGCCAAGAGATCACTTTCGTGACCTAGTCTACTTGTCAATTTCAGACAGATATACTTTTTTAGATGTCCTCTTCCCGATTATAATTTCATCTACTAAGTTAGAGAGTTATAGAAAAGAGGTACGGAAGGGCAGGAGGAAAAGGAGACAAAGGAGCTAAAGAAGAGTTCAACTTATTTCTACCTAGGTCTACTTAACTAAAAGACCAAAGGGAGTAGGTGTAGGAGACGCAGGCTGGCCAGGGAGTTGTGGAGCGCAGCCCCGGAGGTTGGGAAAGGCTTGGTGCCCTTCAAGGGAAACCTTCAGAAACGTGCCACACGTCTCCTGCCGTCTCCTGCTGTCTCCTCTCACAGTAAGGACCGCCTGGGATTTGGATCTGCCTGCAAGCTGACCTGCCCATATTTAATGCCGGAGGTGCGTCCATGTACGCGGTGGGAAGCCCAGGACCAAGACGTCTACACAGATTGTACCGCCACATCCTCTCCAACCCTTCTCCAAGGTCCAGTCTCACGGCTTTTTTGTGAAGCCATTAATACAAATGTTCACTCTGAGTTCTGATTTACCCTCACCTGGGGTGTTCTCCTGAGTTGCCCAATGCCGACGCACACACCACTCCAACCTGAATATACTCTGGTGGTGGGAACAGACTGTTTTATGGGAACTGAGCAATCATGTACTACTCTTTTTCTCTCATATGAAAGGGGAAAAAGCTCAAAGAAGCCAAATTTTCAGGACAAACTGGGAAAGTTGATGCCCTTCTACTAGTAGAAGCAGGCTGGGGCGGGAGTGAGTGTGGGGGAGGGGGATTCAGGGAATGAGCCGAAAACGGTGACACTCTTGGCACTGGGGACAAAGGGGACCAAACTTTCTTAAAGAAACCCTTTCTTTACTATTTCAGCTCCTGAATGTTTCCCAATTAACCATAGCAAGTTTGTGGATATTTTCCCAGGGGAATTAACACATGGAATCATTAGTCAAAGGTCTTAAAGAACAAATACTCTCCCACAGAGCATCCTTACTCCAAAACCAAGTCAAACTGGACCTACCTTTTGAGATGCCAACTCAGAAAAACAATGGGCTTAACTCTTTCTTTTAATGAGTAGACTTTATTTTTTAGGTCAGTCTTAGGTTTATGGAGAAATTAAGCAGAAAATAGAGTTAAGCAGAAAATAGGGTTCTCCGTATACCCCATCCCTCATTTCCTCACATGCATTTTGCCTACTGTTAACATGTTGCTTTAGTGTGATGCATTTGTTACAGCTGATGAGGCAATATTGATACATTGTTTATGTTGCATATTTATAGTTTACATCTATGTAAATATTATGTTTATTGTACATTATTGTTTTTCATTTTTATTATCTAATTAATGTCCACGTTAAACTTATATAAGTTTCTATACACAGAAGTCTACATTAAAATTCATTCCTTGTATTTTATGTTCTATGCATTTGACAAATGCACCCGCCATTACCGTATCATACAGAATCATTTCATTTCCATAAACATCCTCTGTGCTCTACCAACTCATCCCTCTCTCCCTCCCCAACCCCTGGCAACTATTGATATTTTACTGTCTCTCTACACTTCCGCTTTTCCCAGAATGTCATGGAATCATATACTACGGAGACTTTCCAGACTTTTTCTCACTTAACAATATGCATTTAGGTTTCCTCCATGTCTTTTTGTGACTTGCTAGCTCATTCCTTTTTTAAAACCACAGAAATCTATTTTCTTAATTATTCAAATTCAATTAATTAACATATAATGTATTATTGGTTTCAGAGGTAGAGGTCAGTGATTCATCAGTCTTATATAATACCCAGTGCTCATTATGTCACGTGCCCATTCCTTTCTATTGCCGAATAATATCGCATTTTCTGGATGTACCACATTTACCAATTCACTTATTGAAGGACATTTGGGTTGCTTCCAAATTTTGGTGGTTATGAATAAAGCTTCTATAAACATGCCTGTGCAGGTTTTTGTGTGGACGTCAGTTTTTAACAACGTGGAGTAAAAACCAAGGAACATTATTGCAGGATTGCATGAGAAGAGTGTGTTTAGCTTTGTAACAAATCACCAAACTATCTTCCAAAATAGCTGTGCCATTTTGCATTTCCACAGCAATAAATGAGAATTCCTGTTGCTCCACATCTTTGCCCGCATTGTTGTCAGTGTTCAGGATATTAGCCGTTCTGATAGGTATGTAATGGTATCTCATGATTGTTTTAATTTGCAATTCTCTAATGACATATGATGATGAACATCTCGTCGTATGCTTATGTGCCATCTGCCTGTCTTCTCTGGAGAGGTGTCTATTGGCAAGAATTTTTTGCCCATTGACTATTAAAAAAAAAATTAGCTGAATGAGCTAACTGGCAGATCTGACTAGTTGTTGCCTCCTCTATTGACAGAGATTTTAAGCAACTGTAACAAACAATTGCTTTACAATAGGGCACTAAAAACAGATCTAATCTATAGAGATATGTGGTTTCTGTTATGGTTTGTGTTCTTGGTAATTGGAGAACCCCTAAAACCGCTTTTTCTAGAAATAATCAAGAAACACTCCCCCTCTTTTCCTTTCATCATTTTAAAAGACTACTTTCATTTTCTTCCTCATTAATACGCTAACACATTTTTTTCAAAGATTTTATTTATTTATTTGACAGAGAGAGATCACAAGTAGGCAGAGAGGTAGGCAGAGAGAGAGGGGGAAGCAGGCTCCCTGCTGAGCAGAGAGCCCAATGCGGAGCTCAATCCCAGGACCCTGAGATCATGACCTGAGCCGAAGACAGAGGCTTTAACCCGCTGAGCCACCCAGGCACCAGACGCTAACACATTTTACAAAAGAAAAGGAAAACCCAATCCATTTCTTGAGTACTGAGTAGAATTTTTACTTGTAATAGCTAAGCACATGCCACGGAGTCCAGCTTTCAGAACAACTGGCTCCCAGAACAAAGAGGGAAAACTCTGTAGTTTAAGTTGTGTGGCATCAGCAATTCTGATAGGATACAGCTGGGTCATTTTGAGAAACACGAGATGCCCCTGACTTTGAGGCTCATTCAGGATGCAGAGATTTGTCCCCTTTTTGTCCCTCAGAAAAACTGTTATTCAGGGCTTGTGCCTGAATGCAAGGCTTTCCGGAATGTAAGCTTTCCCCAGCCACCTGGTGTGCATTTGTGAACACTTTGATAAGGATTTCTACCTATCTTCCAGAAACACTGTTATAACTCATGTGCCTACCAGAAGAATATAGGGTACCTGCACCCTTACCAACCCTGAGTAGTTTAACAGTTTAAAATCTCTGTCAATTTGACACGTGAAAAAATGACTTCTTGTTTTAATTTTCTTCTTTTTTTTTTTTTCCAGACTTCTTGCATCCGGGGACCCTGGGCCCTCCAGGCTCTCCCACAGCCCCGGGGTCATCCACCACTTGATGTTTTCTCAGAGAAGAAACATTGTTTTTAAAGGTTTATTTATTTATTTTAGAAAGAGAGAAAGATTGAGGGGGTGGGTGGGGGGAAGGACAGAGCAAGAAGGAGAGAGAAACTCAAGCAGACGCTGCACTGAGTGGGGAGCCCAACATCGGGCTCAATCTCACAACCCTGACATCAGAGCTGAGCCGAAACCAAGAGGGGACACTTAACCGACTGCACCCCCCTGGTACCCCATCCTTTTCTGTCTTGTTAAGCTAGTGGTCTATTTCTTTAGAGAACTGCTCATGTAAGACCATATAAATAGGATTATGTCTTTCGTGGCTTCTTATAAGGAGAGAGGCAAACATAACAGAAAGGGGCTAGTGGTGCCTCACTGGGGTGGGTTGTAAATGATCTGCCAGAGAGAACGTCTCTCAGCCTGGGGTCCCCTGGAGTAGGAAGGCCCCAGTTAACAAGGCCTGCAAGGTGGACCCACTATTTGAAATGAATGTAATCTGTGCCCCACAAAAGAAAGAGCCAGACTATGGATGTCCGTCTTACCTAGAGAATCCACCATCAGATACTAAGTGCACATATTGAATAAGGACCCTTTAGTTCCCCATTCTTCCTCTGCCCCTTTGCCTCAGACGTGCGCAATACGGTGAGTGAGGGTGAGAAGAGGTAGCCAGTCAGGTGGAGAAGTAGTGGAGAAACCCCCAGTGCTGCCTTTTACCACTGTAGGTTTCTAAGCTTGAGTTAAACCTGTAATCGGAAAGGGAAGAATTTTTAAACGGAATGAGGACTGAAATTTTGATTTTAGACAGAAGTGGACTTTTCCTATCTCAAACTGACCGGGAAAAGCTATGGGATCTGAGACTTCATGCAGGGGTGGGCATGAATAGTCAAACAGTGTGGCTATGGAAAGTCAGTAGAGGGAAGGAAATAGAGTTGGTTTGTGCTTCTACCCTAGAGAATCCATGTGTTCGTTTCCCTCGGCCACCATGACAGAGGATATCCAAAATCGAGGGGTTGGCAGGGTCATACGCCCTCTGAAGCCCCTAGAGGGAGATCCTTCCTTGTCTCTTACTGGCTTCTGGTGGTCCCAGGTGTTCTTTGGCTTGTGGCAGTGAAACCCTATTCCGTCTCCAGCCTCCCATGGAGTCTTTCCTCTGTGCCTGTACGTCTCCGTGTCTCCACATGGGGTGCTCCCTGTGTGTCTGGGTCCGATTTCCCTCTTCTTAGAAGGACACCAATCATACTGGATTAAAGCCCACCCTAATCACTTCATCTTAACTTGATTGTATCAGCAAAGACCCTATTTCCTAATAAGGTCACATTCACAGGTGCTGGGGTTAGGACCTCAGTATATCTTTTTCTGGAGGCGGGTGTGTGTGTGTGTGGGGGGGGGGAACACTGTGAACTCACAACAGTCCCCCTCGCCAACACCCTCTCTCTGCCTGTGCTGACTTCTGAGCCAGCCTCCATGTGATGACACATATGACCGGCTCAGGAACGGGCTCATCATTTCACCCTTCTTTTCCTTGTGTCCTTCCTCTTGTCCTCTCAGGTTGTCTGCTGCCTCACGGTTCTCTTGGAGAGTAGACAGGGCGAAGACCACTCTGAGCAATTTTCAGTATCAAGTCAATTGCAGTATTTCATGCACAGGGGACCCTACTGAATGCAT
This sequence comes from Potos flavus, assembly GCA_028534135.1. Lineage (NCBI taxonomy): Eukaryota > Metazoa > Chordata > Mammalia > Carnivora > Procyonidae > Potos > Potos flavus. The sequence goes on along the minus strand of CM052886.1, from coordinate 45,769,502 downwards.
TTCGGTTGTAATCCTATGTATTTCATACATATCTCCCTAAAACACGCGTCGCTAATCAGGTAAGTTAGAATGGAAATGTCAGCCTGTTGGGTAGGATGGGACACAATTTTAAATTTCACAGTCTACGGTGCATAATATCAGAATGCCATTCAACAAATCTTATGTTCTTTGGGATAAATATTTTTTAAAAAAAGCATTAAAAACATTTTTAAAGTAATATATCCTAAATGCAGAACTATATTTCTGAGAAAAGAAAAGGAAGAGATTTCCTCCCCCAAGTAAATCCTCTGACGTGGTTTTGTGTGGTGGGGGAGGGAAATTAAAGATAAGGGGGCATTAAAAGTAAAGCCTCAGCACCTCTCTCCTGTAAATGGAGGGTAGATTGGTAAACAAGAGCCTCATAGTGTGTGTGTCGGCAGCTGGGAACCCAAGTGAGCTTCTTCCTCCCAAACTGCAAAGATTGAGGAAAACAAATCATTGAGGGTGTGATGTGTGTACAAAGATGAAAATCAGTCATCAGGCTGGTTTTGTAATTTTGCCGATAAACACATCAAAAATGGTTACTGATGGAAGAAGTTTGGAGATGATGAGTACTGAACCCAGAAACTGGAATGAAAAAGGCATGAAGAAGGAATTGCCTTGCCAAACTTAGAGAAAATGTTTATCTTCAGACGAGTGCCATATCTTGCCGACTTCCCACAAGCCTTCTGTAGCAATTTCCAAATTCAAGAGAATACCTCATCTCTTTCCAGGTCCCGTCCATCCATCTTCATTGATGCACGCATCGAGAGTGCTTAGATTTAATCCTGGCTCTACCTCTGAGTGACCTCAGGCAAGTAAAAGAATCTCCTTGTGGCTCAGTTTCCTCATCTGTAACATAGCTCCATAATTCTGTGAATATTAAATTTAACATCTATTTGTCCTTTCGCAAGCTCTCAATAATTTTTGTAGTTGTTGTAGTTTTTATCACAAACTGGAAGATCAGGCGGGTATGAATTAGAGATGTAATTCTCCCTGTTGAAAATAAGGAAAGAGATTTCTCTCTCTCTGCCTCATTGCTTTGTTTCTTTCTCTGTCCTTTTCAATGTAAATACTTACAATAACTAAATAAGTTATTTAGTAAGGTTGGTTACGTGGACCCGCTGGTGCCATTTCTGGGCTGTAAGAATCTCAAACTGTCTCCAGTGATTAAGAATTGTCCAGCCCTTCCTGGTAGAAAGAGGAGGGCAGAGAGTTTTTCTTGTGTCTGCTTTTTCTCAATTGCCTCCAGCTGGCACAGAATCTTTATGCCAGAGTGGTATATTTTGGGGCTGCATACTCTGAACCCCTTCAATGCATATCACATTCTGGTTTCATGCTTATTCAACTACCTTTGTGGTATCGGTCTCTACTCCCCCTTGCAGAGGGACTTTCTGGGTCGGGAGAGATTTTGTTTTCTATTTTCCCAATACCATCCACTAAAACTTTATCAGGTACCTGCCTTGTGCCAGGCCCAGTCTTCCCCGTCAGCATAGCTGGAAGCTGGGAGTATCACAGGAAGTCACCTCAGCTCCCTCTCGCCCAATCTCTGACAGGACAACACTCTGCTTACTTCCAGACAACAACCCTGTGTCCTGTGAGGACTTCCTCTCCCCTCTGTTCACTATCTTTTTGTGCTCTCATAATTAAATTACCCCACTAGTTTAAAGGTTTCTCTTTAATAGATCTGGTTACTGTTCACCAAATGCTCTCTGTCTGCCTGCCCGGGTTATGCAGTTACTTACATTATCTTATTTAATCTGACCCTATAAAGTAGGTACTATTATAGTATAGTATATAGTATAGTATATAGTATATAGTATAAATAAAAATTTTTTTATTTATTGGACAGAGAGAGATCACAAGTAGGCAGAGAGGCAGGCAGAGGGAGAGGGGGAAGCAGGCTCCCTGCCGAGCAGAGAGCCCGATGCGGGGCTCGATCCCAGGACCCTGAGATCATGACCCGAGCCGAAGGCAGAGGCTTTAACCCACTGAGCCACCCAGGCGCCCCAATAGTTACCATTTTATAGATGTGGAAGCTAATGGAAGCAGATGAAATGATTTGTTCGTGGTCACAACAGTGATAGAGTCGAGATTCAAACCCACGGCCCTCAGGTCCTCAACCTATGCCAGGATGGAGAAGATGTGAGCCATGGAGGAGGAACAGAAGCTAGGGAGGCTTCTAGCAGGGGGGTAATGCCCAGGAATTGGGCCACGAAGTAGAAGAAAGTGAAGTAGAGGCTTTCATAGTGAGTCTCTGTCCCACCTCACTCCCCCAGTGCCCTTCTGCAGAGAACCATGAGTGGGAGGTCCTCGTGTCATTCCACAGCTGGGGAAGGAGGGTCCAGGTGTCCCTTCCCAGGTATCCCGGTCCCACCCACTCATCTTGGTTGTACTTGGACACTGTGGGGTGTGGAGGAGATATATATATATTACACGAAATTGGTCAGAGATGGAACCAAGTCATGGGGGTACAGCCAGGGTTCATCCTGGGGCTGTGAGTAGGCACCTAGCTGGGTTGTAGGAGTCCTATTTCCGGGTTGCTGGGCTAAGGGATGGCTGTCTTGGTCCCCAACAAGGGGTTCTAGGGCAGCTGGCTCCAGAGGTCATTGTTGGCTCTCCCAGGGCTCCAGGGCCTTGAAGGTGGATCCTGGTGGGGAGCCTTTGCCAAGTCCACACTCTTGGCTCTTTCCACCTGGTAGGCCCAAGACAAAGGAGGAAAATACAAGAAAAAAGGTCAGTTAAAACTTCAAATTATGGTTCAGCCCACAGCAGGCACATACCCTACCCATCCTTCTATTTTACACAAATAGGAGTTGCATTAGTTTTCTGCATTAGTTTTCTCCTCCTGACAAACTTGTGAGGTACGTGCATTCTTACTTGCATTTTATAGGTGAGGAACTCATGGCTGCAAAAGCTTGAGTCATGTGTCCCAGTCCCCAAGCCCGTGAGTTCAGGATAGCAGCACTGGCACAGGTGTCCTGGGACACGGTAGGAGGGGAGCTCCCGGCTCCCGGCTCGGGGTCTGATACCAGGTGATGCTCCGTAGGGGCTACTCTGCACTCTCCCTCAGAAGCATTCACCGCTGGGCTCTGGGCAGAAATTGAATGCAATGCTGGGCGCCAATCCTCAACTTTCAGCCATGAGAAGGTTAGACATGGTTGACTTTCTTTGGCTCAGGGGGCACTCACTGAGGCAGAAGGCAACTCGGGACAGCCTTCCCAATTACTCCTTTAACCCCCATCACGGCCCTATACTTGCCAGGGCAATGGAGCAGGTCAGGCACTCCCAACACACCTCACTGGCTAGAAACTGAGCACCCCTCCTCATAAATGGCTCAGGAGCTGACAGTTTCCAGAAACTCCACAGATCTACCTGGTGGAAAGAATCTCCTCCCCCATCTCCCACTGCCGCCAAGCTAGGGGAGCAGCAGGAGCAGGGGGCAAATGGAGGTGGGAGGGAGTATCTTCTGCCAGCCCACCCCTCCTCTCTGTGCCCCATAGAGGGTGGTTAGTGTGATAGACTGAGGCCAGGCCCTTGAGGGAACCTACATTCTTGCTTTCTTCCTTCACAGATTTGCTTTCGTCTCTTTGGCTTTTCTCTTGGGATCAAGGAAAACATGGGGAAAGGAGGCTTCTGTAGTCCTCCATTGTCTGCCCCACCCCCATCATTTGTCTGCAGTGCAGCTGCCTTGGGGAAGGGTCCAAGCTGTTCTGGGCAAGAAAAAGGCCAAGACGTGGGAACTCCGTGGGCAGAGAGTATTCAGAGACTGACATCTTATCATTCAGAATGACCTCAACAGGTCAGGAATCAGAATCCCCACTATCAATGTGGGTGCAAGCCCTTAATCGATCCCAGGGATGCGGACCAGGCTGTGCGGCCTTTCTGGAGGGTTTCTGGAAGGGCCCTGAAGAATTCCCATGGGAAAAGCTAACAGTTTATATATGACCAAGACTCAAATTTTCATTAGGTAAAAATAAACCAAACTTTCTCTTGAACAGAATCATTTTCGGAAGCCCTGCTCAAATCCCAGTAAAATCCTTCAAGTTTGGATGCTCATTATTCTCCTGACGGTGTTTGAAGAAGGAACACGGCAGGCCGGCCAGGGGCCAGTCACTCCTATTACCAGCCCTGCGCACAGGCGGCAGAGAACCAGGGGAAATGATGGGATGGTGGCAAACGGGGATTTGAAATCTTACCACACAGGGAACTCAGTCTGAAGGAATGGCTTTGTCTTGTCATCCTCTGTGAAAACTCATTGATAAGAAATGTTGGG
>CM052886.1:45731945-45764708 GCA_028534135.1 Potos flavus | reverse complement strand
TAACAATAGCGCACATTTACTGGGTGCTTATTATGTGCCAGGCACCTTTCTAACTAGTTGGCCTGTATTCAGTTATTCAATTCACACAACTCTGTGAGATGGGCATTATTATATCCCTTTTCAGATGCTGAGGTGAAGAGCCAGTGGTGTCTTGTGTGAGAGACCAGGAGGAGTTACTTTCTTGCAGGGAGAGCCACGAGTGTGTTTATAGATGCAGAGAAGGACTGGGAGAGGGGGAGGCCCAGAGGTGGCTCCCCCATGGTCAGGCCCTCCTGTGTCTGGCATCTACACCTTGGTCCTGTCCCACTGCAGGCAGCTGCGCAGCCTGACTCCCACTCGAATCCCTGGGTGCACCGAATTTCCAGCACCCAGAAATACACCTCATGCATAATAAGCTTGTACAAATATTTTTTAAAACAAATACACATTAATATGAGCATCCTGAAAGTGTCTCTGACAGAATCGTTCTTATATATTTAAAGGTTTTTAAAACATTTTTAAATTTCCCGGGCGTAGGGAGCAAGCATTCTCCATTCAGCAAGTTCCATTTCCAGCCACAGTTGAGTGTAACACATGCTTCTTGTTAAGTGGGAGAGAGGAACGAATGAATGGCAGAAAATCCCCCTGTGCTTCTGAAAAACCAACACCACCACCACCACCAACAAAAACCCAAAAAACCAAAAAACCAAACCAAAACCAAAACAAAATGGAAATGAAAAAAAACCCTTGGCTAATGGCAACAGCATTAGTATTATTTTGCTTTACCATTTGCAAATCATTTTCAGTTGGTAGAGGTTCTGGGCTTCAGATGGAAAGCACTGTTTACCTAGCGTGAATGAGAGTGCTCTCACTGTCCCCCATCACCATCCGACTCCATTTAAGACAACTTGTTTCCCCAAGACTGTCATCAGCTTGGATGACACTACAGATGAACGTGCTGCCTGAGCACAAGCCAGGAAACCCTCCCTTCTTCTTCACACCACCTCTCTCCACTAAAACCTAACAAGAAAAATCACTTCCACCATGAAGCCCTCCCAGACCTACTCTCCCAGCAACTCCTGCTCAGCCATATCTTCGCCCCCTGAGTCCACAGGTGCCTGGATCCTTGGATGAAAGAGTCAGCCACTAATTCTCCCGCTCCCCTTAGCACAGACACACGGAAGTCCCACACCTATATCATCAGTCCCGATGAATCATCTTACCAGGAATACGGTGCTCACTGCTCCTGAGGTGGAGGCCCAGCATCACGTTTATGTACTGGGGGATGCTTTGTCATGATGACTGAAGAGCATTGTTAGGGATGGCCACTCGTTGTCCCTGTTCTTGCCTTCTGTTTTACCCAGCTGCTTTCAAAGAGTTCTGAATCTTGCAAAGGCTCCTCAAAGGGAATGTTACAAACATTCAGCACCCTCATCTTAGTGCTCAATATATCCTGATGCTTCGTGATTTTTCTTAATGCATATATTTTAATGCACATACACACGCACACATGCAACGTTTACAGTTTTACTACAAAGGATACAACTCAGGAACAGCCCAATGGAAGAGATAAGAGCCAAATGGAGTAGGGCCAGGTCTGGGCTGGGTGAGAAGGTCCTCAGCATAGGTGCTTCTGCCCCGTGGATTTGGATGTGCCTGATGGTTGGTCCATGTTTAAAACCCATTATGTCACCTTCTTTTGTATCTGTCTCCTTACTGCATGGAATAAAACGAAATCAAGAAGTAGAGAAGAAATGAGCGGCTGTGTTTTCCTGTAGCTCCTCCCTCCTATTTTCCTATAGCTACTCAGGCTGGGTAAATTGATTTCAGTCACAATGGTGAAAAGACAATCCTGATCACACCACAAGCAATTTCCCATCTATCTTAACAACAAGAAAATTTCCAGATTCTGAGTGATTTGTGCACACACACACACATACACGCACATGACACGAATTGTTAAGAGAACAAAATGTGCATGATCCTTATTAGTATGGATTCTCTATGTCCCCTGAAGAGGACATACTGTACAGGAAACACAAAGTAGTACATTTAGGGGAGTATAAACAGGCAATTCTGAAGAAACGACTTTAAACAAATAATTGCTAAAAGAACAGAGCTTGAAAGTCTTAAAAAAAAAAAAAAAAAAAGAAGAAACCACAAGACGAATGATTGCCTGTTGTCAGAGCTCACCTGTCCTTCAAACAAGCTTCAAACTTCCCTCTACTGCCAACCAGTGTGCAAAAGGGCCGTAAGCCACTATTCTCTCTCTGCTGTTCAGCCTTTCCCAGCCCCCGCCCCCACATTACGCAGACTCTCGCCTGGTGAGAACACTCTGGCAACCACACAATGCCTCAGCCTACAGGACACTGTGCTGCTGAACAGGGTTTTTCCATCTCCATGATAACTGTGGCATGAACCAATGTCGCCCCGTGTGTGGGGAGCCAGGCAGCTCCCCAAGCCTTTCAGGGGAAAGATGGTCTCTTTGTTCCTACAGAGGCAAGGGTGAAGGGGTGTGACGTATGGGTTGGGGAGGAAGAGGTGAGCCACAGGCAAGGGTTGCTACAAGCAAGCCCTGAGCCAGAGGTGGGCAGTGGGGTTCACTGGACCCCATTTCTAGGCATCCTGGCCAACCGCCATCGCATGGGGGAGGTGTGTTGGAAAAGGAGCCTGCTGACAGGGCTGCCTGATGGGGGCCAGAACCTGGCAGGGGCCATGACTCTCAACAGGGGTGAAGAAGTTTTCCTCTTCGCCGCCATCAGGAAGTACACGGTTCAGTGTGCTGAGCACGGGGAAGTCGCTTCACTTCTTGGAGTCTCAGTTTGCTAAACTGTGAAATGTGAGATTCATCCAAGAGACCCTAGAGCTTTCCCCTAAAGATAAAACCAGATAATGTGTGTTAAAAACACTTATTAAACTAAACATAGTCTTAACTACGTGATTCAGCAATTCCACTCCTTGGTATTTACCCAAAGCAGTTGAAACACTATGTCCACACAAAAACCTGCACACAAATATTTATAGCCGTTTTATTCATAATTGCCAAAACTTAGGAGCAACCAAGATGTCTTTTAGTAGGTGAATGGATAAATGAACTGGTATGTTCACACAAGGGACTGTTATTTGGCGATTAAAAATAAGCCATTGAGCCAGGGAAAGACATGGAGAAATCTTAAATAGCTCTAAGTGAAAAAAGCTAACGTGAAAAAGCTACGTTCAGTCTGATTCCAAGTATTTGACATTCTGGAAAAGGCAAAACCATGGAGATGGTAAAAAGAGCAGTGTTTGCCAGGGGTTTGAAGAGAGGGAAGGGGAATAGATGGAGTAGGGGATCAGGGCAGTTTGACTATTCTCCGTAATAGAAACATTTCACTGTACATTTGTCCAAACCCATAAAATAAATGTACATCAAGAGAGAGCCATAATGTAAACAATGGACTTTGGATGCTTATGATGTGTGCACATGGGTTCATTAGTTGTAACAAAACTACTACTCTACTAGGGGGTGTTGAGAACTCTCTGTACTTTATGCTCAATTCATGACTATGAAATGGATAGGTGTGTGAGGTGCCGATAGGATAGGTGTGTAAAGTTGCTTCATGGGAAGAGATCAGGTCTTTCCTAGAAAATGGGTGCTGGGCAGACAACCCAGCTCAGACAGTTACTTTTAAGCCCAGCAGGGTTATAGCTTGTGCTGGCTTGGCTGCTCCTAGCCATTTGGGTGAGATCAACATGTCCTCATGCTCTTTCAAAGTCTTTTGACGGGCCCCATTGACCTGAAACCCAAGCCCTAACCTGGCCTCACCAATCAACACTGGCAAATATGGTCCAGTGGCTCCTTGAACCAGCCATCCAGCCCCCAACTATCTTACCCGCATGCCTTTCTCCGAATCAGCCAACAACACCACCTGTCACCCAACCTGTATCTTTGTTCCTTGAAATCAACATGACATCAGAGGATGGAGCAGCATCATAGCTAGGGAAATGAGGGGAGTGCCCTTCAGGAGGCTTTGTAGGAGCTTTGGAACCACTCCCTCTGGGTGAGAATCAGAGGCCTGGCAGTGGATATGGTGATGAGAACCCAGAGAGGGAAGAAGTTAGTGATGGCCACCACTCTGCGAAGAAAGCTGGGATTGTGAGCCTGGTGGAACCTGGGAATAACTAAGGCAGCCACGGGTTCTAGGGAGCCGAAGTTCCTGCAATTTCAGGTTTGAGGTGAAGACAATGACATGTTTTACTCTGAGACTGACGTGACCTCAGAATCATAGGTCTTTTTTCCCTAAGATTTTGTTTATTTATTTGCCAGAGAGAGAGAGACAGAGAGAGAGTAGCAGGCAGAGGGAAAAGCAGGCTCTCTGTGGATCAAGGAGCCCAATGCGGGACCCCATCCCAGGACCCTGGGATCATGACCTGAGCCGAATGCAGACGCTTAACTGACTGAGCCACCCAGGCGTCCCAGAATCATAGGTCTTGCTGCTAACTTGTTTATTTCAGGATGCTGTATTTTACCAATGTCCTGAAGGTCACATTTTCAAGTCCACATTCATTGTTTTCGGCATCACTAAGTCCAGAGTGACCAACCACAGAGCAATTCACATGTTACATGTTACATAGAGATGTATACCATGCAGCCCATGGGCAGGGGAAGAATTTGAAACACATAGAAATTTCCTCTCTAGCAGAAAGGCTACAAACTGGCAGACTTCCTGGGGTGCAAGTTAGCCCAAGCTCTTCTCTGAGAACTTCTCCGTGTATTAGCAAAGGCCTCGTGTCTCTATCCCTGATTACCATGACTGCAAAGAGGACCAGACTTCCCTTGGAGCAGCAGGATGAGGCTGAAGGGAAGACCCCATGGGACCATCGATTCCCTCATCATTATGGGTCAAGGCAGTTGTTAACTATGACAGCCAAAGACCCATTAGCGATAATGCAGTCAAAATGGAAACTCAAAATGGCTCAAGTCTAAGACAAGGGCAGAATCTGTGAATTAAGAGATTGAGTCATCCTTTCTAAGCCTAGGAAAAATATATCGATTTATAGATTGTCAGCTCAGTACTTGAGAGGGAGCTCAGAGAAACAGAAAAAGGAGAAATATGCAGAGGTTGAAGTTAGTTTACATTCTGCTAGGTCATTAATAATAATAATAATGATAATAATGAGACTTATATGATATTACCATGAGCCAGGCCCTGTTCTAAGCATTTTACATATAGAAACTCATTTCATCAGACCACAATGTAACCACCTCACTGATAGGACCAATGTGGGGCTGCCCATTCCTTAAAATCTCTCCTCGATTTCTGCCCTTTATAGGTGACCTGGGCTCATGTGATGTAAGGAATAGCTTAGTCATGGGGCGCCTGGATGGTGCAGCATCCGACTCTTGGTTTGGGCTCACATCATGATCTCAGGGCCCTGGGATGGAGCCCCATGTCTCACTCCATGCTCAGCATGGAGTCTGCTTGAGATTTTCTCTCCTTCTCCCTCTGCCCCTTCTGCTCATGCTCTCTCTCTCTCTAAAATAAATAAATAATCTAGAAAAAAAAAAGAATAGTTTAGTCATTAGCCTATAGTGAATGCTTGAAAATTTATCATGAGCCACTAGATAAAGATATTGTCATTGGTTAAATGCAAATCCATCTGTAATGGGATACCCTTTACATTAAAAACAGAAAGTTGTGTCAAATATCATCTATGGGTTAGGCACTATCATAAATATTATTTCATTTAATTCTCACAGTTCCTACAAGGCAGGTGGTATTTGGTGGAAACTAAATTTAAGACAGCCCAAGGAGATCACTCAAATTCTCTCAATTAAAAAGTAAAAAGACCAGGATTTGAGCCCAAGCATCTAGCTCTAACAATACTCAACATGTTCTTGCTACTATACCTTATGCTTTAGCCCTATGTTAATATATTTTCATTTATTACTACCTCACTGTGAATTTTTAATAAAAATGACTTTTTCAACATAACCACAACACAATTTTCATACCCAACAAAATTAACAATAGTTCACAATAAAGCCCGGGTTGTTTCAAATATGTCTTTTAAAATTGGCTTGTTCAAATCAACATCCAAATATGAGCCACATATCTCGTTTGGCTGATTAGTCCTTTTCTCCCTTTGATTTAAAAAAAAAAAAAAAAACTGAAAAATTTGAAACCTACAGAAAAGTCAAAAGAATAGTATAAATTAACACCTGTGTATGTTTTAATGTCACCAAAGTTGGTATGTGTCTTCAATCTCTTTTCATCTCTAATTGTTCCACTTCTTTTTAAGAAATCTCATTTATTTCTGATTAAACTAAGTCATTTGACCTGTAGAATTTCCCACATACTTAATATTTCTGGCTAAATTACTCGCGATGTCACTTGACATGTTCCTCTATACCCTCTATTTCCTGAGAACTGTGAGTTAGAGCTAGGATTTGATTACATTCAGATTTTTCATTTTTTGGGAGGGGGGAGAACACTTCGTAGGTGATGTTGTATCCTTCCTGTTGCATCACATCAGGATGTACGTGATACCTGCTTCATTTAACCTTGATCTTTGGGTTCAAATGGTGTCAACCTGATCCATACATTATAGAATCCCCATTAACCTTTAACGTAATGGCTTTAGCAGCCATTGGTGGCTGTTGCCTCAAACCATTATTTTGTTAGGGTTTGCAAACTGGTGAGTTCCCATGTTACCATTCCCACTGCACTTACTAGTCATGTGTCTTCTATAAAGAACTTCCCCACAGCAACCATTTGGTTGCCATCAGGTATAGTTTGGGAAATGCAGGGTAACTACTAGATTATTTTCCTTTATTTGTCAATTTTCAGAATAATGAGTTGGTGTTCTGGCAACTTCCAAAGGTAACTAAGGAGGTTGCATCTATTGTGGCAGTGGGAAAAGGGTATAGGGGATATGGAGTATCATAATGACGCCAGGACTATTTCTAAATATTTCAATTCATTGCAATATTTACTTTATATTCAAACTGTCTCATCCTTGGCAAGTGGGGGCCCCTTCTTGTTGGCTACCATGTCATTTTGATGTGATCATAGTAATCTTTGACAGCTTCTTTGTTTGTTTTCAGGCATGACAAGATGTTCCAGCTCAAGGAGCCCTTGTTCCCTTTAGTGGGGAATGGTATCTAGAAAGTACAATCTGGGAACCAAGGGTGTTTATTGTTATTGAGCTACCATCGCTTCCAAATCTTTTCAGTGGACATCACTAGGAAATATCAAATTTTTAGAAAATGAAAAATAAGTCATGAGTTTAATAATGTTATTTTCAATTTGAAGTCAGAATGACAGGATTTTATTTAAATTTCCCGATTTTATTTATTTATATGTCTATGTTTTATCTCCTTGCACTGAAAATCTTGGTTTCTTTTTAATAAGATTAGGGCAAACATATTTTATGTTTATCCTATTTTTTTGTTTCAAAATAATATCAACACTACCACTGACAACAAGACCGCTAAATGCGGAGTAAGGTCGCTGGATATCTTTGTGGTTCTTTTTCGTCCTTGGCATAGATCCCACTAAGGATGCATAGTGAAAATACTGTGGCATTATCTTTTGAAATAACCCTCCTACAAGTAGTTATGCCATCAACTAGGTATGTAAGGTTTTTTTGTTTTTGTTTTTGTTTTTTGTTTGCTGCCCATTTTTAGGGGACTCTGTGTGTAATTAAAAATTAGATAAAACATTTATTGGTTCTAAAATCAAACTATAAAACAAGGTACGTTCAGAGAAGTGTAGCTTCTATTCAACTCCCTTCCCTCCTGTCTTCTCTACTCCCCAAAAGAAACTTTTTTAAAATGAGCATTTGTGTGTGTGTGCGTGCATGCATGGGGGTGTGTGTGTGTGTGTGTGTGTGTGTGTGTGTGTGTGTATCCTGGAGATCGCACCACGGCACTTTGTGGAGATCTTTCTCATTCTCTTTGACAGCAGCATGGCATCCAATTTTAAGTATATCCCATAGTTTATTCAACAGACTTTGTTTACAGACATTTGGGTTTTTTCCAGTCTTTGGCTATTATACATTGTGCTTAGTGGCTAGTTTCATATACATCATCAAGTATTGTTTCCAGGGTATCTGTGAGGTAGAATCCTAGAGGTGGAGTGACTAGGTCAAAGGGCAAATTTATTTGTAGTTGAGCTAAATATTGCCAAATGCCCATTGCTAGTAGTGCCATTTTGAACTACTCGGAACTAGTGTGTACTGAGTTCCTTGGGCTCAGGTCTTTCCTCATGGGCCCCACCCCCAAACAGACTTTCCAGGTCCAAGGAGGTTGGACACAGCAGTCCATGTCAGAACTGGTATCTTCTTGTCTCCCTAAATGCTCCGCCTCTATGTCAGATGGTTCTATGTCTCCTTGGGCTTGCTAGGAAGGAGGTCCTACATCAGTTCTCCTTTTCCTCAATTGCGTCGTAACTTTCTACCACTAAGGCAGGCTGCTTCAACTGGCCTCTACTTCTTCTAGGGCCCTGCCGACTGGCTCTCAACAAACCGCATTCTGTGAACATGGTCTCAAACCACCTGGCTTCCTCCTTCCTATCCTTGAAAACTAATTTTCCAACTAATATTCCAGTCCTCTCTGGAGATCTGATTTGCAGGCAGGACCACGCTGATTCAGTGTTCTTGGTGAGCTGCAAGAGTAATAACTGGTATTTCCTTCTTCCTATCATCTTACCAATAATCTGTGCATCTAGGATATTTTCCCCTCATTTTCATTCTCTGTCGTCAAAGCTCATTTTGTTGTTCTCATTCCACATATTAAAAGCTCAGAGTGAGTGAGTGTGGTGTCTGTGCTTCCCCCTGGCTAGCTGTGCCTCCCAGATTACTATCCACGGTAGATTTAATTAGCACAATATTTACCTCTGCTTCTAGCTCATTAATAAAGATATCACAGCAGAGGAACTCCCATGACAGACCTCCTGAGCCATATCCAGGTGTATGAATGTGAGAAGAAGGCCATTTGATTATTTGTGTGCTAATTGACATAATAATGTGTTCATAACCATTTTCCCAGAGGCGCATCAGCCTCCTCAGAAGCAATTGTCATACAATTATTAGTTACTTTCAATTTTTTTTAAATCAATAAAGCATTTATGAGATCTTTCAAAACTAGTATCTTCACTATTCCACATATTCTTATTTATCCAGAGCCCCCTAAAGGGAAGACTATACAAACAAAGTCAAAGGTACAGAGCTGGAGGAAGAGGAGAGAAACAATGAGCAAGCCTCCTGCGGGGTCATGTGGGGCTACCTGCCATGGGTTGGAACCCACATGGTTTGCTGTGCCTTGAGAGGTGACTGTTGGGGCATTTTTGGTTACCTACTCATTTTCTCATCGAAACCAACTGGAATTCATGTTTGAGGAGGGAAATTTCACAACCGAATTCAGAGACCTCTGAATTCAGAGACCTCTATCTGCAACCTTGACTGTGAACACTTCAGTTATGAATCCCAGAGCTCCAAGAGTATTCGGACAAGGCAAAAAACTCTTTTATGTGAAATATTACAGTAGGGTCACTGAACACGATTGTTGTACATCATCGGTGTATATGGTGACAAAGAACATAAACTGCCCTCCCATAAAGATGTTTGTAAGACATCTGTGAAAAGGGTGACAGTGACATAGGGTATACTTGGGAGTAGGACATGGAGATGTAACAATAACTTACAGCGGGATAATGGTGGCCCTTAGAGTTGCGTCAGAAGCTTTTCAAAAACCCCAGTGATTTGGATTCAGTTGGTCAGGGACTGAGTTCTAGGCACGTGTATTTTAAAAAACTCTCCCTGGGTACCTCTTCTGCACAACTGCTCCTTTGAAGAAGCACTAGCAGCACTTACGGTTTTCAAAGCACTTTTCCATTCCACACAACTGCTTACTGAGGCCACATCCATTTTGTCAAATTCAGGGTCACTTTTCTTATTTCATCACTTGGCCTCTCAGTGGGACTACTCACTCTTTCTGCTCACTCCTGTCTTGTCTGGCCTTCAGGGATGCCACTCTTCTGCTTTTCCTCTGTGGCTGCTTTACTGCAGCGACTGTTTTTCTCAGTCCCTTTTGCTAGATTCTCTTCCTCAACATCATCTGAATGTTGGAGAGGCTGACATCTCAGTTCCTGTATATCTTCTCTCCTCATCACTGGATGGGACCTCATCCAGTCCCATGCTTTAAATACGTCCTCTATGCTGATGAACTCCTCATTTCTATCTCTGGCTAGGACATGCCTCCTGAAATTTGGACCTCTAGATCTAACTGCCTAGATAATATCTCTTCTTGGATATTTTAAAAAGACCTATTGCAAACCTAATGTGTTTAAAACAAAATAGAATTCTTGATCCCTCCAAGCCTGTTCCTTTCCTAGTCTTCCCCATTTCACTCAACCAACTGTGCAAGTCAAAAATCTACCCTGCCCTCTATTTGTCTTTCCCCCACATCGCCAATCCATCAGCAAGACTCCGTACTATCTGTAACACGTAGCTGAGAAGCATCCATTTCTCTCTCCCTCTCTCTTTCTCTCTCTCTGCTATCATCCTAGAACAACACACCATCATCTTCAGCCTGGTCTCGTGCAATAACTTCCTACCTGATTTTCTTGTTTCCACTTTCCTCAGAGTGACCAGAGAAATCTTTTAAAAACAAAAATCAAATCATGATATACCGCCCCCCCACCTCCCTACCTTCTAAAAGCATTCTCATGAATTTCTGTCTCTGTTAGAATAAAATCTCAATGCAGTTCCCTGGGTTTACAAAGGGCTGCAAGACCTGGACCTTGCCTCCCTCTCCTCTTCACGCACCATGCTCCAAGCTTATTACCCTTTTTTTGGTTCCTGGATATTCCAAGTTAGTTCCTTAAAAGGGATTTTGTACTACAAGTGTCTTCGACTAAAGGACTTTCCCCCTCATCTTTGCATGGCTGGTTTCTTCCTGTCATTCAGATTCCTGCTTTAATGTCACTTCTTCAGAGATACCTGCTCTGACACCTTCCCCCCTTCTAAAGCAATCGTCCAATCCCTTCCTTCACATGTTCTGTTTCTTCATCTGCACACCATTGACTCCCTACTTAATCTCTTTTTCACTTATTTATGTACATTAGAATGAGAGCAGATACCTTGTCTCATGTTCATTTGAAAGAGTCCCAGCCCCAGATAACTATGGAATGAATAAACCAATTTACTTAACTATATCAAGCTGGCTGTGAAGGAGGCTTGATCGTTCTTCTTTACAGATGAGAAAAATGTCATCCAGTTGGGCTACATGACTTCCTCAAGGCTCTACAGCTAGATCAGTGATAGGGCAAGTCTTCTGAGTCTTATTCTAGCTCTCTTTCCACTTACATGGAGGCTGCCTCCACATGGAGAATTCCACTTTGAAAAAAATGTCCTCATCTTCCTTTAAAAAATTAGATGTCCTGAACACCAATGCCAAATAAGAATGGTGTGTGGACTGTGGATATCAATGCAGGGAGAAGCAAGTTTGCCTGAATCCTAAGGTCTGGTGGATTTCTGTCTACCCAATGGGATGTGACCTCCAGGAAGGGAATATGGTGGAGTACAACAACAATCTAATTGGGGGCTGTGTGTGCGTGTGTGTGTGTGTGTGTGTGTGTGTGTAATGAATGAGTACATGTGCACCCCACTTCTCATCTGCAGCTCCTTTTTGCCTGCACTGAACCAAGGCTCCTAGGATGAGTTATAGTCACCAGGATGCATTCCTTGAACTGAACCAACAGCATCTCCCTCACCAATCATTGCTCACCTAGGAAACAAGCCCAAGGGAAAGCTTGAGTGTACCACTAGGCAGAGTCTGCAGGCACCTCTATTATTAGAAATGGGATTGCCAATTAGTTTTCCAAGTTGGGAAGGAGGTCCTCAGGTCCTGTCTCTGGGAGGTGATCACCTCGCCATTCTTTTCCAGGTGAACCAGTGGCACTATGGCATCGACGATTCCAATAAGCAGCATTTACTCAGGCCTGAGTATTTCAGAAAATGTGTAAGAAATTGTTCCTATGGCAACAAGAAGATGGCAGTTCAAGTCTGCCGCTCCTGCTAGATCACAGAATGGCAGCAGCCAAGTTCTTCCTCCTCAGACTAACGCTGTCCTTTTTTTAATTTAATTTAATTTTTTTTTTATTTTAAAGATTTTATTTATTTATTTGACAGAGAGAGATCACAAGTAGGCAGAGAGGCAGGCAGAGAGAGAGGGGGAAGCAGGCTCCCCGCCGAGCAGAGAGCCCGATGCAGGGCTCGATCCCAGGACCCTGAGATTATGACCTGAGCCGAAGGCAGAGGCTTTAACCCACTGAGCCACCCAGGCGCCCCAAGACTAACGCTGTCCTTGAAAAAGAAATGATCACATTCTCAAGCATACCTTAAGCTCCGCTTAGCTTCCGGATCTACCAGTTCGGAAAACACAGTCAAGATCCTCCAGGCTGCATTTCCAAAATCTCCTAAGGACATCCAAGGAATGGAAAGGTAAAGGCTGGAAACCTGCTCACTTCCTGCTGGCTTTTCTTAAGCCTCCAAGCTTATTCTGGGCTCTCTAGTCGGTTCCATTTTGTTGGCCAGCTAATTACAAGTGTTTACACCTGGGCTTGAAGCTTCAGCTGCCACCCTCCATTTTCCTTGGCCTCCACGCTTGAGCCACAGAGATTGTCACGGATATCTGCGAGGATTAGCAAGCCCCTGTTGCTCTGGGCACTCTACCCTGAATGGAAAGAACTGACTGAGGAGCACGGGAAGTCAGCTGGGGGCTTTACCGGCTGTTAGGACAGTGAACAATCCCTTAATCTCCCTGAGTTTTAGCTTCCTCGCTTCTAAAACACGGTTTATGTGTTACAGCATTCTTGTAAGCATTTAGCACAAAAAATAGAGAGAGCATCTAGTGTAGTGCCTGGCCAGCGGTGGCCCTCCATAGCTTCTGGTTCTCTCCCCCTCGATTCCCCACTCCCGGGACCACAGCTCCTTCAAGAGGATGGACTTTTTAGACAGAGGCAAAGACAAATGGGAGGAGAGAGCTTCCCTGATGGGCAGGGAGGGAAAGAAGAAGGATGGCGGGCACCAAAGGACGCTATTCTTTGGGGTGGGATCATGGGGTGTGTGTTGGGTGGAATCCAGACAGAAAAGAAATAAGACGTTCGGGAATATTTGGTAGACATCTTCCAGGTGGTTTTTTGAAAGGCTGCTGAATAACACTTTCTTGGTTAATTGACATTTGCCTTAGCCCTGTGTTGCTTATGAGTTTCACCAGACCTGTACAAATGAGGTTTGAAATCTAGAGGGACAGGAGGCTGTGGAGTAAGGCAGGTGAAGCAGCACAGGGTAACCTTTGCAGCCCTCTTGATGGAAGCCACACACCTCCTTCTCATGAGGAGAGAAAAGAGGAGGGGAGGGAGTGACGGGGTTATTTAATACTTTACTTCTTAATTCTGCAACCTGCTCGTCTTTGACCACGGAACTGAGAAAGCTTTTTTTTTTTTTACTCTATCAATAACACATTGCCTCCTATAGGGGAGAAAAAACAAAAAAACAAAAAACCCTTTTTCCTCACCCTCCTGGGTTCTCTGGCTGGAGCCCCAGAAATTAAATTGATAAAAGATAGATTAACAAGAGAAAAAACAGTTTTCATTATGTGTGGAGGTGGTTAGAATTGGGGGGCTCATATTCCATTCCATAAGGCACAGAAGGTGGAGAAGAGGTTAGACAAAGGAAAAGGGATTTGGGGCTTTTTTTTTTTTTTAACCAAAAGTATACCTACTTCAATTGTGACTCAAAACCAAAACCAATAAGCCTTTTTTCCTAGCTTGACTATGGACACGAGAGGTATCCCACAGATGATACAAAAGGTGCAGCCCTCATGATCCAAAGTCACTCCCGAAGATATCCGAAAAGGAGAAGGACTTAGACGAACCCTCTGAGAGCTGGCAATGGTCAGTAGGAGGTCAGCCACAATGGGGTACAACCCACATTTCTGTCTGGCCATCTACAAATTCATGGGCCCCCAACCTGATGGTTGGCCACCTGTAGACACTGGCCTACCAACCCGTGCCCCTGGCAGGCAGAGAGCCAAGCCAAGCTCTTAGGATGTGAAGCAAGACAAACAGGAAAATAGTGACCATCCTGTGAGGGAAAGGACCAATAACCAATGAGCACACGAAACCAAATTCATGAGAGGTCACAATGCAAATCATAAATTCTTATCAATATTTTTCTCTTATTAATCTAAATTTGGCAAGGCAAAGACAAAGAGACTCTTAACTGCCCTCTGTCCATTGGACTCTGTTGGGAGGGATCCGCATGGCTGACTTGGTAAGAGTTTCTACCCCGTGTCAGACATTCCGAGACTTTAGCTTCAGCCTTCAGAGTGAGTAAAGTGTCCCAGCTTCATGGTGGCCAAAGTGTAGGGAAACTCTCAGATAACCCATGCCTAAATTAATAAACCATTCTATAATGAGTTGCCTCTAGAATATACATACTTTTTTTTTAAAGATTTTATTTATTCATCTGACAGAGAGACACGGCCAGAGAGGGAACACAAGCAGGGGGTGTGGGAGAGGGAGAAGCAGGCTCCCCACGGAGCAGGAAGCCCAATGCGGGGCTCGATCCCAGGACCCTGGGATCATGACCTGAGCCAAAGGCAGACCCTTAACGACTGAGCCACCCAGGTGCCCCTAAAATATACATACTTTTGATGTGAAAAATGGGAACATCAGGGGTGCCTGGGTGGCTCATTCAGTTGAAGGTCTGACTCTGGGTTTCGGTTCAGGTCATGTCTGGGTCCTGAGATGGAGCCCTGCAGTGGGCTCCCGCTCAATGGGGAGTCTGCTTGAGATTCTCTTTCCCTCTCCCTCTGCCCCTCCCCATTCTCCCTCTCCAAATAAATAAATAAATAAATAAAATGGGAACGCCAGCAACCTCAGAAGGTGAAGTCACCCAAGGGGCAGAGACTGGGTCTTCTTGGAGGGAGGACCCAAGTGTCCTTGCAGGAGTCCTGCAGAATCTCTGGCTCCTGTCTGTCCATTCGGCCACAGGGAAGATGGACATAGAGACATAGAGACATAGATCCAAGTGGAGAAATCTAGAAACCAGAGGGAAGATGTCAAAATGGCTTGTTTAGCAACCACCATGGGCTCCCATGAGGACTACTGGTGAGCAGAGCAAAAACAGAAAGGCCAGGGGGGACCCCGAGCCTGTTTCCGAGGGAGCTCTGGGCAATGAGCTGAGCAAAGTTCTGCGCATCCTACACAGACCCACCTTTAAAATGCAATAATGGAGCTTTAATATGCAATGATGGAGCACTAGAGATTCATCAGGCACCATGGCTGAAAGGGGGCTCTCCTGCACCTTCGCTACCGCGCAGGCCAGCGCTGCTGAGTTGGGGAAAGGCTGCCTGCCACCTGAAGGAACCAGCGGGCCTCAGCGGGCCCCAAGCTCCGGGTTCCTGGGCCCCTAGTCCTCCACTCCTGGCTCTCACTCCCAGGCCGAGGGACAACTATTAGATGTAAAGTTTACAGCAAACGTGGCAGTGACACTGAGGACCCAGGAATCTGTAGCATCCTTGGGGGTTATTAGTCACCGGAACACCCACCACTGGTCTTAGTTCACTGACGCTTCAATCCCAGAACCACCAGGAACTCCGGGCCCGTTGGAAGGTGCAGAGGTGATTTCAGGAGACACACTGTCCTTACCCTAATTGATTTGCCCCAGAGGAAGCAAGTATTTGACTCTCTTTATTACTACTGGTTATTACTACTGTTACTGCTCAGACAAAATTTTGCCGGTTAATCCTTGTCCTAAAAGATTCTCAGCCTAGATACTATAAAACCGGCCATATATGCAGCCCCCACCCCTCCCTGCCTCCAGGCCATGTCCCAGCCCCCAGACCTCTGCACATAGGAAAAAATTACATGAATTGGTACACAGATTCTAAAGCCAACCTAGATTCATTTCCCAACTCCACCCCTTACCAGTCATGTGATTTTAAACGAGTTTTATTATGCCTTTCTGTGCCTCTTCTTGGAATTTGTAAGATAAAGCTATTCAGAGTACCTTCCTCATATCTTTTTTGGAGGTGGTTAAATGAGATGATGTGTATCACTTATGTGCATGCCAGGCTCACAGTTCCCGTGGGTGTGGCATTGTTATCATCATCATCCTCTGATACTCCTGCACCTAGTATAATGGAAAGAAAAGCAGCTCTGGTCTAAAGTAGTCTTGGGTTCAAATTCTGCCTCTACTATTTATCCATGGGGTAACCTTAGACAGATCGCTTAACCCCAGTTAGGCTCCATTTCCTCAGCTGGAATTTCTCTCTCCCCAGCAATGCAGTGAGCCCCAAAGGGGTGACACAAATAGAACCTCCAGCCTGGAACCAGTTTGGCCCCTGGGGGATGTTCTGTAGCCATCTGCTGAAATCCTTTCATTTCCTCAAGACCAACTTACATCCTACCTCCTCCTCCTCCAAGTCTTCCAGACCCTACGGAAGCAATGATTCTCTCCCTTACCTTTCCGTACCTCTCATTTATTTTTATAGCAAAGTCCTGTATTAGTTTTCTAAGGTTGCCATAGCAAAGTACCACAGACTAAGTGGCTTTGACAACAGAAATGTATTTTCTCATAGTTCTGGAGGTGGGAGGTCCATGATCAAGGTGTCGGCAGGGGTAACTTCTCCTGAAGTCCATCTCCTTGCCTTGTAGGCCGCCACTGTACCCTCACGTGGCCTCGCCAGTCCTGTTGGGTTAGGACCTCATTTCACGGATTTAGGTCACGTGGCCTCATTTAATGTTAATCACCTCTTTAAAGGCCCTATCCCTAAATACGGTCACATTGGGGGTGTGCCTGGCACAGTCCACAGCAAAGATGGGGACTCTGGCGTAGACCGAGCATGTGAGTGTCAAGGCCAACCCTCTCCACTGCTGGGCAAGCAGGTCAGAAGCGGCCTTGTCTCGGTCAGTGTCATGCTGGCGAAAGGGGGACAATATACTATGATAAAAGACTTTTATAAAACTTCCTCTTCCAAGCTGTGAGGCTGCTCGAAAACACTCATTCATTCATTCAACAAGTATTATGTGCCGGGCATTGGGCTGGGGTCTCCATACGACAGACACATTCTTTTGTTTTGTAGATCTCACGGTCTGGTGGAGGAGGAAATCGTTAATAAGAGAATCCTTCAAATACGTGTTGCAAACTCTGGTAGTGTGTGAAGGAAAAAAACACAGCATGTGAGAGGCCGTCAGTAATGGTGTACTGATCGAGGCTGGGGGAGTCTGGAGCTTACTGGTGGGACCAGATGACAGGCTGGCTTCCTTCTGTAGGAAGCACCCTGAGTCCAGGACTGCCCGTGCGGGGACAGCTAAGCTTTAGTGATATTGGTCCAGGCAAGCCCGGGCTAAGGGCCGCACCCCCATACAGGTCATCGGGGTCTGCTGATACCCCTCCACCTCCCCAAGGCTGGAGGTTAGTCAATTACCTACTCAGAATCTTAGTAAAATTTCTTTAAAGAGGAAAAAAGATTGAAATAGCAAAAACAAAAGCGATCCTCTGACACAACCTTCTGGCAAGTTCAAGCAGGAAGGTGGGCCGGCCGCTGAGCGGCATCTCCATTAACAGAGCCCCCTTCCTGTTCACGCGCACAGAGTGGGCAGAGGAAGGCCACGGGCACAGTGCGCTGGGGCCCCCGCTCACCTGCTCCAACACAGGAGGGCCAAGGAGCCCCCACCCCAGGGAAGTGCTCCCCAGGGGCATGGGATCACTTGGGTCTTGTGAGAGCTTCGTCCTGAAAGAAAGAGAATTGTAAGAAAAAAAAAAAACAGGCAAAGGAGGAAGGAAGAGAACAGTGAAACACTTAAGTGGGATCTCAGCTTTGTCTAAAAACAAGAAAAATCTCTCCTTCTTGTGAGAATGCTGGCCTGGGGCTAATAAAGCAAGGCCAGCCACAGGAAAGCTGTGAAACCAAAAGCCATTCTGCTCACACCTCCCCTTTCCTGGTGCATTCAGACTTCTGAAGACGCCCTGCACCTTCACTTCCTCTCACAAGAGGGAAGGACAATACCACATCATTCAGCCGGGGCTAGGAGTTTGCCGCGTACGCATCTCAAGGAACATTTGCTGTGTGCCCACCATGTGCCAGGAATAGGGAGCAGCGGCTCAGACCCAGGAGGGGGCGAACCAGAGACCAGAGATCTGCCAGGCCTGTGCTGGGGCTCGTGGGGCGCCTACGTGAGCCAGGGAGGAGCCTGGACAGACTTGAGAGAGGAGGCAAGAATGACAGGCTGACAAGCAGGGGGAAAGTGGGGCACCTGGGTGGCTCAGTGGGTTAAGCCTCTGCCTTCGGCTCAGGTCATGATCTCAGGGTCCTGGGATCGAGCCCCGCATTAGGTTCTCTGCTCAGCGGGGAGCCTGCTTCCCCCTCTCTCTCTGCCTGCCTCTCTGCCTACTTGTGATCTCTCTCTCTCTCTCTCTCTCTCTCTGTGTCAAATAAATAAATAAAATCTTTAAAAACAAAAACAAAAACAAGTAGGGGAAAAGTATTTGTGCCAGAGGAAACAACAGGGGCAGAAGCTCAGAGGCAGGAAATAACACGATCTTTTAAAATGACAAATAGGTGTATATTGCTGGAGGGCAAAGAATGAGAGAATAATGGAACTTCTAGAAACAGAATAGAATGATGGTTGCCAGAGTGAGGGTGGGGGTGAGGGAGATGGGAGGTTGATAAAAGGGTACAAATTTTCAGGAATAAGACAAAATCTGAGAATCTAATGTATAACATGGTGATTTTACTTGACAATACGGTGTTGTATAATTGAAATTTGCTAAGAAAGTAGAATTTAAGTGTTCTCACCAGACACAAAAGGTAGCTATGTGAGGTGATGGGTTAGTTTATTGTGGGATTGTGGGCATCCTTTCACAATGTATATCTATATCACATCATTACCTTATACACTTAAAGCATATTATAATTTTAGTCATCAGTTGTATCTCAGTAAAGCTGGTGGGGGGAAAGAATGAAGGAGAAAAAGAAAGAGGAAGGTGAAAAGTGCTGGTTAGAAAGGTGGATGCCAGATCATAACAGACCTTAGGTGCCATCATGAATGGACTTTATGCAGAAAAAAAAGATTTGGTATGATCAGATTTGCAGTTTAGAAATCTCTCTGATAAAATATAGAGGCAGGGAAATCTATCGGAAGACCATGATAAAAATCTAGACCAGGGATGAGGAGAGTCTGAACCAAGGCTGTGGTGGCAGGAAATGTTCCTGAAGAGAAAGGGAATGGACGCTGTAGATATCTCAGCCTACTAGGACCAACCTGGGGAAAATCGAAGTAGAAAAATTTGGTTAAGAATGTGGAGGTTGGAGTCAGCTCACATGAGTTCAAGGCCAGCTCTGCTACTTACCAACTGCGCAGCATTGGGCAAGTTGCTTCATCCCCTAGTATTTCCATTTCTGCATCTGTGACTAGAGATAAAAATATTGCTTGCCTCACAGACTTGCTAGTAAGATAAATCAAACCAAAAGAAGTAAAACATTCAGAGCGGCCTATCTGGCGCCGTGCGAGCACCCTAGAGATGCTGGCTATTAGTAGTATTGCAGAGAAAGAAGGGGCATCTAGGAGAACAACCACGTTGAGGAAATGGACACATCTGTTTCAGTTTGCACTTTGTTTCAGAACAGGGTAGGATCCTTACCCCTGGTATGATCCTTAAGATAGAGACTTTTCATTCGCAGTTCAATGCTGTGGTCTCGGCAAGTTTGCTCTGTTCAGACTGGACCCAAACTCCTGGGTGTCCTAGCCTGCACAGTCTTCGAAATTTCTGCTCAGCCCTCAGCATCATGAACCCATAATCTGCACCCAGAACCTTGCAGCACTCGGTGGCCAGGGCCCAAGGGGATTCCCATGTGCATACCGTCACATACATTCCAGCCCCCCCGGCAGCCCCCATCTCTGGTAAAATTGGAGTTTTCCTCCAGAAAATAGAGAGGATGAAACACGTCCCACTGCATTTGTCCCACCTACATAATCTTGATACAAAAATCTAATAAAGACATTATCAGAAAAGAAAATTGCGGATCAGTAATCTTCATGAACATAGATGCAAACATGTGCACAGCAAAAGGTTAGAAAATAGAATCAAGCAATATATGAAAGCGAGGTTTCTCCCTTTTTATCCCTTTATTGGTTTATAATTAATGTAAAGTCTGTTCCACATTCAAAAATACATCAGTGTAATCCACCATATTAATAAAATAAAGGAGAAAAATAGGTGATTACTGTAGCAAATAAAGAAAAAAGCATTTTTAAAGTTTTAACACTTACTCATTATAAAACCTCTGAAAACTGAGAAAATAAGGGAACTTCTATTTTGATAAAGCTAACCCCTTACTTAATGGAAAAATATAGAACATGTTCCCATTATGATTAAGAACATAAAGAATGTCCACTTTTATCACAACATTCTAACATGCCACTGGAGGTCCTGGTCAGTGCAGGGGGTAGTAAAAAGAAATTTATAACATAGAAATTGAAAAGGAATAAGGAAAATGTTAGTCAAAGACAACACAGTTGTCTTTATAGATAATCTTAAGGAATCTACAGAAAATTCCTAAAACTAGTAAGTGACTTTAGCGAGGTCACAGAATAGTGAGATCAGCCATTCAAAAATTATTCTTTTAAATATTCTAGTGAACAAAAATTGGGAAATGAAAAATTTAGATATTTAAAATAGCATCAAAAACCCTAAAAAAGCTTACATTTTGGAAACTGCCAAACATTGTTGAGGGAAATTAAAGACTGAAATAAATAGAGAAATAAATCATGCTAATGGATTGGAACATTTAATATTGTTAAGATGTCAATTCTTTCCATATTGATCAATAGAGTTAATACACTCCCAACCAAAATTCCCACAGGCTTTTATTGTAGAGATTGACAAGCTGATTTTAAAAAGTATGTAGAAAGGCAAAGGGCCTAAAATAGTCAAGACCATTTTGAAAAGAAGAATAATATTTGAAGACTTACCCTGAAATCAAAACTTACTTTAAGGCTCCAGAAATCAAGAGAATGTGGTATTGACATAAAGACAGACATATAGGTAAATGGAGCAAAATAGGGTTCAGAAACACACACCCCACCACACACACACGCACGCATATACATACATGGTTTAAAAAAAAATTTTTTTAACAAAGGTATCAACCAAATTTAATAGGATAAGAAATAGTTTTTACAATAAATGATACTGGAACAACTGAGTATTTATGGGGAGAAGGGACTAAACTTAACCTCAATCCGTACCTCACACCATTACAGACGTTAATTCAAAATGAATCAAGACCTAAATGTAAAGTCCATAAAACTTCTAGAAGAAAACACAGGAGAAAATCTTTGAGATTTTGGGGTAGGCAAAGATTTCTTAGGACTCAAAAGACGTCTACTATAACTGAAAAAAAAATGGATTAAATGGACTTCAAAATCAGTATATCTTGTACTCTTTAAAAGGTACATTTAAGAAAATAAAAGTCAAGGGACGGCTGGGTGGCTCAGTTGGTTAAACGACTGCCTTTGGCTCAGGTCATGATCCTGGAGTCCCGGGATCGAGTCCCATATCAGGCTCCCTGCTGGGTGGGGAGGCTGCTTCTCCCTCTGACCTTTCCCCTCCCATGTGCGTGTGCACGCTTGCGTGCGTGTGCTCTCTCTCTCTCTCATATAAATAAAAATAAAAAAATAAAAGTCAAATCACAGATAGGGAGACAATATTCATAAAATATATACCTGAAACAAATTACTTTACCTAGAATATATTAAAAACTTACAACTCAATATGAACAGGACAACCTAGTTTTAAAATAGGTAAAATATTTGAACAGATGAAAGAAAATTTAAGAATGGCTAAATAAGGACATGAAAAAATGCTCAACATCAAGTCATCAAAGAAATGCAACTTAAAACCACAATGAGATCTCACTTCTTCACACTCACCAGAATGACTGAAACTAATGACTGAAAATTAATAAGACTAAGTGTTAATGAGGATGTGGGAAAACTGAAGCTCTCATAAATTAGCTTAATGACTTTATAAACTCAAACACATGCTTCC
The DNA here is from genome assembly GCA_028534135.1 of Potos flavus. NCBI lineage: Eukaryota > Metazoa > Chordata > Mammalia > Carnivora > Procyonidae > Potos > Potos flavus. The sequence goes on along the minus strand of CM052886.1, from coordinate 45,742,625 downwards.
TACATGAGCCAGTCATTCCACTCCTACGTAACAAATGATAACATGTATGCAAAAGACTTGTACACAAATATTTCTAGTAGCTTTATTCATAATCACCCCAAACTGCCAGCAACCCAAAAATATCTATCAGGAGGTGAATAGAAAATTTTTAATATATCTAGTCAGTCACTCAGCAATAAAATGGTATGACGTGGATAAATCTCAAAAACATGATGCTGAGTGAAAGAAGTCGATACAACCAACTATTTATTGTATGATTCTATTTAAATGAAGCTTAAAAAGAGGCAAAACTAAACTATGATGGTAGAAATCAGGGGTGGTTTTGTTTGAGGGCAGGGATTGCCTATAAAGGAATAAAGAGAACTTCCTTGAGAGTGGTGGAAATCTTCAAATACCTTGATTGGAATGTTGATTACATGAATGTATTGATTTGCCAAAAGACAGAGAATCATACACTTGATATTTGTGCATTTCCCTCTATGCAAAATTTACTTGTTTTTAAAAGAGCAAGAAAAATAAATTACAAAAAAACCCCCATAAAACCAGCAAACAATTCCCTTCAACTTGAAAGTAATCTTTTCGATTTACCCAAAGTAGTGAAAACTTTATGTCCACACAGACCTGCCCACAGATATTTATAGCAGCTTTATTCATAATTGCCCAAACTTGAAAGCATGGACCAAGATGTCCTTCAGGAGGTGAATGGATAAATAAACTGTGGTACATCCGGACAATGGAATATTATTCAGTGCTAAAAGGAAATGGGCTATTAAGCCATGAAAAGACATGGAGAACACTTTAAGGCATATTGCCACGTGAGAGAAGCCAATCTGAAAAGGCTACATTCTGTATGATTCCAAATATATGGCATTCTAGAAAAGGCAAAACTGTGGAAACAGTAGAAAGAACAGTGGTTGCCAAGGATTTGGAGAGAGGAGGGGTCGACTAGATGGACCAATTGTCACAAACGTGTCCCTCTGGTGGGGGATGTTGACAGTGGGGGAGACTGAGCGTGCGTGGGGACGCGGTATATGGGAAATCTGCAGCCCTTCCCCTCAATTTTGCTATGAACCTAGAATTTGCTCTCTAAAAATTTAAAGTCTCTCTGCAACACCCCATCAGAAGGTTTGAGAGTCTCAGAAGTGGGAGCAATGCAAAGAAGCTGGAGAAGAGGGCTCCAGCCAGAAAGAGAGCCCGGCGGTAGGGGGGGAGGGACCGGGGGAGGGAATGTGGCCAGTGTGCCCTGAGCAGAGACAAGAAAGCACACCGGTCCTGGGGATGAGGCTGACCACGGGCCCAGCCCTCAGAGCCTTGAGCTAAAGATGTGTGGCCTGTTAGCTTTGAAGCAGCATGCACTTACTGAAGGGAATAAGCATGGCACGGGCGTTGGTTTTGTCCTTTTAAAAGATTACTTTGGGTGCAGAGTGAAAAGGGGTCTACCCCTGCACTATGTATTAGAAATATAACTCAAGTCAGGGTGCCCGGGTGGTTCAGTTGTTTAAGCGTCAGACTCTTGGTTTCCCCTCAGGTAATGAAGTCATAGGGTCATGGCTGGGGGGATCGAACCCCACGCGGGGGTCCATGCTCAGCTGGAAGTCTGCTTGAAGATTCTCTCCCACTGCTCCTCCCCACCAATAAACAAAAATAAATCTTAAAAATATATATAACACAAGCCACATATGCAAATCACATACGTAATTTTAAATTTTCTAGTAGCCACACTTGTAAAATGTAAAAAATATTTAAAACCAGATATAATTGATCTGAAGGTTTTATGGAACTCAAAAATCCCCAAATATGGTCATTTTGACATGAATCAATATAAAAAATTAATGAGATATTTCTATCTTCTTTTTGATGTTGTTCTAAGGCTTCAACATCTGGTAAGGCGGCACATCTCACTTCAGGCTGGCCACACTTCAGGGACTCAGGAGCGGCACCTGACGAAGGACCACTGGGACACCAAGTGCCATCGAGATGGAGGCGGAGCTGGCCTAGGGGCCAGGGAAGATGGAGGATGGTGGCCTGAGACAGCCAGCGGGGCAGCAGGGTGGATCTGGGCGGTCATCTGGAGAAAGAACTGCCAGTGCTCAGGACTGATTGTCAACACGTCAGATGAACTCCTCCCAGCAGCCTGGCCTTGTGCCTGTCGCACCTAACACACTGCAGCATTTGACGTCACTGAGCGTCTTTTCCCTCAAATGATCTGTTCCTTGACTTCAAGTACATCACACCCTCGCACTTTTCTTCTTACCCCACTGGTTCCTCCTTCTCAGCCTCCTTGGCTCTTTTCTTCCACATCTGTCTGTCCTTCAACTTAGGGGGGCTCCAGACCTCGGGTCAGCACCCATTCTCTCCTCTATGTCCACTCGCTCCCCTGGTGAGCCCACCTGGTCTCTGGCCTTAAATACCACCTGCAAGCTGGTGATTCCCAAATGAAGACCCCCAGCTCGGATCCCTTTCCTGAACTCCAGATTTGTAAATCCAAGTCCTGGTCAGGAACTGCGCATGGACATCTGATAGGCATCTTCAACTTACCATGTCCCAAACTAAACTAAACTCTTCGTCTTCCCCTGCAACCCCTCCTATAGCTGCCTTGAGTCATCCTTGACACTGTTTCTCTCTCATAACACATATGAGTCCTGCTGTCACTTCCTCATACAACTCGTTCCCCTGGACCGCTGCTATCCGCCTAGTCTAGATGCCCGTCTTTTGCCTGGATGATTGCAAGAGTCTGCTAACTCGGGGAGCCTAGGTGGCTCAGTGGGTTAAGCCTCTGTCTTCAGCTCAGGTCATGATCTCAGGGTCCTGGGATCGAGCCCCGAATAGGGCTCTCTGCTCAGTAGGGAGCCTGCTTCCCCCTCTCTCTCTGCCTGCCTCTCTGTCTACTTGTGATCTCTCTCTCTCTGTCAAATAAATAAATAAAATCTTTTTTTTTTTAAAGAGTCTTCTAACTCATCTTTCTGCTTCTACTCTTTCCTCCTTGATACAGAAGCCAGAGTAATTCTGTTAATATGCAACTTTACCCCTTTTCTTTCAAAACCTTCCAAAGGCTCCTTACTTCACTAATGGCGAAAGCCGAAGTCTTCCTAATGGCTATCAGTACCAGTGCAGCCTGTCATTTAAACTCTGACCTTTTCCTCTTCTCTCCTTCTGTTGTCTAGCCACACTGGCTTCATTGCTTTTCCTCAACATACCAGGAATTTCCTGCCTCAGGGCCTTTGCAATTACTGTTCTCTGGAATATTCTTCTCTAAGATAGCTGCTCCCTTTCTCATCTCTTACATTTTTGCTCAAAAATTAATGAATCTTGGAACACTGAAAAAATTAAATTAAATTAAAAAAAGAAAACAGAAAAAAAATTACTTTCTCAATGAAAAGGAAGCTGAGCACTCTCTTGGCTTCTTCTCTGTTATGTTTTTCTTCATAGAACTTATCACTTTCCAGACTATGTAATTACCTATAAATTTTGTGTGTTGTCTATCTTCCCTCACTAGAATATAAGAAATGGAGGGATTTTGCTGTTTTTTTAATATGCCCCCAGCACTAGAATAGTACCCAGCACACAGTGGGCACTCAACATTGGATGGATTAATTAAGCAAGTAAGTAATGAGATGAAACAAGATAAGATGCAATGAGATGCAGCAAGATGAAATGGAATGAGGTGAGGAGTCGGTCAAGGTCGACTCCCAGATTTTTAGCCTATAAAACATGGCAAAGCCTCTATAGGCTGAGAATATCTTCAAATATACTTCAGAGAGCCAATCAGGGGTCATAGGAAGCTGCTGGCTTCAACAGCCACACAGAGGTTCACAGAGGTGTGAACGCTCTCGCCACTGCTACTTCCCACGAACAGAACAATCTTGGACCTCTGGTGCTCCCAGGAAATACATCATCCCTAAGTAGCTGAGTTTCTCATAGTTTCAGCCCTGAAGTATTTTTCTATTAACAATTTTAATGGGAAGTTCTAAAACACATGACACACTCTCAAGCCTCCTAAAAAAGTGCTGGAATTAACTTTTTCTTGATGAGTTCGGGTCATCCTCATGAGTGAGAGTGCTATGCGAGGAAGCGCTCCAGAGAGTCTGCAGGTGGAGGGATGTTTGCTCCTGCAGTGAAGTCCCAGCTATGCTACTCACAAAGTTGGTGTCTGCTCATTAATCATCTTTGCTGTCAGGATGCCAGCTGTCCTTTCTGAACATGGCCACAGACCTTTTCTTTGCTCTCTAAAATGCAGCCTCAAAATACAATTGACGCTTATCCTCATTGTGAAGAAATGAGAAGTAGGTTGTAGTAAGAGATTTGCCCATGGTTAATGAGCGAGAACTGTTGCACGTAAAATGTGGAACATCGGTTGTCTGGATTCTTGATTGATGAGTTTGCCAGACAGCTGGTGTATTATTGTACAACTCATAATTGAAATCAACTTTTGAGAAAGTCGGTGTTTCTTTCAGAAATGGGGGTGGGAGGGCAGGGAGGATGAGTCTCAGAATTCTAGTTGGCTATGGGCCCTAAGTCCAAAAGGAGAGGAAAGAGGTTTCTGGGACTTATCAGGGACCTGTCAGTTTCTCAGCAGACTCTGCTCTTCTCTGAGTCCGCGCTAATGTTTCTCACAATTTCCCACTACCGTTAGGGATTGCCAACCACAACCCTGCCCACCCTTCTTCTTCTTCTTTTTTTTAAATTTTTTAATTAAAAAAATTTTTTTTAAAGATTTTTAACATTTATTTATTTAGAGAGAGAGAGAGCGGGTGGGGTGGGAAGAGGGAGAGGGAGAGAATCTCAAGCAGACTCCACCCTGAGTACAGAGCCCAATGAGGGGCTCGACCTCACAACCCTGACATCATGACCTGAGCCGAAGTCAAGACTGAGCCACCCAGATGCCCCTACTCTTTCTTCTTGCTCCTTCTGTGTTCATGCTCCTAAATGTCTTAATTTAGCATCTGCTCTGACTCAAGGCAACAAGTCAACTATTTTATATTTTGGAGACATTTGGGCACCTGGAGGACAAATTCTGTCTTTCAGATCTTTCACAAGACCTGTCTCAAGAGCAACATTAAAAATGACTCACTTTCCTAGCCAGACACTTACCAGTCCCCTTTTCCATGTCTATTCACCATAGCAGTGGACAAACCAAGGCAGATTTTGCTTTTTCTGCCTTTAGACCTGCCCTTTACTAGGAGTCCACCTGCAAGGCACTCATTCCTGACTTGGTGATGTCTGGTTCCAAGTCTTGGTGATGACTGGTTACCATGCCCCAGACCCTGTTGCTGTTTCTGAATGATGTCCTATCCTCCCCTGTAAGCCAGGCCTGGCTGGAGCCTCTCACCTTTGCATTTCGGGAAAGTCCCTTGTGAACCCCAACAACACTAAATTGAGGATAGATAGCAAGTTCCTCTTAATAAAAGACGTGGTGTTGTCAGGATAGGAGGATTCTGTACAAAATCAATTAACAATATATTCTAAAAACCTATCAATGAGCAACAAAAAAGGCCATATTTGGAGAAAATGAGAGTTGAAATTGGGGTAGATAGCCTTCCGTGCACTGAATTTTATAGCTGAAAGACAATCATAATCTTGATGACTGTGACAGACAGTATAATGGCCCTCACAATTATCCACATCCCAATCTCTGCAACCTGGAAATATGTTGTCTTTCATGGCAAAAGGGACTTTGAAGATGTGGTTAAGGTTAAGTTCTTAGAGACTGAGAGTATCTTCGACCATTCAGGTGGGCCCAACATAATCACATGAATCCTTAAAAGCAGAGAACCTTTCCTGACCATGATCAGTGGGAGATGTGACTACAGAAGAAGGGGCAGAGGGATGGGAGACATTGCTGTTCTTAAAGATGGAAAGAGGGTCCAGGAGTCAAGAAATACAGGAGAGACTCTAGAAGCTGATAAAGGCAACAACAACAACAACAATAACAATAACAACAGGTTATCCTCTAGAGCTTCTAGAAAGGACTGCTGCCCTGCTAACTCCTTGACTTTGGCCCAGTGAGATCCATGTGGGACTTAAAACCTACAGAATTCTGAGATAATAAATTTACAGGATTTTATGCTCCCACCCTGCAAAAAACCAACAGGAAACATCATGAAAATAGAGCCCTGTGCTACTCCTGTTATCCCAGAGCAGAGCCTGTGCCAACATATGAAGGGCATCTGGGAGAAGTTGGATGGGCTACCAAGACATGTGGCCTAGTATCTAGAGATGGTCTGGAGTGACAGATGTTTTTAAGTGATGGAATCTTTGAATGCTGAAGAAATTGGCCCAGTTATTCTTCAGTTCCTCTAGCTATTAGAAGGCTACTGAACCAGAGAGTGATCTATCAGTGATCCCTTCGGGCTTGGAAAGAGGCGATGTGCTTCCCCAGTCTTGCCTCTTGGCCACGCATGTCCCCTTGGCAGAACCAAATGTCCTTAGCAGACTGGTGGGTTTACATATAGTGCATCTCAGCTTTGGTCTCTTCCTGACAGAACTTGGTCGCTGAACCCAAGCATAGCTCCAACGTCAGGAGGCAGAAAGGGAATTGCTTTTGAAAAACAGGGAGCAAAGTTCACAGCAGTAACCAGGCTTCCCTTATACATAGGAAGGCAGATAACCATGATAACAACCAACCTTTATGGGACACTTACAATGTGCCAAGCACAGGGCCAAGCATTTGACATACATTCCCTCCTTTAAGACAGTCTGCATGAATAAGACAAAATGGCACTTTCAAAGAGCATCCTGTTCTTAGTGTATTTATTTCAAAAAGTGTCCAGATGCAGGGTGAACCTATGATCTTCCCTTTGGTACAGATGCAGTAATGATGGTTCAGCCCACCCCTGCCCTCCTTGTGTAGGACACACGGGCTTCCCACTAAAGCCAGGAAGTTTTGTCAGCCCTCCCCTGTCACCAGCACCGGACCATTGCTCATCTGGACTTTGACACACTTCCTAAAATCTCCCCAGAGGAGAATGTCTTCAGGCTGCAGGTTTCCTCCTCATTCACTCAGTGCACATTTACTGAGCCAGTAGCATGCGTCAGGCCCTGTACTTGGTGCTTGGAATACATTAGGAAATGATACATTGATCCCTGCCCTCAAAGCACTTACATTCTCATGGGGAGGGGGGTGACAATAAACAATAACATAATAATTAAGTTATATAGTACGCTAAAGTTTGAAAAAGGACCATGGCGAAAAGGTAGAGCAGGAAAAGGTAGGAAAGGGTAAAGCAAAGGATGGGACTCTAAGTTGCAACTTTAAGTAGAGTAGTCACAGCGAGCCTCTTTAAGGAGGTAACTTTGAGCAGACTTGAAGGAAGTGAGGGAGTTAGCCATGATATCTATGGGAACAGCATTCAGGCAAAGGGAATGACCAGTGCAAAGGCCCTATGTGGGGAGTATGTCTGGCATGTTGGAGGTGGAACAAGACTAGTAAGACTGAAGTGGGGTTAGGGCAAAGGAAAATAGTAGTGTTCAGAGAGGGAAGAGGGACAGGCCAACCATTTGGGCCCACGTGGCCACTGCCAGGACTTGCAGGTTGAGAGTCACTGAGACTTTGGAGCAGAGGAAGGGCAGAATCTAATTTTCATCTTAAAAGCTTTATTCTTTCAGGAATAGAACGAACTTGGTCAGAGTTGAGGATAGAATGAAGTGGTCAGAGTTAGCCTTGGAGGAGGTGAGACGTGGTCAGTTTCTGGTTCTCTTCGGAAGGAGAGCCCAAAGGATGTCCCAGTGGGTTCTCTCATCACCTGTGAGAGCCGAGAGAAATCTTCTCTATAAATCCATGTTTCTATGCTACCAGTCAACATTTTAAATACTTTCCAGGAGGAAAGAGAGATTTCTTCACTTCACGCGAATTTTCCTAATAAGATAAACAGCAACATCACGCCAAGAGGCTGGGCTGTTGGCCAAGTGCACTCATGAGCCAAGCCTCTCAGAACATGTGTCAAGCCTGTGCCTCAGTAAAACCCCCATCTCCACCTGGCTCCTGTGTGATCCATGCTGCAAGTGTGCAGGGCGGGGGTGTAGTTAAGAGTAGAGTTCTAAAACCAAACTGCCTCCTTTCAAACCCCAACATGAACACTTCCTACTTATGTAACCTTGAACTAGGGACTTTTAACCCGGTTTAAAATGTGGGTAACACTGTTTCTCATAGGGTTATGTGCACAATGGCCCATGCTAATGATCCTATGTTTGCAGTCTGGATACATCCTCAAATATGGCCAAAACCAGCCAGGCTCTGGAAACTCTCCCAAAGCCTGCCCAACCCTACTTTCTCATCTCAAATGTAGCAAGTACAGCTCCCAGCAAATGCTTAACAGCACCTCCTAAGGGTGGCCTGGCCATTCCTGCATTCCTGCATTAGAAATGCAGAGCTGGGGCCATTTTCTCTTCAGGGACCTCCAAGGCCATGGGCATCTTCATGTTGTTGGTGAAAAAAAGCTTCAGAAGGACATTAAGATCCTATGGAGTTAGACATCTCTACATACAGAGAGATGTAATTTGCAAATACTCCCACAAGAATTTTTCCCCCCCTTTTAGAGGGCGCTTATGAACCCAGGCTTGCTGAGTAATAGCTGCATAAGTGAACTGAAGAGCAAAAGATGATGGATTCTTTTTTAAAAAAACATTTTATTCATTTATTTAGAGAGAGAGGGAGAGCATGCAGGGGGAGGGGCAGAGGGAGAGAGAGACTCTCAAGCAGACTCCCTGCTGAGCACGGAGCCTGATGCTGGGCTTGATCTCACTACCCTGAGGTCATGACCTGAGTGGAAATCAAGAGTCGGCCACGTAACCGACTGAGCCACCCAGGCGCCCCATGAGATGATGGATCCTTTGTGGGGATATAGTGGTGATGTGTGGGAGGTTAAAGAGTATTTTTCACACCAAACGTGTGAGAATAGCTGAAATGTCAGCACTATGTTTCAGTGACATCTGCTTTCCTTCATCTGATAGCTCCCTTTTATTTTGTTATATTAAGTATTCCTTATGTTTCGAGATAATTTTCCTTTCACAGTGTAAACAAATGCCTGGAAAAAATTAATCTTCAAAAAAAATTACTCATTTGCAGCAGCAAAAGCAAAAGTACCAGCTGCATTGAAGCCAACTTAAAATGAAATTGCTGGTACTTGCCTACAGTTGAGATAAGTAATGGAAACAGTGTGTTATTATTAGGAATGAATGGGGACACCTCTGATCTAGAAGTGTATGGGGGGGAGTGGTGGGGGTTGCATTCCTTGGGGCCCAGGAACGCCAGGTACCTCCTCTGTCACAGTTATGTAACCCAGCCCTACACATGTGTGTGTGCAAGCATGGGATCACACACAGAAACTGCAAACACATACCTACATAATATGCATGCACGCACATACAACCAATGTGACACAAGTGTGCAGTACACATCCCCATAGGCACACACCCTTGGACAACACACAGGTTCGAAAAACATATGCCCACAAAATATGCATACACACACACAGACACCTCTTAAACATGTGTGCATCGCCCATGTGCCAACAGCACGAGTTCCACATACCCATATATATAGCATGTGTAACACACAGCTGCACCAAACACACACACACACACACACACACACGCACGCACACACTGACTTCTCTTGGTCCTCATAAGCCCCAGTCTCAATATCTTGATAGAAGCAGCTCACTTGGGCAGGAAAAGGGCCACCTAGACCATCTCAGCTTTGATTTTGCCACAACTTACAGTGTCCCCAGTAATGTAAAAGGCTACTGCAAATATCCCCAAATTATCACGGTGGAGTCCAATCAATACCTTATTCCCAGGACAGTTGTGAAGCCTTTTGAATTAAAATTAAGACACCATGGACAAGGGATGGGACAATGGGTCCTTTCTATAAAAAACTGAGCACAGTGTTAAGTGCTGACTTGACACAGTTGTTTGAGTGGAGTATGGGAACAGGTATGAGTGAAGCTTGGGACAAGTGGTTTCAATGAAAAATTTTTCAGCAAGAGAAATCACTTCATGTACAAGACCTGGACTCGAATTCTCAATATATCCCTATGTATTTCGTGGCTTTAAAAAATAACAAAGGTATTATCTGTGATTTTATCAAGCTGCCAAGTGACAGAAAACTCAAATAATAGTGACTTTAACAAGACAGAAGAGGAAAAATCGTTCTGTCTCATGTGGATATAGGGTATCTGGAGCTAGTATAGTAACTCCACGATTATCAAGGACCCTGGCTTCTTCTCTCTTGTTGCTCCAACACCTTCAGCCTCAGGACCCAAAATAGCTGCTCCACCTCCAGCCATCAAGCTCAAATTCCAGCAAGCAAGAAGGAAGAAGGAGAAGGACAAACCCCTTCCTTTCAGGAACACTTTCTGGAAGGTGCCATACAACACATCCATTTGTATCTCACTGGTCAGAACAGTTAAATGACCACACCTAGCTACAAGGGATGCCTAGAAATAGGCTTTTTATTCTAGCAATCAGCTAAAATTGGAGATTCCATTACTATAGAATAAAAAGAGAACGGATACTGGAAGATAGCTATTGGTTTCTGCCAATGCACTAAATATGACACATTTTTTTTTCCCAAATACTTTTATTTTATTTTTTCAGTGTTACAAGATTCATTGTTTATGTACCACACCCAGTGCTCCATGTAATACGTGCCCTCCTCAATACCCACCACCAGGCTCGCCC
>CM052886.1:45667817-45731445 GCA_028534135.1 Potos flavus | reverse complement strand
TTTTAATTTCTTGAGGAATCTCCACACTGTTTTCCAAAGTGGCTGCACCAACTTGCATTCCCACCAACAGTGGAAGAGGGTTCCCCTTTCTCCACATCCTCTCCAACATTTGTTGTTTACTGTCTTGTTGATTTTGGCCATTAAATATGGCACATTTTTTTAAAAGATAAATATAGCCTCCACTCAGAGGTAATCATTGTTAACATTTTGATATGTAGCATATATACACATATACATACATATAATTTCTTTTACAAAACTGAGTCCACAGTGTATTCCCTGGTTTGTTGTTGTTTTCCTTTTAGGAATGTCTCTTTATGACTATACGTAGATATCTATCCTTTTTTTAAAAGTTCAAAAGAAAAATCTGATCCACCTCCACCTAAGAAAATAAGCATGTTATAAGTGTCATTCAAATCAGTTATTCCTGCTGGAAGCATCATTCAGTTTGGGGTACAGGGTAGGGATGTAAATCTACATCACGTAAAAAGCTGGGAGGGTGTGAGAACCTATGAGAGGGCAGGGTCCCTAGCTGAAGGAACCCCTGGGGACCCCGACACCCTGAGAGGAGGTGTCTCAGAGCAGGCTGAAAGAGGACCCTCAGTGAGGATTGTCCCCTGTGTACACGGAAGGATGGCTGGAGGGAGGGGGAGAGGGCAGAGCTACACGGGCTTCCTCCTCACCCCCCAAACCCTCCAACGCTGCTGGCTGGATTATTGAGCTCATGATATTTTGGGAAAAGTATTTTATGGATTCAGCTGTTTATGATACTTAGAGCTTTATTCCCTTAGCAACCTCTCCCAGGTTTTAGAAACCTTCTCAAAAGATCAGAGGATTGCATTTCAGATAAGCATCCAGAATGGTGAGTTATCTTAGCTCGATCCAGAAGTATCAGTTTCCACTTGCTCTCATTGACTGGGCCTGATTTATTTGCTTGGTCCCCACAAGTGTGTCACAGAAAAGCAGGCACTTTCTGCTCTCCACTCCCTGCTGTCTTCCTGAAGCATCAATTCAAATTATCTCTCCGCTCAGAATCTGCCCCGAGTCCCTGTTTCCTCTTGCACCAAATCCAAATTCTCCCACTTGACCTGGGGGACCCTCCAAAGTTTGCTCACTGACCCTAACTGATTCCCTTGTCCCCAGACCACACATTGCATGGAAGCCAAGGCACCTCGGCTCCCCTTTCCAGAACCGAGATGTTTTCTAAGGAAGTGAGACTTTGGGAATCAAATGGACTCCCCCTTAGAAGCTTTGTAGCAGAGCATTTTCCCTACTTCCCTTGAGCCTCTTTTCTTCATGTGTTAAGCGGGAGTAATAAACAACGGTCCCACAGGGCCATGGATGGGTAAAATGATGTACCTGGCCCATGGGCCATGGCAAGGGTCTAAAGTAACGTGACTTTCCTCTCCCCCTCCTCTTCTCCTTTAATTACTTCCCTCTGTTTAGGGCTTCTTTTCTGTTCAGAGTCTGCAGTGGGTTGTGTTCCAACCAGATGCCCACCTTATCCAAGGCTAGTCTATACTGTGCTCCCACTGGGCTGCGCTCTTTCATAACCCAGAGCCTACTGGCCTCCCCTGTAGCTGAGGTCCTAATCTCTAACCTCCTTGAGGAGCTGTGTGCCATAACTTAAGAGCCATGGGCTCCCAGCCCTGCCCAAAGTCTCTGCTGTCCTCATGTGCCAATACCCTCCTTGGGTATACATACAGGCCTTGGCCAGAGAGTTGGGCTTTCAACACTCAGAGGAGACTGCAGTAGGGTCCAGCCCCTCCTGGGACCTTTTGTGTCCCCAGAAGATCCTTGTCTTCTCTCTTCTCTAATAAATGTCAGAAAAATTCTACTCTAAAGTCATGCTATGCCTTTCTTAGGTTAGACACTGAAGTATATGTTATCTTTTTAAAAAAACTTTATAAAAATGCAATACTCTTGAACAATCAAAAGTAAAGGGGAAAAAAGGGAAAATTTCCCTCAAGTTTGACATGCAGAAGATTAATATCTACAGTAGACTTGATCAGCTATATAAAACCAGCTTTAAGTCCTAACAAACAGAGGTTAAGAATAGATCATTCAAATAGGAGAAAATTCAAGTTGCTTAAAGAAAGAGAGACAAGTGGTCTACCTTAGTGAATCATATAAATATAATTTAAATATTAACGAAGTACCATTATACCCCTTGAACTGAAAGAACATTTTAAAATAATAAAACCCAGTGCTATAAAAGCTGCAGAGAAACCCGTATACTCACAGAGTGCTATTGGCATTGTAAATTATTATAGTCATTTTGAAAAGCAATTTGGCAGTGCATTTCAAGAGCCATGAAAATGTTTCTGCCCTTTGGCTGACAATTTTCACGTCAAGATAATCATATAAAATAAAAATAATTATGCTTATGAAAGTAATCTTTGCAGAGTTATCTACAATAGCAAACATATAAACAATCTAAATATCTAACTGTTGGAGAATGGTAAATTAAATGCCACTCTATGTCTTCAATGTAATATTGTACAGCCATCAAAATGATAACTGTAAAGACCCTTTCCATTTACCATCTATTAGTTGAGCTCCTCCTCCTCCTCAAATTTCACAAAGAATTAGAAGGCAATGGCTTGAGTTTCTGGCTCCCCACTTAAAATTCATGTTTATGGCTCTGTCTGGACCCCTCATCATTCCTGCCCCTCCACCTGTCTTCCAGACCCTCTATGTCTTTGTTCCCCTCCATCTCACCCCCTCAAATAGCTACTCTCTCTGAAATCAACCTTGGCCACTCAGCCGTCTCTTTTCCCTTCAGAGTTTTAAGGAAAAGCATTCCCTTGAATCTACATCTCTATCTAGCTACTGCCCTACTACTCTCTTCCCCTTGGAGCCAAACTGCACTCTCCTTTCTCGCCTTTCTTTTGCAGCCTATTCACTCCAGCCATGCTGCCCACCCATCCTGCACCTTCAGTGAAGTCGCCAGTAACTTCCTGAAAAGTGTTCGGCTAACATTTTTTCTTCCTTGACCTCTCAGGATATAATTTGACTCTCTTCCTCCTGAAAGTCACTCTTCCTCTGATTTCCACACCCACTCTCTACTCTCTGACTGATGTTGAGTTTTCATGATATGTCCTGCTTCTCTGATGGCTCTTCTCAACTTCCTCTGTGGTGACCTCTTCATCTCCTCATCAGTATTCCCAAGCTCTTAAGTTATGGCACACAATACAAGACTGTATTCCCCAAAGGACTGTCTCTAGTCTTCTTTGCTTAGGTTTATCCACGCCCTTCAACTGGAGTCAGATGAATGGTGTTCAAATTCTGACTCACTTTCCGACCATGTGGCAAAGTTACTTCGCCCCCTAATCCTCAGCATCTCTTCTATAAAATGAGAAGTACAATAGGATCCATCCCATAGGGTACCTTAGTAAATGGCACAAACTCAATAAATGGTAGCCTTATTATTATTATTATTATTATTATTATTATTCATATAGTATCTTAACCTATGTTTCCAATCTACACCCTCTGCTGAGTTTTAGAACAACCCCTCTATTCATCTTTACTGGAGATCTGCACCTGAATGTCCCACCTCAGACTCAGTACGTTCACAATTGCCACACTGCCTCTCTCCAGTCCCACTCCTGTCCACACCTGAAAACTGGAAGTCATCCTTGATACCTTCTCTCCCTTTACCTGTGTCTGTCTACCTTCCCACCCACTCCCAGGCATGTCCCATAACATACTCCAGGTAGAATTCTCAAGCTCATTTTCTAATTGCCAGAATGGGGAAATGCTAATATGGTGCATGCTGAAAACCTGAAGTCCTAGAGGAGGGTAGAACTAAAGATGGAAGGAGCTGGGTTTCTGGACTGACTGTGTGAAAGGCTGTCTGCCCATCAGAAAAAAGTTTTTTGAATTTCATGTGAGTAAGAAATAATCTCCTAGTATGTTATGTCACCAAGATCTGAAGAAGTATCTTTCACAGCATCTAGATTTGCTTTAACTAGTATAATATCCAAAACATGCAACGGATCCATCAACTTCTCCAATCTCCTCCATCAGTACCCCCTGATAGGCCCCCAGAATCTCCTGTATAGATCCCTGCAACAGCCTCCCCACAAGTTTGTCTGACTCCACTCTTACCCTTCTCTACTCCATTCGTCATAGAGTTGTTGGTAGGTAAGAGGGATCCAATCTGGTTATATCAATCACCCTTGCTTAAGAAAATCTGTCACGGGCTCTTCATCACCTTCAGGATGAAATCCCACTCCTGCCATGGCATAGGAGGCCAGCCCTTCATGAGTTGGTTCCACCTATCTGGTCTATCTCTTGCTCTTTTGTCTGACATACCAGCCACAATTAACTACCCACAGTCCAGTGACCTGTGCCAGGTGCCTTTTGACTTCATGCCCCTGCACAGGCAGCTCCCTCTGCCTGGAACGCTTCCATATCTTCCTAATCTAAATGACTGCTACTCATCCTTCAAAATTCAGCTTGGGCATCCTCTCCTCGAAGAGGCCTTTCCTGACTCCTCCAGGTGGGATGAGAGTCTTCTCCTGAGTGTCCCCATTACTCCACACTGTTTTCATAGAATCTATTGACTTGTTTCTGAAGATAGGCACTTATTTTGGTATCTTCATTTTCTGGCGCAATGTCTAACGTGTAGTAGATGCTCAGTAAATGTTTATTGAGTGAATGATTAAGCAAAAGTAACTATAAAATAACTGTAATGCAATGTATAAAAATATTGACAGCATACTCTTTATTATGAAGTGAAAATTTAAATTGTGCATTATATATATAGAACATGCATACTACTTAAGATACGTATGCATGTGGTAAATTCTGAAAACAGTCATTCGTTAAACATTTATTGAGTACCTACTCTGTACCAGATAGATCATACTGACAGAAAGATTCATTGGAAATGGTTCAACCCTCAAGTTTATGATCTGGGGGAAAAAAAAAAAAAGCAAAAAAAAAAGCAATCCTAGTTACCTGATGGGAATGTGGGTGAAAGTTTATTTTTTAAAATTTTCTTTAATTTTTTTTACAATACACTTAAACAGCAGCTTATAAAGCAGCAAAGGTCATCTATAGACAGCTGTTCATGGTAATACTGAAGTTATAAAATACAACCTCTATCATTTTGAAAATATTCCAAGTAAAGCCCCTTAGAGTTTTGGAGTCTACATACCTTTGCATATATTGAATCAATGTTTGTTTTGCTTTCCCATAATATTGCTAGTATCTTATACATAATGTATCTCTGGTGTCCTGTGTGCCCTTGAACAAGTCACTTCACCCCTCTGAACTTCGGTTGCCCCACCTGCAAGATAAATAACCTCCAAATCCATGTAATTGTTTTAAAGAACGAAATGACATAAAGAGTATGAACTTGCTTTGTGAGGGCCAAAGCACTTTGAAAACGTAGGGCATGGCAGAGAAGATTTCTTCTGTGTTACTTCTCAAAAATACCAGTAGAGCCAACTTTGTCATTCTCATGCTCAATAAGTCAGTACTAATCTAGTCTAACTGAATCTAACTTGTAATATTATACATACTTCCATGAAACTCCGTGAAAGTTATTTTTACTCTTTATGAAAAAGGACACAATGTCTTTAAATGCTACTATTTTTTTCTAATTTGTTTCTCATGCAAAAAAAAATGTTGCTCACTACTGAATTAGATAAAAAATGTCAACGGCCCTCTCCAAGGTTCTGCATCTTGTGGACATGTAATGATAATAATAGTGGTCTTCTCCTTTTCTAAATTTGGTGGGAACATCAGGTTATGCTGACCTCCCAGAAAAACAGCCCTTGGAGTAAAGACTACTCACTTGGCATGAAGTAGGAATATCCCTAATGTGTTTGGACATGCTGAAGCAGTAGGTAGGGGCCTTGGGCATCATGACACATGTCCAGAGGGGGGAGAGGAAACCCTGGAGATAGGTGAGAGGAGAGAAATGGAGATATTTTGAATATCATTCATCTGGCTCAGCATGTGTCCCTAAAAGATTACACTCCATCCAATATCCTGGATCTGGACAAACAATGTAGGCTATTCAATGGCCCTTTGTGATTGCTGCCTCTTTTAGCAACAATCTTTCTTAATAACAGCTTCATACATCTCACTAAACACCTGCTCTCTTCCTGAGCTGTCAGCATAAGTATCTGTGTACCACCAAATAGACTTATACTTTCCAGTAGAAAACTAGATTGCTTGTCTCTAAGAACCATGTAGATCAAGGATGTGTGTGTGTGTGTGTGTGTGTGTGTGTGTGTGTGTGTGAAGGGGTGTCTGCAGATGCCCAGAGACATGGATCAGAATTGCTAGCGAGGGTCTTTCCAACCTAGTTTTATAAGGTTTAGACAGCTTGACTGACTGCAGCTCTAATTTTGTAAAAACAGAATTGATTTGCAAAAATCTGGGCCAGGAGAGGGCACACCTGGGAAATGGCTGTGAACGCAGAACAAGGAAGGAGGCAGATGCTGCGGTATCTCGAGAGCTACAGAAAAATAGACGGTCCAGGGCAACCAGAGTTTAGATTTCCCTGATGGGAGCCACTGAGTTCATCAGAGACCACAGGAAACCAAGTGTCAGCAATCATCCTGGGCCATAATGGAGGTTCTTGTGGGTGTGGAAAATTAAAGATTTGCAGAAGAGATCTGGTTAGTCCTTAAATCTGAAATTAAACTAAGTGACCGAATTGTTGCTAAAATTCCTTTGTTAACGATTATTTCAAACTCCAATCCACCACTTCAGGAGTTTTGCTGCATGCTAAACTGATACAGAAGGAGATTGTACAATTGCTGAGACAAGTGTTCTCAACCCTGGCTTTCTAGTAGAGTCTTTGGAAAATCTGATGCTCAGTCCTCATTCCAGACCAAATAAATCAGACTCTTTGGGTGAGGGATCCAGGAAGTAAGAGTTTTTAAAAGCTTTTCAGGTAATTCTAATGCACAGCCAGTGTTGAGAACCACTGGCTTAGGCTGAAATGGGCAAGAGTTATCCAGGGGAGCCAGAGAAAGAGTTGTGATTGAGAGGTTGTAATTTCTGGGCATAACCTCAGACAAGGAAAGCATTCTCATGTTAGTGCTTAGATAGTGCTAGAATAGAAAGGCACTAGAGGATATGATGGGCATGTCCCAGGGTTGTCAATGATGAGTTTAACATGTGAGTACAAGCCAGAAATCAAATTTTGCTTGCCTCAAAACATAACCAGAACCAAACAAGCTGGTAGGTGAATAATACATTTCATCGAGTATCAAGGATTACAGAACAGAAACTCACTCAAGGTAGCTCAAGATTAGGAAGGTTTGTAGTAGAGACACAAATGGCAATTTCAAGGCATCCAGGGACCCAGACTCCCAGAGTCAGGAACAAGACACTCAGTGACTAAAGTCACCCTCTTCTTCTCTCGGTCATTTGATCTTCATCTCTGTTCCTCTCTGCACATCTGCTTTATTCTTTCATTGCACCTGGCCTCCTCTGATTACTCATTTCACACAAGGCTCAATGTGAGTGCTCCAACACTAACTTGTAATGATCTTTTACATCCACAGTCAACACTGACTGACCCTTGTCACAAAGTCTCTCAGTTCAAATTTTCAAGAAGAAGAATCTGGTCACCAGTTCAGCAAAGGAGAGCTGGCTGGTCTTATCTAGCCTTGGGTCAGGTGTCAATCTCTTCCCATAAGCTGGGCTGGGAGTGAAAGATGTCATATGGCTCATAGGCTGAACATTTTAGAACACCACTGGAAGGGGAGATACTTATGAGGAGCTGTTGACAGAGTAGATAATGAAGTACATGTAATATTTATTTATAACTAATGAACCACACAGCTTTCTTCTTTCCCATCTTCTGTCTCCCAGGAAGGAGGGGAGATAAGAAGGAGCTTGAAATAACATGTTCTGTCTACTTTCAAGGTTCAGCCTAGCATCTAAGAGAGGTAGCCATGACTGGCATGACGAAAAGACAGCCTACAAACCCTTGACCAGCATTTATGTACATAATTCTACATACACTGTTTTCTTCTTGAAACCACCAAAAAGTTCACTCTTAGCAATGGTGAAAGCCTCTCTGTTCAAGTTGAATCTCACACTTTCGGATGCATTGTGCCATGTAAAAATGTAATACATATAGACGTTAAGAAGGATTCTCCTCCTCTTGGGCCTTTATCTGATTGTCTGGAAAATTTGAAATTAACATGTTATTACAGTGGTTTGGCAGTTCACTTGACAGCTCTGAAATAACATTCTTGACTTTTACATGAGAATCTTTTACTGAAACTCTTTTCAGAAACTTAGAACTTCAGTTAGTTTTGGGATTCACGAAAATGGTAAGTGGAGAATTTTATAAACTTCCCAAATAGACAAATTGTGTACAAACTCATTCTATGGTCCAATGTTGGCTTTTGCAGCAAAGAATTGAATGGTTCTATAGTTGTCCTTCTTTCCTCTGATTAAGTTCAGCTGCATTAAGGCAGGGTGTCCAGAAGGAGTCTGGACTTGGCGGTTATGTTTAGAGAGAAAAAACCAGGGTAAAAATCTACCTCCCACCCCAGCCTGTACACAGTCTGAGTTTTGTTTTGTTTGTTTTGATTTTTCCTTGTAGAGTCTATGAGGCTAGAGGCAAAGTGAAGCCAGGAAAGGGAAGAGGGAAAAGTAGGGGAAGCACCAAGAGCAAATATTGTCTATTTTCACTTTGGCCCAGAGCTTGTGGTCCCTGAAAGTCACGGCTGTGAACTCGGTATTATGCCACCATGCCAATGTGCAATCATTTATTTTATAGTCTTCGAAGAGGTCAATTATTTCAGCTTTTGCCCAAGTACAACTATCGGATATTCTGCCTGATTGAATAAAAGAAGTCTATTACTTGTATTTTACTGACAAAACAAAACACCTTTAAACCAAAAGAATGATTTATCTGAGCTGAAAATAAAACTCCTGCCTACTGAAGTCTGGTGCAGCTGAGTTATCACTATTTTCATCCTATAATTTGTTTTATAAGGTACTAATTAACAGGGCAAAGTCTGTTGCCAGGAAAGTAAATCACATTTTGCTGTTTTCTTCTTTTCTGAAAAGACACAGACCTGGTATTTAATTGACGAGCAAGTTCCAAGGGCACTATCCACACTGAAATTGGGAAACACTGAGCTGGGAAATCATGGTGAAACCTGCTGTGTAGAGTTCCAGAAAGACGGTGAGAGGGAGAGGAAGGGATGGAGGGAAAATAGAAGAATTGCACAGGTAACTTCCAAAAAGACTGATTTCCTCAAATGTCCCATCTTTTCCTTGTTTATTTAACTCTACATTTCTCCTCTGGCTCTACTCAACTGACATCCACCACAAACATCCTCTCAAAAGCTCATTTTCCCCCTAGTTCATTCATTCCTGCCCCCAACAAAGTACTGTATCGTTTTTAAAGGTAGCAGCTCTGTGGTCAGACCTCCCTGCCCTAACCTCCCCCCTTCTCCAGGGCGCAAACAGGGACCTGAGCCTCTCAATGACCTTTGACCGCGGGCTGAGCAGTCACACCTGGCCCCTCCCCTCCCAGCTCACCCTCCTCAAAGACTTCATTCTTCTCTCCCTCTCCTTCCCGCATCCCATTCCTGGATGTTCTGGACTGGAGGCGGCCGCTCCGGCTTCTCCTCCCTCCTTGAACCCTCTGAGACGCATTTTGGGGGAGGAGAGAAGGGGGTGGGGGGTTAGTGATAGGCGGTGGAGCAGAGTGAGTGCCGCCTCGAACTCAGGAGCCCGGGGCCTGACGTCACCGCGCCCTGCCTGTCAATCTCCAGCGGGCGCGCTGCTCGTAGCCGCCTCTTCTGCCTCGGATTGTGTCTCTCACTCTCGGCGGCGCCAGCACAGCCACAGGAGCCCGGCGCTCTGCTCCGCGCGGGCCCTGTCGCCCCGCAGGCATAGGCTCAGTCCGCGCGCGCGGGGAGCGCAGTCTGGCGCCCCGCGGCAGCGCTCATGATCAGCGACTTCCTCCTGAAGCCCTGACTCCCCAGGTGAGCAGCCCGGCTCCCGAGAGGAACTTTGTGGGTGTGGAGTAGGGAAGGGGTGAAGGATGGCCAGGGGATGAGTCCTGAGAGCCGGACAAATGGGAGCACGCTTGGCTCCACATCCTCCCGGCACACAGACACCCAGCTTCCCTCCCCAAAATCCCTTTCCCAGGGATCTCTGTGGCCTTCAGGACCCGCTGAACTCCGCGACCTCAGAAACTTCGCTTTCAGCACCGCGGACAGCGACTCCGCCGCCCAGTTTAGGAGAATGCCTAACGCGGTCCGCCGAGCCCTTGGGACTCGCCGAGGCTGATAATACCCCTACCTCGGGGCAAACGGGTGCGTGTGCAATTACAGGCACTCTTATGGGACCGATCTGTGTGCAGGCGAGAGTAAGTTATCCGTGTACATATCTGTGCAAAAACTCAGATCTATCTGTGGGGGCATTCGTGTGCATTTCATTCACACGCTCGCTCGGTCACTCAACAGGTATTTATTAATTTCAGGCTCTCAATACTGCTTCCTCGCTCTGCTCTGGGGTCCTGGGGTGGGATGAGCAATATGAATCGGGCACCTGAGCCCGGGAAGTTCTCGGGAGGCTCGAACCATACACCTGACGCTTGTTCTCCCTTTTCCACGCAGGGTGCAGCGACAGGCCGTGATGAACGCGAGCGCCTCCTCGCTCAACGAGTCCCAGGTGGTGGCAGTGACCGCCGAGGGAGCGGCGGCGGCGGCCACAGCGGCAGGGGCGCCGGACAGCGGTGAATGGGGGCCCCCTGCAGCGGCGGCGCTGGGGGGCGGCGGCGCGGCTAACGTGTCCCTGGAGCTGTCTTCTCAGCTGCCGGCCGGGCCGCCGGGGCTGCTGCTGTCGGCGGTGAATCCTTGGGACGTGCTCCTGTGCGTGTCGGGGACGGTGATCGCAGGCGAAAATGCTCTGGTAGTGGCTCTAATCGCGTCCACCCCCGCGCTGCGCACGCCCATGTTCGTGCTGGTGGGCAGCCTGGCCACCGCCGATCTGCTGGCGGGCTGCGGTCTCATCCTTCACTTCGTGTTCCAGTACGTGGTGCCCTCAGAGACGGTGAGCCTGCTCACGGTGGGCTTCCTCGTGGCTTCCTTCGCTGCCTCGGTCAGCAGCCTGCTGGCCATCACGGTGGACCGCTACCTGTCTCTCTACAACGCGCTCACCTACTACTCGCGCCGGACCCTGTTGGGCGTGCACCTGCTGCTCGCCGCCACCTGGACGGTGTCCCTAGGCCTCGGGTTGCTGCCGGTGCTCGGCTGGAACTGCCTAGCAGAGCGCGCCACCTGCAGCGTGGTGCGCCCGCTGACGCGCAGCCATGTGGCGCTGCTCTCCGCCGCGTTCTTTGTGGTCTTCGGCATCATGCTGCACCTGTACTTGCGCATCTGCCAGGTGGTCTGGCGCCACGCCCACCAGATCGCGCTGCAGCAGCACTGCCTGGCGCCGCCCCACCTGGCAGCCACCAGAAAGGGTGTGGGCACGCTGGCTGTGGTGCTGGGCACTTTCGGCGCCAGTTGGCTGCCCTTCGCTATCTATTGCGTGGTAGGCAGCCGCGAGGACCCTGCAGTCTACACCTACGCCACCTTGCTGCCCGCCACCTACAACTCCATGATCAATCCTATTATCTACGCCTTCCGCAACCAGGAGATTCAGCGTGCCCTGTGGCTCCTGTTCTGTGGCTGTTTCCAGTCCAAAGTGCCCTTCCGTTCTAGGTCCCCCAGTGAGGTCTGAAGGTTCCCTCCGTCTGTCCTCTCGCCAACACCACACCCACAGCAAGCCAGCCTTCAGTGAGCTTCTCGGTGCCTGCTGATGAACTCTGAGATCCCAGTGGTGTGACTCTGACTTTGGAAAGAAAGGAAGAGAGAATAAACATAACTACATCAAACTCACAAAAGACAAAGAGGCTCTTTGGCACTTTACATATACAGTGTATACATGTGTACATATATATACAAATATTTGTATCTTCTGGAGATGTTCGGGATGTGGGCTTTCCTGTTCTGTGAAAAAACTAACAAAGATGTGGTTGTATACTCAAATTGTACATCACATTTGTCAAGTGAAGACATTCCGATACTGCTTAATTATAGCACTTTATTTTTAGCTGCTGAACTGCCAAAACAGTGTTGCCATTTTTCAGGGCCAGAGGAAGAAGAGTAAAAGGTGTATTTTTGTTGTATGTGATAGTATATTTTGCTGCACATGCATCAGTAAATTATAACATATTTTGTACACAAATAAACACACAATAAAAATGTAATTTGGGGCGTGTGACTACCAGATTACTATTTAAATGCTGGAATATCGGTATGTTTACTTAAAAAGTTTATTATGTACCATCTCCCTCCTATGAAATCTTAATGTCGAAAACCATATGCATCTGCACATTGTTCATAAATTGTCACTGAAATACCTAATACAGATTGGAGGTGCGGGGGTGAGAGGGAGTAAGAGAGTCACATAACAGTATTCATAGAAAACGAAAGGGTGATTGGTGTTATTAATCTACAAATTAATCTACTCCTTGGTTTCCGGGTTCTGAAGACAAACTCCAGAGGATGTCTGAAACATTCCTTCCTCTTACCACACGTGCACTTGTGAGTTCTAAAACCACGACTTTTAGTTGTAGCTTTTCCAGTCTGGAAAGAATTTCGAATGTTTAAAATTCATGTTGACCGAGCATATTTTTGCCAGCCAGTTCTTGCAGCAAAATGCACAGCCTTATAAAAGAAATAAATTCTTCCAAGACATGATTCCAAGATACATTGCGTTCATGAGGTAAGTGAAGGTATGCCCAGCAGCCCCTTTTGAGTTGCTTGTGGCTTCAAAACACCGGGCGTTAAGATTCCCAAGAACTAAACATTCCCACTCCACCAATGGATATGAGTCATAGTTAAATGGTTCCTCTCCTCCCCCTCTTATAGGATGATGTGAGGATAAATAAGATAACATGTGTGGACATGCTCTGAGCATCTGTGAAGAAATATGCACATAAGCACAAGTTGTTATTGGTCTTAGGCCTTAGAAAAATACCACAAGCAAATTTTTTTTCCCTACAGTCCACAAGTATTTGTTGAGTGCCTACTGTTTGCTAGACACAATTCCAGGGTTGGGAATACAGAAGTGAACAAAATAGACAAAAACATTTCTGTGCTCTTAGTGCTATATTCTAGTGAAGGAGATCACTTGCAGGAAATAAACACACACACACATAGAGAGACGGATTTATTATATAAAGAATTGGCTCATGCAAGTTTGGAGGTCATGAAGTCCCAAGATGGGGCGCCTGGGTGGCCCAGTCGTTGGGAGTCTGCCTTCGGCTCAGGTTGTGATACCAGTGTGCTGGGATCGAGCCCCACATTGGGCTCCCTCCTTGGCGGGAAGCCTGCTTCTCCTTCTCCTACTCCCCCTGCTTGTGTTCCCTCTCTCGCTATGTCTCTCTCTGTCAAATAAATAAAATCTTTAAAAAAAAAAGAAGTCCCAAGATCTGTAGTCAGAAAGCTGGAGACACAAGAAAGCTGATGCTATTGTTCCAGTCTGTCTCCAAAGGCCTGAGAACCAGGAGAGCCCATGCATGGGCTCAAGACCCAAGAAGAATTGATGCTTCAGCTTGAGACCAAATGCAGGAAAAGACCAATGTCCCAGCTCAAGGCATTCAGGCAACAGAAATTTCCTCTTACTTAGCCCTTTTATTCTTTTCTGGCCTTCAGTTGATTGGATGAGGCCTATCTACACTAGGGAAAGCAATCTGTTTATTCATTCTACCATCAAATGTTAATCCCATCCAGAAACAACTCAGGAATAAGGCTTGACCAAATGTCTGTGCATCCTGTGGTGTAGTCAAGTAGACACATAAAATTAACCATTACACCAAGAGAGCACAATGATCCAAAATAAAGAAGGAAAAGTGTTTAAGGGTGAAGCAGTCAATTGTGTTAAATGTTGCTGAGAAGATAAGTAAAATGAGGACTAAAACAATGACTATAGATTTTTTTAATGTCAATATCACTGGTGAACTTGACAAGAGAAACTCGAGGAGTGTGAAGGGGGAAAATAGCTTGATTATAGAAGATACGAGAGAATGTGCATGAGCAACCTAGTCTCCAACATCTTGCAACAGAGGTCTGACCTTTTTAACACTGAAATATATTAAGTTTTATAGACAAACGGTTTTATAATGCCTGTAAATTTAGAGCCAGGAAGATCGGCCTTATTGCTCATTCAACAAATTAACATTTTCTGAAGAACTAACCTTCATCGACTATTCAGCATCATCAGACACTTTCAGGCCCTATTAGTATCCAGAATGCGTTCAAGCATACTGAAATAACAAAAGCTTGGGCTGTAAACATTTCCAAACATGTGGTGGAGAAAAACAATATAATTTCAGAGATGGAACAAAGAAATTAATATTATTATACATTTTATAATTACAGAGAAAAATTTCTTGCAATCAGTGAATGAAGAAAGTTCAACACTAGGATAATAAGACAGGGACCATGGCTCTGACTTCAATCCATTTGGTATTAATATTCAACTTCAGCCCTAGTCCTAATCAAAATGTTTGAGAGAGCCAAGAACAAGAAGATACTAAACAATCAGGTTGTTAATATCCTGGCTTACGCAGTTGGCCAGGCTGTGTAACGTCAGTAGGCTTCAGATTAACCAACTTGATTATGTGGGGATATAAAAGTATGAATAGATCTTGAAATACTTCTATGGAAGAATGTCACATATTCATCTGGCTAATCAAATATCAACAATCTCCTATTTCAAGACCCTATGCTAGTTGCTGGAAGCATAGTCTTTAAGAAAGGCAAGATTCACTTAAACATGGAATTGCCTACCCACTTTGCTATGTAATGGGCATCCAAAATTTCCTACATTTAAAATTGAGCCACTGATCTTTATCCAAGAACCTGCTCTTTTTCCCTTCCTTACTATCTAGGTTAATGACAATGTCATCTTTCCAGGTGTTCAGGCCAGAAACCTTAGAATCACACCTATCCTTCTCTTTCTCTCATAACTCCTATTCAATGTATCAGCAAAGCCTGCTGTCTTTACTTTCAAAATATATCTAGAGTCCAGCCTTTTCTTACCATCTCCACCACTATCATCATCTCTCCCCTGAATTGCTGTAGAAGCCTTTCTCTGGTCTCCTGGCTTCCGTCCTTGTGCCCTACATTCTACTGTCTGCACAGTGGCTCACCGCCACGAACAGTTGCTCCCTTGACTACCCTTCAGATCCAGGCATGAGACCTCCAACAGTCTGTTCCAAGAGGACAAACTTGGGGAAAGAAATATTTAGGCCTAGAAATAGGCATTGAGTAAGAATTTCTTGAGTAAAGAACTCTGGGCTGGATACCCAATGCCTGGCCTAGACGTGGGGACATAGATTTTTTTGCCCCAAGAGAAGGAACACAACTGGAAGAGTGCTAGAGCAGGGTCCTCTAAGGCATGAAGGGTCCTGCATGGCCCAGGATATTAGTTTTCTATTGCTGCTGTAACAAATGAACACAAACGTGGTAGCTTTAAAACAATACACGTTTACAGGCGCCTGGGTGATTCAGTCAGTTAAGCATCTGCCTTGAGCTCGGGTCATGATCTCAGGGTCCTGAGATGGAGCCCCGCATCAGACTCCCTGCTCAGTGGGGAGTCTGCTTTTCCCTCTGCCCACCAACCCCTGCTCTTGCTCTCTCTCTCAAATGAATAAATAAAGTCTTAAAATATGTACATTTTTATTCTTTCATAGTTATGGAGATCAGAAGTCTGAAATAAATTTCACTGGACTGAAATCAAGGTGTCAGCAAGGCTGAAGTCCCTCTCGAGGTTCTAGGGGGAGAATCTGTTTCCTTGCCTTTTCCATCTTTTAGAGTAGCATTCCTTAGCCAGTGGCCCCTTTCTCCATCTTCAGTGTATTATTTTGCCTAAATTATCACGTTGCCATCATCTGTAGTCAAATCTCCCCCTTAGAAGGAAATTTAGGATTACATTTAGGACCTGTCCAGGTAATTCAGGATAACCTCTCCATCTCAAAATCCTTAACTTAATTCCATCTGCAACGTCTCTTTTGCCATCTAAGATAACAGTCACAGCTCTGAGAGCAGTACTGATGAAAAAGTACAATAATAAAAGTAAAATACAGAGGGGTAAAGATCCCGTACAAAGGTTAGAAAAATCCTATGGAAGACTCCACTAGGGTGGTAATACCGAACTAAGTCCAGAAGAACAAAAGAAATTTGCAAGGTAAAGGACATTGAAGGGCGCCATTTCAGACCAAGGGGACAATGTGAAGCACAAAAGTGTGGCCCATTTAGAGAAATGTAGGCCATTCTGTATGGCTGGATTGTATAAGATTGAGAGCTTAGAGAGGAAGTAGCAGGAACTAAGTCTGGAGAGAAAGGCAGGAGCCCAATCACAAAGAGAAGCATTGGAAATGGATTGCAGGTGGGAGAGACTGAAAGCCAAGAGACCACTTTGGAGGCAGGTTGCAGCAATCCCGGTCAACGGTGATGTGAGCCTCAGCTAAGAGGGCAAAAAGGGTGGGGGAAAGGAGATGAACTCAAGAGATCTCAAAGCAGAGTGTGTCCAACTCAGTGAATGATTGTGGGGATTGAGAAACAGTTTAGGAGCCAAGGATATTCAGCTGGGCGGATTCACTGAGATGGGAACATAGGGCGAGAGGCAGATTTGAGGAAGAAGATGGTGAATCAGGTTTGTATTTCAGGATCTGTGGGATAGTCACTTAGAGAAGCCAGTGACTTTGAAGCTCACAAAGATGGCTAGGATAGAGATATCATTTTGGTAATTATCAATCCTAAATTAAGGTAGAAGTGAAGCCATGGGAAGGAATGGGGAGAGGTCAAGGTCACAGTCTTGGTCCAATAATATATGGGAGTACAATTCAGGAAAGCAAAAGAAAACAGGAGACTAATGAGGTTCATCCAGGGATGACCCTCGGAAAGCCAAGAGGAAAAATGTTTTAAGAAGGTAGTGACCAAATTGCATAAAGTCTGCCCAGAGGTTAAATAAGAGGATTTAGAAAATGTTAGATTTAGGAACATGTTGGTCATGGGAACCTAAGGGAGAGCAACTTCAGTGGAGAGCAGGATGAAAGCTAGATTTCAGTGACCTGGAAAATGGAATTTTTCCCATTTTTTCCCCCAATAAATTTAACTATAAATCAAAGAAGAGACATAGGGTAGTATCTAGAGGAAATAAGGGGCCACAAGATTATCTTTGTTTTGTTTCTTAAAAAGAGACAAAAAATGAATATATTATTAGACTGAGGGGCAAGTACCATATAATGAGAAAAGCAGAGAGGAGAAAGATGGCTGACAGGGCGAGGCTTCAGAGGAGAAGAATGGGGTCCAGGGCGGTGTCACAGGGAGAGAGGGACTTAGCCAGGAGGAGGCGGAGACACAGCTCCCCTGCTCTGACAGGAGGCAAGGTGGGAATGATTGGTACTGATAGAGCTAAGTTTATAAGTGGTGGGAGGAAGTGCACTGAGTTCCTATCTGACAACCTCAATTTATCTGAAGGAGGAGTGCCAGTTAAGACACTATTGCAAGAAGTATCAAGAACCTGAGTTCACAACATTGGGAACAAAGCTGTGAACTTGAGGTAGCATAATCATTTAATCAAAATTAAAGGTCAGCCCATACCATATTGATGGTGGGAATGTAAAATGGTACAACACTTTGGGAAATAGGTTGGTAGTTTCTTAAAAAGGTAAACCTATGCCTACCATACAACCCAGCCATTCCACTCCTAAGTATGTACCCAAGAGTAATAAAGCATATGTCCATATTAAGACTTGCACATTAATGTTCCCAGCAGTTTTATCTGGAATAGCCAAAAACTGGTAAGAGCTCAAATGTCTTTCAAAAGATAAGCAAATAAACTAACTGTGGTACAGTTACACTAATGGCACAACCAGAAATTAGAAGGAAAGTACTATTATTACATACAACAACATGGCAGGATACAAACAAGATGTGTTGAGAAAAAGAAGACAGACCCAAAAAAGTACATATTGTAAGTTCCATTATATAAAATTCTTGAAAATAAATAATGACAGAAAGCAGGTCTGGTTGGGGATTGAGAGGGATGAGAAAGAGAGAGAGACAAGGATCACAATGGGGCACAAGGAAACTTTGTGAATCAATAGAGAAGTTCATTTATCCAAATTATGATGCTAATTTCTTGGGTGTACACATATGTCAAAGCTCATCAAATTGTGTAGTTTAAATACGTACAGTTCACTATATGTCAATTATAGCCTCAATGCAGTTGTAATAAATAAAGTTTGGAGAAAGAATCACAGTAAAATAGCAGCTAATTAAGAATAATACTATATGAAAATAAAGAACAAAGTTTCAAAATGACATGGTGTATTAATCAGAATAGACTAAGTTATGCTGTAGTAATAAACAGCCCAAATCATAGTGACCTAACGTGAAAAGAAATTCTTACTTGTACACTGTTAGCTGCACTACCTGGGTGATTTCCCAAGGCAACTATTCCCTATCCAGCAAGATAGCGATTCATCTTCGGGCTCTATTCCTGCAACATGAAGCCTTCTCTACATTCACTGGGGCAAGAGAAGGGAACACTGGAAAGTATCATGCCAGCAATGAAATACTATGGTCCATAAATTACACTTCTACTCACAACCCACTGGGAAGAACTAGTCATAGAGGGCCACCTAACTACGAGGGTGTGGGAAAATGGAACACTGTTGAGCGCTCAGAACAAAAGGCAAATCAGAAATGGACAGATTCAAGAATATTTTATCCTTCATGACTTCAAGAACAAATCCATTGTCCACGCCATTCCAAACTGACCATCAAGTTGTAGACAGAGAAGAGATTCTCAAGATTCAAGCCCAGATTTTCAAGTATGAGTTAATATGAGACAGAGTTTTGTGGTCCTTTAATAAAACTTACATATGAGTGTTGTTGAGTTCAGTTAGGAGAACCCAGTATGAAAACAGTCAAGACTTGAGGTTGAACACAGAGGAAGTGTTATACCAGAGAGGATCCTGATGTTCTAACTCAATCAGACTTTGCCCCCCTGTCACACAGGAAGGGAGACTTATGAAGGTTTCACAAACCCTTCTCTGAAAACAGACAAACAATCCCAAGCTGTTGGATTTTTGTGGATATGCAAATTGAGGGTAAGAGTGCATTTAATGATAGCAGTCAGAGGACCCAGAAATTCCTGAATTCCACCCACAACCTTATTAAGCACCTTAGGGAAATAGTGAGGGACAAGATCAAATCAAAACTAATAGTTGTTGGAGGAAGGGAGGGAGAAAATTTGCTGGGACTGTGAGTTGTGGCTTTGGCGTATCACCTAAAGGCAGAGCATGCTTGGAGGCTGGCTCGTGTCCTACAAACGGTCCTTTTTCCTGAAGCTAGGCAGGCCCACAGAGGCTCTGCCAAAAGATCGACTGGCTTTGCCCAATTTAAGCCCTTGATATTCAACTCCCATGTCTCAGATCTTGGCATTAATGGTTGCAATGCAAAACGAACCAACATCAAATTTGCAAACCTGAGGAGACGAGAATCAGAAGGAGAGAGAGAAACACAGAAATGGCCAGTGTCCACTTAGCCCAGACCTGGTTGCCTGCCAGAATAGGCAAAAGGAACTGGCTGAGCCTCCAGAAGAGAAATACCACTGTCTCTATCACTCCAGCCAGAAGGAAGAGAACGTGCTGCTGGCCGCTTGCTAGATGGACCAATCGGATTAGGACTCCCACTATTTAAGGGTGGGAGTGAGAAATGCAATGGGAAGAGGAGAACTGTATCTTACAGTGTCATCTCTTGACTTTTTTTTAAGATTTTATTTATTTATTTGACAGAGAGAGAGAGATCACAAGTAGGCAGAGAGGCAGGCAGAGGGAGAGGGGGAAGCAGACTTCCCACTGAGCAGAGAGCCCGATGCGGGGCTTGATGTGGGGCTCGATGTGGGGTTCGATCCCAGGACCTTGAGATCATGACCTGAGCCGAAGGCAGAGGCTTAACCCACTGAGCCACCCAGGCGCCCCGTCTCTCAACTTTCTAACTAACTGTGAGACCTTAGGCAAATGCTCACCTGTACAGTGGGAAATCATAATAATAACTACCTGCGAGGGTTGTTGTAAGGATTCAATGAGTTAATATATAAAGGTCAAAGAGTGCTGGACACGTGATAGCATCATAAATATCATCATTGTGACTGTTGGTGGTGTTGTTATCAACAATCTTAACGTAGGCTGAATTTCCCATAGTCTAGATTTTATAGCCTGAAGTGCGTTTTGTTTCTCAAGTTGCCCTCTTTCCTATTTTTCTATGTTATCTGTTTTCAGTGATCTATATATCTCAAAAATTGTCATTTCAATATCTTTAGCTGCGGCTCTGAAAATAACACGAATACAACATATGATATTTATATAACATTTTCGACATATAATTAAGATTTATCTCCGAAACGGCAATCCAATTCGATATCATGCCCATTTTTTTCCAGTGAACTGAAACTAAGATCCGAATATTTGTCATAAAATGTTGATCTTTAGGGACCCCTGGGTGGCACAGTCAGCTGAACATCCGACTCTTGGTTTCAGCTCAAGTTGTGATCTCAGGGTCATGGAATCGAGCCCTGCCCTCAGTGCCGAATCTGCTTGGGATTCTCTCTCCTCTCCCTATCCCTCACACTTGTGCTGTTTCCCTCTTTCTCTCTCTATCTCAAATAAATAAATAAATCTTTAAAAATAAATAAATACATACATACATAAAATATTGATCTTTAATTTTCAAATAGAACCTTGACACTTAGGAATGTTTGAGGAGAATAGCATTAATGCTGATTATGTCGCCTCAGCTTCTCTCAAACCAGATTCCTTGTACAGAAAAACAAACAAAAAACAAACCAGTAAATATATATACAGTCTCTCTGTCTCACTTTGTCTCTGTCTCTCTCTAACACACACACACACACACACACACACACACACACACACACACACTATGTAATATACTTGGGAGTCGCTGTGATTCCTAGGGCTCACTCACTAGGAGGATACACGACACACCCAGTAGTAGTTCGGGTTCAAGGATGCTCTATGGAACTGAATTATTTTCTAGAGAAGTGCAGCCATAAGAAAGAAATTTGTTGGGATCCACTCCAGAGGCGTACATGACCAGCCGAGCGAACATTTCCCAGGCAGAGCGGTGGCCAAATGAACACGCTTGAATATAAGCCCCGTGAGTGGCAGGAGTAGGAAGGACCTATTGCCACTGGGAGAACCCTCTGAGAACAGTTACTTAGCCCGGGAACGCCATGTTAGGGGAGAGGGTCTATGTACTACAAGCCTGTAGGTTTGCGGATGACAGCTGTGTTCTGGAAGCCTCCCTGTGTATTGGGTTAAGTCACAGTGTAACCAAATCCAAGAACGAGTACAATGCCTGATAGTGGGCTCTTAGTGTAATATTCAAATCAGCCTTATATTAAAAGAACCATTGCCCCAGATGTTATGATGACTATTATTAACGGGAACACACAGCAAATAAGCAGGAGGCAGCATTCTTTCTTTTGCTGGAAGCGTGTGAAATTTGTTTTGCATGTATTTTACACAGAGGTGCCTACGGAAATCGTGGCAGAAGGTAAAGACAGCTAAACGATCATTTGTTCCATAACATTTTGATAAATTACATTTCCACTACCCTGAATGCACATCCACTTTATTACTGAAATGGTGGCAGCTGATAACATTATCTTTTGTTGCCGAGACATTTAATCAGTGATTGGTGTCACTGGACAGGCTGGTACCAAACCGGCAGAACTTTCTATATCATGCATTGTGCATGTGAAAACCAACCTGCCTGAGCTCCGCAGGCTGCATGTAACTCCAGGAGCCCATGGCTCCCTCCCTTCTTCTCCACTTAAGGGCCGCCTTCTCTGTCCAGCATCTGCTGGTGGTTTGAGTTGCAAAACCAGAGAGGGTCAGGGCGGGAAGGGACCTCAGAGGACATCTGGTGCAGTAGCCTTGGGTTTCGATGGTGATATTGGGTCTCAGAGAAAGCAGGTCACTTACCCAAGATTGCACAGCTAGTAAATGGGGAAGACACATTCGGATCTCAGTGTATCCAAGGCTCCCAGTGTTTCTTCCCTGTTCCACGAGGTGTTTGGTGATCTGTCAGCCATACGGACTCAGGTGTGCTCCCATCTGTTTGTCTAGCCTCTCTTGGCCCCTCCCTGTGTGCTCAGAGATGTCCCTTCCTTACTCTTAGAAAATCAGCGGGGCCAGGACTCTCCACCAACCCTCGTGCCTGTACTGAGCTCTGAGCGTTGTAGGGCTGGTGACCCAGGCCTGATCTTTGGCAAGAGGCTGCTGGCGGGACTGTTTGCAAAGCCTGACTCTGTCTCTTCCGGTCCAAAAACCCAAGGTCCCACTGCTTCAGAGTCCTGGTTCTCTGGTGTAATGGGGGAAGGGAGCTTTGACCCCAGAGTCTGCTTCTCATTCTCTCCAAACTCAAAGTTTGGCTGCTTTCCATTGTTCCTCAGAGCCCACAAGACAGAATGAAAACACCCAGGAAGGAGAGATTGGTGGCAGCTTCCAGCTCCATTGTTGGGGGTGACAATCTTTGGCTCAGCATCCGATGAGTTGGTAGACAAGCTGAGTCATCAGCCCTGACACCAGAGCCAAACTCTCTTGTGCCCTGTAATTCAATCCAAGACTCGTTCTGTGTTTTGTGTGGTGCTTCAACAACTAAATCATGCAGTTGACCATCTTAAGGACTTTAGGCAAAGCTTTTATTCTAATGAGTTAAGAGTTTTCTACTTCCCCCAATTAATTTTAATACAGATTAATGAGTTACAAGTTAAATTTTAGGGGTGCCTGGGTGTGTCAGTTGGTTAAGCATCTGCCTTTGGCTCAGGTCATAATCTTGGGGTCCTGGGATCGTGCCCCATGTTGGCTCTCTGCTCAGCCAGGAGTCTGCTTCTCCCTCTCCCGCTCCCTCTGTGTGCACTCTCTCTCTCTCAAATAAATAAAATCTTTTTTAAAAAGTTAAATTTTTATTCTATTAAAAAATTAATAGAAAATTCAAGTGAGTCCCTATCCATGACATGTCTAGAGAAGGGAGGACTTTCTGAGTTTAAAAGCAATGAGCAAAATGCAAGGTAAGTAAGAAATTAAAGTACATGTGCTAAAACAAACCCTGGCATAAGCAAAATTAAAAGAAAAAGAACATAGTACAGAAAATATTTTTAAAATATATATGACAAAAGTGTTACTCTATTACATCTGAAGAAATTTTACAAACCAAGACAATATTAATAACCCAACAGGGAAATTGACGAAAACATGAAAGGCATTTCACAAAGAAAGGTAAGCAATTGTTCAATTATATTACCCAAAGAATGTAAATTAAAATGAGATGCCAGCTTTCATCTAGCAAGTCAGGTAATTTTATTTTATTTATTTACTTTTTAAGATTTTATTTATTTATTTGACAGAGAGAGAGAGAAAGAGAGAGAGAGACAATAAGCACAAGCAGGGGGAATGGCAGATAGGGTAGGAGTGGGCTCCCTGCTGAGCAAGGAGCCCAACATGGGGCTCGATCCCAGGACCCTGGGATCATGACCTGAGCCGAAGGCAGCTGCTTAATTGACTGAGCCACTCAGGTGCCCTGAGTCAGGTAATTTTAAATGAAATTATCAAATACAAAACAAAACAGGGGCACCGGGGCGGTGCAGTTTGTTATGTATCTGACTCTTGGTTTCAGCTCAGGTGGTGCACTCAAGGTCATGAGATCAGGCCCCACGTAAGGCTCTGCCCTCAGTGCAGAGTCTGCTTGAGACTCTCTCCTTCTCCCTCTGCCCCCCCACCATGAGTACACACTCCCTCTCTCTCTCAAATAGAGAAATCTTTATATATATATATACACACACACACACACACACACACACACACACACACACACACACACAAAACAATAATCATGCTGCCTTATTGGGTTTAAAATATACATAGAGGGGCACCTGGGTGGCTCAGTCAGTTAAGCGTCTGCCTTCGGCTCAGCTCATGATCCCAAAGTTCAGGGATGGGGTCCCGGGATCGAGCCCGCATTGGGCTCCCTGCTCAGCGGGGAATCTGCTTCTCCCTCTGCCCTTTCCCCCTCTTGTGCTCACGCTCTCTCTCTCAAAAATAAATAAATAAATAAAAATTAAAATATATGTAGAACTAACATAAGACAGCAATAAAATTTTGTTGTCTAAGAGCAGAAACTTAGGAATTAGAAAAAATGCATGGTGGAGGAAACAGTCTCTGCATTGTTTGGGAAATGGCA
This sequence comes from Potos flavus, assembly GCA_028534135.1. Classification (NCBI taxonomy): domain Eukaryota; kingdom Metazoa; phylum Chordata; class Mammalia; order Carnivora; family Procyonidae; genus Potos; species Potos flavus. Next base: position 45,707,113 of record CM052886.1, on the reverse strand, counting down.
ACAATGCTGTATTAGTTTCATTTAGCTGCCATAACAAATTACTAATTGGGTAGCTTAAAGCAACAGAAACGTATTCTCTTACAGTTCTGGAGGCTGAAAGTCAAATCAAGGTGTAGGCAGGGCCATGCTCCCTTTGAAGGTTCTGGGAGAGAACGCTTCCTGGCCTATTTCAGCTTTTGGTGGTCCTGGGTGTCCCTTAGCTTGTGGCTCTGTCCCACCAATCTCTGTTTCCATCTTCGCTTGGCCTTCTAGAACCTGTGTGTGTCTTCTCTTCTGTCTCTGATAAGGACTCACCTAGATAATCCAGGCTGATCTCATCTACTGAGATCCTTAAGGACATCTACAAAGATTCCTTTTCTAAGAAAAGCCACATTCAAACGTATTTTATTCAGCATGGATACTTGTTCTTGGTGGAAGAATGGGTTTCTCCCAAGCTAGGCCTCTGTCACAGACACGGGTCCCTAATATGTTTTTCATGAGTGAATTCAATGAGTTACCACGTTGTTTGGATGGACTCCTCCAGAATGTGTGTTTTCTAGGTGCGTATGTTCAAGGCACATTGATGGTGTCATGCTGTGTGAGTCACCTTGTATTCTCCCAAGTTTCTCTCGGCACTGTGCCTTGCAGCTGTCCTTGCGGCTGCTGTAAACTAAAGATTATGCTGCTCACTGCTGCATCTCAGTGTGGGCCCCATGCCCGTCTCCCAATAATGACACGCAGATTGATCCCAACGTTCTACAACCACAAATAGTATCGAAAGGAACATTCCCAGCTATGTCCCCTTATTCACCAGCCTGAAAATTTCTTTGAATTATATATACCCAGGAGCAGAATTACTATATCACTTGACTCAGATTTTTTTTTTGTATATTTGCTAAATATACAAAATAATTGCTAAATTTGGTTAAGTATTACTATATTGTTCTCCAAATGGCTTTTTTAAATTTAAATTCAATTAGCCAACATATAGTACATCATTAGTTTCAGATGTAGTGTTCAATAATTTATCAATTGCTTATAACACCCAGTGCTCATCACATCATGTACCCTCCTTAATGCCCATAGCCAGTTACCCCATCCCTCCGTCCCCCTCCCCTCCAACACCCCTCAGTTTGTTTCCTTAAGAGTCTCTCATGGTTTGTCTCCCTCTCCCATGACTTCCCATTCAGTTTTCCCTCCTTTCCCCTAAGATCCTCTGCACTGTTTCTTATATTCCATATCTGAGTGAAACCATATGATAATTGTCTGGGCTCACAAAGACCCCACCCTAAACTATGCCCTGCTCTTTAGGATCATCATTCTGGCCATCTCTGGGGGTGAAGAATGAGAGGACAGAGGCCCTAGACACCCAGATCCATCCACAGTCTTCAGGAGGCAGTAAGGTCTTTGAAAATCAGGGGGGTATGATTTCCTCTTCCTGGAGGATAGCACCTTGAAAGTCAGACTTGAGCCTCCACTCTGACCCTTCCCTTGAATGGCTGTGTGACCTCAGGTGAGGCCCTTCACCTCTCTGGGCCTCAGTTGTTCACCCACAAAATGAGGGGTTCTGATGGAGGAGGGTTCTAAGTTCTCTTGTAGCCCTGCCACTCTGTTCTGAGCAGCTCACCAGCCAAGATTCTATCCGTGATGGAGCATAGAGAGATGCCCTGTTGGCTGAGAATCAGCTTATTCCTCAGGATCTCAGGGGATCTCTTGCTTAACTATCTTAGGAGGGGGTTCATTATATCCAATAGCTCCTATGTGCTTTCTGGCTCTGACTTAGGCAGAAATGCTTTGAAAATCAGTGGAATTTCATGTTCTAGAGTTCACCATAGAGCTCCAACCCCATTAGAGAAAGGTGTATGAACAATGAATCTTGGAACACCGAAAAAATAAAATAAAAGTAATTGGGGGGGAAAAAAAGAGCAGAAAAATGAGCAGATCTCGTCAGCTCTTATGCTGTATTCCAAATTATTTCTGATATGGCACATTACTAATGGAGATATAAATTTATAATAAGGTATAAAATGGGGGTTGTATTGTTTAGTATTAAAGACAATATGATTTTATGACCTTACAAAAGTTACAAATGTAGCACTTGGCCTCTTGGTCCAAATTTCTAGCTCAATTCCCTGCCAGTGTTCTCCACATACAGTAGCAAGGTCAACCCTTAATCAACTCTTAATCATCGTAGCTAGAGCTGGGATGGCGTGGGCTTGCAGCAATCATCTCTCTGCAAGAACAGCCACCCTGCAACACATTTTAGGACGAAGGATGAGTCACTCAAAAATACACTTGCTGGTGGAGTTTTACAGAAAGTCATAGCAGCAGATAGTCGAAGCCACGCTACACGCGAGCCAGTGAGGAGAAAGGCCAGCTCTTATCCATGGAGGTTTTAAGAGGCTTAAGAGGGACATTTTCTTCTTTTAGGTGAATTAATTCTAAATTAGGAATTCATTTGGAAATTGAAAAAGACAAGAGAGCCGATGTTTACCGTTTTGTTTAAGAATAAACAGGATGAGGAAGGTAAAATCTGAGCTGATTATACGAATTTTGTGTTTAGTTAATGTCTGCTTATTTTTAAGCAGGAGATCTTTAGTACCTTTGAGCTTATTTCTGATGTGCATTAGTCTCCTACTGTGACTGTAACAAATCATCACAAATTTAGTGGCTTAAGACAACACCCACTTATTCTTTGGCAGTTCTGGGGGTCAGAAGCCTGCAATCAATCTCTACTGGGCTCAAGTCAGCAGGGCTGGTTGCTTCCAGTGGCTCTAGGAAGAGAACACAGTGCTTGCTTTTTCCATCTTCTTGAGTCCTCCTTCCTTGGGTCCCCGCTCCCCAGCACCTCTCCTCATCTCCCACTGTCTCCATCATTACACGGCCTTCTCTGTTGGACTCTGACCCTCCCGATTCCCGCTTTTAAGGACCCTTGTGATGGCATCGGACCCATGCATTTAATCCAGAATAATCTCCCCACCTCAACATCCTTAACATAATCACATCTGCAGAGTCTCTTTTACCATGTACAGTAACGTTTGCAGGTTTCCAGGGAATATGACACGAACAACTTTGGGGGTCGGGGGGTGGAGAACAGTCACCGTTTCACCCACCACACTGTGTATACCAAAATTCTCTATTTGACGAAAATTAACAAAACTTCTTGAAAATAAAGAGAGCAAACAGTTTTGTAGTTAACGAAAGTTTTTTAATATCTGTTATTATGTGATAATGATATTATAATGCAGCCACAAGAAAAGTGCCCAAATCAGAGAGGACTCACATTTTAATAGCCTCATCCATTTTTCCTGACAAAGATGGAAATTTTAAATAAAAGCGGCATTTCTCTGTGCTATGAAGGCCAAGAACTTTTTTTAGATGATTAAAAAAAAATGCTTATTTTAAAATTAAAATATTGATTAAATGGATCTTCTTGACTAGAAATGAATCAATTTTTTAAAATATTGATTGAATTGAGTCTAAATGATTTATGGATTCTAAGATTTATTTATTTATTTGACACAGAGAGCAAGATCATGACCTGAGCCGAAGGCAGCCGCTTAACCCACGAGCCACACAGGCGCCCGAAGCTAATTTTTTGAACAATGGTTATTTTGCATTGTTCAGGGTACACTGAAGGAGACTGGGCTATTCTTTATCTGCTGGAATGGAGACTCCCCCCTAAATGACTTACTCTCTGATATCTAGGTGGCTATGATTGTTTTATAAAGTAAATTTGCATTAATTCGCATTCTAATCATTCAGAATTTTTGATAATTCTATCCCGCTTGAAATGACTAAAATTTTGCCTTTGAATAACATGCAAAGAAAGGGTATGCCAAACAAACTACTAACATAAATAAGACTTTAGAGAGAGAGATTTAGTCTGCTTATCAAACAATGTAAATAAAATCCCTTGAAATCCTTCTATACAAATAGAAGCTACTCAGATATGTATTTTCTATTCATTACTCTTAATGTGGGAACACCTCAGTATCAGTTTCAGTTTATGTACGTAAAAAATAGTTTTTAAAAGATACGTTTCTTTAAATATTTAAATTTAGACTCACTACCTCGGTTTGTCCATATTAGTGAGAAGTTTTTCTCCTTCCCCTGTGTATTATATTACAATTATATCAGTGAAAACGAAATGTTTTGAAACCTATTTATGTAAAGCGAAGATTTTTTTTAAGGCATAATTGCTATTTATGACAATGCAGGATGCAAATTTTAAAGCCTTTCTTTGTTAAATTGAAAAAATCGGGACGCCGTCGTGGCTCAGACAGTTAAGCGGCTGCCTTCACCTCAGGTCATGCTCCACAGAGTCCTGGGATCGAGCCCCACATCTGGCTCCCTGCTCAGCAAGGAGTTTTCTTCCTCTCCCTCACTCCTGCCCCTGCTCATGCTCTCTCTCAAATAAATAAATAAAATCTTTAAAAAAAATAAAATACAATTGGTTTAGCACCTTGCTACTTTATGTTCAGAAGAGTTTACAGTGGTTGTATCTGACTACACAAACTATTTTGGAAAAAAGAAGTTAAATTCAGCCCCAACGATTATTTTATTTCCTCTAGCAACTGAATTTGGTCTCATCCAATGTTTTATAACTGGACAGTAATCGGTTAATACTTTTGACTTCTAAATGGTCGATTATTTAAATGATGGTTTAGAAAACAAAAGGTTTGACTAAGTGATATTATACCTGTGATTTGCTTTGCATTAATCCAGGAGTGGAGGTGGATTGTTATGGATGAAAAAGATGGGCATGAGTTGAGAGCTGCCGAGGGTGGGGGATGAATGGAGGGATGGGTGACACTCCTCCCTCTGCTTTTCGTATGCTTGACGTTTTCCATAATAAAAAGAAAAAAAGGAAAAACGATTTGTGTTGAAGACAGTTGAAAGAAATTAAGACTAATTACTAGTTTAGCAACAGAAAAGGAGAAGTGAACCTGAACTGTGGTTAATTAACCTCATTTTTTTTCCCCAAATACTTTTATTTTATTTTTTCAGTGTTACAAGATTCATTGTTTATGTACCACACCCAGTGTTCCGTGCAATACGTGCCCTCCTCAATACCCACCACCAGGCTCGCCCATCCCCCTACCCCCTCCCCTCCAAAACTCTCAGTAATTAACCTCATTTTCTTCAACGACCTTCTCAGTGTCTACACTGTGGACATCTACAGATGGTTCAGACAGTTCAGTCCGGAACTGAGTCTTCAGGCCTGCTGGACCCAAGTGCAGATGGGTCAGTCCCAGAATGCTGGCAGCTTGGGGTTCCTTTTCCACATCATCTGGGTGCTCCCCAGGCAACGTCAGCCCACCTGCCATCCAGATATGATTAGGCCCAAGGAATTCATGGGTCAACACTACGAGATTTTCACACAATAATGATTCTGTGATTTTTCCAAGGCCTAGGCCCCTCGTTGGCTTTCACCATGACTCAGTACCTGATTCTCACTGAAAATGGGCAAATATGTACAAGCACACCTACACCTGCACATTTAAAAATGTATAATTACACCCCTACCTTGTTCCCAAAAGGATTTAAGGTATTTGTGCACATGTGAAATAAAACTTAAATTAGTTTTGCCATTTAAAATTTCTCTCCCTAAAATAAAGCCCCATGAATATTTATCTCATATTTGCATAAAAAAGGCAAACACCTTGTCATGAGACCCTTTTGTTCAGTTGGATCACATCACTCAAGCTCAGGATGAGGAACTTTCCTATTTATATACAGAATGTTAGATTTGCTCTTGACTGAAAGGTGGTTAAGATCAGAAAAGTTATCCTGTTAAGAATTTTATGTTTCCTCAGTGACATCCACTTCAAATTCTGATTTCATGATTCCCCGGATTGGTTTTTTGTCATGGGCCTGTGGTCCATGCCTTGTAAACGGACACACATAAGTACGAATGTTCCAGTGCCTCTTGCGTGGAGGGACACTTTCTGCTGGAGATTAGTCTGCATTCCTCTTTGTCTTCTCATCACCCATCATCAGTAAGTCTCAGATTCAAAAAGAACAATTTTCTTGCTAAACTAGAGCCAAATCTCCAAAGATGACTTTGACCATTCAAAAGCTAAAGAGCGGAAAGAATGTTCTGCTGGAGCACCATGAGCAGGGATATGACACCATCACACCCACTTATGATCAGTGCATAGATGGAGCCTCACTTGGCCAAATTCTCTGGTTCGTTTGCAGGCAATTGAAGCGTGACCTGCCTGGGTAGCAAAGGGACAGGGCGTCCTCCAGGCACAGCCACTCCAGCCAAAGGAACCAAGGACCATGGAAACAGTGGGAATTCATTTCAAATTAAGTTAAGCTGGAATAAGGAATTACAGTCACATTTTTTCCCTTCAACATTATCCAACAGTTATCCGTGCTAGGCACCAACTGTGTGTTGAGAATTCAAGGATGCCTATGTCCTGGTCCCTGCCTTCACTATGTCCTTGAGACCTGAGATTTGTCCTTTTGCTAAGATAACTCTCATGTTAGAAGCTTGGGAACATTTAATATATTAACCAATAGAAGTAATGAAAAGTTAGTAAATGTGGTCACAGATAAACAAAGGTTTATTTGGAAGAGCCTAGAAAATGAGTTTTAAGCACGCAGACCGGAGATAATTCTCCAAATTATCTGTGAGGCATTGACATCAGTCTTCTCCCGGAACCCCTACACCTAGGCCTGATTGATTGTCCACTTAATGGTTCAGGCTGCATGTGAAGTCACCTGGAGACCTTTTAAAGCTCCTAATGCCCAGGTTAAACCCCGGACCAATTCTATCGGGATCTCTAGGGACAGAATCCAGGCATACATTTTTATTTTATTTTTTTAAAGATTTTATTTATTTATTTGTGAGAGAGAGAGTGTATGCACACGTGTGAGCCGGAGGAGGTGCAGAAGGAGAGGGAGGGAGAGAATCTCAAGCAGACTCTGTGCTGAACATGGAGCCCAAGGCAGGGTTGATCTCACGACCCTGAGATCATAACCTGAGCTGAGATCAGGAGTTGCACTTGTAACTGACTAAGCCACCCAGGCACCCCCAGGCATAGGTATTTTTTTAAAAACTGCCCAGATGATTTCAGTATGAACTCAAGTTGAAAAGCCAGCGTTTTACATTTGTGATCTCATTTCATCTTTAAAAAAACCTCATGAAGCGAGTGTTTCCCATTCTTATCCTATACAGAAAGGAACAGGCTCAGAGAGGCTTTGAAATTTACAGGTAGATTCTACCCTATGTTTGTCTGATTCCAAAACTAGGGTTAGAACAAGGGCTTTCCTCCCATTATTATCTAAGGAAAACAGCTATTCAGATGTTGACCCTTATGTATCAGAATTCAATGACACATCAACAGATTAGTTTATCAGCCTCAGAAGCAAAAAAGTAAGTCTCTTAGTGAATGGAACCCAGAAAGGCAATTTTTCCTAAGAGGAAGAGGTTGGAGTGTTCCAGACTTTGGGTTATGGTGACACCATGACTCCTTAGCCCCATGGCCTGAAGTAGGTCTCTTGTCCGAACATTGGGTTGATTGTGTTGCACTGAAATCTGGTTAGGGCTTGACGGATGCTCTTCCCTTGAAGAAGAAATTGCCCAAAGCAACAAACAGGATGTCAGTGGGAGAAAGAACTCTTTTTCTCTCTTGAGTTAGGTGTTCTAGAAGTCCAGAGCTCTCCAAGGATGGTCTGGATGGTGGAGGGAAACTGGAATATGCCTTAGTGAGGCCGTCTGGAGGCCAAGCAGCGAGGTACTTTATATTCTTTTTTTTTTTTTTTTGGTACTTTATATTCTTAACTTGGCTACAAATCCTGGTCCTTGGACAGAGCTTTTTAAATATGTAAATTCCCAGGCTCCAGCCCAGTCCTATGGGCCAATTCCTAAAGATGGGGTAACTTACCAAGGTCGCCCAGACTAGGAAGTGATAATGCTAGGGTTCCATCCCAAGCACCTCGTTCCAGAAACTCTTCTCCGAAACCCTGCCCCCTGCTGCCTCCCAAAGCTGTTCGCACACACTGTTGGTTGATTTACTCCTAACCACTCTAGCTCAAATGGAGTTTGCTAAACATTGAAAAGCAGTTTTTGAGTCGGACCACTTACTTTGGGAAATTCTATGAACCTTCCCTCTCGAGAATGTGGGAGCTCAATTAATTGATCTATGACAGTGGAGGAGGTCTTCACATAAGGCTAGGATGGTTTTAACAACCTGATTCTTCAGCATCCTCCCAGCACAGGGAAAGGGCCTGTTGCGGTCTCACCCAGCTTTGGGGCCATGGGGTCAGTCTGCCGGTTTGTCGAAAGTCCTCAAAGATGTCCTTCCACCACTCGACGAATCCTCCCTCTCCACCTCCTCTTCCTTCTCCTTCTCCTCCTCCTTCTCCTCAAGCTGCCTTTTGGATTGCTTCCCCATCTTGGCTGGTATACCATTTCAAATTAAAATGCCAGCTGGAGGACTGGCACACACAGTCACGCACGGAAAGCTCACGCGGAAGGCTAAGCACTGCTGTTACCGAGAAGCCGCTGGTAGCGTGCAAGGGGCCAAGGCCCAAATCCTCAATCTTTGTCATCCAAAATGATACAGAAGCACAAAAGCACAAGTTCGCTGGAAACTCAAGGCGGCATTGGGCTTTTTTGGCCGATGTTGGCATACCGTCCTTGGGACCGTCCATGCTGTTGGGACTGCGTGGGGAAGGGGGAAGACATCGTTTCGGCTTCCTGCACAAAACTGCTGTGTAAACTCATCTGTGCCAATATCAACATCTGGACCTATCAGGAAAGAGTACGGGGGAGACAAGAACCCCCAGTTGTCTTTTCCCCATGTAAGTGACAGCTCCCACAGGAACCGGGTAGGCCCAGAGTTCTACTGCATTTTATCCCAGAACCCTTTGTTCTGCTAGATTGTACATAAAGGTTTAAAGAGGTTTAAAAGGGGGCCCGTAGAGTGTCCCACCCAGCATTACAGAATACCGTGTGGCCAGAAATGTGCGCTTTTTCTACCCTACGTCTGTTGCAATTCAAAACAAGATTTTTTTTTTTTGTCATCAGCCTATAGAAAAATATAAATCCACTTATGGCCAAATTGTAGAAAACTACTGAAAGACACTTTTAATCATAGGTGAAGCCTCAAATTATACCTTTTTTTCTTTTCTGGTTACTCATTGTTACAAAGCCATTCCAACAAGTTCTTCTTGGAGACATTTCTAAAAGGCCTCGATTTGAAGCAGGCAGAGCTGAGTCTTCTTACAAAACTTGAATTTTCATATCCTCCTTGCGATGTGTGACCAGTGGTCACCTGGCAGCGGGCCTCCCCAAAACAGCATGACTAGTACTGGAAGATGTCAGATCCTGAATTTGGCTATCTCATTGGGTGAGCGATTGTTACAGTTATCTTTGAAAACTGGTTTTGCTACTGAAATATTTTAGTATTTAAAAAATATTTTAGGAAAATTAAATAATAAAATAAAATTTAAAAATATTTTAGCTACTAATGTTGGACAGATTGCGCACCCTGCACCTCACCCATCTTCCTTGTCACAGAATTGGAATTTTCCAAGATGGAGCCCCAGGCAGTGTAATTCTATCAAGGGCTTCAGATAGGCAGACATGTGCGAGAATCTTCACAGCAGCACCCTTCGGAAGAGTCAAAAACCAGAAGCAGCCATAATGTCTCTCAACAGTAGAATGGATAAATGAGGTCTGGTCACAGAAGAGAATGCTATCCAACAGTGAAAATGAAAAAAACTATCGCTACACGCAACAACATGAATAACCTCATAAACACTGTTGCGTGTAAAAAGCCAGACAAAAAGGAAGGTATATTGTTTGGGTCTACTTATACAATGGAGTTCAAAAATCTCCAGCAATAATGGATGCCGTGGTGTTCACTTTGTAATCATGACATGGGCTATACATTGTGTGTTTGCTGTTCTTTTCCATACGTGAGTTATACTTCACAACAATGACGAAATGATTTTTTTGAAGAAAACAAATAGGAAGTAACTTAAGTCAGTGCATATGGTCCACATTCTCCAACAATTTGGGGAAAAAAATCTGGCTTCGTCTTCATTCTTGTACCCATTCAGAAATGGATCAATGAGGCTGGAAACCAAAGGCAAGAGTGAGTCTTCCCAGGGACGTTTGGTATTGCTCGAAATCAAATCCGCTCCCAAGTTCCAAGTCCCACTTGAGAAAGATACCTAGTCTTGAACTCTGGAGTTTCAAATTCCATGTGACCAGCTTCCTAAAGGCTTTTTACTTGATGAACAAATTGCACTGCCAAGAAAGCGTCAAAATTCTATTAAGCTTAATTATGCAATTTCTGTCTGTAAATGACATCCCTCCTGTACCCGGTGAGACCCACCCATGCACTAATAGGATGTGACAGCTGCATCACCAACAAAGCTTCCCCCGCCTTCAGTTCTCTTCAGAGGTGAATATCTCCTGCTTGGGAGGCACTGACAGGCCCTTTAAGAAACATGAGTTCAGTGAAGTCTCAGATTGGGACAGTGCGACCACCGAGGCTCACTGAAGGACCATCCTTGTCACCAATGGCTGCCATGGAGACGAGGAGAAGGGATTCATCACATTGTTACCTTTTCAGACCAAAAATCGTTCTTGATGGAAGTTGTGGCATTCTTTTCAGAGTGTTTCTGGTTTGGTTGGGTTTTTCTTTGGTCAAGGTCATAGGCAGTGTATTCCTGTCCAAAGATCTGGAAACCCAAAGGCACCCTTCCACGAGCATCCTGGACTGAGGGTTTGTCTAACCTCATACTGTTACCGCCTGTAAGGCAAAAGGGAAAATATTCGTTCCAAGGGTTTTCCTTGTTGCTTTGTCCTCTTTGAGTGAATGAGCAAATGACTGAAAGCTTAGGTTTCAGATCTCAACAGAAATAAAATTTCTTTCAGTGCTGGCTGTAAACATATTCCTTCCTAATATATCTGGGTTGGGGAAAGGAAACATCCAGTGAGCTAGAAAGATAAAAGGAACAGTCACCTCTCCAACCCCCCTGACCCACACACCCAGTCCCTCCCTCAATTCCCCAGTTGCTTGGAGTCCAATGGAAGGTGCCAGAAGAATTTAGAGATCAATCAAAGAATGCACTCCCCACGCCCAACCGCTACCCTTGGCTCTCTTGGAACTTCCTTGAAAATACAGAAGGTGCTAACTAGAAGAAGGAACTATAAGGTAACAGGGTTGGATGCTTGTGTGTGTTTCACAGGTAGTATCCAAGCAACCTCTATATCCAAAAATGCAAATTCTCGTGGAGGCTCTGACATTATCCTATTGGTGCTGATCCTACTAAAAACATTTTGGTAATAGTTCTTCTGAAATCATTTTTGCATGCAGTGAGGCCCTTTTGCAACGTAAGTATTGGGGGAAGTGTGTGTGGATGATTTTATGGCACTAGTTCAAAGAAAGGGACATGTTCTTGGCTTTCCCTAGTAAATGTTTTTAGAGAGGAAAGTGGGAGGAAATGTCAGGAATGATAAAGGGAAAACTCAGGGCTGGAAAATTCTCTAAATCAGTGGTTCTCAAACTATGGCCCTTGATTGGCAGCCTCATGATTAGCCAGGAATTTTTAGACATGCATGTTCCCCAACCCCTTCAGACCTATCTAATTCAATTTTCTAAATGTCCCAGGTTTCTTTTTTAAGTCTGATTTCGTTTTCACTTTCTTTTCTTTGTGTAAAAATAACTACTAACACCTTTGGATTTCTTCCTAGCCATCATTTGGGGATCCGTGTATGAATGGATCCTGTCCTCTCCATTCAAAACTGTATGATTCCACATTAATACAGAATAACCCGGTCCTGCTTTCCTGTGTGTCATTAGGTTGCTCAGAGTGAACTGGGTCACTTCTGCAGCTCACTGATCTGGTTTCCCGTAGCTGGTGGGAAAAGAAGAAAAATTACCCAGGGCAATTTTCCCCTCAAGAAGCAGCTTGCTTCTCATCTTTAATTAATTGTCCCTTCCCTGCAGAAACTCTGTTGGAGTAAAATCAGGATTCCCTGACCCTCTGTGAGAGAAAAAAAAGCAATTTCTCTATCCCAGAATCCTCTAGAACTCCTAGGAGTGGGGGATGGGCTTGGTGGAGGAGAGGGAGGGGGCAGAGTGGGCATGAGGTGTAAGGGAAGGTAGTAGTGAAATCCAGAGAAGCTTGGAGGAGGGGGACCTCCACAGAAGGAAACTGATTTGGAAGCCACAATAAGAGGAGGCCTGTCTGACTCTATTTGAGAGGTACTTTCTCTTTATAAAACCATTTCAGTGCCTTTTTTTTTTTCAGCGCCTTTTTTTAAAGTAAACTCAAATAAATGAAGAAGCATTGCATGACAATAGATGCTGTCTCTCCAGCTGTGCTTCTATCCTTACTCTATTTCACCACAGAATGTTACCAGACAGATGCTTGTGATTTCAATATGGAGGATGACAACGTCATGAAAGAATACACACAAAAAATTCCAACTCCTTTCAACAATTTCTAATGACTTTTGGAAAGGGGTGGAAAACTCAAAACATTTATGACACCAAGAACTGCTTTGGGAAACCCTGAATAATTATTCAAATCTCTCTAACAGATTTGTTTCCACAGAAGAGAGAAACAAATGGATCAACAAACATGGTATAGCCATTTAATGGAATATTATTCAGTCATGAAGGAGTGAAGTTCTTTTTTTTTTTTAATTTTATTTATTATTTGACAGAAAGAGACACAGCGAGAGAGGGAACACAAGCAGGGGGAGTGGGAGAGGGAGAAGCAGGCTTCCCGCTGAGCAGGGGGGCCCGATGTGGGGCTCGATCCCAGGACTCCGGGATCATGACCCGAGCTGAAGGCAGACGCTCAATGACTGAGCCCCCCAGGTGCCCCAAGGAGTGAAGTTCTAATAGATGCTACAACATGGATGACTTTTGAAACCCTTATACTAAGTGAAAGAAAGCAGGCACAAAAGACTGCATATCACATGATTCCATTCCCCAAACAGGGAAGTCTATAGAGAAATTGGATTTGTGGTGCTCAGGGCTGGGGAAAAATTAGATGATTGCTAAGGGTGTGGAGTTTCTTTTTGAGGTAATGAAAATGCTTTAAAATCGCGGCGATGGTTGTACAGTTCTGTGAATACACGAAAAACCGATGAATCGTATCTTTTAATTGGGTGAATTGTATGGTGGTGTGTGAATGATATCTCCATAAAGCTATTTTTTTTAAACTCTGTTTTCCTAAGTTGTTAGGTTTTTGACAGGAAACCAACCCATGGTGCTAGAATGAGAACACTTTTAAGAGCTGGATGATTATTATTTCATGTAACGCGAGTTTCCCCAAGGCTTGACTCTATTCCCATAAAATAAAATCTGGACAAAAATCGAACCCCAGGCTTTCAGGCATTGAAAGGAAATGATACAAACCAAATGAGTGGAGGAGTAGAGAAATGAGGTGAGGAAAAGTTACATGAAAAGCAGCATGAGGAGCCGGCCCGGTGTTTGGGGCGTTCGGAGATATGAAACGGCGCCCGAATGAAGACTCTGGGCCCTCAGCGACCCGGAGACTAGCCACGGGGAGGACTGGGTGGCGTAAGGAAGCACTGGCAGGTAACCCAGCAACGCGCATGAGGAGGGGCCCCAGGCACACTGGGGGGGGGGGGCAGAAGCAATAACTGAATGGCCCAGCTGTAACCGCCACTCCGCCTACGGGCCCATCTGCTGGCTGAAGGTCACAGGACTGCAGCCAGCTCTCAGCAAAATGTCCTCAGCCCATAGAAGCAAAATCCCCAAACTGATCCAGTCAAAAAGCGGCACCCTGAGACAGACCTTGGCTAAGGTTCCAACCTGGAACACAGGTGCCTGCACCCTTTGAGAAAAAGTACACAATGCGGGGTCGATGGGCTGCACTATCATCATCCCCAGTGGGCAAGGAGGCTGGGTGGTTATGCCGCCGAACAAGCAGGACCCTCCCCAATCCTCACCTAAGGCGTGGCGGACAGCCAGACCCCATTGACCCAGTAGCACTGGCGGACACGCAGGGTCCATGGGATTTTGAGGAAAGCTGCTAGAGGAGGGGCCAGAGGCCAGCAAAGAGCTCGAATCTAGAACCCCTGAAGGGAGGAGGGCTCCCTACACTCTCCAAGCCGGTCAGCCCGAGACAGTGGTTTTCAAAGCATAGTCTGGGAACTTGTTAGAAATGCACATTCCTGCTCAATCAGAAACTCTGTTTTAACAGGCTGCGCTGAAGTCATAGAACTGTTGGCTAAGTCACTTCCTCCTCCAGTGACACTAATATTGAGCACCTGGGAGCTGAATCCTGCCAACTTTCTGAGGAATGTTCAGTCGGATGGCCAGCAGCGACCGTGTCTGAGGAAGAGAAATGCCCAAGTAACATGCACTGAGGACAGAAAACCACCGAGCTCTGCCTGAGCCCAGCACCCCATGCTGGGCCTTCCGCTGACTCCCTCTCGTAAGCAGAGCCTAAAGGGTGAGCCAAGGTCCTGCACAAAGACATCTCCCCACCCTACCCTGCCCTGCCCTCCACTCACTTCCCACGGGGTGAGGATTCCTGACAGTTCTGACCTTCAAATAGGGCTTTCTGCTTACGAGGTCCACTGGTGGATATGCGTGGCTGGGGTTATTCTGCACAAGAACCTTGTGAGGTAGAGCCTCTCCTGCAGACATGAGGAAAAGGGGGCTCACTCAAAATCACCTGGCTGGGAGAGAGGGGTACCAGGACTACGCCTCGTCCTCTCTCTCAGGTCAGGGTGCTCTCCTATCCCCTGAACTGCTGCCTTCCTGGGGAAAGGGCTCCCAAAAGCTTACACAACTGACGCAAAGCCTGGTGGTCTGCCAAATGAGAGCAGATATACTAGGTTTCTTCACTCTTGCCCTGACTGGTCCTTAATCCCTTCCAGAATCTACTACCAGCCTGGGCCATGAGGCGCTTCTGCTCATCAGACACCCTGGCTGGGTGTGAGTGGTTGAGTTTGTGTTCATGGGCCTGGGAGCCCCCACCACACAAGCACTCTCGTTTCAGGAGTACTGACCCCGAGAGCCCTTGGTCCCAGCCTTGCACCATTTAAATGGCCTATATGGGGATTTTTATCTTACCTTCTTTACCCCTCCCCAGTCATTCCACAGTTCTGGATCCCAATAAACCCACTACCATGTTTGTGTTTGGTAATAGTGGACGCAGGTAGTGTTTCTCTTAAAAACAAGTTATTGTAGAAATTGTTCCATACAATTCTAGCATTTCACAGCCTCGTGTGTGTATGTGAGAGAGAGAGAAAGAGATTATTACTTGACTGAGAGGTACCTTTGGGAAACACTGTGCATCGCACTCCCCTTTACAAAGCACATTAGCTTGTTAAGGGCTCTGAGAATTTCTGTCATCAAGAACTACTGAACTTTATTTGCCCATGTCCCCCCAAATATATTTGATTACCAAACTAGTTCTCCTGGCAGACTTATTTCTCAGGACAGGAGTGTCCCATGAAATGCATTTAGAGTGATGGGATCCTACATTCTCCCCCATCCCATGCTTCTCTCTGTTGGTTTTGTCTGAAGCAGGCTAACAGTCTGCAGCCTTCAGAGGACTGAGGCTCTTGCTCTTGGATTTTTCTCCAGCCCAGCTTTCTAGGTGTGGAACCACCCTGTCCCTTGGAGCCTGGCTGCTTCTCATTAGCCCCTCCCACTTCAAGGAAGGACAGAATAGCCTCTAAGTCCACAGCCCACTGAGACTCACCAGGGAATTCCTGGTTTTCTATCTAAAGGGTGTTTCTGGTGTTTCCTTAATCCTAGGACCGTGGTTTTGTAAGCTTGGTGAATGGCCCAACTTTTCGTGGGGCAAGACACCAACCCCCACCCACCCCGACCCCAACATACTTTGGTGAAGGATAAGTCAGGCATAGTCTCCCACTTGTTGGAGATTCAGAACCGCAGATATACAGCAGGATCCAGGGACATTAACATAGGGACTTGTAGGAAATGACTAAAATGCAGACCTGGGCTTGGGAGAGAGGTCAGGGCTGGAGCTAGAGCACAGAGCTCAGGAGGGAGGACGCTGAGGACAGCAGAGCTTCCTCAAGGGCAGAATGTGAGACTTAAAGTATGAGGACCAAACTCTGAAGAGAGTCAGGGACTTCACTTGGCATCCTCAACCTGAAAAATCTCTCATTTGTTCTCATTAGACCCATTAAATCAAGTACAACTTAGAAAGGGCTGGAGTCGGCACTATAAACACTGAGAAATTTCACGGCAAAAAAGAAAGAGGCAAACACGGAATTACCGTTTTCAAATTTTTAGCAGAGGTACAAAGAATTGATTAAACAGCAAACTTCTCAAAGAGTAACATTTTATGGAATGTTTTTCTGCATATCTTTGGGAAGCCTCAGAAATGTGAGGTAACTTCTATAGAATAGCTGCAATAAAAACTCGGGGTATCTTTTACAACTCCTTATAATGACACTCATCTTTGGCCTCACGATGATATTCATGTCACCAAGTACGGCTTCTACTCAAACTCTGCAAACCATGCCCGATCTACACATTCCTCACTTCCAAGCACTGTGGGGTTTAGAGCTCTTTATTTCCAAGGAAATATTTCTCATTCTGGTAGAGATGTCCCAGAGGAGCCAGCCAACGATATTAGAAAGAACAAATGCAATTAGTTATTAAAAATAATTTGACTCTAAAACAAAAATGTATTTCAAAACCAGATTGACGCAATACCAGCTCAAAATGATCTAACAGTGGAGTAGAGGGAAGGAAAGAGGAAAAGTTCATAATCTTGGTGACCTTAAAAAAAAATTGCTATTTAGAACAGAATAGACATCTTTCTCCTGCATTGAACAAGTAGCCCCCAACTGCCTTCTTTGAGGCTTTGGCAAAAGATTACTCCAGAGGCAGGAACACCAAACCTAATGCACTCATTGTCATGAAAGCTAAGATTACATTATATTTCTTCTAAATTGGTCACCTAATGAGATTGACTTCAGGTGAAAATCGAAAGTGTGTCCTCCTGCTATCTTTAACTCTTGTTAAGGGAGGGTCCCTCCGTTGCCTTTGAAAAAGTCAGAAGCCCTTTAGTGGCTTACAGAATTATATACAGCTTCTCTCTGGCACTTTCTCAAATTTAGCACTTGCTTTGGAACATCAATAAAGATAACAAGGGGTCTGACTGGGTACGTGTGCAGCACACTCGAACAGGAGCCCACATTTTTGTCCGTGGCCCATGGAGATTGCTGCTTTTAGGGCTGGCTGTCAATCATCATTGGTAAGATTCTTTTATCCATAGACTTGTTAAGACAAAAATCAAAAGGAAGTCTTAGCAATGAAACACTGTCTCTTCCCTGTTCCTCTATAGGTACATTGTTTTAAAATCTATCTGGGATTTGTCTCAATCATAGATGGCAAGACACACAGACGTGGAAATGACTATTAAGAAAAAATTTTTACTGGCAGATTTCTAGAAATAGGAGGCAAGGCATACCACATAGGACCACACTGGGTTAAGCACCAAGGTTGGTCAGGAGGCAGAAGGAGTGAAGGAAAAGCCTAGGCCAAAGCCTTTATCATGGTTTTCCCAGAAAGGAATGGCCGCAGCAAGGTAATTGAAGGCAGGGGCCACTTTGGGTCAGAGTGTGAGAGAGATAAAGGAGGCAATTGGAAATATGGACTTTGGATTGGTTGCTTTGCCTATGAAAGGCGTGCTCACAGGCAAGTTGTTTACTGTCTCTAGGAATTAGCTAACCCTGGGGAGGGACAGTCTCTCCAGGATTAGCAAGGCCCCAAGATGTCAAAGCACCATAAAATACAGAAAATGAAAAACATCACCTGATGTCCTTCCTGGCAATTCTCATTTCCTCCTCTCTCCTCTCCTACAAGGGACCAGGCTAGTCTCTATGGGCTCACTAGGCCCTGAATGTGCAGTACTACTCTTTCCCCCATGCAGGAACCCTTCCACAGCATCCTGGTTAAGAAACATTTTAAGACACCTGTAAGTCAAAATCACTAGGAGTAATTTATTAAAAATACAGTTCCTTGACCCAATTCCATACCCATAAAATCAAAATTTTTGTAGGTGGAGCCAAGGCCTTCTGAGATGATTAATCTTGTGTCAAATTGACTGGGCCCCAGGATACCCGGATATGTAGTTAGACAATATTCTTTTTTTTAATAGGTGTGTTTTTTAAAATTTATTTATTTATTTAAGAGAGAGAGAGCACTCGAGTGGGGGAGGAGCAAAAGGAGAGGGAGAGGAAGAGGAAGAGAATCTCAAGCAGACTCCAACCTGAGCCCAGAGCCCAGTCTCACAATCCTGAGATCATGACCTGAGCCAAAACCAAGAGTCAGACGCTTAACCCACTGAGCCCTCCGGGAGCCCCTAATTAAACAATATTCTGAGGGTGTTTCTGGATGAGATTTGAATCAGTAGACTGAGTAAAGCGGACTGCCATTCCCAATATGGGCAGGTCTCATCCAATGCATTGAAGCCTTGGATAAGACACAAAAGGCTGAGTAAAGAGAGAATTCGCTCTCTCTGTTTGACTCTCTTTTGAGCTGGGGCACCAGCCTACTCCTTCCTTTGGCTCAGAGTAGGATTAACAACACTAGCTCTCTTGGTTCTCAAGCCTCAAGGCCAAGGCTGAAACTGTACTACCTGCTCTCCTGGGTCTCTAGCTCACCAAATGCAGGTCTGGGGACTTCTCAGCTTCCATAACTATATATATCTCCTATTACTCTGTTTCTCTGGAGAACCCAGACAAATACACCTCAAAATTCCATCAAGAGCTTCAGATATGCAGGTTAAATCTGGGGTGTGTACCCTCTGGTCCCCCATCCCTTCTGGCCCAAGACTTCTCTGCTTCAGCCCACACAGAATTCTCCTTTCTCTTAAATGCTTGGTACACTAACGCCCAGAGCTACCCATTTTTCTCTATATCTGTGTGTGCACTGTCCTGACTACTGTAGCTTTATATTAAGTCACAAAATCATGAAGTATAACTAAAGAACTCAAATTTGCTCTCTTTATTGAAAATCAACTTTTTATTCAAAATTGTTTTGGCTAATCTAGGTCCTTAGCATTTTCCTCTATGTTTCAGAATCAGCTTGCAATTTCCACAAAACTCCTTCTGGGAATTTGGCTGGAAATGCATTGAATCTATAGAGCAATTGGAGGAGAATGGCCATCTTAATAGCAATGAGTCTTTCCATCCATAAGCATGGTATATAGATTAGATTTCCTTTAATTCTTCTAAGCAATGTTTTCCTTTTTTCACTGTATAGGTCTTGCCCATATTTTGCTAAATTTACTCCCAAATATTTCATAATTTTGGTGCCATTATAAATAGTATTACTCTTATGCTATTACTAAATTATTCATTGATTATTCATAAAAATTCAATTATTTTTGTATACTGGCCTTGTATCTTGCAACCTTGCTAAATGCATTTATTAGTTCTAGTAGATTTTTTGTAGCGTTCTTAGGATTTCTTTACATAGTCAATCTCTATAAATAAATACAGTTTTATTTCTTCATTTCTTCATTTCTGATCCATGTGTCTTTTATTTCTTCTCTAATCTTATTAGACCAGTTAGAATCAGTACAATGTTGAATAGTAGTGATAAGAACAGATATTCTTACTCTGTTCCCAATCTTAGGGGGAATGCATTCAGTCTTTTTTTATTTATGTATGATGATAGCCATAGGTTTTTTGTTGATGATCTTTATCTAGATGGGAATATTTCCTTCTAATCTTAGTTTACTGAGAGGATTTTTTAAAAAAAATAAGTTTTGAATATTATCTAATGCTTTTTATACATTAAATCTGTTGAGATGATCATACCATTTTTCATTTTTAGTCTGTTTAATGTGATGGATTACATTGACTAAGTTTTGTATGTTAAACCAACCTTGCATTCCTGTGATAAACCCCACTTGGTCATAATGGTCTTCTTTGCTGGATTTAATTAGGCAATATTTTTAAAGAATTTCTGTGTCTTTGTTCAAGAGAGATATTGCTCTTGAGCACTTTTTATGTGCCTAATATCCGCATTATCTTATTTTGAGTCTCACAAATATCTTAAGAAGATAATACGTCCATGCATCTTAAAGTGGATATAGGCCTTTAAAATCCCTGCCAATCAGACACTTAGGCCAACTTTTTTTTCTTTCTATTACTTGTATTGATAATTTTTAGATGAGAACACTGAGGGTCAAGAATTGAGTAACTTGTCCAGCTGTTAGAGCTGGGATTCAAACCCAGGTCTTTCTGGCTCCCACCATAATTCATGCTGCCTTTAGAGGGAAGTGATTCCTTTTCACCTTGTGTAAGGATTCTGTATCACTTAGAAATGCATTTGGCTATAAAGAACAGAAAACATAATGGACAATGACTTGTTTAAATGGACTTTTTTTTTTTTTTCATTTTAGAAAGTCCAGATTTATGAGGTTCAGAGTTGGCATACTGGCTCCTCAATGCCACAGGGACCCGGGTTCCTTCTGCCTTTCTACTCAGCTCTCTCTAGTGTTTGCCTGCCACCTCATGGGCATGAGGTGGCTGGTCCATCCTCAGCGTTGGGACAGGTTTTAAGCAGGAAAGAAAGGATAGGCAGAAAGCAAAAGGAGGCTGCGGTCCAAGTCTGCCCCCCTTTTAAAGAGTGTCCCAGAAACAACAATTAATTCCCTGGCCAGAACTGTGTCACATGGCCACCCAGAGCTACAAGAAAGACTGGGAAATGTAGTGTTTCCCCCTAAGCACACTGTCTACCCCCTCGAGGAACATTGCCACCCTTTGCAAAACTAGATATGATTAACAGATTGATTAGAAAGAGAGTAAACTTCTGCTTGGACTATTTCCCACAGGCCACCAAATTACAGTATAATATGTATATGATCACATATACATGAATTTGACTCAATTATAGTCGGTGGCTTTTCTTAGAAGTGCAGCTTATCTCTCCAGCTCAAGCATTCCGTAAATGGGGATTCTGTGAGACCATCTGCAGTCTAAGGCCGAACTAGAGTTTGCAAAGAGACTTGATTTGTAAGTTCACTGAGTCATTAAAGCAGGGGTTGTCCTGCTACCGGTTTTTAAAAATAAAATTTTATTGAAACATAGCCAAGCTCATTTGTTTAAATATCGTCTAAGGCTGTTTTCAGTCAATAGAGTGTTAAATACTTGCAACTGAGGCCTATACCCCCAAAGCTGAAAATACTACTCTTTGGCTCTTTACAGAAAGTCTGTTGACCTCTGCTCTAAAGCAATGCTGCCCAATCGAACTTTCTTCGATGGCAAAAATGTTCTATGTCTGTCCAATATGCTAGCCACCAGCCATCGATGGTGGTTGAGTGCTTGAAATGTGGCTAAGGGGACTGAGCAACTCAAATTTAAATTTTATTTAATTTTAATTAATTTAAATAGCTTCATATAGCAGTGGCTACTGTATTGGACAATGCAGCTTTAAAATGTTAGTGCATCTTAAAGTAGATATAGGCCTTCAAACTCCCTGTCAGTCAGGCATTTAGACTGAGTTAAAAATTTCTTTTCTTACTATCATTTCTTGTATTAATAAGTTCCTTACATCCTTGCAGCTGAAGAAATGGAGACTCATCCCAATTAACCAACTTGCCTAGAGTTACAGTGTTAGCTAATGATAGATCCCAGAGTTGAGCAGTCTCCACATGGCCTGTGTGTAATGTTTGCCAAGTGTGTGCGTGAATCCATATTTGGGTGTGTGAATCCATATTTGGGTTCTTTTGGAGTTATAGGGGTAATGTGGAGGGCTTTGCCCCATGTAGTCCTACTCTCAGTGAAATGTGTGTTATTAACATCTTGTCCATTCTTGGCTCCTTGTTGCTTTTTCTCATATAAGATGATAGAAGGATTTCTGCTATAAAAGATATGCATTATTTTATCATGAAGAGTCTTCTTGGGAAGTTTTCAAAGAGCTGCCTATGCTCCAGACTGTTCATTATGGTCCATTCTCTCCCTGGAGGGCGAAAACAAAGGAGACCCAATGACTTCCATTCCTTTGGTGAGGGAGCAGTAGCTGCACTTAAGTTGTTCCCAGGAGGAACCAGAATAGGGGGTCCATAAACGGTACTGACTGAATGACCCTTCCAGCCAAATGTAAGGGGCTGTACCCAGAATGCCAGCAAGGAATTAGCCCAGCGCAAGTACAAAATGCAACATTCCCTCCCGTGTGTGGGCATCTGTGGACCCATTCTGTTTTTCCTTGGTTAAATGGCGGGTGCTGGCAATCGTTTCTGGATTGGTTATAGAATACCATTCTTCTCTCTCCTTTCCCCCTCCTCCTTCCCAACTCCCCATTCACACTGGCTTGGAAACTTGCTTTCCCCATCAAGCAGGGGGAAGAAACATAATTTATGTTCATACCCATGTCAATATGAAAGGAAAGGTTCCCCTGGCTGTGACAGGGCCTAAGTCAGGCAAT
Organism: Potos flavus; assembly: GCA_028534135.1. Classification (NCBI taxonomy): domain Eukaryota; kingdom Metazoa; phylum Chordata; class Mammalia; order Carnivora; family Procyonidae; genus Potos; species Potos flavus. The sequence goes on along the minus strand of CM052886.1, from coordinate 45,684,698 downwards.
GGTAGATTTTGACTGTTACATGGATGGACCTGCAATTTGTGGAAATTAAAACAGATTTTAACATGATTGGGTGCCTTCCAATGGAATCCTATGATGTAGACTCAGCAGGAAAAGATGCACTCATGCAACAACAATACACTGAACGTACTTAGAACTAAGCTTCATCTTCCATGTATGAGACCTGTAATAAAACAATGAGAAGGCTTTGTGACAGATATGGATAAAGAGGGGTGCTAAACAAGCCCTGAATATGGAAATGGAACCTGAGAGGATTGCTAAGTAAGGGATAATATGCCAATTGTTCTCTTATTATGGCTAATAATAATTCTACCATACGGATTGTGGCAAAGGTTAAATGGAACCGTATAGATGAAGAGCAAAGTCAGTACTTGCTATATATTAACTATATTTTTGTTTATATATATTTTATATAAATATATATATAATATATATAAAATATATATTTAGCTTATATATATTTTAGTTAATTATAGCCAAACAAAATGTAATTTTGAAGGTAAGCAGAGAGAATTAGTTCTACCAGATATTTAAATACAATATAAAGCAATAAGTAAAAGCAACAGGCTACTGACAAAAAAGGTGGACATGTGAATAAATACAGAATAGGAAGTATTGGAGACTCACTCTGATTATGAGAACTTAATAGATAATAAAGGAGCCATCACAAAATGATGATGAAGAGAAGGCTTCCTTAAGTATTTTTGGGATAAGATCAAGATACTATTGGAAAAAATAATAGATTAACCCTTCATACCATGCACTAAGTTCCAAATGTGTATTAAAAAGTTAATCATTGTTCTATGAAACACAGAAAAACTAGCAGAAAACAAAACTGAATGATTATGAGGTCTCTAGTGGATTAACTAACTTAAAGCTATAAAGTGATCAAAGTGTTAAAAACAAGACAATAGGTCCAAAATGGAGTCACTTATGCTAAGCCCCACATCACCAAACCAAGAAAACTTAATTACAACTTTGGCTCTCCTAGAAAGGGAAATGCACACCAGTCAATCAGAAATCACCTGCTCAGCACTAGTTAGGTGATCTGCCTGATAGAACACCCCCCTACCCCTCCCACCCCACTCTACCCCCCCACCCTAGCCTTGCTTTATAGGAAAGAAAACTTGCAACAACCAATCACTTTTTTGCCTAGTGTAACTTCCTCGTTCCTGCTCCCTTCTGGCTATAGAAGTCTTTCTTTTTGTACAGCTCCTCAAAGCTCCTTTCTATCTGCTAGATGGAATGCTGCCCAATTCATGAATCACTGAATAAAGCCAATAAGATCTTTAAAATTTTCTCAGTTGAAATTTGCTTCTTAACAGAAGAAAGTACAAAAGTAAAGATCAGTAGAATGCACTTCATAAAAGTGCAATAGTTTGAAAAGACAAAAAAACTGAAAAAAAACTGAAAAAAACAATACATTAGAGAAAACATCTTTATTAAAAATCCAAAGGGTTAATATTTATATTACACGAATAACTCACAAAGATTTATTAAAAAAAACATTAAATCTCTGACTTATAAATGAGAAATGATACATACAATCCACACGAAAGGAGATATAACTAGCCAAATATATAAGGAAAATGTTCACATCCCCCATCTCTCAAAATAACCGACAAACCAAAATATTAACCTAAAAAGGAAGAACTAGAGTATATGTATTAAATCGACAAAATGTAGAAAATATGATAAAACCCAACATTGATGAGACTAAGAAAATTTGTACATTTGTACACCGTTAAGTGTTACTGCAATTTGATACAGAACTTTGGAAATCAATTTGTCAATACATATTAAAAGCCATAAAAATCTTCAAATCTTTTGATTGTGAATTGTGTATGTGCTCCTGCACGCGTTCTGTTTGTCTGTTTTGATGTCTTAAAAACGCCTTCTGGCTGAGAGATTGCACCCCTCGGGCTAGCCAGTTCTTAGAGACAACAAAAGGACTCAGCTAGGAGCACGGCTTTGATATGCAAACTAACGAATCCTGTCTTCTATCTGGCCCGGGCATCCCACAAAGCAGCATTCCTCTGCCTTAATCCTTTTAGGGCCACCATTCAGCATAAAAGCAGAATACGAGAACAAAATAATGAAAGCAGTTTGATATATTGTGGTGAAGATATTATGAGTGAATTGTTTTCCATTTTATACTAGTAACTATTAATAATGTTGTCCATGCAATAGAAATATTAAAAGTTTCATAGCTGATAAATGTAAATAACTTCTAATGTTAGAGGATATAGGTATCTCAAGAATATAATATGAAAACATCTGTATCCACTTGAACTATTACTTTTTTATCCTTTAATTTAATTAAAATGTAAAATGGAAGAGATCTTTCCCTAGAATTAACATCTATTTTAATATGATTTTCAAATTGTGAATCTTGTCGAGAATGATGACTGGAGTGGTGAAGGCCAATCTTCCCGCGAAGCCTACTAGAATACCCCCTTATGGCCCATGATGCCCTGGAAGAATCCATTGCCCCAGCTCTGGATTCCCACAATCCTTCACTTCTCCACCAGATGCCAAAGAGGCAATCTCATCTCAGTCACATTTGAGCCCAGAAAGTCAGTTCCTCTCTGGGGTCCTCTTCAGCAAGGGTTACGTCTCCTCTCAACCTTGGTCTTAGAAATGATTTTTTGAATATGACACCCAAAGCAAAGGCAACAGAAACAAAAATACATAAGTGGGACTACATCAAACTAAAAGGCTTCTGCACAGCCAAAAAAAAAATCAACAAAATGAAGAGGCATCTATGAAAAAGAAGAAAATATTTGCAAAGTGATATCTGATACAGGGTTAATATCCAAACCACGTATCTAATAAGGAACACGAACAGCTCAGTAGCAGAAAAGCCAACAATCCAATTTTTTAAATGGGCAAAGGACTTGAGTAGACATTTTTCCAAAGAAGATATGCAAATGGCCAACAGGTACATGAAGAGGTGTTTAATATCACTAATCATCAGGGAAATGCAAATCAAAACCACCAGGAGGTATCACCTCACTCCTATTAGAATAGTTATTTATCAAAAAGACAAGAAACAACAGGTGTTGGTGAGGATGTGGAAGAAAAGGAACCTTCCTGCCCTCCTGGTGGTAATGTAAATTGGTGCAGTCACTGTGGCAAATAGTATGGGGGGTCCTCAGAAAATTAAAAGTAGAACTACTATATGATCAAGCAATCTCACCTCTAGGTACATCTGAAGGAAATTAACTCACTATCTCAAAGAGATATCTGCACTGCTATGCTCATTGCAGCACTATGTACAAAAACCAAGATATGGAAACAACCTAAGTGTCCATCAACAGATGAATGCATAAAGATGTGGCATATATATACAATGGAACATTATTCAGTCATGAGAAAGAAGGAAATCCTACCATTTGCAGTAACATGGATGAAGCTTGAGGTCATTATGCCAAATGAAATAAGTCAGATAGAGAAAGCCAAATACTGAATGATCTCACTTATATGTGGAATCTAAAAAGAACCAAATCAGGGGCACCTGGGTGGCTCAGTCAGTTAAGCATCTGCCTTTGGCTCAGGTAATGATCCCAGAGTCCTGGGATTGAGCCCAGTATTGGGCTCCCTGCTCAGCAGGGGGTCTGCTTCTCCTTCTGCCTAGCACTCCCCCTGCTTGTGCTCTCTCTCTCTCTCTCTCAAATGAATAAATAAAATAAAATAACCAAATCATAGAAACAGAGAATAGATTGGTAGTTGCCAGGGCCAACAGGTGGGGTTGGGGAAATGGATGAAGACAGCCAAGGGGTAAACCTCCAGTTATAAAATAAATAAATTCATGTTCAGCCTGGTGACTAAGCTAACAAACTATTGTATGTCTGGAAGTTGCTAAGAGCAGATTTTAAAAGTTCTCACCATACACACACACACACAAAATCGTAACTATTTGTGAAGTGATTAATGTGTTGGCTGTCCTTATTGTGGGAATCATTTCGCAATATATACATACATAAAATCTTGTACACCTTCAACTAACACAAGGTTATATGTCAATTACATTTCAATAATGCTGGGGGGAAAAGGATATATCTGAGGCTGAAGCACAGTGAGAATCTAAGTTGGGTCCAAAACCTACTGGCAAGTTTATGATTTTCAATTTGATCAGGAGCTAAAAAGAACTAAGTATTCAGTAGTCATGGTATTTCCAACTCATACATAGACTAGGACAGAATTGTTGCAAAATCTAAAACAGTAATGATAATGAAAAGCATTCAGAGTCCCTGACAAGACCCCACATAAATTTACATCGGAAAGTCTCCTTTTTGCTTAACCACTCTTCTCAGAAAGCCGATATGATAAATATACCATTTTTAGCAACAGACTTTGTTTTCTCTTGTGGTCACTGTGATTACACTAAGATTATGTTCCCTTTTTTGCTTCGGTTGCTAGGAAGCTCAAAGTCAATTTTGCAGCCCATTTCCGCTGTCCAGGAGTTAATGGTCGGTAACTACTCCGTGTTTCTACCTCACCTCTAACTTTATCTGCTTTTCTTTCCATTATTTTCCTTTTATTTCAGTTTTCTCAACTACTTATCTTTTATCCTGTTGCAGATAATTTTATGAAGTGACTCCAATCCATTTTTGAGAGAAGGAAGCACACAGATTAATCAAATATGGAATTATGCCTATTGTCAGAGTTTTTGACCCTCCTCCTTTAGGCATCTGACAATCTAAAGAAGTACAGCCAGGGACAGACTGTAAGTTTTGACAAATGCAGACACCTAGAGATCAATTACCCCAATCGAGATGTAGCAATTTTCCATCACTTCAAAATTTTCCTTGTGCTACTTTCCAGTCTATCCCTCATGCCACATCCTACCCCTGCCACCACTTAACTGCTCTCCATCATAAATTAGCTTTCCCTGTAAAGTTTCATACAAATAGAATATGTTTTTGGGGATTCGTTCATGGTGCATATATAAGCAGTTCGATTATTTTCATTGATGGGTAGTATTCCATCGTAGGGATGCTCCACGTTTTGTTCATTCATTCATCTGCTGATGGGTATTTGGGCTGTTTCCAGTTTGGGTCTCATAAAGGTGTTATGAACATTTACATAAAAATTTTCTTGGACATATGTTTTCATTTCTCTTGGGTAAATACCCAGGGTCATATGGTAAGTAAGTGTATGTTTAACCTCATAGGAAACTGCCAACCTGCTCTCCAAAGTGAATTTACTCTCCCTCCAGCAACAGAGGAATTCCAGTAGTTTCGAATCCTTGTAAACACTTGTAATTGTCAGTCTTTTTAAATTTTAGCCATTTTAGAGACTGTGTCATGGTGTTTCACATAGATTTAATTTGCATTTCTCTAATGACTAATAATTCTCAGCATTTTTCATGTGCTTATTGGCCTTTTGTATACTTTCTTTTGTGAAATGCTTGTTCAAATCTTTGGCCCATTTTTTCACTGGATTTTTGTCTTCTTATTGTTGAGATCTTTATATCTCCTAATACAAATCTTTTATGATGATAGATAGATAGAAATAGCCACAAGATATTCACAAATATATTTCTTTACATTTAGTAATAGATACATTTTATATATTTATGAATATAAATACAAATATTTCATTTTTATTTTATTTATATATTTTATGTGTGCTATAAGTGTAATGTACATATTGTAATTTACATTTTACATATGTAATTTCTTTACATATGTGATTTATTTATACACGTAATTTACATATGTAATTTATTTATAATACAAACACATACATTTGTGAATGTTTTATCCCAGTTTGTGGCTTGCCTTCTCATTTTCTTAACATCTTTTGAAGAGCAGAGCATTTAGTTTTGAACAGATCCAATACCTCAATTTTTTTTTCCTCAAATTTTTTTTCATGGTGTGTGATTTATGTGTCCTAAAACTCCTTGCCTACCACAGAATCACAAGGATTTTATTCTATGTTTTCTTCCAGAAGTTTTACAATTTTAGCTTTTATATTTAGGTTTCTGATCCATTTTGAATTAATTTTTGCATATAATTTGATGTAAGATTCTAGGTTTGTTTTTTTTCCAAATGGATACTGGCATCATCCGTTGAAAAGACTATCCTTTTGGGGCACCTGGCTGGCTCATTTGGTAGAACAGGCAAGTCTTGATCTCTGGGTTGTAAGGTCGAGCCCCATATTGGGTGTAGAGATTACTTAAAAAGGAAATCTTTTTTTTTAAGATTTTATTTATTGTCAGAGAGAGAGAGAGAACTAGCAGGGGGAGGGGCAGGCAGAGGGAGAAACAGACTTCCCACCGAGGAGGGAGCCCAATGTGGGACTTGATCCCAGCACCAAGGGATCATGAGTTGAGCTGAAGGCAGACGCCCAACTGACTGAGCCACCCAGACGTTCCTAAAAATAAAAACTTTAAAAAAAAGAAAAGAAAACAAAAGACTATCTTTTCCCCATTGAGTTACTTTAGCACATGAAAATACATCATTGAAAATCAAATTACCGTATATATGGTATTTATTCTGTTTCACTAATGGATACAGCTATCATTATGTCGATACCACACTGCCTTGATGACTAGAGCCATACAGCAAGCCTTGTAGTCGAGTAGTATAAAATCTCCAGCTCCCACCTTCTTCTGGGGTTCTGTGTAGTTCGTAATCCCGATTCTTATAGGGACCCCATGTGCCCTCCACTTGTCCTTCCCTGAACATCATCTTCAGCAGTAGATATCCAACTAATTTCATCACAAATCCCATCAGTAAAACATTTTTGCACCTCTACTCCCAATATATATACATTATATATAAACTACAGACCCACACTACTATACCAATATTTTGTATACTTCAGAAAGCACAAAAAATATGGAACATGTTAAAGAATGAGATAAAGTACTCTTTCTTACTTTTTAGTATTTCATGTTACATATTATATATTATATACACAGCATTTAGCTATGCACACTAATATTTTATATATATTACATAATATACACATTAATACTTTCCACTTCAAGAATTCTACCTTGGAACGCCTGGGTGGCTCAGTCGGTTAAGCTTCCAACTCTTGATTTCTGCTCAGGTCATGATCTCAGGGTCGTGAGATCAAGCCCCTCATAGCACTCTGTGCTGGATGTGAACCTGCTTAAGATTCTTTCTCTCCCTCTTCCCCTTTCCTCCTCTTTCTCTCTCAAAAAACAAATTACATTAAAAAATGAAGAATTCCACCTTAAAAATATGTCTTTGTGTGTGTGCATATATATGGGAGAGGGTGTGTTTCATTTTATCTCGTTCTTCAACACTTTTTACATATTTGTGCTTTACGAAAGTATATAATCTACCGGTATAGTAGTACATATCTAATATATATATACATATATATATATACATATACACATTAATATTTTCAATACCAAGGATTTTCCTGTGGTTCAGTTGAAGTATACCACCTTCCTCTGGAGAGCCCTTAACCACAGGATCCAAGCCAAGCCCTTCAGAGGCTGTCCTGTCTCTCCATAGACTGACTTAACACCTTCTCCACCCCCGTCCAGACCTTTTCGTCCGTCAGGCAGCTCCCCCACTCCCCCTCTTCCTGCTTTAGAGTCGGAACCATCTGGGATTAACTCCAGACTGCCCCTTCCAGCTGTGTGAGCATGGACACCGTATATGACTTCACTGGGCCTCGGTTCTCATTGGTCAAATTGGACAATAGCACCAACTATTTGTGGTGAGGAAGAGAGAAGAAACACTTAGAATGGAGCCTGGCCCAGAAAGGGTGGTCAGTGACCCAGGGCTGTCGCCATCAGCTTGCCAGAGGGATCAGTCCTGCCTCCAGCCCAGTTCATTCTGATCCATCCTACCCTGCTGGGGGCCCTTTACCTTCTAGTTCAAGGGCTACTGAATGCTGATCACTCCAGCCCACGCAATCCGCCCCCCACCAGCTACTCTCCTTCGTCTGGACCCCCTGACCTTCTGTATTTAGGCCTAGGCATCCCTCGATTTCCGAGTAACTATTTCTGTCTATTCTCCCTTCCACCATCCCGGAGGGAGGGCCCACACAGGTCCTCCTTCTCTGGTGCCCACTGCAGGCGGCGCTCAGGCAAAGCAGTTGAAGTGGGCACGTGCCCCTAACTGCACGATCCAAAGTCTTCCCGAACCCCCCACCTCCCGGCATTTTACCACCCTCGGCCCATTTGCTGAAATCACAAGGTTGCCTCTGTTGGCCTGTGAAATCCCACAGGCTCCTGCAGAAGAGGCCACTCCAACCAGACACTCCAGCAGGTTCTGTCGAGCTGGGATCAGCATCTAATCATGTTTCCATCACAACACAGTGAGAAACGTGTGACTGGCCCTTAGCAACGGTCTCTCAAGACAGCTACCCCTATAGAGAGCTCATTAAGTTAGCAGAGCACACGTGAGGCAAAATCTAAAAACAGACCCGTGCTGTCTGAAGTCTCATGCAGCACGTGGCAGCTGGAAAGGGCATGGAGGGAGCCTCGCTCCCAGTAAGGGCCGGGAAAGAGAGAGAATCTGCTGGGCAGGCAGCCCCTGAGTCTAGATCCCTGAGCAGGAGAGCTCCGGACTCTGGCTGGGCCCAAGACCCTGGGGACCGGCTGGACTAGCCGCCCCCACCCCCACACGCAGAGAACTGCTCCTAGTACCGGGAGCTCTCCTCCACCTCCCAGACCCCTAGGTCATTTGGAACCCAGGACATGGCACTGCCAGAACCTGGCTGTGAAGGGTATTTGAAATAGTGAGAATCTTACATTTTAAATTCATTTCCATTCAGCAAACCCCAGGCATCTACCTTGCTGCCGATGTGTAGGTGACACTCCTCACCCTGAAGAGGTCTACGTGGATGGGTAGGACATGTAACAAATACCCCACAACTCAGGGTAACACTCAGTAAACACTCTAATGAAGGGGCAGGTGGAGCATTCTGGGATCAGGGAAGAGAAAGGAAGAATAACACCAGATGGGGAATGGGCTATCGTGGAGGGCTGCATGGAAGAGGCAACGCTTGCCCTGAGCCTTGGCTCCTGACCCCTGGCACCTGCAAGCTGTCTTCCTCAGTGCTCAGCTGAATTCAGCAAGGACTAGTTAAATGGTTAGTAAGAAAGCATCCAGGAACTTGGCTGGTTGCCGAGGGCAGCCTTGAAGCGCTCCAGTCCCTTTTGTCTTTACAGAACCGGCTGGAAGGCTCCAGAGGGACTCAGATCTCCAAGAGCCACCACCAAGGACACTGCAGCTTTGTACTCTCTGCTGGGTGGCCCCCTTTCTTATGGAGACCATGGAGTAAAATGGGCTTCTTGGCTCACTTTGATGTAAAAATATGATGGTGAACTTGGGCAGCGTGTGCTGGTGATTGATTGCTTTGAAAATGGTTTTAAAATGGTTTTGAAATGCGAAACAGTCTCAGCCACCTTGGCTGAATGCTTGCCTTCAAGCAAAAGCCTCAGGAGGGGTTAACACTAATCCCTCTGCCTGAAGTGTGCAAAAAGCAATCTCTCTGCAATCAAGGGGCAGCAAACGTGGAAAGAGGCAAGGAGGGGTATGCGTTCCACCTCCGGCAGGTGGTATGTTTTCGAAAGAACTCAGGAGAGCAGGTGCAGGAGCAGGCATCTTTAACCCGAAGGTGTAAGCAGACCATAGGGACACCAGGAAATCGGGTCAGAAAGATAACAAAGCACTCATCCACGCAAATGCACGTGTGCCTGCTTGCATGCCCATACCCAGAGAGAGAGGGAACTTTCAGGAGTGTGCGGAGTTTAAAACAGGACAGCAGACATCCGGGCCACCAGAGCCTGGGCCAGAGATCTGGATCCACGGCAGCTCGTGAGGCTATAAAGAGTGGAGGCCCCCTGCAGGGTGTCAGCTCCAAGAATTCAGCTGTCACCTGCAAAGTCACCGGGAGGTTCCATCCCCAAGAGGCACACACCTGAAGCAAGGGAGCAAAAACTCACGCCTGCTTCAGTCGGAGCCACAGTCAAAGCTGGAACACACACAGAGTGTTAGCTCTCAGCCCCGTGGACCAGGTAGAGGTTGGCGACCAAGGGGCTGGAAAGACCTGGAGAGGGTGTGGCAGGGCTCTTGGGCGAGGAAACGTTTTGTACACACTGTGAAGCACTGTACAAAGGTCAGGTTTTCGCTTTAAGGAAATTCACTTCAGTTGGAACAGCGGATTCTCAGCCTCTTAGCAGCTAGCGCTGTTGGCTTCACTCCCACCGTCCCCGCCGAGAATTAACCCTTTAAGTATTTATTCCTTTCCTCGGTTCCTTCGATACACACTTACAGAGCCCTTCACACTCGCTAGCTCCAGCAGAATGAATAGGACATGGCTTGATGCCCTCAAGAAATTCACAGCCCGGTGAAAATGCTCAAAAGGTACTCATTCCGCCAAGTGCACAGGATCCGAAAGGAGGAGAGGATGGCTCACTCTGGAGAGGGGAAGGATGGGGGCATTGCCGAATTCTGCACCAGGGAAAGACCAGGCTGTAGCACACCCAAGTGTACCTCTGATTTGTAAAAAAGAAAAAAAAAAAAAAATGGCTTCACTATGAGTGGCCTTTCCACGTGCAACAAAATGAAAATGGTTGTTTTGACTTCGGAATAAGCCGCTATTTCAATTAGAACTTTTCTGAAAATGGACGTGGCCATTTCTGGCAGCTGTTCCCCGCCGGCTCCTGAGTGAACCCGGCGGGTTGCATGAGCACCGAGCGACATTTAATTATTTCCTATTTCACGTGGTCCACTCAGAGGCCAGGCAAGTCCTGCTTCACGTGAATGGAGCTCCTCAGACTCATTCTAGTTCTATTTTCAACTTCCTGTTGACCCAAATCCCTCTCTGGCCCCGGGAGTTAAGACTCCATGTTCCAGTTACATAAATTCTAGGCCTCAGAATAGCCATGCATGCTGACAGCCATTTGCCCTGTCCCCTGGGCCCCGGGGCCCGCTGTCCTGCTCGGATGACCACGACACCTGTCAGCCCTCTCAGGTGGGCAGGGCCGGAAGCCTGAGAAAGGTCTCCGGAGGGGGGGCCCAGACCACCCAGCCAGGCATCCTGACTCACCGTGCCCACTCCCCATTAGAAGACACGGGGAAGAAGGTTCTTAACCGTCTTTTGGGAAGTTATAAGCAAGCAGAAAGCATCTCCAATCTCAGTATTTTGAGGATGTGAGAATAAGAATTGTATTAGCCTGCTAGGGCTGCCATCGCAAGATACCGCAGATCGGGCGGCTTATACAAGTCCAAGAGCCTGAAAATCCAAAATCAAGATGCCCGCAGAATTACTTTCCCCTGAGGCCTCCGTGCTGGGTTTGCAGGTGGCGCCCTCTTGCTGTTTCTTCAGAAGGGTCACCCCTCCATGCACAGATCCCCCTGGTCACTCTCTGTGTCTTAACCCTCTCTTCTTAGAAGGACACCAGGCAGGGGCACCTGGGTGGCTCAGTGGGTTAAAGCCTCTGCCTTCGGCTCAGGTCATGATCTCAGTGTCTTGGGATCGAGCCCCACATCGGGCTTTCTGCTCAGCAGGGAGCCTGCTTCCCCCCTTTCTCTCTGCCTGCCTCTCTGCCTACTTGTGATCTCTCTCTGTCAAATAAATAAATAAAATCTTTAAAAAAAAAAAAAAAAGAGGGACACCAGGCAGATGGGGTCAGGGCCGCACTAACTGCCTCATTTTAATGTAATCTGCTCTTTAAATACAATCTCTGAATACAGCCACATTCTGAGGTTATAGAATGTTAGGGCTTCCATGTATGGATTTAGGGGACACATTTCCACCCATGAAAGGTTTCTCGAAATGGACTGTTTTGTCAGTATTCACCAGTCCCGTCTGAAACCCTTTCCCTGGGTGTGTGGCACCAAGGTGATGATGACTAGATTCTCATTTCTTCTCCTTAGCTTCCTGGTCACTACACACCGTTCTCCAGGAGGCCGCTGATTCTACAAGCCCGAAGGCCCCTGGAAGGACAGCCATGCCATTGGTTGTCCTATCTGCTGAGATCTGCTGAGAAGCAGACCGGATGAGGAGGAATGGGGGTAGGGGGCTGATGGGAAAGAAGAAGGGGGAAGGGAAGATTTAAAAAAAGGAGAGAAGGACAAAGGGTGAAAGCAGTGATGAGCTCAGAAGGGAGAGGCCTACTTGCCTTTGTTTCCAGAATCAGCGGAGATTCTAACCCTACCGAGTCTAGAAAGCCAGACCCCGGCTTTGGAGCCAGACCCAGGCTACTTGGCTTAAGAGCTGTGTGGTTGTGGGTCAGCCACTTACATTTGAGGTGCCTCTGTTCACTCATTTGTTCACTAGTTCATTCATTCTACAGAATAAGTATCGCCTTTCAGACACCGTCCTAGGTATTATTTTCTTATTGGTAAAATGGGAATAATAATCCGTATTTGCAGAGCGGTTGGGAGGATTCGAGATAACACGGAGCGCTGTGTCTAGCATGTCCTATAATACCGCTTTGTAAGTCTCTCCTCATGCAAATGTAAGCCTGTGAGAATCAGGACTTGGTCTGTGTTTGTTCACTTCTGAATCCCAGTACCTGGAAAATGGCTAGTACTCAGGGATATTTGAGGGAGGAAGAAAGACGGAGGAGAGGGGAAGAGGCAAGTGTGGTACACTGGCTGTTACCATCGTGGCTCCCACCCGAGATGGCCCAGATCCTGGGGCATCCAGAGAACAGAGTCACATCAGCACCAGATCCTAGAGCCACATCCCTTCCTTTCTTCCTCAGCAAGCCTTCTGGGAAGAGAAGACCAGAGGTTATTGGAGAGACTCTGAGTCAGCTTTAGCCTAGCCCGTGAAACAACTGGAATTTCTCTTTGACGCTCTTCCAACTTCATCCCCACTTTAAGTTGCCCCTCATTCCTGAGGCCGGGAGCTTCTTGTCCCTCACAGGCCGCTAGGGCCCCTCACCCTGAAGGAAAGGGGTGGGAGAGGCTGGAGCTCTGAACTCCCCTGCGCTGCCCTCCCCAACAGTTTACAGGGCTGGTCTCCTTCCTGATAATCCCAGACATCAAGTCTGTGGAATTAGTCCATGAACAAATTCTCAATAGAGTGTGAATAAACATGGCGGCTTGGAATGACCCTCCCAAGGGTCCTTGCCCTATAGCAGAGCCTGCGCGTTATCAAAGACCATCATTATCTGCAGCCCCACAAAAACATAGAAACTAATCCTGAGCAGAATGTCTCATGAGACTCATGACTGCCTGAACCCCAATTTCCCGATAAGCTAGGCTATCAGTGAGGACTGACATTTTTGTCTTGGCAGAGACAAGCAAAGAAATTCTCTCTTCTGTCTCACTGCCTTCTCAATACCTTCCAACACTGTCAGGTATTGCCTACTATCACTTTTAATTTGACAGGAAGTAATTTCCTGACACGTGGGCCTCTCCCAAGAAACCATTCCCATGAGCTGAGCTGAAAAATTTGAACACCGAGGGGAACACCAGCTCACACAAGACCTTCGATATCAGCCCCCTGCCTCCCACGCCCTCTTCTTTGGAAGAGAAACAGAGTTTGCCTTCCTTCTCCTTGGGGTAGAAATGACCAGAACGGGGAAATAGCTGCTCCCAGTGCTGTCTTTGTAGCTAGACAATTGAAGGCCTGGATTTCTTGTATCTTAGCAAAGGAACTGGGGGGTTCAAAGCAGGTCCCGCCTGCTCCATCCTGGGCCCAAGGCTAAAGTGACAACGGTCCAAGGGCAGAGGGAGGAACCACATGGAGGCCAGTCCCTGCCCCGTGTGAATCCCACACAGTAGCTCACCACAGAGCCAAGGCAGGAAGAGGCTCTGCTTCCTTTCCACAAACTGAAATTTAGGTTTCATGGGACATGTTCTGTGGTCTGCGGTTACTTCCACGGCTGCGAGATTATTGCTGGCCACCCGGGTAGTGAAGGAGAGCCAAGATCTGGAATGTGTGAAGCCAGAAACCAGCCCGGAAAAGCCATCCAGTTCTTACAGCTCATAGAAAAGAAACTTGAGGGCGCCTGGGTGGCTCAGTGGGTTAAAGCCTCCGCCTTCGGCTCAGGTCATGATCTCAGGGTCCTGGGATCGAGCCCCGCATCGGGCTCTCTGCTCAGCGGGGAGCCTGCTTCTCCCTCTCTCTCTGCCTGCCTCTCTGCCTACTTGGGATCTCTCTCTCTCTCTCTCTCTCTCTCTGTCAAATAAATAAATAAAATCTTAAAAAAAAAAAAGAAAGAAAAGAAAAAAAAAAAAACTTGATAGCCGTTTTCAAACACTGACAGCAAGCCTAAACATGACATTGCCAATGAAGGTTGGTGAAGTTGGGAGAAACTTTACTAAAACATAATCACGAAAAACAAATTTCGATCAGCCAGATTGGATGAAAAAAGAAGTATCTTTCTCTTTTCTCCATAAAAAAAAAAAATTACAAAGTCATTGAGTGTGTAAGCAAAAAAACAAAAAAGAATAGTGTTATAAGGGAATTTGAAAGAATTAATGAAAATAGTATATTGTTTGAATTTTATAATGTCTGTGTTCTTTTTCATGATTTCTCATTCTAAATAAATACTCACTTTTATACTTAATTTTGTAATGTGTGTTTTTGTTTCTAAGAAAGCCTCCAAAATTAAGTAAACTTTGGGCCCCACAAACCCTGGATGGAACCCTGGCAGGGAGTCACTAAAGAAATCATTGGAACCCATCGGGAAGAAGTCAGCCACATAACAACAGAAATGATGTTCTCCCGGCCCCAGCCCCAAACAATTATTCCACATAAGAAAGGCAGTTGAGCATGGAGACACTTTGGTTCATAAGTAACAGAGAGTTACAAGGTTAAAGGAAACATTCTGGCTTGCAGGTGGATATGCACATTGCATGCCTACAACGTGAGTTGATACAATGTGAGTCGTCGGTTAGTAGCTGGGACCTCCAGAGGAAGGCAAGATTCAACTTTAAATGAACTTTGCCCCTGGTTCTGGCTGGGTGCGGCTGGGGTGTCCCTCATGGGAACGGGGAAGTCTGTCTCCTGCAGGGATGCTTGGAAGAGGGGGAGCTTCCCGGGACCTGGGTCAGGGGAGAGGAAACGCCAACATCTCTGGCATGAATCTGAGCCTTATGTAAGCCGAAAGAATGCTTTTAACCTCCTGAATCTACTTTGACAGCCCATTTTTCCCTGGCTTTCATTTTCTTCCTTTCTTTTCAAGTTATTTTATGTTTGGGGGAAATGAAACATCAACAAAAAGTCAGATCAACAGCAACATACGTCTGTAGGTTGGGAGGGGGGCCGGAGCCCATGCTGGTGCTGGGCGGGGACTGGGATTTTAACAGGGCCCCAGGGAAGGCTCAGTGGGGCAAACGGCATGCCCTGTCCTCTGTTTTTAGAATGTTTGCCAGTTTCTTTAGTAACTACTTTTTAAATTATTATACAAGAAAATGGGGGAAAAAATGAAAAAAAAAGAAAATGAAATAAATCCTTATGTTAAAAAAAAAAAAAAATCCCCTGCCTGCTCTTAGCAGGACCAGTAAGCGGAGTTGAAGGCCTCAGGCAAGGGACAAGTGAGGCCACAAGGTCACCTTCCCCCAAATCACCTGAACTTCCGAGTCAGTTTCTTGAGAGGACAGGGGGCCCTGAAACTGCATTTTTAACAAAGTATCCATGCACCTCTCTCTTACCCAGAAACTGTGAGTAGAGAGCAAGGGCCCTGGACCAGGCCATCCCTTTGTGAGGTACAGTCCCAGGGTTTGAGGGCCCTCGGTCCTGGGACCCCAATCGCGCTGCCCCTCTCAGGAGGCTCTTCTGGCTCATTTGGAGTAGTTACGAGGGGCTCATTGGAAGGCTCGGGGAGAAGGAGGGACCCAGCCACCGCCACACAGCCAGCCTGGGGGGGTGGGTGGTGCTGGGTGGGGGTGGGGGCGGGGCCTGGAAGGAGGGTCGCCAGTAAGTAGCTGTGGAGATCCAACGCCACAACTATAGCTCTAGTACCCAAACCCCTGTGACTCCAGCTTTGGTCACTTCCTACAACAGCTCACTGTCGGCAGGAAGACTCCCAGCCTAGGGAATCTGAGGCAACTTATCGATGTATCTAATACGTTATTATTATTCTGTGTTGGGAAGAGCGGCTCTCTGGTTTCTAGAGTCGTGACTGGTGGTCTCGGTTTTTGTTCTGTTTTGTTGTTTTTTTTAATTGAAGTACAGTTGACATTCAATGTTATATTAGTTTCCGGTGTACAACATAGTGATTCGACAATTCTATGCATTAGCCCATGCTCGCCACCTATCACCCTACAATGTTATTACAATAGGATCGACTTTTTATTAACCCCCCATACCTTGGGGCAAAGCACTCGACTTCCCTATATGTGGCAGAGTTACATGGTTAAAGAAACATTCTCACTTGGGGATGAATAATGAACATTAATTTATAGGATTTGACCAGCGGGGATCCCAAAAGGAAGTTGAGACAGGGTTGGATCTTTGAGCTTCAAGATAAGAGAGGCACGTGAACACTGGTTACAAATTCAGCCTCGGGGCCCTGGCCCAGAGGTCCTGGGGCAGATCTGAGGAAGACACTGGAAGTCGGCCCTTGAAGAAGCCTCCAGGTGATTCTGGCCACGGTGGCTGCTGACCTCACTTAGAGGCTTGCGTGACACTTAAAGTAGATTAAATTCACAAAAGTGCTCAGAGTGGTACTTCATATACCACAAAACGCCAAATAAACTTACTGTCACTCTCCTCCATTCCAGGCTAGGTGTGGGGGAGAGAGCCGTGAACCAGATAAACGTCTTGCCTGCCCTCCAGATGTTGAGGATAAAGTGATGTAAGAGCTGTAGGGCCAGGGGTTTTGTCAAAGCCTAGTTTATAACTGGAGAAGCTTTTCTGGGCCGCAGCCAGGAGCTCCCTAGGTTTACCTGAGGTGAC
>CM052886.1:45638202-45667317 GCA_028534135.1 Potos flavus | reverse complement strand
AACATTGGTGTCTGTCAGATAAGAGAGGAGCTCTGTTAGGCTCCAAGCATCACAGTTTCTAGTAATTCCTGTCAGGCACAAACAATGGGAAAAAACTCAACAATGGGCGTGATTTGAATCATTAACTTTTCAGAACTGCTCACAAATGAATCATTTCATCTACAATCAACTTCTATTTTATTTTATTTTTCTCCTAGAGATAGAAAATAGATCATTACTGAGAGAAGAATTGGGAAAACTTTCCATGTGCAATAATTTGTGTTCAGAAACATGGAAACAAACAGTTCTCCGGAATGTACGAAACGAGTCCGTACAAAAATCTGTTATTGTTGTAGAAATCCTTCTAGCATGGATTTAGTGCAAGCAATTGTAGCTGAAAAATGTCCATGATGTAAATAAAGCACATCGAATGTGAAATATGCATGTATGGGTGTGTGGGTGTACGTGTGCGCTCCTTACGATAGAGCCCCCGTGCTCCTCATTTTGTGTAGCCCACGCATAAGTGGGCATGAAATGCTTAATCACAACCCCCAAGCTGCTCTACCCAAGGAGAATGAATGATAGAGCGACACTAAGCAAGGAGCATAGTCAGTGACTGCTACGCAGCGGGGAAAGGACTTGGTAACTATAGCAACTTGCTTTAGAAGTTGGCCTTTCTCAGCCCAAAATCAGGTGGGCCCTGTCAGCCCTCCCACTGTCACCCCGAAGGGAGGGAGAAGCCATTCAGCAAAGGCGGCAGGCCAGCCACAGAAAGGGCACGCCAAGGAAAGTGAACCCCTTTTAAGCGCCAGCCCCACACGGCTCTTGAAGCCACAGACTAGGAACAAGAATAAGGAGCATAGGGGCGCCTGGGTGGCTCAGTCGTTAACCATCTGCCTTCGGCTCAGGTCATGATCCCAGGGTCCTGGGAATCAAGCCCCGCATCGGGCTCTCTGCTCGGTGGGAAGCCTGCTTCTCCCTTTCACTCCCCCTGCTTGTGTTCCCTCTCTTGCTGTGTCTCTCTCTGTCAAATAAGTAAATAGAATCTTTAAAAAAAAGAATGAGGAGCGTGGTTGAGGAAGTCTCAACGGAAAGACTGGCTTTTGAACTGCAAACAGAATGTGAAGTCTTCCTAAAGTTAAGTCAGCCCAGGGGTGGCCATTCTCACGCAAATTAGGTGGGGACCCAGAACAAGATTGGCACACAAGCAAGAAGAGAGCTGTAAGGGAACTCAGAGGGGGTCAGGGAGCAGTCTTTCTTCCTGGATAAGGCTCCGCCCATTCAAGAGGAAGGAGGGACTGGAGTTAACTCTGGGATCCCGCCTTTCATTAGATAGATTTTGTAGCTGTGGCAAACATTGTATGTCTGACTGTTAGTAAACCGCAGAGAGTTGATCCCATAGGGTGAGCTCATGTCTTCTCATCATATTCGTGACAGTTGTCACGAAAAAAATCTGGAGTGAAAGGAGCTCCTCAAATAGAGTTAGACCAAGTCCAGTGACTGCTAGCAATCTGTCTCTGAGCAGGGGGGAGGGGGGGGAATAGGGGGGAGGAGGGAGGGGGGGCGATGGGGAGGATGGGGGGACATCCTCCGCATTGAAAAGGGCCTAGTGAGCGGCATCTCAGTGAGGACTCAGGCTCGGTTTACTTATCTCATTGCAGCGCTGGACACAGCTAATCACTGCCTCTGTCCCTTAACATTTCCTCCCTTGACTTCCAGAGATCCCACTCTCCTGTTTCCCTTGGAGCCGGCTGACTGCTCTTGCTCACTCCCCTTTGCAGGATCTTCCTTTTTTCCCTAACACTAGCTGAACTTCACTCCCTGTGTGATGTCGTTCACCATCAGCAGGCTCACTACACCTGCGCGCTGATGATGCCCACACGGACACGGGCAGCTCTGAGACTCCAGACGGACGTGGCCCGCCTCGCCGGGTGCCCGGGGAGGGCCAGCAGGTATCACACGCACAGCAGGGGCCCGACCGTCCTCCTGAAGCAGACGGTGGCTCCACCATCAAAGTACACCCCAAAGTACACCGTGCTAAGTCCGTCCTGAGTTCTCTGCTTTTGCCTTTTTCTGTTTCCTATAGTCTATCCCACAAGGAAGCTAGAATCTTTGAGAACCACAAATCAGCTTCTATCGCTCACCTTGCTCAAATGTCTTCGGTAAGCCAGGGCCTTTGGGGCCCACAGCGATGGGGTGCGCCCACCTCTCCAGCCTCCTCTCTGACCACCCTCCCCTTCGCCCACTCTGCTCCTGACACATGGGCTTTCTTTGCTGCTTCGAACGTGACGCCAGAGCCTCAGGCTTGCTAGAGCCTCTGCCGGGAACACCTAGCATAGCTCATCCCCCCCTCCAGGTTTCTGCCCTCACCTCAGACCCTCCCCACCTCATCTACCTAACACCCTTCAGCCCCACATTCCCTCTGTCCCTTTATCCCGCTGTCCTTCTCTCTGCCCCACTGATCACTACCTGTATTATTGTAAGGGTTTCTCTCCCTCCATAGAATGTGAGGTTCATAAAAACAGGGACTATTTGTCGTAGTTCACAGCTTCCCACTCCCCCCCCCCCCCCCCCCGCTGGGGCCTCAGAACAGCGCCTGGCACGTGGTGGAGGACTGGCAGATATTTGCAAATGAACAGATACACACACACGCACGAAGAAAACATCTGTACGTCCGTGTGCTACGTCGGCTGGGACATGTCACAGTCTAGTGGTTTTTAAGCTCCTTTTCATTTTGTTGCTAAATGATTTGGCTCCGGTAACAAATGAGGTGGTAAAATAAATCGTTCTGCTGGAGAATTAAAAACATGTGGGGTCAAAACATGGCGCTAGCCCGTGTCTCTGACAGAAAAGAGGTTTTGGAAATTTAGCTAACAGGGGAGCGTGTAGAGAAGTAGAACAATAGGATTTGGAGCTAGAAGAGACCTGTCCCCTCAAGAGACCTGTCCTCTCTTCCTCCAAAAAAAAATACAAACCGTTCCTCCCACCCTGTCCTGTGGGCTCATTGACCCCATGCTCGATCAGCAAGTCAGCCTCCCCCAGAAGACCGCTCCTTCTAGCAGCTAAAAAAAAAAAAATTCTCTCCATATCATTACAGAATTACAGACTATTTAATAATAGCACCAAGCATTGAGCATGAACTATCATACTTGCCATTCACTTGTTTGCTCCTCGAAGCAGCCCTGTGAGGTGGTACACTTAGTAGTCCCATTTCACAGGTGAGACCACCAAGGCACAGACCGGCAAAATGACTCGTCCAAGGTCAGGAAGTGAGTTAAGACACGGAGCCAGGATTCAGCCCGAGGTTGGATTTCGGGCATCCACGCTCTTCATCACCTGCATAATCTCTCTGTTCTTAGCTGGAAGGGTTTCTTATTTTAAAGATGAAAAAGCTAAGGCAGGGGCACCTGTGTGGCTTAGTCGGTTAAGTGTCTGCCCTCGGCTCAAGTCATGATCCCGGGGTTCTGAGATAGAGCTCCGCTTCGGGCTCCCTGCTCAGTGGGGAGTCTGCTTCTCCCTCTGCTGCTTGTTCTCTCTCTCTCTGTCAGATGAATAAATAAAATCTTAAAGAAAAAAAGAAAGAAAGAAAAAGCTAAGGCAATGACAAGCAGGGTGGCTTGGCCAAGGTCACACAGGAGGCAATGGATGAATGGGGGTATGTCCAGGTCTACGTTTCCTGTTCTCTCCGGTTGGCTTGAGAGATCTCAGGGAGCTATTTCGGCCCCGGGTGAGTGGGCAGCAGGGAGGTTTTACGGTGGAACCAGTCCTAACTACTGTTAAACGGTAAAACCAATAGAAGAAATTGCCTCAAGCTTTCTATAAAAAGGGGTGGGATTAATTAAAGCAAGTATCTGGAACTTAATCTTAGTTTAAGTGGAAAAGGAGCCTTTTGTATTTGGAATTTTTTCCTTTTTACGTCTTTCACTACAAGGTATTATGTGATGTCTGCTTAAAAAGTACCTTTAACCGAGTTTTGCTCTTCTGTCCCCCATGAGTAAGTATACTTACTTTAAACCTGGTGTGGACGGCACCCTCTGTGTTCCTTAATTGTATCACTTTCAAAGACTCACCACTGTGTGTGCCCCTGATGGAGTCTTGGTGGCCGAATAGCATGGCCAGGACTTGCCCTGGTCCTCATGGCTGAACATACAAGGTGAAAGATGTGACCTTGAACCAGTGAGACCCTTTGGCCCAGAGTTTCCCCATCTAACACAAGCGGATAGTTCTACATGGTTTCTTGTTCTCTGTGGTGCCTTCTGATTCCACACATAGAATAATTACCAACAGTAGTCATTTACTTGTTACCAGGCACTGTGCTAGGGGTTTGTGTGCATTTCTCATTAAATCCTTTCAGCAGCACTATGACATAGATACAATCATTATCCCCATTGTATAGATGAAGAAACTAAAGCTTAGACAGGTTAAGAAACTTGCCCAAGGTCACAGGTGAGCTGGGGGGGAGGGCAGAGGGAGAGGGCGAGAGAATCCTCAAGCAGACTCCCCCCTGAGCATGGAACCCCACACAGGATTCGATCCCATGACCTGGAGATAACAACCTGGGCTGAAACCAAGAGTTGGAAGCTTAACTTATTGCACCACCCAGGCGTCCCCCCAAATGGTAACCTTCTCAACACTGATCAATAACTTGCTTTTCCCCCCTTTCTCTTTTATCTCCAAAATTAAGCACAGAGGCCCTTCTTCTTTTAGGTTTTTTAAAAAAGGAATGAGAAGGATAATGACAAGGCCCATCCAGAGGATCCAGAACCTTAAAAGTTGTCATAGTCCGATTTCTAGGTTCCTTGCCTCGTAGTACCGGAGCCTATGGCTCTCTTCCTTTCTCTTCTATGCCCACGGGTGCAGCTCTCCAAATCTTATTGTCCCTCCCCCAGCCTCCTGAGTCCCTGACCCCGCTCAGTGCTTTGTCCTGTCCTTTGTGAAAGTGCCCCTCACTAGGGAGCGGTCCTGAGCTGACAGTTACGGGGAAACGATGCTTACAAACAGCAGGGAGCTCAGGGGTACCCTGCCCTCATTCAGGAATCGTACATCTCAGAGCAATTTGCGATCCACGGTCACCCCGGGCAAGCTGTCACTTAGTAACTTCGCAAGTGACAAGAGTCTGAGCTAGGATGTTAAAAGTAGGATTGCAAGGGGAGGGGTAAGTAGAAGAAAGGAGGGGTAAGTAGAAGAAAGAAGGCAAAGAGAAATGCAAGGCGACTTGATAACCAACTAGTTCATAGATGGAAAGAAAGGAGTGAACCGCCGTCTAAGCCTTAGGATCCAAGACTTGAAGCTCAAGCAACCAGAAGAACTGTGGGGTCAGAGTTAAATAAGACATCCTTTGTAA
Organism: Potos flavus; assembly: GCA_028534135.1. Lineage (NCBI taxonomy): Eukaryota > Metazoa > Chordata > Mammalia > Carnivora > Procyonidae > Potos > Potos flavus. Next base: position 45,661,994 of record CM052886.1, on the reverse strand, counting down.
AGGGCTTTCAAAGCTTCATTTTTTCTAGGTTGAATACTGTACTTATCAAATTTCCGAGGCGCACCGGGCATGGGAAAATCTGTGAAGTAATGGAGTTTTCTCTGGCCCTTCTCTGCACGTTTTCTGCAGGATTCCACGGGCTGCTCTGCCCCTCGGCTGCCTGGCCTCTAACCGCTGCCAAAGTGATGAGCAGTATCAGGTGTGGGCTGATAAAGGCAAAAGCTGTCCCCTCTCCCAGGGCAAGCTACATTTTAAAAGGAGTCTCAGGAAGAAATAAAGCGTTAAGACAAAAGAAGAATGCACCTGCAAGAGTGAAATTAATGGGCCCTAAGGTTCATTTTTTCAGATGAGCTGGTGGTGCTAAAATCACATGACTGCTTAATCACAAGGTTAATTCTGTTCTATTGGGACCACTTAATTTCAAAGCTTTTCTTGCCTGACAGACTACTGCTTATCACTGGAGCTTTAGTCCTGTTCTTATGGGAGGTACAAAATTACTTCCTAACCATCCATTTATTTATTTGAAAAGATAACAGCAGAGTTTGAATATGTTTCTTCCATATTTCCTGACGGTCTGTTCTGTTGGGGTTTTTCGTGGTCCGTAAGAGGTCCTCTCTTACTGGGAAAATGTCATGTTTAATGTCTCGTTGAAGAAGAACAAAAACTCCATCATCATATCTAGAGGTTTAGTAGAGACACATGGCTCTTCTAAAAGAAACAATTCCCCACATGCCCAGTTAAGTGGAATGCAATAGAACGAGCTGATCTGCTATCAGGAGCAAGTACACTGGGACCAGAGCCAGGAACTCAATAATGCGTGCATCCAGCAGTCACCAGTTCCAATTCAGCTGGTCTGCCAGCTCGAGGAGACACTTACCGCCTCACCTCCTCCGGGCACCGGACACTGAAAATGTTCACGCTGCGAGCGATGCAAAGCATGGGGTCTGGAGCCAGGCTATTTGGGTTCAAAGACTCGCTCTGTCAATCACTACTTGGGTGACCTCAAGACATTTATTTAACCTGCTGTGCCTCGGATTCTAGAAAATGGGCACCCTATTCATACCTACCGTGCAGGGTGTTTGCAAACACGAAATGACATAATGTATGGAAAGCTGTTAGTGTTGGCTTTTAATGATTTTACTGACTGAAACATTTCTTATTATTTTAGAATTTGCAGGCATTCAATTTTGCAATGGATTTTAGTTAAAATGAGACAAAAGAAAATAAAGCGGTATCTAGCCTCTTTCTTTATCCATTTCCAGTTTTGCTCGGATGTCTCATGGTCTAGTAATGATGTTCACACGTGACAGGCCACACACTCAATGGCAGGGATGTCTGGGGACTCTTTAGAGTCGCCCTTCAATTCTCATTGCCCATCAGGGCCACAGAAGCCCTTTCCATATCCCTTCACTGTCACACTGTCCTCCCTGGCAGAGTATCCAGTTTTGACTGAACTCAGCCAGCAACTTCTTACTTCCGCTTCAAGCAAGGACCCTGACCATGGAGACAAGACCGTTCAAAGACACCACATAGAGATATATTCCACACCCGTGTCCTGAAGACACACTGAATGGATGGGTCTTTTTCATCATGATGTTTTATTATTATTGTGCTGTGAAGCTATACAAATGTTTACGAATATTTATGCTTGGTGTTTTCCCTGTACGTGAAATGCCTCTCACCTAAGTGTTAATTCATGTTTGTTGATCTGTTGAAACGTTATGATGATCTTAAGCATTTAATTGGTGGTTGAAAATTATTTAGAAGTATTGTCATTTAGATACTATATCCTCTGTGTTCTGGCATCTAACCAGGGTAGCTTTTTCTAAAATACCATAGCAGAAAAAAGTCTACTCCATATATTTTTAACAGTTTCTATTTTTGTGGAGTTCATCAGGATTCCAGGAAAGAAACATAGTGAGTTTAGTATTTTACCTTTTAGCTTAGCTAACGAATATCAAATTAAAGCCACATATAATTCAAGACAGTTTGTACTGCTATTGATAAAAAATTTACTTTGACAGCATTATTTTTAGATATGAAAATGGAACATATTTGAAAGAACTCCAGAGATTACACATTTTCTTTGAGAAGACAAATCATTTCCTGCTGAAAATATAAGGCTGAATCAAATATTGATGTTAGAGGTCTGATAAATCTTCTTGAAGAATTACAGAAGTACATAAATATACCTAAAAGGTAGCTCATTCTAGAGATTATATTAAATAAATTTACACATATGATATATATTTTGTTCCTTCAATCTATTTTCCCAGAAACTGAATGAAGTATTTTAAGTTTAAACCAGCCCAGAGATGGCTGTTTCATATCTTATATTACCCAATCTCTTATTCTTTTATCCTGTTTCTAGAAAGACGAGATCTCATCCTGGATAATGGATAGATTATCCAAATAATTATATTTGGATAAATATAATTTATCCAAAGATCTCAAAGGGCTATATCTAGAATAACATGAGTTTTACCAAAGAAAAATAGGGTTCTTCAGGGTTGTAAAACGTGCAAGAGTAGAGTTGGATGAGCTCAGCTGACACACCTGGATTCAGCGGAATGTTCCTTCCGCTACAGCTGTGTTTGTCGGACATCACTCTCTCGCAGTATCAAAATCACAAGAGAACCCGAAACACCTCAAGTCTTGGGTGTGAGTTGAAAGGCGTCCAGGAAACCTTGGCCCAACGCTTTCCTGAAATGCCAAAATCACCTGTTAAATTATCATTCTTTTGGCTTAAGCTTTTCCAGTCTTCGATATCTCCTGTTAAAGATGCTATAGGTATTAAACTCTTAGCAATAAACCTTATGGGTGATTAGCTTATTGACTTGCTGATAGTGAACAACAAGCCCACTCGAGATATAGAAAGGACTAGTGGTGCATTTTGTTGGTGAGATGGGGATGAAGCGTTGTGGGGGGTGTGCCCGGTGGGATTAGGGGGCCACAGATCGCCAGCACAGTGGACAGAGGCAGCACTGAGGTAGTTGGGAAGGGGTATGTGGGTGGAATGAGATGGAAAGGTCCTTATGGCTGAGGTGGGAAATTTATTCCGGGAGAGAATGGAAAGTATTAAAAGTAAACACTTTGTCTCTGCATATATGTATATTCATACATACATGTATGTGTGTCTGTGTATATCTTTCCTTCCCTCCTACCTCAGGCTGGCCCTAGCCGATGATTCTAACCCAGCATCAGTATGGTCTTCTGCAGATTTTTTAAAGCTCCCAAGTATGATTTTTTAAAATAAATCTTTTTTTTGTTTTTTTCCCAAATACTTTTATTTTATTTTTTCAGTGTTACAAGATTCATTGTTCATAAATCTTATTTTTGAAATACAAATTTGATGTGAAAATGCATATAATCTGTAGGAAAAAAGTGGCAATCTTATGATCTAGAGATATAGCTGATATATAGTTCATTAAAGACTTCAATGTTTTATTATTTTTGCATAATTGGGATTATGTCAGTAAGATTTTTAAGAATCCTCCTATATGTTTCTTTGTTTTTAAGGATTTATTTATTTATTTGACAGAGAGAGAGCATGGGGGGTTATGACAGGGGCAGAGGGAGAGGGAGAGGGAGTCTTAAGCAGACTCTGCATTGAGCACAAAGTCAATCTTGGGGCTCCATCTCACGACCCCGAGATCATGACCTGAGCCAAAACCAAGGGTCAGACGCTTAACTGATTGCACCACCCAAGTGCTCCTGTTTCTTTAATGATAAAAAAAACACAAAACACAAACAAACAAACAAAACATTAAATGTTCCCTTCCTAAGGAATGGAATTATGATTACAATTATTATCTTATTGTTGTTTGTTTTTTTTTAAACAATCTTGTTTTTTCCCTAGGGATAAAACCTAAGTTCCATGGCATACCCTCTCCTTCCTCCAAACTCTTGCCCTTTTGTCATGGTTTAATTATTTGCTTCAGTTTATTTTCAGAGGCTATCCGGGCCCCCCCCCCACCGCCCCCCATGAGACAAGGTTAATCTCACCTAAACAGTCAGCCCCCTTGTGCTCATGATTTTACTTCACTCTCTTCTGTCATAGTCGAGTCCCTACCCCTTCCCCTTTCGCCGTAACATAGCAGGATCATTGTTGGTTGTAATCTTTACCGTAGTATGAAGCAAATCTTAAGTAACTCAAAAGGTTGGCAGATTAAACTGTCTTGTTCAGCCATGCAGTGAGTGCCTTCCCTAGCTTTCAGCCCTGGGGATGGAAAGGGGGCAAGATGGACTCTGTTTGCCTGCCTGAAGGCTTATTAAACCCGTGTTAAATTGAGTTCTTACAGACAGACTGTCCTTGTTTTTGGAGTAGCATGGTATTTCCCTATCTGGACCCAAGTAAACCCTTCTGATATCACGATTGCTTTCCACACTTTGGGCTCTGCTAAGAAATCACCAATATGCCTTCTCTCCTGGCCCTGGTCCCCTAGCTTTTTACCCAATGTGCTAATCAGAGCCAACTATCTCCACTAGCAGATTCTAACCTTCAAGTTTATTCTTCCCTGTCCTTGCCATTTGAATTCTTAGCGCAGTGAGCTCAGTGTCTCCAGCCTCTCTCTCTCTATTCAGAATTACCTCACTCTGATTCCCAGGAGTGTATGTCTACACCCACATCTTCTCTGAAAAGCCTCCTATGGCTGTGTACCCTGTCTCGGTTGTCCCAGGAATATGTAATTCGTATCAGGGAACGTCATCCTTCATGAATCACATTGTTCATGTACCCATTAGCATGTTAGGAAGTTTCCTGGGAAAACAGAAATTTCATACGCTTCGGCGTATGTATTTTATAAATTTTATGTATTGCAAAACATGTAAAAAGAAAATGCCTTCCAGCTTTTGCTACAACAAGCGAGTTCAGATATTTTATTAAAGTGAGCTGAAATTTTCATAGACTCATTTATTATTTGCCTTCCCAAAATGTAAAATTCTGGTAAGAAGGTGCTGGCTTTATTTTCTTAGGAAGATAGCTTCCATGTCATTTTAAGTTAATGTGACACTCTCCAAGTACAAGTCACAGTAGGAAATTTCAATCCTAATTAAAACCAGCTCCTTTCTTTCTTAGAACTAACTGTGTTATTACCCACCACCAGGCGGGTAAGAGGAGGGCACATATTGCATGGAGCACTGGGTGTGGTGCATAAACAATGAATCTTGGAACACTGAAAAAATTAAATTAAATTAAAAAAATAAAACTAAAAAAAACTTAACTGTATTATTAATGTGGATCTGCACTAAGTTTTTAAACTGATACAAGCAAACTTGCTCTGACTTCTGCTCATTTCTATTCAGGTTTCGGTGTCACAAATTGCCACTGGCCAATACTAAAATCATGTTTTAATGAAATATAACCACCATTAGTATTTATGAGTTTATGAATTTTCATTAAAATACTCAGAGACTATCTTCTGCCATGTTTACCGGGCAGCAGACCGGTGCCAAGATCATGCCCACAGAATCCCAGATACTTAAAAAATTAATCTGTTATCAACTGGTTTGCTGGTCCCTTTCCTTTAAGCTACTTTTCTTTTTTCTACATGCTAGACTGGTACTGTATGCAGTCGCTGCAAGTCACAAAGAATATCTGTGTGGCGTTGCCATTTGCAAAGGGTTTTTGACCTGTAATAATCAGTAAGAATTCCTTTGTTGTGGTTTTCTAATACAAATCATTTGTCACTAACATCTATAAAATCTGAGAAAATTAAGTAAATATTTTAAAATCATACATTCCAAATAACAGTAGACACCATGAACTTTAAATTAGATCTCATCCAAAGGAAGGAACGAAATAAAAAAAATTTGATGATACCTCTAGAAATCATGCTTTGAAGATAATAACAAATTACACGTGCGGAACTATGATATAAAATATCATAATATTCCTGTGAGGTGAAAATAACTTTATTGGAGAAATACTAGGTGCCCAAACTCTCAACCACAAAGTTCCTTATTAAATTCTTGAGATAATAACGATGTTCTGAGTATGTGGCAACTTCAGGCTAACATTATTCACGACAGGTTGGAATTAAGTGTAAGCTGATATACAAGAGGTATCTGGATGTTCTTTGTATTATTTCTTATTCTTGTGAGTTTTCTGTAAGTTTGAAATTATTTCCAAATAAAATATATTTTAAAAGTTAATTGGCCAGTTTGTGGGTTTAAGGGAGAGAGGGTAGGAAGAAGGCAGGTGAAGAAAAGGGGCAGATGTTAAATTTCTAGCTAAGCACACAGGAGTCGGCTGAGGCCTAGACCTAGAAGTTCCAGTTCTGATACTGGCTGTCATCTTTCATTAATTACAGGAAGAAAGACTTTATATAGCCAATTTTCTGACCAAAAAAAGTGTTCTTTTTTGGCTTTCGTTCAGAGTCCCAAACCCCAATTCCAAAAGGTCCTCCTCTAAGATATGCCCAATTTTCAGAATGTTCCTGCAAGGATGGAGACAGGTTGGTCACAAGAAGAGACAATTCAATCGTTTTTGAGGGTTCCAGTTGCAGGCAAGTCCAGACAACCTCATTGGCTGCATGGTTACAATGTAGTCTGTCAAGAACTGTAAAGGGTCTGAGATTTCATCCTATTTGCAAGCTGTTTTCCTGAATGCTGACAGAAGACATGAGACAGCTGAGGAAGAAGTGAACTACTTTATTACTCACAGCAAAAGCAGTAGCCAGAGTGTCAGATGTTCTCAGTGGTTCCCCAAGCTCCTGGTCCCACTGAGGGGATGTGAACGGGCCTAGGTGTAGATGGACCTACATACCCAGAGGGTTCTATTCCAGGAGAACAATACTGAGCTTGAGGTACCCATGTTTTAGAGCAGGAAGCAAGCAAGTTTGCTCTTTGTTGGAGACAGAGATATTACCTCATCCCTCAAGGTTGCTCACTGAAAAACAACCCTGAGAAATGGCCCAGGTAAAGAGTGGTCTGGGCCTTGCTAGAGTGCACGAGTATAGAAGACTGTCTCTCAGCAGAGTCCCTTCTCAGTAATAGAGAGCTGATGAGTGGTACAGAGCAGGTGATTGGTCATAATCCAAACATTTTCAGAATGGAGCCAATGGAGTGGATTGTGTAGGAAAATAATCAGTAGAAGTGGATGGGCAGGCAAGTACAGCTCATCCGAGGTTTTATCTTTGATGAAGAAATAGAAAGTGTAGAAGAAGAGAGCAGGAGCCTGCCAGTTAGAGGCTGGAACCTCCCAACGACAGTAGGAAAGGTCTCATTCACTTGTGCTGTTTCTTTCCCTTAGCAGCTGCTTCTTCCTACCCGAGCCTCTCCTTTTGTCCTCTATGGGATGGCACTTTGGTGGCTGGCCCTTCTTTGTACTGCTTTCCTCTGAGATGTTTTTCAGTCCTTGATATTAGCTGCAGTCATCTGCATCTTGTCCCTCCTTTGTATCTTAGACTTTACTGAAGGTTCTAGCTTCACACTGAAATGAATAGAATTAAATTTTCAAATATCCAAAAACTTCTCTTGCAGTCCCAAGATCTCAAAGGTACAGAGATACTCAATGTTTTTATTTTTTTAATCAAGAATTTAAAAAAAAAGGGGTGCCTGGGTGGCTCAGTGGGTTAAAGCCTCTGCCTTCGGCTCAGGTCATGATCTCAGGGTCCTGGGATCGAGCCCCGCATCAGGCTCTCTGCTCGGCGGGGAGCCTGCTTCCCCCTCTCTCTCTGCCTGCCTCTCTGCCTACTTGTGATCTCTCGCTCTGTCAAATAAATAAATAAAATCTTAAAAAAAAAAAAGAATTAAAAAAATTAGAAAATCACATATGGCTTCCATACATTCCACAAAACATTTATTGATCACTTCCTTTGTCCTAGTACTGTGTTAATGCTAGAGATACCACATTTATCAAGACAGGTGTCTATTCCCAAAGATTTTACAACCTCTGCCCTATAAACGAAGATTGTAAGGTATATGTAAACAGGATGTTGAATGGGACTTTTCTGGTGTGTCATCCCAGAACTGTTAAAACTGAAAGTGAGGTCAAGAGTAATAAAGTACCCTACTGGCAGGAACACTACCATGAACCAACCACATTTGGGACCAGACTCTTCCCTTAGGGAATACAGAATTACCGCCATCCACCTCTACTCTGTGCAATATATTAGGTAGAGTATTTACAAGGACAAAGAAGGAGTGGTCAGCAGAAGCCTTAAGAAGAGTGTGGTAGTTCATGGTTAGCTGAGTGGGGAGTAGGGAGGGCAGTTGGTTCAAGAGAGACTAATAGACTAGAGATGCCTAACAAGGAGTTTTCTATTTGGTTGCTGACTGAGCTGCAAAATTTGTAGGCCAACCCAGATTGTCAACTAAGTATGGAAAGGGAGTTCTTGGGAGTGGCTTCACATGCGCTCCCTGGACAGTGGGGTCAGAGTCTATCTATGCAATCTATGCACAGATAGCAATCTGTGCAATTTCAATCAAAATCTCAAAAAAAGTATTCATGGTATTTGCTAAGTTGGTCCTAAATCTCATTTGAAAGATTAGAGGGTCAGAAATAGCCAATATTCTTCTTAGGAAAAGTCAAAAGAAATTTGGCCCACCAGAAATCAAGACTTAGAAGTCTATAGTAATCAGGAAAATGTATTGTTGTAGAGAAAGACTAATATATCACCATCCTCACTGATACATTGGAATGTGATATGTGAGAGTAGGTGGCATTACAATCCAGTGGAAATAGGAAGGCCTGTATAATTGTTTTTTATTCATAAAGAAAAATGACTCCTTATCTCATACCCCAAATAAAAATAAATTCCGGATAGTTAAAGACCTACTGTGAAAAAGGTAACTTCTAAAGTTTTCAGAAGAAATTATATGACAATATCTTTACAACCTCAGGGCACAAAAAATTGTCTTTAATCAGCAATGAACAATACAACCATAAGGAAAATTAGTAACAAGTTTGCACATTAAAACTGAAAACTTCTGTAAGATAAAACTCTTCATACTCAAAGGTAAAGGCAAGGTACAGACTGGGAGAAGATATTTACAGTTCATATTATTGTATAATATAAATCAGTAAGAGAAAGACAAATATTCTATTAGAAAAATGGGCAAAGGATACGAACAGATACAGATGAAGAAACTTAAATGGCCAATAAAGATATGAAAGAAAATAACTAAAGAGATATCGTTTCACATTTACCAGAACTGCAAAGATCGTCAGTACCTATCCTTGCTGGAATATGAGATAGGGAATTTTAAAACAACAACGATTACTATGTTAAAGACTCTAACAAAAAAAGTAAACACACATAAGCAGAAGGGGAATTTCAGCAGAGAGATGGAAATGATAAGAAAGATGAAATGGAAATGCTAGAAATGAAAAGCCCGGTAAGGAGCTGTAATGCATTTGATATTAGTAACCTGACACAGCCAAAGAAGAAATCAGTGAACCTCACAGATGAGGCAATAGAAATTACCCAATCTGAAACACAAAAGAAAAAAAAGGAGTGTGTGGGAGGGTGGGTAAGAAAACAGAACAGAGAATCCAGGGGCTGTGGGATAATATAAAATAATCAAGCATATGTAATTAAAATCCCAGAGGAAGACAAGAAAGAAAACATGGCGGAAAAGAAATTTGCTGAGATAATGGCTGAGAGGCTTCTAAAAGTTCCATAGATGAACCTGATGACCAGCCAAGTTTAAAAACCACTGGGTAAAGGGTAGGCAATTCCTCCTCACTCCATGAACTAATAGTGCAAGCGAACTGGAAGTGTAGATAGAAGCTTTATGAGAGGTATCTGTGTTTTCACTGCATTAATGAGGCATCAATCACGCTGACAAGTCAACATAATAGAACAGCAGAGGATTTTGTTTAGAGCCAGAAGATTCTCTATGATAAGTGCATTTCCGTCTCTAATTTCTAATAATTTTTTTTCTGGAGAAAAACAAACCATCTTACCCTTCCTCAAAGAGGTGCGGCTGTACGAGCTTCACTCCTTTATGAGACGATGACTGCAAGCTATTTAGATCTGGGTCTTTTCTTTTCTTTACAAGCATATAATAATCATATGCACCTGACACATAGCAACAATTCATAAATACTTGCTGAATGATCAAAAGAAATGAGCAAAAAAGAAAAATGACACCTGGAACTTTTCTCAAAAGAGAAAAATTCAAGTACAAGGATGGACACACCACCCTTTTAGCTTCGTGTATCAAACTACCTTAGATATGCTTTTTAGCACCTCACAATAACTAATACTGATAATAGTGCCACTAACTCATTCTTTCATTATTTTAACATTCACTAAAGGCCTCCAGAGCCTCCTATGAGGCTAGGGCTTACACTGAGGGTTAAAGATACAAAAACGAACAAGATGGACTTCTCAAGATGCTCACCGTCTAATATAAGGAAATAGTAACATAAATAATTACAATACATTCTTTTAAGTGTCATGTTAGTATCATTTTTCTAAATGGAAATGATGTCCACAATATCCTTTCTTAAAAGGTAGAAAATTCATGGTAGCTTTCAGCAATAATAGTAACTAAGGACATGGGCTTTAGAGTCAGACGGACCAGGATTCAAATTCAGGCTCTACTCCTTGTAAGCTGTGAGACATGGGTCACAACTTCTCTGAAACTCAGCTCCTTCTGCTGCAAAATGGTGATAATACTAGTTCTACTTCATTTGGTTGTTAGGAAGATTAAATGAGATAGAGTGTAAACTACACCAACACAATGAAAAGGCAGCCTACTGAATGGGAAAAGGTATGTACAAATGATTTATCCAATCAGAGGTTAATATCCAAAATATATAAAGAACTTATACAACTTAATACCAAAAACCTCCACAAATAATCAAATTAAAATGGGCTGAGGATCAGAATAGACATTTTCCCAAAGTCATACGGATGACCAACAGCCACATGAAAAGATGCTCAACATCACTAATCATCAGGGAAATGCAAATCACAATCACAATGAGATGCCACGTCATACCTGTCAGAAAAAAAACAAACAAACAAACACAAGAAACAAGTGTTGGTGAGGATGTGGAAAAAAGAAACCCACATACACTATTAGGAATATAAATTGGTGCAGACACTGTGGAAAACAGTATGTAGGTCCCTCAAAGAATTAAAAATAGAAATGCCATATCATTTAGTAACTCCACTACTGGGTATTTACCCAAAGAAAATGAAAACACTAATTCAAAAAGACATATGCACCACTGTGTTTACTGTAGCACTATTTATAATAGCTAAGATATGAAAGCAATCCAAGGGTCCACTGATAGATGAATGGATAAAGATGTGGCACACACACACACACACACACACACACACACACAGAGGAATATTACTCAGCCATAACAAAGAATGAGCTTTTACCATTTTCAACACAATGGATAGGCCTAGAGAGTAATATGCTAAATGAAATAAGTCAGACAAAGAAAGGTAAATACCGTATGATTTCATTTATATATGGAATCTAAAAAGCAAAACAAATGAATGAGCAAACAAAAGAACAGAAACAGACTCATAAATACAGAGAACTGGTAGTTGCCAGAGGGGAGGGTGTAGGGGAATGGGTGAAATAGGTGAAGGGGATTATGAGGTACAAACTAACGGTTATGAAATAAATAAGTTACAGAGATGAAAAGTACAGCACCAGCAATGTCGTGAATAATATAACAATAATGGTGACAGATGGTAACTAAACTTATCATGGTGAGCACTGAGTAATGTAATGTATAGAACTGTCAAATCATTATGTTATACACATGAAACTAATATAACCTTGAACAATAGTAATAATAAATTCACTAATAAAAATTAAAAAAAAAAATAAAAGTACACTTCAACAGAGGGGAAAAAAATGGTCACCTACTTAGGACAGTGCCTAAACAGATGGTTGGTAGGGGTAGGGGGTGGTAATGGTAGTAATAGTGATATACTTCCTTTATAATATGTAAAATTTTAATCCTTAATTATAGGGAAGGGAGATTTATCCAGAATGATTTATTTTTCATGAATTCTAGATAGCTAATATTTTAACAAACATATACCAACAACCAGAAGTAGAAAGACGTGTCCTCCAGGAGAGGTATTATCAGTGATATCTCTTAGAGCACCATTTATAATCCACAAAGACTCTACAGTCACCAAAAAGTTAAAATAGAATTGGAAGTACAAATACATGCTTCAAATACACACTTTCTTCCCTCAAGCAAGACTGCTTCAAAGAAAAGTGCCACTGGTGAATTTTAATTTATGATGAAGTTTTTACAATATATGTAACTTCAAATAGCATCCTATAAGTCCCCAAGCAGTAAATTGGGAGCCATTTGACCGATCTGTCACTCGCTTTTTCTCATTCTTCAGAAAACTCCAGGGATGCACTGTCTCCACTTACATAACCTTCTGTATCTATGCTTTTGAACACTTCCCTTTGTTAGTTAAAAATAACCTGGATTGTTCACAGTTCTCTTTTTTTGTTCTGATGTATCTTTAAATACAGCTGCATGCAGTTTCACAGCAAATAGCTTAATTGTGAGCTTAAAAAACTCAGTTAAAATTGGGAAATTGTGCATTTTATGTAACTCATGCTCAAGGTGGAAAAATGTTTGGTTATTAATTTTAACTTTTCATAAGTACCAAAAATGGACTTCTCATTAATTTTCTTTTTGTTGATAAAGGAACAAAAAAAAGAGATTGGGCTGACCAATCTCTTCTGGTAATGGGGCGCTAGATAATTTGGATCTGCCTTTTTGCTGAGGACAATTAGAAAGCTGGACAAAAAATTAAAGATATGTGCTTGAAACTACCTGAGAGATAAGAAAATAGTAAAGAATTGGCGGGCCAACGTCTGGGGGGAATTTGATGGGTCAGGCACTCTCATGGATGAATTGAATGATTCCGGAAGGGGCTATTGAGAAAATAAGCGGTACCTCTAGCACCTTTATGGTGCTGGAGTATATGGCAACTGGAGTCTGGGACTGGCCACAGGGGGAGGGCAGGTGAACCTCCTCACTTTAGGCTGGGACCCTAAAGGGCTGCACCCCAGGAGTAAGGTCGAATTAGAAGTAGATAGGCCCTGCAAGGACTGCAACTCACTTTGATATACCTCCATTCCTAAAACTGGATTGAAGCGATCCTATACTGATTGCTGGGCCTGGAAGTAGCAAAAGTAATTCCTCTCTGGAAGATGATTAAAAAAAAAAAAGCCTTTGAATTATTTCTATAATCACAAATAACTAGGCACATAAGGAGGGAAGACAATATAAAGAAACCTAACAGAAATAATGGACATTAGAAATAGCGGATATTTGATTTATCCAGATTCATTCCAGATCCTGGAATTATTAGATACACAACTATCCTTACTATTTTCAAGGAGATGAAAGATAAGATTAAAAATTCTGACAGAGAACTGGAAACTTTTAAAAAATTGGAAATTCTAGAAATGGTAAATACATAGAAATTAGAACCTCATTCAATAGGTATAAAAGCAGATTAGACACAGATTAAGCTAATTATAAAAGAGGTCATACAAAAATACCCAAACTTAACACGGAGAGACAAAAAATGGAAAATAGGTAACAATTGCTCTCTCTCTCTTTCTGGCAAATGAATAAATAAAATCTTTAAAAAAAACACCAAAAAACAAAAAACAAAAACTTCATGTCACTACAGATCTTAAAGACCTTAAAAGGATAATAAAAACATATTAGAAATAACTCTATGCCAGTAAATTCAATAATTCAGATGAAATGGACATAATTGAAAATCTGAATAACCCAACATCAATTAAAGAAATTAAATCTCTTATAATAAACCACCCTACAAAAAAACTCTAAGCCCAGATGGTTTCATTGGTAAATTTTATCAAACATTTGAAAAAGAGAATGCTCATCTTACACAAACTGTTTCAGAAAACAGAGAAGGGAATACTTTTATAAAGTTAGCATAACTCTTATGTGAAAATCTGACAAGATATTCCAAAAAAAGAAAACTATTAGACTTCTTGAACAGTGATAAAAAAAAATCTCTAATAAAACATTAGCAAATCAAATCTAACATATAAAAAGGATCATGATCAAGCAAAGGCTTATTCTAGCAAGGTTGATTTAATGTTTGAAAATCAATGTAATCCATCCCAGTAATAGAAGAAAGGAGAAAAACCTGTATCTTTAGTTCAACAGATACAGAAAAAGCATCTGACAAAATGCAACTCAAATTTGGAATGGAAGAGTGTGTCCTAAATCTGGTAGAAGGCATTTACAAAAACCCTGCAGCTAACATCATTCTTAACAGTAACATCGTACTTAATGAATGCTTTCTCACTGAAGATGGGATCAAAGCAAAGATGTCTCCTCTTACCACTCCTACTCAACATTGCACTAGAAGTCCTAACCAGGGTAATAAAACAAAAATTAAATAAATAAGAGGCATACAGATCAGAAAAGAAGGACATTGTTTTTATTCACAGATATGATTGTTTACATAAAAATTTCTATGGATGCTATAAAACTAGTAGAACTAATAGGTGAGTTTAGCAAGTTGGAAGGACAAAATCAATACACAAAATTAATTGTATTTCTCTATACTAAGAGCAAACAACTGGAAAGGGAAATTAAAAAAACTAAATACTGTCAAAAACATGAAATTCTTTAGGAGTAAACTTAACAGAAAACATGCAAACCTTCTACACTGAAAACTACAAAATACTGCTAAGAATTCAGGAGGACTTAAATAGACCATGCTCACTGATGGGAAAACTCAGTATTGTTGTCAATTCTTCTCCAGATTGAGCTATAGATTCAATGCAATCCTGGTCAAAATTGCCAGAAGAATTTTTTTGTACAAATTGACAAGCTTATTCCAAAATTCACATGGAAACATAAAGGACCTAGAATATCTACAGCAATCTTAAAAAGAAGTAATTGAAGGGTTTTTAGTACCTGACTCCCAAGACTTATAAAAGGTACCAGTAATCAAAACTGCGGGGATAGTGGCAGAGGACAAATAAACCAATGGGGTAATAGAGAGCCTTGAAATAAAGCCGTACTCATATATTCATTTGAATTTGGCAAAGGCACCAAAGCAATCTGTGGTGGCCATAAAAATGTACTGAGATCTCCTGCTGGGGGAAGCATCGTTAACTGAGGGCCCAGCTGCTACCCTTCCGGATCGACTGTTATGTTCATGGCAAGGCCGACCTTACCTTATGCGGCTCCTAGCCAATGATTAAGCACAGCAGGGTTAGTAATAGTGGCCCATCCCTCTAAACAGACAACTTTGGAATGAAGACTCCCCATAGACCTAGCCAAAACTTTCAGAATAGCTCTGTAGTCTGAGATACTTTCCAACCCATCTTCCTTTTTCCCTCTGTTCCTCTCACCATGCAAAGGCTCTCCACATGCCTTCTTTGGCCCTCACCTTTTCCCTCCTCCAATAAATATCCTGCATATCTAATCCTGTCTTTCATATGCATCTCAGAGGACCTAACTAACACAGGCAGAGGCAGGAGTGGTCTAAGAACACAAGTGGTAGGATGGAATTTTGGACTGGCTTATTCATCACCTGGCAGGCGAAGAAGAACGTTATTACCCTGAGTGGTCTGCGAGGCTAGATAGTCTCTGGCACAGGGGAGCAGCCAAACCGCTACAGATTTCACCTAAGGGGATGTGGGAAAACATCCTGGAGAGATGATTGCTCTTGCATGCATAATGATTCAGACATTTGAACAAAATGAGGAGAACAATGCCTAAAAGGACAGGAGGGTTGGCTGGTTATTGCCAAGTTGCTATGATGTTCTGCAGAGGGATAGTGAGAACGTGAGGGGCTGTTAACAAGCAGGTCAAGACTACGGGTGAGAGCTTAGTTGGCCCTTATTTCTGGCTATGGAAGAGCAGATATAATTGAGCAGCTGACTGAAGATTTGTTCATTCACTTAAATTTCAGAGACATTTAATTGCTCAGTTGGTGCAAAGGCCAGGAAAATTTACATGAAGGCATGTGAACAGATTGGCCACTGTGGCAAAAATGAAGACCATATAGTGGGCTCCCACTTACCAAGCAAATCTAGCTATAGCTGCATTTAAACGTCCGATCTGTCAGCAGCCAATCTGATTCTAAAATGGATATAGAAATATAAAGGGCCAAGAATAGTAAAGATGATTTTAGAGAAAAACAACAAAATGAACAGGTTTGCTTTCTTGGATATCAACACTTTCTATAAGGCTGTAAACCATTTAACAAATTGTGATACTGGTGGAAGGATAGACCGCTGGAACAGAATAAGGTCTATAAATAGACTCATTTGTGCATCTGTATTATCATCACTCTACAATATTAA
This sequence comes from Potos flavus, assembly GCA_028534135.1. NCBI lineage: Eukaryota > Metazoa > Chordata > Mammalia > Carnivora > Procyonidae > Potos > Potos flavus. Next base: position 45,645,680 of record CM052886.1, on the reverse strand, counting down.
TCATATCAACATAAATACATATGATTTTTTTTATAAATTTGCCCTGCAGAACAGAGAGGAAAGAACAGTCTTTTCAATAAATGGTGTTAACTTGACTGGCTATCATAGGAAAAGAAAATGAAACTTGTCTCTGACCTCACATGGCACACAAAGATCAATTCCAGATGGATTATAGATCCAACTGTGAATGGTAACACAACAAAGTCTCTGGACTTTTTAGACAATAAAGAACAATCATTTATAAATTTGGCATAGGGAAATATTTCTTAGGGCACAAAATGCACTAACCATGAAGAAAATGGATAAAATGGAATACCTGAAAATTAATAACTTATTTTCAAACAGCATCAATAAAGTGAGAAGAGAAGCTACAGAGGGGGAAAAGATAAAGCTAATAAACATATGGAAAGGTATTCAACCGCATTAGTAATCTGGGAAAAGAAATCGAACCATAACCAGACTCTGTCACAAGCCCACTAGAATAGCTAAAACTAAACATAATACTAACAGAAGCTGTGACAAGGATGTAGAGGAACGGGAATTCTCAGGCTGCTGGTGGGAGTATGAATTGGTACAACTTCTTTGAAAAATTGTTTGGCATTATCTACTAAAGCTGAAGATACTCATGTCTTGTAATCTTGTGATTCTACTTCTAGGCATCTACTTAACAGAAATGCCCACACACGAACAAGAAACATATGCAAAAATGTTCACACCAGTACTACTTGTACAAGCCCCAAACTACAAACTAAAATATCCATCAACAGTAGAATGGATAGAGTGTGACATATTTATAGCATGGAGTACTATAAAACAATGAAAATGAACAAAGTAGTTTACATATAACATGGTTGAAACTCACAAACAAAATTGTAAGTCAGACACACAAAAACCACATACTAAAAAATAACCACTGATGTAAAGTTCAAAATACAGGCAAAATTAAACTATTATATTTGAAACACACGCTTAGGTGGTGAAAGTCTAAGATAGAAACAAGGAAGTGATTACCATAAATTAGGATAGTGGTTACTCTTGGGGTTGGAGATGAAGAAAGGGCTAGTAGTTAGGAGGGGACATGCGCTTTCCAGAGTGATAATAATATTCTATTTCTTGACCTGGATTGGTACTCACAACGCGGTAAATTACCGAGCTGAAAATTTTATGCACTTTTCTGTTACGCATGTTTCACAATAAAAAAGATTAAACAACCAAGCAAAAGGAATAAGCTAGTCCTTGATATCAAAATGAAAGTCTTAGTGCTTGGTTACTAGGCCCCATTTTTTATTTTTTTGATAATGGTAAGCAGTTCACATCGAATTATCCAGATTGTTTTACTGAGACCCTATGCCAGACATTTCTGAGACGGTTAGCTATTAACCAATCCAAGAATGAAATGTAAAAATTTGGCCTCATTTTATATGCTCCAAAAAAACAAAATCAATAGAATCAAGCATAGAATTTATTTTTTGAGCTGATGGAAGCATCTTCAAAGGAAAATGGATTCCTGCCGACCAAGTAAATAAGGCAGATGAGGCAGCTGGGACTTGAAAGGGATAGATAAAAAGTCAAATCCCTTGCTACTTCTTTGTTTTGAATTACATAACCTTCGTGGCAGAATTATCTTTGACAGAATCCTGAGAAGATTTCTAGATCTGAGAGATAACAGAATAAACGGTAGCTGAGCACTTTAAAACGGGAATAGAGCAGGAATTCTGCAGGTGTGACAGGATGGAAAGGAGGAGCTGCATGATAAAAGAAAACCATGATGATACTGAGCATAGGGAAGGTGGACTACAAAGTCTCAAAACAAGAGAAGACTCACCTGTATGATTTGACAATCTAGAAGAGCCTATGAATGTACTTAATGAGAAAAGGAGATCAAACTAGCATTATGGCAAAATAGAGGAGAACTCCAAAATGGGAGCTTAATCATGGGGTTAAGATAGCAAGGAGATCAGTCAATCTTTCCTAGAGATTGTCCTTCCATCTCACAGTACAATCAAAACCCGACGCTGAAAGAATCCAATGGTTTCCTTCTCACAACTTCCTTCTTATAGCCTGGAGCCACTATAAATTCATGGTCACCAATCTCAACAATGTTTTCAATATGGTCTGACAATTTCCTATTTCCCTGGAAACCTCTCCCATTTATCATGATTGTTTCATTAAAAGTCATTTTAAGTGACTTTTCTTAAAACTGTTGACATTCCTCCCATCTCCCCAATCACCCTCAGCAGCATTGTCATCTACTTCAAAGAGAAAACAGATCCCATTAGAAGGAAACTTTCTCAACTTTTTGGGACCAGGCCTTTAAATCTAACAGCTTACTGTCCTCTCATTCCTGCAAAGAGGTTTCCTTTTACAAATCCAAGATTAGTTCTTCCCTCCAACCATGTAGGTGATCCTTTCCCTACCTTATGTCCCAAACTGCTCCTCCTCTAATGGTCTATCAGTAAGCCAGGACTCTGAAGTTATCCTCGACTCCTTCCTCTCTAAATACAAAGTCCAGTGTAAATTCCACATCCTGAATTTCTCTTGAATCTATTTCATCTGTCTCCTCTCTCACCACCATCCCTAAATATTATTTATCATCTATTACAAAGCCTGACTGATCTCTTGACCTCCAAGCTTACTACTCTCTTATTTACCACGTTGTAGCTGCCAATTATCTTTCCAATATGCTATTCTGATAGGTCACTTCTTCAATTTTACTGTCCACAAAATAAATGCAAACTCCTTAATATGGTTCCTAACTCTCTCATGATTTGCTCTGGCTTACCTTTCTCATTTATTTCTAGTCTTACAACTCCACCCAAACATGATTTGCATTAAGCATTTCCAGACATTCGCATACCGAGTATTTCCTTTGCCTGGTAGACTGTTCATCCTCACCTCACTATTTATCTGCCTAGATCTAACTCAAAATTTAAATGTCATTTCCTTTGGGAGGCTTTCTTGACTTCCTAGACTGGGTTTGGTCTCTGTGCTATGTGCTTCCCTAACATAACATTCATTGTTCTTTGTTAATTTATCTGTATGCTCAGAAAGTAGGGCTCTGTCTATTCACTGCTGTGGCGCCAATACCCAGCAAAGTAACTCTGTGGGCATCAAAAAAGCCTATTGAACAAGTGAAAAGAAATATCATAAATATAAAATTAAAAAATAAAAATAAAGCATCAATGATAGGAGATGTGCTCCTTCCTCTGGAATGGTCTAGATATAGTTCCTACGGATTTTCTTTAAAGTTAGAAGTGCAACATTTCATGAATTTCAAAGGTAAGAATAAAATAGATACTTTTAAGTAATATTTGAAGCTATTACAATAGAAGACATATTGTTGATTTGATGGTTCTTATGTCTTTTACGTTGTTTCCAAGCCAAAAAGATGGATGGGAAATTTTATTACCCCTGGAGACATCAGTGTCCTATATCAAAAGAGTAGGATTGAAAAAGCTAGCCTAAAGGCAGGATGGATAAGAAATTTATTAAGAAGTCTTTGAGTATAACACACACATATACATAAGGAACATATTTATATAGATACAATAAAATATTCAAAATCATTACCACTAAGCAAATTTACCTATGGTAAGAAAGAAGAGAAACTATAAATATCCTGAGAAAGATGATTTCAATATATGGTCAGTGGTTTAAATTTTTTTCCTAAAGGAAAAAAAGTCAGAGCAGCTGGCCTTACAATAATGAGAAAAAGGTATTGATAACTAGTCTGTAAAAAAAAAAAGTGCCTGAAATGTTCATTCAAGGCTGGTATTCATTCTTTATTCAGAGCCTGGCTGTCAGGCTTGAAAAGCAAGAGATTACTGATGCATTCTACAGCCAAGTCATGGAGAACATAAATAAATTTGTTCTTCATACAGCAATGAATAAAGGGAGGAAAAAGACTTATTCTTTGTAGTATAACGGTCTCCTATGCATTGTTTGGCTTTGGTAAGATGTTTAGCTTATTAATTACAGTTAAATGATACAACTTAGAAATATCATACTTTGATATTTCATTTTCATTATTTCAATGGAGCAAAGGCATCTTCAAATTCTGATACTGCATGATTAATATCTTGCATTGGTTAATTTACGTTTTTTTTTTTTACTATGTAGACAACACAAAAATCGTGAATTCCAAAAAGGAATTTCTTAAACTATTTAGAGGCTTTAAATAATTTATTTTGTACTTGTATCAGTACTTTTAGGGAGGTACTTTTAAAAAAAGGGGCGCCTGGGTGGCTCAGTGGGTTAAAGACTCTGCCTTTGGCTCAGATCATGATCTCAGGGTCCTGGGATCAAGCCCCGCATCGGGCTCCCTGCTCAGCGGGGAGCCTGCTTCCCCACACCACCCCCCCGCCGCCTGCTTGTGATCTCTCTCTCTGTAAAAAAAAAAAAAAAAAAAAAAAAAAAGCTGAGGTCAAGGTAAATGCAGTAGAGTGAAAATGAAAAAATAAACAGCAGTAGTATGTTTATAAGGGCAAAGTTAGAGCTTTTGAAAGTAATTCACGGTATTCCCATTAAATAAAAACTTTATCAATTTTGGTCTCTGCCTTAAGAAAGACTTTGGAAATATTAGTAACTTTTAACTTTTGTCCAGAAGAGTCAATCTTATGCTTTCCATGTCTTAAATTACACACACACAGTTTTGATGAAGTTAGGACTAGTTTAAGCTCAACTGTGTTACTAAGATTAGTGGAGGAAGTTTTTCTAAGTAGGAGCAGCTCCTAGGAAGATAGGATTTTAAGAGGTCTAGTGGACAGAAGAAAAACAAAGTATTTCTGAACCTGTTTACAAGAAGAGATAATTATGAGTTGTCTATTTAAGACAAGGCCCCTGCTCTCTTGTGAGTAATCTTTTTGCAAGCTCAGATAGGTAATAACTGTAAAGCAAAATGACATTTAAGTGTACTTGAAGAAAGCTTATAATAAAAGAACTAGAGAAATTGAAAAGGAATATATATGAACTCCAGTTGTAGTGATCTGAGAAGACTTCATGAGAATATGGATGTGAGACGGATGTTGAAGAAAGGGTAGGGCTTTTTCAAAGTGGAAATAAAAGGAGGTGTTTCATAATTTACAGGACACAATTCAAATGAACATTTTCCTTGTCTTTTAATAAATATTTATAACATGGAAACGATTCAGAAGTCATCCCATCTGCCTAAATAAATGAAAAGCAGTGGTTCTAGCTTAAAATTACTTATAAACATGGAGCTTACAAATATTCCTTAGGAAAAGTTATAGACACACTCTCCCTCTGTAATGACTGAATGTCATCCTCAACTAAACCCCACTGCAGCTAAATACTCCCCTCCTCTTCTGTCTTACCACGATTGTGAAGTTCCCCTTCAGCATCACACACAAAAAAGCCAGAGACAGCTTCAAGGAACAGTGGAGTGAAAATGAAAAATACACACAGAATATGCACAGAATATATTCTGTATGTATTTTTTACAGACTAAAGGTCAAATAACTTAAGGACTAAGAAGTGTTTGTTGAATTGGCAACATGGAGGTAAACGGGTAACAATTTTGACCAAAAAAAGTGAAGCCAATTATTTCTCCATGATATACAATTCATTTTTTCTGCCTCTATGCTCCATGACTTATTGGAATAGCAATCTTGAATTCAGTAAGAAGACGACAGTAATTGTCCAGTAACTTTCATTCTTCTTAGGGTATTAAAATTGACCACTGAATGATTGTTCTAAAATTCTCTCACCAAGTTATGCTGAATTATCTAGACTGAAAGGTTATTTTGCTTTCTACCGGCACTTTCTTATCTTTCAGGAATGTTCTGAAAAACAAAATAATCTCATGAACTATTTAGGATATGTACTGCCAGGCTTTAAAACAGATCCACTTCTATTATTAAGAAATTTCCAACTATTTCCTTTTTATTACCCTTAACTACTCCAATGCCAGTACCATTACATTTTGGTTACTGGCCATAACTGAGTTTTATAAAAACTATATCCTGCGACTGCCTTCCACTCACTTAGGAAGATAAACTTTAAATTTTGTCATATTTTCTTGAGTTGAATTCAACATATTTTTGTAAAGTTGAAAGAAACCTCAAATCACTATCTTTTTTTTTTTTTGAGAGAGAGAGAGAGAGATGTGTGCATGTGAGCAGGCGGGGGGACGGGCGGAGGGAGACTCTTAAGCAGGCTCCATGCTCAGCACAGAGCCCAAGCCGGAGATCATGACCTGAGCCGAAACGAAGAGTCAGATACTTAACTGACTGAGCCGCACAGGTGCCCCCACTATCTAATCTCTTGTTCTAGGCAAAGCTACCCAAAAGAACAAAGCAAATCTTTTATTAGAGCTATAAGGAATTTTTTTTTTTTTACGTCCAAACTACTGCCACGATAGAAAATAGCTCCTCATTCTTATTCCACAAAGAGTACAGGTCATTAGTTATTTACCTAAATAACCCCCAAACTATCAAGTTACCAATGACCTCATCTATCAGCTCTCTATTATTGTTGCACTAATGCTGTGTGAAATAATCCATCTCAAAACTCAGGTGTAAGACAATAGGCATTATTTTTTTGCTCATAAATATATAGGTCAGTTGAACAATTCTTCTGAGCTGGGCTAATCTTAGCTAGCCTTGCTCATCGGTTTAGTTGGCCAGTGCGTGAGCTTGTGCTTGGCTGGTCTAAGATGGTTTCACTTGGCACAGCTCTCTATATGAGGTTTCTGATCTTCTCGCCGGCCCCACCCTGAGCTTAACCTGAGACAATGCTATTGGCTAGAACAGGTCTCAGCAACACTCAGATCCAAGGGGGATGGGAAAAGAACCTATCTCTTGATGGGAGGAGCTAGAGATTGTACTGTAAAAGGATGAAGACTGCAGTCACTTTTACAGTCTGACTGTAAAAACTTCACATTAAACAATCTAATATTAACACTGCTTTCCCTCCATCCTTAAATCTGTATTGTGTAAACATTAACAACTCACTTTATCATTGCAAAATATAATTTCAAGAATGCTGTTGAGGTGTCAAGTCAAGGTGTGTTGAAATTAGACAGCAAATCGAGATTTTAAGAGCGTTAAGAAGTTGAAAAATACTGATTTTGTGACCTTAGGAAAAAATGATATAAAAGCTACCTTACACACTAGACAACATGAATCTGTATAATTAAGAAGAAATTATATAGCTTAAGTGGTTTTAAAATTTTTTGCTTACTATCTATGTATTAAAATCCTACTTCATATATATTTGATAAATTATCAGAAATAGTTTTATTCAAAGAGCAACACCCATGAACCTTTAAAATGAACCATTTATTAAATCAGACTGTTATTCTTAACAGTTAATGTAAGTTACATGTATGTTTATGTCAGAGTATTTCACATGGAAATTTTTTAAACTCTTATAGGCAAGCAAAATCGTACCACACAATATATAAGTGGGAAGGGGGTACTGCTAAACATTCAAATAAGGCAAGTATTTAAAAACGGTAA
>CM052886.1:45505904-45637702 GCA_028534135.1 Potos flavus | reverse complement strand
AAAGCAGTGGCTGGAGGTGGAGGTGGGGGAGGTACTGGCGGGGGAGGAGTTGAAGTCATTGAAGATCTTAATGAAGAAGTTGACAAGGCAGATGGAAGAGGTGGTGGAGGAGGTGGGGGGGTGGGGCTCACAAACACAGGTGTCCTGCCTGTAGCTGGCGACTGAGGGCGATTTTCTATCAAACCTGTAGCAGAACTGAAATGATAAAGAAATTCTAGCAAGTTATTAAAAGGGAAAGAACTAACCACAGGAAAGATATGATTATCAGTAATTATATCAGGGTAGATGCAGTAACATGTTCCTAAAGAAATTAAAAATTCTTCAGTATTTAGGATGAAGGGAATATACCAACAAGAAAATTAAGAGGTGGTGCTTTCGTGTATAATATTCTAAATGGTCTCATCCTTCCATGCACCTGTCATATACACTCAAGCATTTTATGCTTAGTTTGATAAATGTTCAATTTTATGCTGTGATAGGAGTCTTTATAATGACTCAACATTTATCATATTACAATATTTGCAGCAATACCTGTGGCCATTACAATGGTGCACTGATACCAAAGCTATTAAGACTCATCATATGTCATTTCAGTTAAATCAATAACAACTAATTACAAGCCATAAAAGGAAATTTATGGTTCTCTTCCTTCCTGAGAATGGAACATCAAATGACTCAGTGATAGAAGGCTGACTTTTTAAACTGAAAATTATGAAGCTGGTCTCTATTTACCTATTAAAAATTTTATAATCTGAATAATAATGGACAAAATTAAACTTCAAAATCGCTTTACTGAAAGATTATTGCATCTTTTCTCTCAAATTCTGAGAGTATTTCCATAATACCAAATTAACACTTACAATCACATTCTTTGGTTCCCATTTCTTAGTCCCCTACCACATTCCAAAAATTCATAGTTTTTATTAATATACTGCACATCATGTGCTTGATAATAAAGTTATAATAAAATGAAACACACTTTAACCTTTAAAGTAAATTCTTATTCACTAAATCTTCCCCGAGAGAAGAGGTCAGCTTTTATCAGAGGCTGGCAAATGACATCCCACAGGCCAAACCTGAACTGCTCTGTTTTTGTAAATAAGGTTTTGTTGAAACACGAACAGGCATTTATTTATGTATAGTCACCAATGGCAGAGCTGAGTAGCTATGACAGAGAACGTACAGCCACAAAGCCTAAAATATACACTAACTGGTCCTTTCAAGAAAAAGGTTATAGCCCCTGAGAACAAGTATCACATGCTCGTCCCAACATACCTGATACAGGTGGGTATGGGTTTGGCATCCCCTGCTCCATGCATTGGTGGAGGTGGAGGAGGCTCGTGTGGTCTGACTAAGACCCTTTCTTCAGCTCTAGTCAGAAGCTCACTCATCTGACTAAATGGCAAGGCAGAAAGTGAGTAAGATCCATCCATATGGTCCACATATGTCTGAGGTCTAAAAAAAAAATACAGTATCAGTGTATTTTTCTTGAATTACTGGTGGAGTAAAGTATTCTACAGGAGATATTTAACATGTATCCTCTGATTGCCAATATTTTAACCGCTACTAAAAAACTTCAGAAATTTATTACTGCTTTTGAAACAAAGAATACCGCTCACAATGCAACCTTTCCTTGCAGTTATTTTATTATTTTATAATACTAATTCAACTCACAAGGATAAAAAGTATTACACATAGAATCTTATAAACAAGAAAGTAACTAACTTTTGGCAAATTGTGTTCAAAATTATCTGCCCCTATTTTATTTTTTGCCTTCAAAACATGCCAATGACAAAAAGCTAAAATATGAAAACTGGAATTTTCTACTATCAGGATATCTCATTGCTCTCTTAAACCTAAATGACTTCTGAATGTCTTGTATCAGTGAGAAAGGCCTCCATGATACTAGTACCATGGAGATGGCTTACTACATTGTTTCGTGTTTTTGGTGTTTTCAAAGGTGGTAGGGTACTCAAAAATAACTGAGTAACAAAGCAACACATGACTTAAGATCAGATTTAAGCAGAACTTTAGATTTATAAATGTTTACTGATTGTAGTGCATGCTGGGGACGAATTTACACAAACTAAGTTAGAAAATACAACTGACTCTGAACACAGGTTTGAACTGAGCATGCCCACTTATATAAGGTTTTTTTTTCATTTTTTTTGTACAGTACAGCATTGTAAATGTGTTTTCTTTATGATTTTCTTAACATTTTTTTCTCTGGCTTACTTTATTAATAAAGTACAGTATATAATACACATAACATACAAAATATGTGATAAATGACTATTTATGTTCTCAGTAAGGCTTCCGGTCAACAGGAGGCCTATTAGTAGTTCAGTTTTTGGGCGTCAAAAGGAACACGTGGATTTTTGACTGCACAAGGGATTGTGCCCCAAACTCCCTCGTTGTTCAAACATTAACTGTATTGAACTTACACTACTGGGTAAGGTAATACCATAATTACTTAACAGCAGTAGAAAAAAATGTTTATAGATTACTTTTTCAAATAAATCTCAATTCTCTTGGTCTTTTTCTTTCAATAATGCATATAAATAGTATCTTACGTGTATATTACTTCTAAACTTGGCCAAGATATTAGCCTAATATTTACATGTATTATTCCAAAGAAAACTTGAAGCTCTTTTCCATTCAAAAATAACTATAATATATATAATAATATAACAATAATATATATAATATATATAGTAATAATAAAATAATAATATATATAATAATGACTATACTCATTCAACTATACACAAATTCCTTTACAGAGATATGCTAGTATAATGTTTAGTTAGGGTAGCATGTTACTTAGATGGGGCCATGGTGACTGAGAAAGGAAAAAGACGTATTCTATAGTTCTGCAAAAGGGGATGAGTTATTTTGTTTAAAAGTCCTGATGTAACTGAGGTGGGAGATGTGGCATAGAAAGGGAGTCAGAAGAAAGAAAAAGGAACAAAATATTACCCTTTCTCAGCTCCTATTTTATATGTAGTGAATCAGTAATATTTCAAAAAAATTCCAGACCCCATTCCTCTATTATGAAATTCTAGCAGACTCTGCCTGAAATATTGAGAGAGAGCACTGAGACTTCATATGAAAGCTTAAACAACCCTGAAGATCATCTATTCCAAGCATCTCTTTCTATAGATGACAAAACTGAAATCCAGGTATGAAAATGACCTGCCCAAGATCAGACTTTAGTAGGCTCACAAAGGTCAGGGTTTCAAAACTGTTTATATAGCTAAAGCAGGGTCTGCTGGTTCAACAATTCAGGACCTAAGACCTAGAGACATAGATATTAGAAATAAAGCCAGTATTTTATCAATAATTTTGTTAAAAAACAAACAAAAGAAAAGAAACCTTGTTTCAAAATGAGAGGCTGGGCCATTAGCAACTTCAATATGCTTATGTAAGAGATTAGCATCATCTTCAGCCAGCTCTGGACCTTGGGCCAGTTTCTGCCATTCTCTCCGCCTGTCATGAGGTGCTCTTGGCACTTTTTCTGGTTCATGAGGACGATCTAGATTTTTCTGCTATAACAGATGTATTGAAACAAAGCCAAATGCTGAAGTACTAAGTTTTTAAAAAGATGTTATAACAATCAAAATAAAATTCTAACATTAATACTGAAAAAGACAATGCTATCATAATACAGTTAAAGTAACACAGAGACAGTTCATTTGTACATTCAGAATTAAATCTTAGCTAGTTTGCTTGCAATCCCAGTTTCTGGTCATGTTTCTTTAACCTCTAATTTTAACTGATGTACCAGATAAAAATAGTAAAGCCTAAATAATAAAATTTGAGGTCAGAAAGTCCTTTCAGATGAAAAAAGATTCACCAACTCTGCTCCCAAATCTATTAGTTTTTGCTATAATGAGTGAAATTTCTACCATTAATGGCACTGTCTAACCAAAACCTGAAAATTTATTAAGGCTATGTAATCTGGAAAGTGACCAATTAGCTAGCCAATATAATTATCCAATTAACCCATAACAACCGTGTCACTCAACGGAAACAGGGTATTCAAAAGATAAAACACAAAATAATTCAAATTGTGGGAGAAAGCATAGAGAGGTTTAGAGTTGGTATAAGAAAGTCAAATGCCCAAAGGGGCCAAGCAGATCACATACATGAATGAAGAAAGTCAGGTGTAAGACGGGGATTGCAATAAAAAACATGCATGTCCATTCAAGGCTTTCCAGTTCAAGAATTTTAAAACCACTTTGTTTGTCAAACAAAACACTGACTGCAGGCATAATCTGAGCTGCAAGTCACCAGTCTGTAAACTCTGGCTAGAACGCTGGGATACTGTCTAGTACGGAAAAGAATAACATGAAGGCATTACGGGGAAAAGAGAGGAGAGGAAAGATAGTTACAGGAGAAACAGAGGGATGATGAAAAACAGATTTTGCCTCCTTCATAATTCTGCCTAAATCCCAATTTTGCTTCCTCCTTCTTTATTTCCAGTTATTATCAACATGGAATAAAGCAGATCCAAGAAAATTTTATTACAAAGTAGGAAATAGCAACACAGCAGACAGATAACAGGAATTTAGTGAGAATATAATAATCTTTCTAAAACATTTAGGATATGATCTGTGGTAAGAAAATATAGCTTAATCTACTTTGCCAATATCTGCACAATATTCCTTCGTCCCTTCTTACCAGAATGTCATTCTCTTCCCTGGTCCACTAAATTCCTATTTGTTCTGCAATATTTATTACAAACTTTGTTGGAAGTGTTTACCAACCCTGTCCTCTGGCTAAAGTAGGTGCCATTTTGTGCTACCTAAACCCTCCACGCATACCTCTGTTATGGCACTTATACCATATTACAATAATCTGATTGTTCATCTGTTCCCCCATTGGACTGATCTTCCTGTGTGGTTATAAAGACTTCAGTATAAAACTGTCCAGATACAGGCTTAATAAAGTTCCCTGTATGCAACAAAACACAAATACACAAAAACTAACTTTAATTTTTTGAATCTCTTGTAATACCTTCTGCTTCCTCTTTTCCTTCCTCTTATCCTCTGTATCTTGCAACATTTTTTCTTTCCATAGATCAAAGAAATATGAAGGATTGGTATAAAACTTCAAACCTTCTTTACCATCATCTCTGAAATGTAAAATATCAATTAAAACATATATCAGTAAGACTTAGAGAGGCAATCAGAATAATTTTACTAAAATGTTTTTTCTCTTACATTAATGAAATACAGCATGTGTAAAAATACTGACAAAATAAATTAGAATGCTGCATCAATAAAATATTTCTCACGAATCAGACAAAAAACCAAGGAAAATGGAAAACCAGGTGTTTTTCAGAGTTGGTGTTACTAATCTAAGAACAGCTGGACGATTTTCATTCCTAACTTGTGCTGAATACCAACTTTTCTAAAAGTCCTTTGGGAAATTCCAATAGTTACAAAAGGTTCTGCCAAAGATAAAAGCCTGAAAAGACAATAATATTATTATAATAGAGAAATTACACAGGGTTTCTGCCAATTACTCTAATTTACTTATTATCTCACCAAACCCCAAAAATATCCTTTAAAACTCATTCTAGTAGTAACAGTTATTTTCATCCAATGACTTGCATACTGACAAAAGAGTTCCAGATAAATATCTGAATACCATTTTATTCAGGATATGTGTTGTGTATCTTAAATTACCCATTTAACAAATTATGTGAAAGTGCCCCCAAAGAAAGCCTGAGGAAGTCCAGATTTTATTTTAAATGGTACAAAACATTTTTAAAATAGATACTATATATGCATTTTGTAAAAACTTAATGCATATAGATCAAGAGTAGGCACGAGCAAGCAAAAATGATATTGCTACATTTTGTTAGTGTGGTGGAATTTTGAGCTCTTCATTTTTTATTTTTCATCTGACCAGCTATTTTACATTAAAAAGACAGTAACTCTTTGCCCCTTCATATTAATAAGTTTGCCATTGGCTTTGATTAATAATACTTTTCAAAACAACTCCCTTGAATAAGTCCTGTCTTTTGTATGCCAGAACCTTGGGAACGCACCTAGTGAATAAAGCAAAAGTTTTCTAAAGGTGGTAGATGAGGAGGGTTCTCTGTGTTGGTGAAATGCCCAGTGACAAAAAAATGTTTGGGGATTTAGCATTTAAGGGTAGCATGCTACTGATTTGGACTTAAAGTCTCCAATAAATAGCCAGTCTTCACATTTATTAGCGCACTGACCTGTAAGGAGTGAGTATATTGAGAGGCGGAGGCTGTTCGCAAACATCATAGGTCTCCTGTAATGGAATAGGCAAAGTCTTGCGGTCAAAGAGCTGCTGATCTTGAATTGTGGAACTTCGGAAAGCTTTCCTCATTGTTATATCTTGCAAAGACACTAAAACAAAAATCAAAAATGTATTTTATTTATTTTTCTAAGTGGGCTTAACATAATACAAATTCACATACCGTACTTAAGAGTTAGCACTGCTCAGGAAGTTGTGACTGTAGAGGCTGGTGAATCAGGAACAACAGTTAATGCTCTATCATTATATCCCAGTGTTGTTCCAACCAGGTAAGTTTGAAGGCACCTGTGATTTCTAAGGCTCAAAAGGCTCTAATGATACCTGAAGTATCATCTACATTTCCCATCAAACATCTTTTTCCTACTTGCCATCCGCAGCCCCCGCTAACCCACATTTTTCTTCTTCCTTTTTTTAAATAATCTTTTTTCCCATTTCCCTTTATTACTTTTATTTAGCTTATACCAACAACACTGAAAGACTTACTTAGTCTTCAGTGGCATTCTGGGCTAAACATACTGTTGACCTCTATGCTATCTAGACGATAAATATTATACATATGCTTTAAACTTAAAACAAACTTTACCATAAAGAAAATATTTTCAAGTACTGGGCAATCTATATCATCATCTATTTCACTTATTGTTATCTTAGACCATAAGGATCTCTATTTAGCTATAAGCTCTTGAAGACTGACACTGTCTTGTACATCAGTATCTCCAGTAACTAGCAGAGCTCCATCACATACATGATAATCTAAAATAACTTCATTTACTCATTTTCTTTTGGACGATGCAGCATGTTAAAAGAAGAAATGTACCTAATTAGTATATTCTTAATTCTTAGAAAGACTTTCTGATATTAAAAAAGTAGGTGATTTCTTAAAATATTTAATATGGGTTTAAGTAAATACCATAACAAGGGCAGTACTACACAATTCTTAAATTATTCTTCTCCCTAAAATAGCATCTCTGTCATCCTCAGCGTAGATGTTTGGATCTATGGAACAGCTGGAGCAATGTGGCTCTGCGATGGCTACACCATGACTGTACTTTCAGCAATTCCACTGCTGCATGATTTGTAACACACTCAAAAACACCAAAATAAAATTCAGAGAAGGAAAAAACTTTTTCTCACTATCGCTAAAGAGTGCTATAAGAGATATTTAATGAGAACAGACTATATGTGCTTGATGTTCTCACTAATTTTTATTTTACTTAATCTTTGCAACAATTCAATGAGAAGAGAAATTATTATTCCATTTTAAACATAAGAAAACCAAGGCTAGGAAACATTATAGAACTAGCCCAAGGCAAAATGGTTATTAAGCAGTGGAGCCAGAACAGAAAACCCAGATCTGTCCGCCTCTGAGGCTGATCCTTTAGCCCTAACACCACACACTGTTTTCTGGCTCCTGTCAGATGGGGCCTCTGTTTTCTACAATCAAAATGGATCAATTCTTGCCATTCCCCGACCCCACTTATTTACCATAAGTATATAATCAGGATGGAACCTAGTGTTTAATCTCCCAAACCTTTCTTAGTCAAGGATGTAAAGAATATATAAAGTAATAAGCACTTTTTTAAAAAAAGATTTATTTGGGGCGCCTGGGTGGCTCAGTGGGTTAAAGCCTCTGCCTTCGGCTCAGGTCATCATCTCAGGGTCCTGGGATTGAGCCCCACATCGGGCTCTCTGCTCTGCAGGGAGCCTGCTTCCCCCTCTCTCTCTGTCTGCCTCTCTGCCTACTTGTGATGTCTTTCTCTCTGTCAAATAAATAAAATCTTTAAAAAAAAAAAGATTTATTTATTTGAGAGAGAAAGCAGGGGGAGGGGCAGAGGGAGGAGGAGAGAGAAACTCTAAGCAGACTCTGTGTGGAGTATGGAGCGTGGAGCCAACACTGGACTCGATCTCACGATCCTGAGACAATGACCTGAGCCGAAACCAAGATTTGGATGCTTAACCAACTGTGCCACCTAGGTGCTCCATTAATAAGCACTTTTCCATCTTCAACTACTCTCATTTACCATTTGTTTTATTAACAGCCCACTGTGACAAAAGCCCTTCCAGCTGCCAACATGACATCTGATATTTAAATAGTATTATATAACACAGTAAGTCAACACAATATTTGTAAACATAATTAAATATAATTATATAGGTCTTTGTTTAAAAACTCATTTTTTACACATTTTCTAAATTATATTCATAGTTCTCACCATTATTCAAATTATTTAATAGTAATTTAGAAAACAAAAATACTGATATCACACTCTGCAATTTAGTATCATATTCCTGTTATTTCATGTGAACTCGAGTTTAAAAATCTAGGTTAAGTAACTTTGAAAATTTCTTCTTTCCAACATCCCCAAAATGGTAACAAATTAAGCAGTTTAGCTTTTAGATTCTGAATCCTTCTCCAATGTACCCCATAATTTTAAAGGAAACTATGAACAACTGTGATTGTTACAGGTACATTAAAATATTTTTTTTTAAAGATTTTATTTATTTATTTATTTGACAGAGAGAGAGGCAGGCAGAGAGAGAGGGGGAAGCAGGCTCCCTGCGGAGCAGAGAGCCCAATGCGGGCCTTGATCCCAGGACCCCAAGATCATGACCTGAGCCGAAGGCAGAGGCTTTAACCCACTGAGCCACCCAGGCGCCCCCATTAAAATATTCTTTAAACACTTAAACATATAGTTTAAGTTACTTAACTGGTATGTGTGTTTTTGTTTTCAATTTTAATTGGAGTGCTAAGGTATTTGTTAAAATTTAACAGTATTTTGAAACTGTTAATTTTTATTTCTGCTACATATAGGAACTACCTCTGTATTTCTATTATTAGATGGCATATATTTATAACTTAAATGTTTTATTTTTAAAAATTTGGAGGTAAATTATATATTTGAAAGTATGGTCATGAAGTATTTTTTCACTAGTAGTTATTATTTCAAAAATTTCATGAAGTATAGCTAATATACATGTACATGCTTCAAAAGATATCACTAAGAAAAACCGCCCACACAATGGGAGAAAATTATTTGTAAATCATACATCTGATAAGAGACTTCGATCAAGAATATATACAGAATTCTTATAACTCAAGAAAAAGAAAAATATTCCAATTTAAAAATGGGAAAAGGACCTCCAAAGAAGATACATGCCTGATAAGTCACTTAAACCCTGAATTTAAATCCTAGCTCTACGACTTCCTGCTGGATCACTTGTGTCTAAATGGTTACAAGCCGGGGCGCCTGGGTGGCTCAGTGGGTTAAAGCCTCTGCCTTCGGCTCAGGTCATGGTCTCAGGGTCCTGGGATCGAGCTCCGCATTGGGCTCTCCGCTCAGCAGGGAGCCTGCTTCCCCCTCTCTCTGTCTGCCTCTCTGCCTACTTGTGAACTCTCTCTCTCTCTGTCAAATAAATAAATAAAATATTAATAAATAAATAAATAAATAAATGGTTACAAGCCATGAGAAAAAGCTCAGCGTCATTAGTCATCAGGGAAATGCAAATACATTCTACAACATGAACCGATAATGAAAACATTAGGCTAAATGAAAGAAGTCAATCACTAAAGGCCACATACTGTATGATTCCATTCATAAGAAATGTCCGGAATAGGTAAATCCATAGAGAGTGAAAGTAGATAAGTGATTGCTAGAGGCTGGGAGAAAGGGAAAATAGGGAGCGACTGCTAATGGGTATATGGTTTCTTTCTTGAGTGATGAAAATGTTCTAAAATTGATTATGCTGATAGTTACATAACTCTGTGAATATACTAAAAACCACTGAATTGTACACTTTAATTTTAGACAGGTTAATTGTAGGGTTATGAAATACATCTCAACAACGCTGTTTAAGAAGAAAAAGTATTGTTTTGATTTTTTCACATTCAGACCTGAGTTTATCTCTTTGGAAGCAGTAGAAACTTAACATGGTATTTGTCTACTTATTTAGGCTTTAAATTAGGTTATATCAAATAAGTTGGTTCAATCATGAAAGTATTTATCATTATATTCTATTTTTTGCTTTTTCCAGTGATATCTTCTATTATTTTCATTCAAGTTTAGGTGTATTATATAACTTGCACTTATACTAAAAATGTTATTCAACAAAAAAATATTTTGAAGAAAGGGTATAAGAGACATACATTAAGTAATTCTCTGGAGAAAATAAGTGGAAATTATGTTCTGAATAGTTCCATTTCTTTTTGTGTAAGAAAAAAAAAGGAATTTAAGACACAACGGTATTTAATGTATTCCAACAAAGTATAAAATGTTGTTTTACTACAAAAGTTTCTACTATTATTTCAGATTAATATATTGTTTTTTTAACCTGATATCCCTGATTTAATACTCAGTAGAGAACACTTTTGTCCTATATACAGGCAATTTGGGTATTTTGGGAAATGGTCATTTAAAATGCAAAATAACATTAGAATGTTTAGCAATTCAGAGTTTAGCAATTTAATAATATGCACACACAAAAGAATATTAAAGAATATTAAAAGGAATTATATTCTTACAGAATAAAACCTAAAAATTTCAAGTAATTTTCAAATGATTTTTATTTCTAGGACAAAAGTATATAAGTAAATTATAAAGGAGAAAAGAAAAAAAGAATGGAGAAAAAGTGTGGCTAAAAATTTTTTTATGTCAGGGACGCCTGAATGGCTCAGTCAGTTAAGTGTCCAACTCTTGATTTTGGCTCAGGTCATGATCTCCGTGTCATGAGATTGACCTCCGCATCCTGTGGAGTGTGCTTGAGATTCTGTCTCCCTCTTCCTTACCCGGCCTCCTCCATGCTCGCGCTCGCTCTCTAAAATAAGTAATGTCTTTAAAAAAAATTTTGTGTCAAAAAATGAAAAGCTATTTAATATACAAAAAGAAGAAGCAAAAAAGAAAAAGACAATAGAAAAGCCAGGAGAGTCATACTGATGATATTTATAGATAATTCACTGATTTATTACAACATGTACATCAAAGGCCATGGGTAAAAAAGACTTGTAATAAACTCGTGTTTAATACTGTTCTTAAATATAATGCTCATCTCACCAAACCTAAGATATATGTGAAAGAAAACAGAATATGAATAAACTTACATTCTTCTTCTTTAGGGTCAAGCTGTGTAACACTAACAGATAAACGGTCCACACGTTCTTGTAACGAGTTAACTCTGAAGGAAAAACTATGTGCTTCATTGAACAATTCTCCAAATATATCTTCAGCATATTTACCTAGGCAAAAATGAAACATATGCCATAAAATTTAATGTGATCAGAGATAAATACCAAACAATTTAACATTTTAAAAGTGCTGTCCTGATGAATTTGACATTTATTTGGAACTAGTTTATACTTTAAACCCTAGAGTAACCAAACTGAGACAGAGTGGGAACACAACACAAACCCTGAGAAATCCGGTTTTAAATACTGGTTCTACCACTTCCTGCTAGGTGTCTTGTGCCTAAAATGCAAATACTCTATCTGCTTTATGCATACCTGCCCAGTTGTTGAGATTAGAGAACATTATGATGTAAAAGTACATACAAATAATACCTCTTTTAAATCAGCATTTATAAATAAACTCTATACTAGAACTGATTTTCAGACCAAATGGCAGAATCTAAGAATCTGCATAAGCCCAACAGAAGACCAGTCTCAGATATGACTAAAACAGATTCTGGAAATTTATGAGATAAAATATTTTCGTGTTCTGTTTTCTTAAAAAAAGCATCATAAATCTAAAATCACTGTATTTTCTCTAGTTATATAATTTCTATTACTGAAAAGAATAAGCAAAAATAATCCTATTCTAAAAGGAGAAAAAAAGAGAAATTTCTATCTAGTAAGTAAGCCAGGGAGAAGTTTAGGCAACCTATAATGAAAACATTATTCAAATGTATTTAGAACATATACAGTAATGCATACTTACGATATAAAGGTGAGTCATTACTATGTGCACCTTTGAATAAAAAAAAACTGATGGTCTTCCTAAATTAAGACATTCTAGACCCAAGGATACTGTGTAGCTTAAATCTAATTCCACAGTAAGTTCTATTGAGACAGTTCCTGAGACAGAGATAATAAATATTTATTAAATGAATTCATTAATCTCACTAGCATGTATTTGAATAATATTGCACTTTTCCAAGGTATGTCAATATATTATCCATTAAATCAACAAGCATTTAATGAGGGCTCGCCCTGTGCCAGGCAGGTGTATGACCTTCTGAAGGCACCAAAAAGTAAAACATAAAATTCCTGTCCTAGAGGAAATTCCTATAGTTTTTAAGAAAAAAAGCAAAACTTTAACGTCTCTATAATAAATTAAGAACTTCACTATCTACAAAAATATAGTAAAAAAAGAATCGTTTTGTATATATTCATTTACTCACATATATCTTTAAACCAAATTTACTGAAAAGGTCTTATGTACCAGACACTGTACAAGACCCTGGGTATATAAAAATGATGGAAGAAGGTCTCTGCCATTGACGAGTTTTGAACAGAGGGAGAAACAGACATCTAAACAAATATGAAAAGCAATTTAATGAATAAGTCCAAATCTTTATTCCATTTACTTTGAGGCCTTGGTATCAATTTCCTCACCTGTAAAATAGGGATAAAAATATCTGATTCAAAAAGAATTTATAAGAAAAGGAGACAGTGAGCAAAGCACCTGGCAGAGTTCCACATACAGGGTACGAGGTCAGCAACAGGCATCCCTTACTATAATATAAGGTAAAAGCCACAAAACACAGAGAAAAAAGCACCTAACTTTTGGGTTGGATGGTGTCCGAAACACTTCCAGAGACACAGCTTCTCTGGCAGATAAGGAAAGCACCCCAAGTGTAGGAAAAGGCAGGTATAAAATTATTCATTTATTCAACTGTGTTAGGGATACAAATGTTAGGAACACAGAGATAGAAGAGACAATTTCATCCTTAAAAGAGCTTAGTTGAACACAGGGATCCTTAATTTATAAGCTGTAAACCAATGGAAAATTATACACGGTTTTAAATGTATTTGCATTTTTCTGGAGAGAGGACCCACAGTTTCTAAAAAGATTTTTTAAAAAGAGTCTATGTTCCCCTCCCACTAGAGGTTTAAGTACTAAAGTACTTCAGTGGATAAAATAAACAGCCCATCTGTTCTCTTTTCATATCCCTTCTTACTTTCCAAATCTACCTCCTCTTTCTCTTCAAGGTAAATGGAATAAAGTTTGTAATGTAAAATTGATTGGGCATGTATCTGAATTTGAATTATTAGAAGTATTATACTTATTACCCTTCAAAAACCTACTTGGTCTCCTTTACTATCTTATCATCTATGATGTTAAAAATCTAAATCGAAATCCTCTCAACTAACATTCTATGTTTTCCAAAATCAGGGTCTGCCATATTTATCCAATACCATCTGTCCCTTTAATCCCCCTTACATATTTATTTTTGCCTCTATTCATTTGCCTATTCTTGCAAGATAAAAATGCCTTCCTCCCTATTTCCTCTCCATTTTCCAAATTTTTTTATTTCTTAAAGGCCCAATTCAATTCACATTTCATTCAGCAAGCCTCCTGGAATGACTTCACCTTATTTTTAATCTCTTTTCTCAATTCCTGTAATCTAAAACTCATGATTTTAATTATATACATGCTTACACTGTTCAGAATGATTTCAGTATTAATCACATTCAACTCTTCAATTCAAATGGGATATACTCTTTTCAGGCAAGAACCACGTAGCTTTATCACACAGTGAAGTGTTCAGTGTTATCTGTCTGTTGTCTATGTTTCTAATTAGTGTTATCAGGCCAATCTATTTTTCCCCCCTCCTACCTTGCTATCTATCTGTCTGTCAAATTTAGGCTCTATCAGCTCATCTTGGCAGCATGAACTGACTGTATTCAACAGAAGGGTGGCCTTGGAAAGAGAGAATGGTAAAAGATCCCTCAGGTCATTAGAGTCTCAATGGTCGTTATATAAGACAACAATAAAACGGGAAAGAATTTTGGTGTAACAGAAGAAATTTATAGAAAGTGAATTCTATGTTTTCAGTTTTTATCTATTAGAAAACAGAACTGTGTTCTACTACGAAAAACATTTTTATGAGGAAGAAGACAGGAGGATGTCCCCCACAATTGACCTTTATTTTGGTGTTCTCTTAACACTTTTGGTGCTAATGATAGTACCAGTCAACATTTCAACATTTCAATTACCTAGAACCATTTTGGATAGCCAAATTTACTAAGTAATTCAGAGGTCATTTAATGCATTACTTATTTTAACTACTTTGGATGAAAACTGATGTAACATCTATTTTAAGCTTCCCTGTCTTAAGTAGAAATACAAAATTAAACATAATTTAACCTTTTCTTGAGGACTCAGTAATGAGTTGATTATGAAATCAAAATGTTCTCAGCGAGAAAGCAGCCTTGAAATGTATAAGAATATCTGCTTTTACATGAAATGGCCTCTTTCCGGTTTTTATATTGCTTCTTCCCTTATGTCACTTCTTCCTTTGCTGTAAACTACTACTTTTGACTGGCTCAGGTAATACCTGCTTCTATTTTTATCTCCCCTATACCTCCCTCTTTTAATGTTCTGAAGCATAAATGTTTGGAAATCAGATCATCAAACCTGTATGAAGTATCAAAGTAAAAGTAAATAGACTCTGAGAGAAGGATCAATTGGCTATTTTACGTACATAGTTTTTAGTGCATGGGCTTGTTTATTTTGGCTAGCTAGGGGCCTTTTAGATTTAATTCCGGATTCCCAACTATGTCAATGGGAAAGCTGCCAGAGAATTTAATTCCAGGGCAGTGAATTATTGTTACACCTTGTTACAGTATTTATGGGGTTTCTTTTGTTTCTGAATCTCTACAAACTGCTTAGAAAATGTCTGCAATAGTCTCAGATTCCAAATCTGAAGCACCAGCTATATTTTACAAGGTATTTCTATTTTCGGAGTTTGGCTACAAGATGACCATGTGCTCGTTGACAGATGTTACTTAGATGGATTATACCAGACTTGAACATTCCTTAAGTTTCCATCTTTAGGTCATATAAAAAATGGGTTAGTACAGCAAATTAACACTCTTAATAGTTATATTAGCTCTAAATTCGATATTGGGAATATACCTAAAATAACATGCCTGTATTAGATCCAAAATTCACTTTAAGAAATATTTTAACTAAAATTTATTGTCATTTCTATGCTCTTAATATGTATTTAAATATTAACCAATGTACTCATGTACATGTAGTAATACAAATTTTATACGAAGTCATGTTAGATTCAATTAGTGCTATGTCACAAAAAAGGTCAGCAAATGTCTTTAAAAATATGGTTAATCATATATTAATATGATATCTAGGACTCTTCTTTTGACTTGTCTCAAAAGTATATTCCATATTGACTTTTCCAAGAAAAAAACAGGTAATATGTTAGTAACACACTGCTGATAACTAACCTGAAAAAATAACCGCCATAATGGGCAAGGAATATACTTAAATTCAAATAAATGTCCTTTTATTTTTAAAACTATTTCACGGGCAATGTAGAAATTTAGTGCTCTCACCAAGAGCATTCAAAAGTAATTTTTATGTTGCTCTGGCTACATATATGTATGTCAAATGTTCTCACTTGAAACACATTAACAGCCTCTCTTTATCTTGTGCTAAGTACTCAAAAGAAAGAACAAAAGTTAAAAGGAAAAGAAAAGTCAATCTTGCCTGTAAGGACAATCTATGTAGGGCTAAGATATATCTAGGACCACTTTGAGAATATATGTAAGGCCAAGAACATCTTGTTTTTTCTTTAAAATGAAATATAAACGTCTCATTAAAAAGCTAAGCCATCAATTCAAAAGACAGATTGGATTTATTTTTTAAAATTTCTAGAGTTTAAATTTAGAATAATTTACTTAATTCCTTAACTTAGCAGTTCTGTTCTGCAGTCTTATCATGGGAACACATTGCCTATCTCCTCCCCTACCTGTCCCTTCCATTGGCCTTTACCATCTGGTCAACGTGCTTGCCTTTCGTCTGTGAGAGACCAGGTTCACTTGCTATCTTCATAGCATTCTGCACATCACACTCCTAATGTCCTTTATTCAACTCACTTGACTAGCATAATCCTCTGAGTAGTGACTACCTTACACCTTTTAATTTTAGATATTTGATAACATAAAAATATTTCCTTAGGCTAATAAAATACATGTAAAGAGAGAGATACCAGTGAATAACTGAAGCCTCTAAAAAAGTAACAATGGTAATAAGCAAGCAAAAGTACAACCCTGGCATTACCTTTCATAGATCAAATCATATTTTAAATACAGTTTCAATAATTCTTGTCCATCAAGTGATCCTGTTCCTAAAACTGTCCTTATTTCTCTTTCCCAGAGGAAACACGCACAGAAGAAATGGTTCTAAAACTCATTAATTTAAAATGGGTACATTTTTCAAGATAACGTTGTATGCTACTCATAAAACATCCCCCCAAATTAATCATAAGAACATCTCCTTAGTACTGATACTCTTAAGTGTAACAATCCAATTTGGAAGAAATATTTTTCATTGATATAAAAATACTTACTTAGGCTACTTAGTTGTCTAATTATATTTGCCAAGGAAATATTGGTTACACATTCTAGTTCATTCTTAATGCCTCTAGGCAGTGCTGTGTGGCACAAGTGCCTAGGATCAATGTTTCTTTTCACTAATGGCATCTTGAGATCAAACTCTGTGCCAGGTCACCTGTAGGAAATCAAACAATAAATTAACATTATTCAATTGCACCCAAAACAGAGTAAGACCTCATCTTTCACATTTAATAATAAAATATTTGCTAGTACAAAGACAATGAAAATGGAGTTACTGGCTAAATGAATCAAAACTTATTTATTAACCACCTTTCATCTTCAATTATTAGAATTTTAACATTCTCTAAAAATTAAAAAAAAAAAAACAACTTTCAATGTCAGTTGCTTCATAATGAACTCATAAATCACTATCACTATTATTCTCCTAAAACCAGTTTTTACTTACGACAACCTGGTGTTTTTTTTTTTTTTTTTTGAGAAATTGTGTGAAAGGTCTTTTCTAAGGAAGCACTTAAAGAGAATTAAAGACACTGGAAGAATAGGATCAAATTTACACTTTCACATAAAATGTATCAGGTGTTCAATGGCTCAGAGATCAAACAGTACAAGTAGTCCTATATCTTCAATCTTATCAACACCGACCATATCTTTAATTGATCAAATAGTTCAACTTTCTTCCAATTATAGGCAGTCCTTACTTCCCAGGTCTTACATCCGCACAAATTTCAGCTACCATAGGTTTAGTTCAATAATACCAGTGATTCCAATTTCACTTACCACACTATATTAACTACAATTGCACAAATACAAATTTCCTTGTTAGCACTCCAGTTTACAAAGCACTATGTTAATAAGAGATGTATATCATGATCAGTGACTGATCATTTCCTTCCAAAGTTGGTTGGTGACTGGTCATTCAATCCGCCTGTCTAAAGACAGCAAAGCCTGTAGCTCTGGGTTACCTTCTTGCCTCCTAAACCCACTTGAAATTTTACAAAACGGGTAAATAAAAGAAGGAACTGGCCAACAAAGATAAAAGTACAGCAAAGAAATGAAAAATGATAAAGCTGGAAGTGAAACTGAATTCAAATGTAAATGGAGTAATGAAGAAACAGCTAATTGTGGGAATGCTGCCATTATGAGAGACTCTAGATCTGTAGTCAGAAGAATTTAGCGAAGGTAAACTTATTGACATAAATAAGGAAAGTGGTTGAGACAAAAAAGAAGATGTCCCTTAGGAAGTAATGCAAGCGAAAAACTTCGCATTAAAGAAACTCTTGGAGATATTTCCCGACGTTAAAAATGCAAAAGTAAAATGTTGGAAGCTGATCCAAATGGACAATTTGCCAAGGCACAGAAAAGATGCTCACTCTGGCTAGATCTACTATTCTCATTTATACAAGGAGATGGCAAAGCACTGTTCAAGCTACTCTTGATAAGTTTTTTACAAAGAAATAAAACACTTTAATTTTAATTGTTTTTAATGTTTTATAGAACATTGTATTAAATTAATGTAGCCTTACTATTTTTTTCATTTCCCTATATACATTTATAACCAACATAAGAGAGTTTTTAACATCCTGACAAAATTTTTTAAAGATCATAGAACAATGTTAATTTTTCTCATTGATTAAGATCCCCATGTGCGGTTTTATTTTGTACGGTCTTTTTTGGTCCCACACTACCATGCAAAGTGAGCACTGCCTATACTCACCCAGTGATATATAATGGTTATGAAGAAAGTTGTTTCAAAATATTACCCTAATCTCAAAAAAGGTTGGACAGGTTTTGTGGTGATTAGAATAGTGCCTTTAGGTAAAATTCAAAAGCATTTTGTAGAGAAAAACTCTCTTCCTCATCCTTTTACTTCAGTTCCAATATTGGATTATTTTTTGTATTTTTCTGTTTTATTCCTCAGTGATTTTAATGGTCACTTATCTAACTCAACTATCAAAATCTTGGTGGCAAAAAAGTAAAATAAAGCCTAAGAACTTAATCTCCTAAATCCTGAGAAAACTGCCTAATTTCTGTTTTAGAGAATTTATAACACTATCATTAATGTAGGATCTTTTGTCATATTGGGAAAGGGTGAAAAAAATCCTAAGTATTAGAAGGTATAATTTAATTAGCAAGCAAAACTAAAATCAAATTCTTTTCAGTATTTTTTACAATACTGCAAATGACCCATTTCCTCTTTAAAAACAATAAAAAATACTGCACAGAATGAACCACTAACATATATTTTAACATCTTTTGATCCACCATTGACTAACTTGCCTATTTAAGGGTGAAAATCTTTTATATAATAACAAAAAAGCTAAAGTATATGGTGCTAAGACATAAATGAGTTAATCTATTTTCTTAGGCCATAACTAAATGTAGCAAACAAAAATTTCCCAACTATTATATAACCCATGTGGTTATAAAAGTAATTGTTTGCTAAAACAATTCCTAGGCTTCTTCATCTATTTTCCTGGGTTCTTAGCAATTAAACTGCCAATTATTGAAGCAAACATCAAGAGATTGAGAGAATGCAAACTAAAGTCTACATCCCCTAAGGAGTTTTTAATTATTTCTTAAGATAAAATAATTCAGCTAAAATGTAATAAATCTGTTTCTTAATTCAAAGAACATTTCTTATGGGTTTAATTTTAAATCCTGATATGAATGTTAAAATTAAAAATAAAATTAGCTACAATACTGACAAAGGCATCATGTTTACTTATTTTTTAAAAGATTCCATTCATCTATTTGAGAGAGAGAGAGAGAGAGAGAGAGAGAGAGAGAGGGTGTGCGAGCAGGGGGAAGAGCAGAGGGAGAGGGAGAAGCAGACTCTGCACTGAGTACAGAGCCCGACGCCAGGCTCAGTCTCACGACCCTGAGGATCACGACCTGAGCCAAAATCAAGAGTCGAACACTTAAATGACTAATCCAGTCACCCTAGGAATCACGTTTATTGAACTAGTACATTAAAAACATTCTTACAGATGAGTAAGGAAAATGAAACTATTAAAATCTACCCATAGCAACATGTTTGATAGAATTCTATATTAAAATTATACTCTGGTGACTATTATTAATAGCAATATGTTCTCTAAGTTATTTTAAAAATGCTTTTGTTGACCCAAATTGAGACTATATGTCTATCTAAAAGTATAAAGCAGTATGTAAAGTGTTAAAAATAATCCAAGATCGGATATCACAGTAACTTTATGGCTTTGGAAATCAGAAAAATAAGTTACCCAAATTCTCATTTTCAGAATTCAAATATGGTCTATAAAATTTATTTAAAATGTTTAAAGGATTTCTTTAGTTACGACTGCAAGAAAAGTAAAATAGTTGCTTTTAAAAAACTGTCATAAGATAATTATAGTTAATAATTGCCTTATGAGTTATATAAAGAACATAAGAATTAAGAGTATTCTATTATGTCATCAATGACAAGTGATTAATTTCTTATACTCGTACATTAATGAAACAACTAATCTATGATCATTTAAAGTGTTTCTGTGTTCATAAAATGACATTAATATTAAATAAAGAAAATTTAATGTTAAATTATAGAAATACAATTTTCAATTTTCCTAACAGTATTCAGACTAAGGGACTATACTGCGACCTAAGAGAACAGGTTAGAATAAAATAACTATTCTAATAAAAACAAATTTCAGTATTTTAAATACTTTAAGAATTTTTAAGGGAGCCAGTGATTTTTAAGAAATATTCTGCCTCCCTAAGATTAGAAGCTACTTAATTACATATAACAGAACAATTAAATAATTTGAGCACAAGAACATTTAAATGGAGATATGTTCTTCATTGAAATAGTTTTCCCAATAAACTATGCAAATGACGAAATGCTTTATAATTCTGACAGACACAAGGTATTAAAATAATATAACATATTTGAAATAAGAATGTATGAAATAAGAGTTAATATTAACAAATATATCAAATCTAATTAAAAATATTTATTTCAATTATGTAAAACCATAGGTCTTTAAGTGATATAATTTAAAATATATAAAAAAAGGATGTTTAAAATGTATCAACAGAATTTATATAACTTCTTTTCCCCAAAATCTATAACGTATATAGCCCAAACTATTTTAATATTATAAATAAACTGAAATAGAAAGTAACCGAACTTACCGTGAAACAATATAAACTTGTATAAAACAACAGTAGGAATATATAAAAATAATAAATCTCCCTTTTGTTATAAGGTAAACTTCAAAATTACTCATTAATAATAAATCTCTAAAATTCTACACACGAAGATATGGCAAATCCAAATTAGGCACTCACAGGATTAAAGAACTATTATTCATGCTGAACACTCTATTTATTTAATTGCTTTGAGATGTTCTGGCCCTATTAAAGAATTTGTCCTAAAAACAGTGCTATCTTTACCAAAAATAAATAGATAATTATATCTTTCATCTCAGGTCACAATAACAGTATTAAATTTTGGTAGATGAAGGTTGAAAAGAAATGAAGAAATAAGCTACAAACTCTGCAATTCATTATGGACATTACTGTTAGACTCAAGAAGAAAACTGGAGGCTAATGAAATAATAAATACTATTAAACATCTATGGAGTAGAATTGAGATTAAGGACAGTCAAATTAGTAATAAGATTCACTAGATAGTAATAATTATATGACTGAGTCATTTTCAAAGAAAATATATATTTCTTTTAAATTAACACAACCACAACAGAAACTTACTTGACAAATCCTTATACAAATGTAATATTGCTCCAAGGTTATCTTTAGTAGTTTAAAAGATGTTAATTTAAAATTTGAGGTATGTAAACCACAAACGCAGATTAAACATATGAAAAACAAGATCAAGTATTCTTTATACCATTAAAAGGTAATACTTCTAAAAACAGTAATTACCTATCAATAGGTTGTACTTTATATGAAAAATTACACTATGGATACACTGCCATCCATCCGTTCATTTAGCCATTCATTTATTGAAACCAAAGACTCAAGCACTGTGCTAGTAAGTGTTAAAGAGGTGAGCAAAAGCAATCTCCATGGATTAGCTAGAATTAAATATCTGATTATATTTATGGTTAAGTAGGATGAAGTAAAAGTACTGAGCACTATAAATAGGATCTATTTCCTTAAGGAAATAATATTTAATTTGAGACCAACAGGATTAGTAGGAATTAGCTCGCTGGGTTAGGGGAGTTGGAACATGTGTGTTTTCATTCTAACTTAGATGGTGCATCATATGCAAAGGCCCTGAACTGGGATGGGGCTTGATTCGCCCACATAGTATGATAGCAGTCCAATAGATAGGACTGTAGTGAGCAGAGACTAAGAGTCAGCAGGGGATCAAGTCGAGTAGGACCTTGAAAGTCATGTGGAAGGTTTACAATTTGATTCTAATGGGAAAGCATTCAAGAATTTTAAGCAAAAGAGTACCAAGATCGGAAATGGCCATTCATTCTAATTGCTCTAAGACTTGGTAGGGAAGGGGGGACAATGACAGAATAAATACAGGTGGACCAATTAGAAGATTGAATTAAATGATGACTGAAATAGTCCAGGCGACTGAGGTGGTAGTCATTTGGACAAGGTGATGGTGATATAGAAGACGGCCATTCAAAATATATCCTGAAGATAGAATCATATTGATTCTATTCTAATCATATTGGTTCAGACTGACAATGGATTAGATATATGGGTGAGGTCCAAATTCCTGGCATAAGAAACTTTCTGTGGTCAGCCAAAAACTAAAAGTTATTTCTGAAGCAGATGTAGTATATCAATGTATTATTCCTATCCACAAAATCTATGGGATTAGGAAGAGATTTATGACCAACACTAGTAATAAGTACGTGTGATACCAGGTAACTGGGATCACAGAGAGTGTAACTTAATGATATTGGGAGTACAGCACTGTGAGAGAATGATGGCTTTTAAGGCCAAAACTAATCAAGATGATGAAAGAGTATTTAGTGGGTTTCTTTTTTCCCTTTATTTTTACTTTTTCCTTATATTTCATTATTCTCCTATATGACATGTGCCTACTTTATCTATTTTAGCCCCACAGGAGAAATGTTGTTCCACCTAACTCCTTTGTTCCCCTACATTGTTCCATTCTCTGTACCCTCCCTGTAACTGAAGTTCACCTGACTTCAGACTAGAGGGCCAGAGTGAACACAATATTCTTAGCATGTCACCTTCCAGTGTCTCTATCCAAATGAAATGTCCAATCATCTTCTTTCTGTAGGGGACAGCATGGCAAAAATGTGTATCTGCATTACGAAAAATTCAATTTCTCCAATGTCTAACTGTACCTTTCTTTTCATGTGTACTAAAACCCAAAATGGACGGTGAATCACTGACAATGGCTACAGCCACACTATTCTGTGGAACGGTACCTTCATTATGGGACAAATTTTATTTCTTTCTCTTTTGTTGAAATTTACCACTCAAATGAGTATTTAAAATACCTCCTTAAGTATCTTAAGGCTAACAGTGAAGTGACATACAAGTATAGGAAAACTTGTGATGTTTATACACTAAAAATTTAATATTTTAGTGCTTTTTGAGGAAGAAAAAAACACTTTAGATCCCTGATACTAACTTAAATTATTTTAAATATAATGTTACTTAGCAGTATACAAACATATAATCAGATGTAAAATCTTTGTTTATAAATTTTCATATAACTATAAAGCCAAAATAGATTTTTTAATTTTTTAATTTATATATTTTTTAAAGATTTATTTATTTTAGAGAGAGAAGAGGACACAGGTGGGTGAGGGGCAATGGAAGAGGGAGAGAAAATCCTCAAGCAGACTCCCTGCTAAGCGTGGAGCCCGATGCAGGGCTCAATCCCAGGACCCTGAGATCCTGACCTGAGCTGAAATCCAGAGCTTGCTACACAACCCCCTGAGCCACTCAGGCGCCCCTAAAGCCAAAATAGATTTAAAATAAAATACAAAAATACAAAATCAATAATATTCAAAATAACATTATTTAATATAACAAAAATCACTTTAATTCAATCATTGCTTGCTATATGAACCTTGCACTGACTGCTCCAAAAATCTGCCTTATTTTGTTCATTCCTATCCTGCTATTTAACAGCCTTTCCTTTATTTGAACTACTGTGAAATTTTATTCGTTACCTGACACTATTAGGCTTTACTATGTTCAAATACAACATTTAGGTGCACGTGTGTCCCTGTAATATCACCTTTAGACTGAAACATTTAAAGTTGTACTAGTTGGCACTAAAGTTATGCTAACCACAATCATAAACAGAGATACTAAACTTACTTCCCAGGATTCATATAAAGTAGACATCTAAATGATTCAGAATATGCTTTCATTAAGTCCTTTCGAAGTAAAGAATTTTTACAACAAAACAAATGAATAAACAAACAAAAAGCAGAATCAGACCTACAAAAACAGAGAACTGAAGACTGCCTAAGGGAAGCAGGATGGGGGGTAAAATGAGTAAAGGAGAGTGGGAGATACAAGCTTCTGGTAATGCAAAGAATAAGTCATGGGAATAAAAGGTACAGCATAGAGAATATAGTCAATGATATTGTAATAGCATTGTATAGTGACAGATAGTAACTCTACTTGTGGCGAGGTTAGCATAATGTATTGAGATACTGAATGTTGTACACCTAAAACTAATGTAGCACTATGTCAACTATACTCAAAAAAGTTTAAACAAAGAATTTTTAAAATTTTAAAATTCACATAGAAAACTCATAAACATCCAAAAGTATGTCCAGGCTGAGAACCATTCTAGGCCAAGCCAAAGACATAGCTCAAGGAGGTGCAATGAGTTGTTCAAGAAGCAGGGTTAGGGACAGAACCTATTTGTGTACATGCATGTTTTATCAAATTCTATTGCTTCTTTCATATTAAGATGTATTTATACAACTTGCACTTTAAAAAAAATTCTAACAATTCACTATCGACAGGCTGAGCAAAATTTCACATAAGAGGAGAAACAAAATGATTCTTTCACAAACCAAAACATATGAACACTGTTTTTTCCTATTTTTAAAAACAGAAAAGCACATCAGTCATGTACCATAGGTGATATAACAAGCCCACCAACAGACTCCTTCTGTACCTGATTCATGCCAAAATACGGAAAATTTTACCCCTTCGCCACTATCTTTCTTTCATGTTTTCTTTGTTTATCTCCACATACATATTGCCAAATATTATCTCTTTCTGGATATCCCCATGAATAAAACCTCAAAATAACAAGCCCCAAACCAAAGTTATTATTTTTCCCCAGCAAAAACATAGCTCTTTATTTCTTATATTAGTTAACAGCCCCATCAAAGTATAGCCTAGTTAGGTAGAATCTTCTTTGACTCCTTTCAATCTTATCAAATCCTATCTGTACAAGAATATCTATTCAATTCCTAGGAGATCATCTGTTCGTATCAAACTGTTGGCATTTTCCACAAAATTTTTGAAAAACTTCCAAAATTTTTGTATAAATTTATATTTTCACATCCTCACAAAATGTGGGCTTTCTAATACCCACGTTATACTCTGTAAAATATGCCATAATTTATTTGACACTCTCCTAATTCTGGCCATTTTGGTTACTTCTAAATTTTTATTATAATAAATAATGCTTGATAAACTTACATTATATAAATCTTCATACAAGTTCCTGGTTATTTTCCTGGAATATGAAAAATTCAAGACTCTTAAATATTTATTTCCAAATTGCTTCCAATAAAATTATTCCATTTTCAGTACACACCTGGGTAGTTTAGTCAGTTAAGCTGCTGCCTTTGGCTCAGGTCATGATCCCAGAGTCCTGGGATCGAGGCCCACACTGGGCTCCTTGCTGAGCCAGGAGCCTGCTTCTCCCCTGCCTGCCATTCCCCCTACTTGTGCTTGTTCTCTTCCTCTCTCTCTCTCTCTTTCCCACTCTTTCCTTCTCTCTCCCTCCTCTCTCTCCCTCTATCAAATAAATAAATAAAAATCTTTTTAAAAAATTTTAAAAATTATTCCATTTTCATTTTTACCACACATGAGAATATTTTAACACTTTTTCAGCTCCATTATTTATTGTCTATGGACCTCTTACATTTCAATTTCCTCACCTTAAAGTAGGGAGAATAACACCAAGGGTATTTTATGAACTCAAGGGTATTTTATGAAGGTTAAAATGGTTGTTACATGAAGAGTTTTTAGAAAAGTCCTTGGCACTCCTGGACAACCAATGGGTTAAAAAAGAAATCAAAAGGAAAATCAGAAAATATCCGGAGACAAAAATGAAAACATGACATACCAAAACTTATGGGATGTAGCAAAAGCAGTTCTAAGAGGGAATCTGATAGTGATAAAGCCTACATTAAGAAAAAAAAGAAAGATTTCAAATAAATAACCTTAATTTATACTTCAAGGAATTAAAGAAAGAACACGCTAAGTCCAAAGTTAGGAGAAGGAAGAAAATAATAAAGTTTAGAGCAGAAATAAATGAAATATAGAAAGACAACAGAAAAAAAAAAACAATGATATTAAGAGTTGGTTTTTGAAAAGATAAAACTGACAAAACTCTAGCTAGACTAACCAAGAAAAAAGAAGACTCAAATAAACAAAATCATAACTGAAAGAGAAGACATAACAATTGACACCAGAAATACAAAGGTTCATATTCAGCTACTATGAACAACTATACACCAACAAATTAGATAACCCAGAAAAAATGGATAAATGCCTAGAAATATACAACCTACGACATTATTAGGAAGAAACCGAAAATATGAACAGACCAATAATGAGTAAGGAGACCAAATCAGTAATCAAAAATCTCCCAACAAAGAAAAGCCCAGGACCAAATGGTTTCACTGGTGATTTCTACCAAACATTTATTTAAAAAAATTTTTTTTTTAAAGATTTTATTTATTTGAGAGAGAGAGTTAGAGAGAGCATGAGAGGGGAGAGGGTCAGAGGGAGAAGCAGACTCCTCCCAAGCAGGGAGCCCAATGCGGGACTCGATCCCAGGGCTCTGGGATCATGACCTGAGCCGAAGGCAGTCGGTCAACCAACTAAGCCATGCAGGCGCCCCTCTACCAAACATTTAAAGAAGAATTAAAGCCAATCCTTCTTAAACTCTTCCCAAATATTGAAGAGGAAATAATACTCCCAAACTTATTTTATGAGCCCAGCATTATCCTGACCAAAGCCAGATAGACTACAAGAAATCTATAGGCTGGGGCGCCTGGGTGGCTCAGTCAATTAAGCATCTGTCTTTGGCTCAGGTCATGATCCCAGAGTCCTGGGATCGTGTCCCGCATTGGGCTCTCTGCTTGGGGGAGTCTGCTTCTCCCTCTGACCCTCACCCCCCTCATGCTTTCTCTCTCAAGTAAATAAAATCTTAAAAAAAAAAAAAAGAATAA
Organism: Potos flavus; assembly: GCA_028534135.1. Lineage (NCBI taxonomy): Eukaryota > Metazoa > Chordata > Mammalia > Carnivora > Procyonidae > Potos > Potos flavus. The sequence goes on along the minus strand of CM052886.1, from coordinate 45,610,393 downwards.
ATTCAGTAAAGTTGCAGAATACAAATTAATATACAAAAAATCAGTTATATTTCTACACAGAAACAACAAATCGTCTGAGAAATAAAGGCAACAACCCTATATATGATAGCATCAAAAACAATAAAATTCTTAGGAATAAATTTAACCAAGAAGGTGAAAGATCTGTATGATGAAAACCATAAGACACTGATGAGAGAAACTAAAGAAGACACAAGTAAGTGGGAAACTACAGATTCAATGCAATCCCCATCAAAATTCTAATGGCATTTTTCACAGAAATAGAAAAAGCAACCTAAAATTTGTAGGAAGCCACAAAAGACCCCAAGAGCCAAAGCAATATTGAGGAAGAACAAAGATGGAAGCATCACACTTACTGATTTTAAACAACACTAGAAGGCTACAATAACTAAAACAGTATCGTACTGGCATAAAAATAAACACACAGGTCAATGGAACAGAAGTGAGAGACAAGAAATAAACCAAAGCATTCATAGTTAATTAATATTTGACAAGGAAGCCAAGAATCCTCAATGGGGAAAAGATAGTCCTTTCAATAAACAGTGCTGGGAAAACTGGATATTCACATGCAAGAGAATGAAACTGGACCCCTATCTTACACCACTCACAAAAATTAACTCGAAATGTATTAAAGGTTTAAATGTAAGAACCAAACCCATAAAACTCTTAGAAGAAAACATAAGAAAAAATCTCCTTAACATTGGTCTTGGCAATGATTTATGAATATGATGCCATGAACACAAGGAACAAAAGCAGAAATAAACAAGTGTGACTACAGCAAACTAAAACACTTCTGCACAGAAGAAGAAAAAAATCAAAAAAATGAAGAGACAACCTACAGAATGGAAAAAAATATTTGCAAACCACTTATCTGATAAGGGATTACTATCCAAAACACATAAGGAACTTACACAACTCAATAGCGAAGCCCACTAACAATCCAATTAAAAAACAGGAAGAGGAATGAATAGACAAACATTTTTCTAAGACAACGTACAAATGGCCAATGGGTACATGAAAAGATGCTCAACATCACTAATCTCAGGGAAATGCAGATCAAAACCATAATGAGGTATCACCTCACACATGTTTGAATGGCTATTATTAAAATACAAGACATAACAAGTGCTGGTGAGGATGAGAAGAAAAGGGAAACCTTGTGCATTGTTGGTGGGATTATAAAATGGCACAGCCACTATGAGAACCAGTATGGAAGTTGCTCAAAAAAAATTAAAAATACAATTACCATACAATCCAGCAGTCTCACTTCTGGGTATATATCCCCAAAAATGCAATCACTATATTGAAGAAATATCTGCACCCCTGTGTTCACTGCAGCATTATTCACAATAGCCAAGACATGGAAACAACCAGAGTGGCCATTGGGGGATGAATGGATAAAAAAGTTGTGGTAAATATATACAATGAAATTTTATTCAGCCACAAAAAAATGACATCCTGCCACTTACAACAACATGGATAAACCCTGAGGGCATTATGCTAAGTAAAATAAGTCAGAGAAAGACAAATACAGTATGATCTCACTTGTATGTGAAATCTAAAAAAGCTGAACTAAAAAAATAAATAAATAAAAATAAAAAAGCTGAACTCAGAGAAAACAGAGAGTAGAATGGTGCTTGCTAGGGGCTGGGGGTTGGGAGAAATGAGGAAATGTTGTTCAAAGGGTACAAACTTAGAGGATAAGACAAATAAGTTCTGGGAATGTAATGTACAGCATGACTATAGTTAACAATAGTGTATTATATACTTAAAAATTGCTAAGAGAATAGATCTTAAATGTGCTCACAACAAAAAATGGTAATTATGTTTAGTGAAGGGTGTGTTATTGCAGTAAACATTTCACAATATATGTGTATCAAATTATCACATTGTTATATATAACTTACATCTCAGGAAAGCTGGGAGGGGAGTTCCTGTTACACAGTAAGTGCACAATAAATATTACTACTATTATAATTTCTCACCAATATTAATCGCTAAGAGATAGAATTGACAGTACTCTATGATTATTTTTTTTACAGATTTATTTAAAGATAGCGTACGTGAGAGAGAGTAGGGGCAGGGAGAGAGAATATCTCAAGCAGACTGCACTGAGCACAGAGTCCCACCCAGGACTCAATCTCACAACCCTGAGATCTTGACTTGAGTGGAAGTCAAAAGTTGGTGCTCAACTGACTGAGCCACGCAGGCGCCACTCTTCGACTCATTTTAAAGTGGGAAAAATGATACAAAAGCAACATCAGAGAGCAAAGAAGATACTGACCCACATCTTTTCCAAGTTTAATATATGTGGGATGTATGAATATAGGTAGCACTCCCACTCAAGAGGGTACAGATGAAACTAATTTTAGGGACTAGCCAGTTATCAGTTAAGGCAAGGAGACTGAAGGTTTAAGTTTGGAAAAGAGGACAAAAATAACTATATATAGGGAAGTTTGCAAGTCACAGAAGCAGAAGCTCTCTGGAGCACAGTGAAAGGATTTGGGAAAGATGGAGAAATGGGTCAAATGAGGAACTGTTCAAAGCCATGTAAGATGTGAGTTCAGAGGATAACAGAAAACAAAGGCAGCTTGTACTTCTGCCAGCTGACTCAGAAAAACAGTGAGATGAAATATAATGGAATTATTTCTAGGTCTTTCGAAAAGAATATGGGCATTCTCTTTGGTTTATGCTATGGTCCTAAAAGTGTCAAGAGATGATGCTATGGCACGCAAAAGTAAATATGCTTTCAAACTTGACCAAATATTGTCCTACCGCTAATTACCGGTATTGGAGGGATAATCCTCTCACTCAGACTTCCAGTTCCGTTGCTTCCTTCATTTATAACAGTGTTGTTGACATTTTCTCCTGAATTTCATTTCTGGATTTGCAACTAATTACTTGGAATAAATAATCATATTAATATAGTTTTATTTTTCTTTAGTTGCATTTACTATTTGCTACGAAAAAGGTGATTTGCTATTTTCCTGCCCACTCATAGTCTCATGAGATCTTCACATAATTTTTTATCTTGGCATTTCACTATGCAGAGGAGTGTTTTGGCATTTCAAATCTGGGCATTTCAACATGTACTTTCTCCTCCTGAACATTTTAAAAAATACAAAATAAAACTGGTACCAACATTAATTCCCACTGTTAATACTTTTCAATTCAGAAAATCCAGCTATTTTTAAGAATCTTAAGCCGGAAAATATATTGGAAGCCAAATAATTCATTTTTCATTTTTGTAGATGAACAAATTTACCTGAAAGTTAAGAAACTTGTCTGAATTATTAACAAAATTGACAGCAGAGCTATGATTATATTTTAGGTTTCCATATTTTTAATCTACTCTTCTACTCTTAATCTGTTACTATTTTTAAAATCCATTTTATATTCTTGAGAAAACAGTCTCCCAAATTTCACAATACCTTAAAATTTTTTCACTGGTATTTTGAAGTTCCCCAATTCCCAGATGATTACCTCCTTCAACAAATACTTCCAGATTATGTATGATGATGAAAATATAGGTGGTAGAAGAGATATAAAAGAAGTAAAATACCTTACCACCCAAAAGCTTACAACATAATGAGGAAGCAAAGATATATGCCAAAAACCTAAAAATATTAAGATTGAACATAGATGAATAAGGTTTAAAAGTAGGATAAAATGCATTATTAGGTAAGCAAAGAGAATGAAATAGAATGAAAATAGAATGAAATAGAATATAAAAAATAGAATGAAATAGAAAATAGAATGAAAAGACAATAGTGATAACAGACCTGTGCTATATTTCACTGCTAGCCCCATGTAGCTAAATTAAAATTAAATAATTTAAAAATCAGTTCTTCAATCAACTAGCCACATTTCAAGTACTCAAAAGCCACATGTGGCTTGTGGTTGCCACATTTGACAACACAGCTACAGAACATTACCGCAGAAAGTTCTGTTAGATAGCACTGATGCCCAAGATGGATAAAATGGCAAGAGAAGATATGTTAAGCCAGGCATAAGGGAAGAAATATAAGGAAACTTGCTTGAAAGGTACATGGAGGTAGAAATAAAAAATGCAATCAAATTGAAGATTTTGAACTTTTTGATATTCAAGGAAGAACACATGATTCTTAAGGAGTAAAAGATCACAAACATTTGATTTTAGAGAATTTTAAAGACATTTTACTGTTTCTTCTGGACTAAATATGAAAGGATGAGGCAGGGGGCGCCTGGGTGGCTCAGTGGGTTAAAGCCTCTGCCTTCGGCTCAGGTCATGATCTCAGGGTCCTGGGATCGAGCCCCGCATCAGGCTCTCTGCTAGGCAGGGAGCCTGCTTTCCCCTCTTCTCTGCCTGCCTCTCTGCCTACTTGTGATCTCTCTCTCTGTCAAATAAATAAATAAAATCTTTAAAAAAAAAAAAAAAAAGAAAGGATGAGGCAGTAAATCGCTGGATCATATATGTGGTATATATACACATATATATGTATGGCTTTAGTTAAGTATTGCTAAATGGTTTCCCAAAGTGCTTGAACCAATTTATACCCCCACCAGCAATTTATGGTAAATCCAGCCGTTTGACATCCTTGCTAACACTCAGTATTATACACTAATAATTTTTTAAATATTTGTTTATTTTAGACAGAAGGAGAGAGAGTGAGTGGAGGGCAAGTTAGGGGAGAGAATCTCCAAGCAGACTCCCTACTGAGTGTGGAGCCTCACACTAGGCTCCACCCTACAACCCAAGATATCATGATCTGAGCCAAAACCAAGAGTTGGATGCTCAACTAACTGAGACACCCAGGAGCCCCTAAACTTTAAAAATTTGATGACCCAAGCAAGACTAATCACATTTTATTCTGAAGTTTCATCTAGTCTATCAAAAATTTTAATATCTAAAGTCTTTGGCCATTAAATAATAATTATAATAAAATATTAAATGTATTATTCTTGATTAAATCTTTTCTGGAAAGTAAACAATCAGTAGATAAAACCTTTTCCATGCTATAGAAACACTATCCCCTATATTCTGTAATGTAAGATTTCTGTAAACTCAAGAATTATGATTGGTCTAACTAATAACAAGAGCAACAAAACGCACAGCTACACTAAGTCATCTATTATACAAATTTTAATAAAAAATAGAGGTTTTAAAATATTAAATTTATATTTATAGACATACATTGAGTCACAATATTAATCATAATTTTGAGTCAAGAACTTGTGAAACTTACAAAATCACCTCTTCTATCATGTTCAATGCTTAGTTACATCCTCACTTTTCTACTGTTTTCTCTCATGACAGGTGAAAGAGAATACAAATATTAACATTTTAGTTTTATTCCCTAACTTGGACATGGAAATGCTATGCTGAATCAAATCAATGAGAATAATCAACCTACATTCTATTTGAGTCTCACAATGATTACTTTGCAAGCATTTATTATTATTATCATTACTATTACTTTTTGGTCTTTTGTCCTATTTTTACGAAAAAATATATAAACTTTACTGAGGTATAACTGAGGCTTGATATACTACATGTCATGAACAGAATTCTAAGAGGGCCCCCAAATCTCCTGCCCCTAGTGCTACTTCTATGATTATGTTATATTGCATGTTAAGAGAGATTTTGAAGATGTAATTATAGCCATTCATCAGCTAACTTTATATAGGGAAATTATATGTGTGGGCTTACTCTAATCACATGAGCCCTTTAAAAGCAGAGTTTTTTTCCAGCTGATAGCAGAAGAGGAAGTCAGAGATTCAAAGCATGAAGGAGATTCACCATACCATGGCTAGCTTGAAGAGGGAGAGGGCCACTTGAAAAGGATCTGAGTGTGGCCTCCAGGAGCTAAGAGCAACCTGACAGGCAGGAATAAGACAGGAACCTGAATTCTGTAAATGCAGGAAATAGATTCTGACAACCTCAATGAGCTTAAGCTGATGTTTCCCCAAAGCCTCCAGAAAGGAACATAACTCAATTGACACCTTGATTTTGGCCTTGTGAGACCCTAAGCAGAAAAACAGACATGCCCACCTAGACTTCTGACCCACGAAACTGTTAGATAATAGGAGTTGTTTTAATCTGCTAAATTTGTGGTAATTCATTAAGCAGCAACAGAAAATTAATGCACTGCACATAAAGTGTACAGTTTGATCAGTTTTAAAACAGTTTTAACAGTTTAACACTGTGAAATCACCAGTCACCCCTTTAATTTTCTGTGTCCCTTTGTAATCCCTGCCTCTACTCATATACACAAGCAACCACTGACTTCCCTTCTGTCACTATAGATTTGTTTGCTTGTTGTAGAACTCTATAAAAATGGAATTATAAAGCATTTTTTTGGCTGCCTTCTTTCCATTGAGCCTAATTATTTTGAGGTTCATCAGTGTTGTTCCATGGGTCAATAATTCATTCATTTTATTGAATAATATTTCATTGTATGGATACATTGTTTATTCATCTGTTGATGGACATTAGGATTATTTTCAGTTTAGGGTTACTGCAAATAAAGTTACTATGAGCATTTTGTACAAGGTTGTACGTGGCCATGTATTTTTGTTTTTCACGGGTAATACACATAAGTTTGTTTTAGGACCTGGGGGGGAGAAAGAGGTGGGAGAAGAGTTAAGGGTACTTCTGAAGTGAAAAATGAGAGGGATCCTTGTGACTTCCAAAAGTAAATTTCAGGAGAAGCTGAGACCTCTTCTGTATCCGAAGAAACGTTCAAGAAGTAGAAGTCTACAAACTTGCTGATTGATTGCAAGGAAAATGAGTTGATACGCAGAGACTTAAGTCCCTTTTTTCTACATTCTACTCCCCCCTCAATATATTTTTCAATGTTTTGATTCTGTTGCTTATATGCCTAATAAAATACAGTATCATACAGATTACATTTAATGCATCTTAATGCTTTACTACAAAGATGTCTGCATTCCAGATTTCTCATTTACTATGATGAACAATGTTACTTTATCTTCTATGAACAGGCTATATGACAGCAAAAACCATGGCAGAGCCTTAACATAACCACAATGGAAGGACGCATTTTAGCAAGAACTTAGCCCATATGGGAAGACCTCAGTTAGTATTTTTACACATAAAAGCAAATAAAGAAAAGGGATCCAAAACAAAACACGCAATGAGGGGACTTGGTTACCACAACCTGAACTTAATAAATCCAAAGTTTACTGTTAGGCAATTTTGAAAGAATAAAAATAAGTGATGAAATTCAGAATTCTCTCTGTCTCATAGACATATCTGAAGTGATTACAGGGAACTTACGTGAGTATGTTTCAGAAAATTAATTCAAAGTGTTTTTAAAGAGTAAAAGTGATGTCAACACATCAAGAATGATTAGACATGTGTGAAAAAAATTTTCTATTTTTAGGGACAGGTCCTAGAACATAGGGAAATAAATTCTTTATTTCCCCTATTTTTTCCATGATTACTCTTCTGTGAGAGTCCCACTGTGATCTAATCACATTTTTGCTTTTTCATTTTACAGTATTCTCAAGACAAGCAAGATATAAACTAAGATATGCCACACAGACAGCATATTTCTTCTTCAAAAGCCATAAAATAAAGACAGAAGTACAGGGAATACTCCCTAACTCTATGAAGCCAGCACTACACTAAAACAAAAAGCGGAAAATGACATTTCAAGAAAACTACAGACCAGTATCTCTCAAAAACACTGATGCAAAAATCCTCAATAAAATTAGCAAAGTGAATTCAACAGTGTATAAAAAATTATACACCACAACCAAGTGGGATTCATTCCAGTTACAAAAGGCTGATTCAATATTAAAAAATCAATTAATGTAATCCATCACATCTATAGGCTAAAGCAAAATTACATGATTACATCAGTAGATACAGAAAAAAATTTTGACAAAATCCAGTACCATAAACTCAGCAAACTAGGAACAGAAGGTAACTTGCTCAACTTGACAAAGAACATCTACATAAAACCTATAGCTCACATCATACTTAATGGTGAGAAACTAGAAGCTTTCCTGCCAAGATCAGGACAAAGGAAAAGATGTCCTCTCTCATCACATTATACTGAAAGTCTTAGCTAATGCAATTAAGACAAAAAGAGAAAAAATGATATAATCGAGAAGGAAGAAATAAAACTGTCTTTATTCACAGATGACACAACTGTTTACATAGAAAATACAAAAGAATCAACAACAACAACAAAAAACTCCTGGAACTAATAAGCAATTATCACAAGGTTCCAGGTCACAAGGTTAATACACAAAACTCAAATTGTTTTTCTACATACCAACAATAAGCAATTAAAATTAAAAGCACACTGACGTTAGCACCTCAAACCCCAAAATACTTAGGCATAAATCTAACAAAATACATATACGATCTGTAGGAGGAAAACTACAAAATTCTGATTTTGAAAAAATCTAAGAACTAAGTAAATGGAGAAAAATTTCATGTTCATTGATAGGAAGACTCAAGCTGTCAAACGCCAATTCTTGACAGCTTGATCTATAGATTCAATGCAAATCCTAATAAAAAACTTAGCACATTACTTAATGGCTATTGACAAATTGATTATAAAGTTTACACAGAAAGGCAAGAGAACCAGAATAGCCAATGCAAAAGAACAAAGTTAGAGAACTGATACATCTGACTTCAAAATTTACTATAAAGCTACAGTAATCAAGACAGTGTGGTACTGATGTAAGAACAGACAAATAGATCAGTGGAACAAATAGAGAACTCAGAAATAGACTCACATAAATATATGATCTTTGACAAAGGAGTAGAAGCAATACAATACAGCAATGATAGTCTTTTCACTAAATGATGCCGGAACAATTCATCCTCATGCAAAAAAAAAAAAAAAAGGAATCTAAACACAGACCTCTTTTTTTTTTTTTAGGATTTTATTTATTTATTTGAGAGAGACAGAGACAGCGAGAGAGCACAAGCCAGGAAAAGAGGGAGAAGTAGGCTCCCCGCTAAGCAGGGAGCCTGACATGGGGCTTGATCCCACTCCCTAGAAGATAACACAGAAGAAAATCTAGATGCCTGTGAGTTTGGCAATAACTTTTTAGATATAACACCAGATCCATAAAAAATAATAAACTAGACTTTATAAAATTAAAAACTTCTGCTCTGTGAAAGGCACTGTCAAGAAAATGAGAAGACAATCCATAGATTGGGAGAAGATATTCACAAAACACTGAAAAAGGACTATTATCCAAAATATACAGATAACTCTTAAAACTCAACAGTAAGAAAGCAACCTAGTTAAAAACTGGGCAAAAGACCTAAACAGTCTGCCAAAAAAAGATACACAGATGGCAAATAAATATATACAAAGATGCAAAACATCATAAGTCATCAGAGAAGTGCAAATTAAAATGAGATACTACTACATGCCTATTAGAACAGCCCAAATCTGAAACAATGACAAAATCCAAATGCTGACGAGAATGTGGAACAACAGGAAATCTCTTTGTTGGTGAGGATGCACACTGATACAGCCACTTTGGGTGACAGTTTGGCAGTTTCTCATAAAACTAAACAAACCCTGACCATATAATCTAGCAATCACACCCAATGAGTTGAAACCTTATGTCCACACAAAAACCTGTACATAGATAGCAGCTTTATTCATAATCGCAAAACTCAGAAGCAACCAAGATGTCCTTCAAGGTGAGTGGATAAACAGGTATGATATATCCAAACAATAGAATATTACTGCTAAAAAGAAATGAGCTAACAAGCCATGAAAAGATATAGAGGAATCCTAAATGCATATTAATAGGAGAAAGAAGCCAATCTGAAAAGGCTAAAGGAAAATCTAAGGAGACAGTAAAAAATCAGTGGTTGTCAAGGGTTAGGGAGGGAGGCAGAGATGAAAAGGCAGAGCATGGAGGATTTTTAGAGCATTCTGTATGATACTAAAATGGTGGATACAAGTTATCATACATTTGTCAAAATCCACGGAATATATAACACCAAGAGTGAACCTTAAAGTAAATTATGGACTCTGAGTGATAACAATGTGTCAGTGTAGGTTCACTGATTATAACAAATGTGCCACTGTGGTGCAGGATGTTGAGAAGTTAGTGGTGGAGGAGGTACACGTGTGACCTGAAGGCGAATGGGGGAAGTCTCTGTACTTTGTGCTCAATTTTGCTGTAAACGTAAAACTGCTCTAAAAAATAAAGTTTATTTAAGTCATAAAAAATGTGAATGTATGTAATGCCAAGCAACTGTACACTTTCAAAACAGTTAAAATGATAAATTTTGTTATGTATACTTTACCACCATTTTCAAAAAGGCATAAGAGGGTTCTAGCCACATTAGGAACCAAGAAGATACTTTATTTAGATGTCTGTCTCCTCTCCATCTCTTCTTACTAAAACTACCGTCTTAGTCCATCTGAGCTGCTGTAACAGAATACCATATACTGGATGGCTTATAAACAACAGAAATTTATTTCTGAGTTCTGGAGACTTGGAAGTCCAATATCAAGGCAGATCAAGGCTGTCCAAGATCAAGATGTCTGATCAGAGCCCCTTACCTAACCTAAAGACGGCTGTATTCTGTGTCTTCACATGATGGAAAAAGCAAGGGAGCTTTTACTTTAAAAAAATTATCATTTAAGTTTCCTTTAAGGCAATGTTTTTTTTTAACAACTCCTTCTGGCTTAGCCCTTCTATAGCATTGCTCATTTGAAGTATGGTCCTAAAACCAGAAGCAGTAGCATTAACATCACCCAGGAATTTGTAAGAACTACACAATTTTAGTCCCACCCTGGAGCTTCTGATCAGAATCTGCTTTTTAACAAGATCCCCAGGTAATTAGGACACATGATAAAGTCTGAGTACAGTATTCTAGAAGACTTAGAACCCCTATATTTCCTCTTGTAGGTTTCTCACAAGGGACATGAATTCTAGAAATAAAGAAAGAAAGGGAGCAAGGTACAAAAGTCAAATGGATAGGCCAAGATTTTATCAAAGGAAAAGGAATAGGGATGCAGTAATGCAAAATTACATATATGGGGTATAGTTGCGAAAAAAGAAACATTCATGAGAAAAATAGATGATATACCAAGCCAAGCTGCTTATTTGGTCATTTTTGCAATCTACCACAGACCTACATACTGGGTATTATGTTAAGGTCTTTTAGAGAAATAAAACTCTTACTTTGTGTCAGGAACTTTGCTAAATGCTACATAGATGTAGATGTGCATGTTTTTATGTATTTAACCATCATATTAAGTCATTACAAAGTCCTTAAGGGAGAGATAGGCTATTCCTACTTTACATGAAGGGACATTGAAGTTTAGGAAGCTAGTAACTAGCCCAAAATACTTACTTATACACAGCTGAATCAAAATTAGAAATCGGATATTATCTAGTTCAATGTTTTTTCCCACTGTATCCCTATGTTGTCTGGAAATTGATTACAAGATCTTAGTGGTCCTATAACGCACTCTTTCCTGGCACACCACTCTTTTTCACTGTAGGGCCTTTGTATGTACTGTTTCCCCTCAGCATTTCTGGCTCCTTTTCATTTCTCAAGGCTCAGAAAGCCTTTCCTAATTCCTCTTAAATAGATCCCCTTGTTATCCTATTATAGTGCTCTATTTATCTCCTTCATAGCATGTTTTCAACTTATAAATGTATATTTACTTGTTTATTTGTTGTATCTTTCCTATTAGGCTATAAATTCCCTGAGAGTAGAAACTATGTTTCATTCATTACTGTCCCAATACTTAGCATACTGCTTGTTACATAGTAAGTATTCAATAAGTATTTTAAAAATAAGCAATGTTTACTTTCTGTATGGCACCATATTGGTTTATTCTCCAAGAGCAGATAGTGAAAGAAGGGACAAAACTAACTTCACCACAGGGAATTAAAATGAAATGAAGTCTCCAGGGTCAACACCCAACACGAAAATAAAATTTATTACCTAAAAATTTATTACCTGTTACCATCACCTAAATTATTAATTGACAAATAAAACCTAGGTCCTATGTGCCTGGCGTATCTAGGATAAGCATTTTGCTACTTAGAAATACAGGGATAATCATATCACTGCTAGTATGACTCTGTGACTTCACAAAAGGCTTTCCACTTTTTCCTATTTCACTATAAGAGCATTTACCAGGCTAAATACCAGGTTGTTGAAACATACAGAAATGAAATTTATATACTAATTCCCAAACACAGCATAGTAGTTCCAAAGACAGGATTACACTGTTTCCAGCATAAAAGCAGTAACTGTGTTGAAACAGATTTTTAAATAATGGTTGTTTTCAGGCTGTTGAAAAGAGACAATTTCTAAGGTCAGTTATTTTAAAGGGGAATAACATGTCTGTATGGCACATAAATTAGTATAACGAAGTAAATTTAAGTAGGTCACTAATTTAAAAAATTTTATCAAATAGTAATTAGCATCAAACGAAGTGTTCCAAATATATTCAGAAACAACAAACCTGCCTTTTAATTTTATGAAAGAACATTTACTGCTGCTAGTTACATAATCAATATGTTTCCTGAAGGAAATTTGGGAAATACTCACATACATAAAAATAAAAATCATCTCAAATCCCAGGAAGTAGAGAACAGTTAACATCTTATTCAACAAATAACCATAGTTCAGACTGGCTACAGTATTATGTAGATACACTCTTAAAGAGAATCTAATTCTATATATTCTGTGCCTATTCATTTATAGATTTTTGTTCATGCCATTCTCTCCTCAACGAATGAACCCAATCAATCTACTCACCTTTATGATTGAGAACTATTTAACATCTCTGAGCATCTGTTTCACCACAAGATTTTTGTGGGATTTACAGGCTTCCAGTTATAGATGACTAAATCATAGGATTAGAGAATATAGCCAATGTCATACAATGTATATCATATTGTAATAACATTGTATGGTAACAGATGGTAGCTACACTTGTGGTAAGCATAACATACAAAGTTACTGAATTGCTATGCTGTTCACCTGAAACTAATGTAACATGGTGTATCAACTTTACTTCAATTAAAATAATAATAATAATGATACACATTAAGAGTCTACTGTAGTAGGTGCTATACAAATGACAGTCACTGTTATAGCTAATTGTCACCTCTTTGGTGGAACTTCCACAGATTATTTCAGTCCTCACACTATTTGTATGTCACTTACATCATGAACCAACATATGTCTTATCTCCCTTACTAGGATCTGAGATGATCTGGGCAGTTCCCAGGTCTCTCACATTTTTAGTGTATATAGAAACTTATAGTCAATTCACTATATTTTTTCAAACTATCACCTGTAAATCATTAAGCTGAGAGACAAAGAGATGAGCAGTAAGTCTCAATTTCTGCCCTCACATCGCTTACAATCTTGTAGTGGGAAAAGAGACGTTATTTAGCGTAAATGACTCTAGATCACAAACTCTTTTTTCGAAACCCTTGGGGGTTACTGTGTTTCAGAATTTAGAACTTCTCAAATTTTAGAAAGGTAATATAATATATATACTCATATTAAATAACCACTCAGTAAGGTCTAGGTCAGTACCATATGATCAAATTTTATTATATATATAATAAAATGTATGAACATTTATATTAAGTGGTATAAATGAAGACCACAAATAGCCTCACATTAGTTCAGGGAAGGTTTTATCACTGTATGTTTCCAACTGCTGCTATAAAAATTACCACAAACTTAGTGGCTTTGACAATACAAATTTATTATCTTACAGTTTTGGAAGTCAGACATCTCCTGAGCTAAAGCCAAGATGTCTGCAGGGCTGGGTTTTTTCTAGAAAATCTATGAGAGAATCCGTTCTTTGCCTTTTCCAGTCTCTAAAGGCTGTCAGTGTTCCTTGGCTCCTGGCCTTCTTTCATCTTCAGAGCCAGTTATCTCATCAGGCTGACCTTGGCTTCTGCTATCACATCTCCTTCTCTGACTCTTCTTGCCTCTTTCTTTCCCTGATTATATCGAGCCGGTCTCAATAATCCAGGCTAATCTCCCCATTTTAAGATCCTTAAGATCCTTAATTTAATCAAGGATCTGCAAAGTCCCTTTTGTCAAGTAAGGCAACACAGTCAGAGGTTCCAGGGATTAGGACGCAGACATCTTTGAGGGTGCATTATCCGCACACTATAGCCACCAAATAAGTTAAAAAAAAAAATACTCCCAGGCTTCAGAGTCTTTTGAACTTCAGAAATACAGATAAGGAATTTGGGACCTGTGTAAGGGCGTGTAAGGGCAGTGATGTAAGAAAAGCACAGGATAATCACAGAAACATGATGAATGAGAGACCACAACCATTAAAAGCTTCATGAAATAGATAGCATTTGATGAGAGCCTTCAAAGATGCAAAGTACTGTGACAAGTGAACACAGGAAAACCTTACAAAAGGTAACTTTCAGACATAATTGCTCCCAAAACTTTTCAGATATACAAAGCACAACAGCAAATTCAGACAGAAAACTACCCTTGAAAAATGCAGGGGTTAGAGGTGCTGAACCCCTGTACTGTCGAAAATCCACATGTAACTTTTAACTACTCCAAATTTAACCACTAATATTCTATTGTTGACTAGATGCCTTACCAATAATATAATTGATTAACACAAACTTTATATGTTATTATGTATCATATACTGTATTCTTATAATAAAGTAAGCTAGAGAAAAAATTTAAAAAATCATTAGAAAGAGAAAATATATTTACAGTACTATACCGTAAAAAAATACATATATAAGTGAACCTGTGGAGTTCAAACTTGTGTTGTTCAAGAGTCACCCGTACAGTACATACTGGAGGATGAAAGAGAATTGCAGTTTGACTAAACTATATCAAGTAAAACTAAAAGAGTAATTAAAGAGAGTTGAAGGACAGATACAATAGGCTATGTTGCTTGTCAGGATGAAGAGTTTGTCCTTAATCCTGGAGAGAGTGAGTAGTTAGGTAGAAATATTTTGAACAGAGAAATGACATGATATGATTGGTGTTACACTGGAGAAAGATTAACTTGGCAGGATTGATTCAAATTGGAAAAAGGAGAAGAGTAGCAGACCAGTGACTAATCTAAAGAAGTCATAAGTATTTCACGTAGGGTGGCTGAGAGGTAGAATAAGATAACTAAAATTCCTAAGACATTTTCATCAACATGATTTTTAATAAAAGTAGCTACCAATTATAGTGCTGCATGTCAGGTACTATTTTAAATGCTTTCTATCTCACAAAAGAGTATGAAAGAGTTTAACTCCACTTCATAGATGAGAAGATTAAGGCATAGAAAGTGTAAGTAATCCTACAATGAGTAAGTAGCATGGCTAGGATCTGAATCAAGTGGATATGACTTCAAAATTTAAAGGAATATGAGCGCAAAATGACATAATGTTAATCTGAAAACTGGATAAATTAATTTGTGAAAAACTCACCTTTTCACCTGGCAATAAACTATGATAAGTTAGAAAAGTATACTGTAGACTATAAAACAAACACTAAAATATCACAAGGAGTTATAACTATTAAGCCAACAAAGAGACAAAATGGAATCAGTAAGGAATCAGTAAAAAAACAAAACTACTCAATCTAAAAAAAGACAAACAAGGAGATAATAGGATTGATGAACAGTCAAGACAGCAAGAAAACAAATAGCAAAGTGATAGATTTAAACTCTATCATATCAATAATCACATTAACCATAAATGATCTGAACATGCCAATAAAAAGGTAGAGATTGTGAGACTGGATTAAAAAAAAAGGCCTACCCATCCATATGCTGTCTACAAGAAATCTGCTTTAAATATAAAGATACAGATAGGTTAAAAGTAAAAGAACAGGGGCCCCCTGGGTGGCTCAGTGGGTTAAAGCCTCTGCTTTCGGCTCGGGTCATGATCTTGGGGTCCTGGGATCGAGCCCCGCATCAGGCTCTCTGCTCAGCGGGGAGCCTGCTTCCCCCTCTCTCTCTGCCTGCCTCTCTGCCTACTTGTGATCTCTCTCTCTGTCAAATAAGTAAATAAAATCTTTAAAAAAAAAAAAAGTAAAAGAACAGAAGACGACATTTCATGCTAATGCTAATGAATAAAAAGCTGGAGCAACTATATTAATATCAGACAAAAAGTCAAAGAATATTAATAGAAATAAAGAGGATCATTCATAATAATAAAAATCAATTCATCAAAATGACACGAAAATCTAAAATGTTAGTGCAACTTTGGGGGCACCTGATGGTTCAGTCGGTTGAGCATCCGACTTGCTTTTGGGACCCCTCATGGTCTCGGGATGGTGGGATCGGGCCCCACATCCAGTTCTGCACTCAGTGTGGAGTCTGCTTGTCTCTCTCTTTTCGCTCCTCCCCCTGCTCTCTCTCTCTCAAATAAAATCTTTAAAAAATAATAAAAATAGCATTAAAGTACAGCAAAAATAGAACTTCAAGGAAAAATAAAGTGCACAGTTGTAGTCAGAAATTTCAACATCTCTTTCAATAATTGGTAAAACAAGTAGACAGAAAATAAGAATATAGAGGTTGAAGAACACCATCACCCAACTAGACCTAATTGAATTTTTTATATTATTTATTTTAGAGAGAGAGAGTGCGAGAGAAAGAGCACAAGCAGGTGGGAGGGGCAGAGAGAGGGCGCCTGAGGCGGGGCTCCATCCCAGGACCCCAGGATCATCACCTGAGTGGAAGGCAGATGCTTAACCAACTGAGCCACCCAAGCACCCCAATCTATTTGAATTTTACAGAACATCCTATTTCAAAACAGCATATACATATTTTTTCAAGTGTACAAGTAACAATTACCAAGAGAGACCATATTCTGTGCTATCAAACATATAAGAATAATTTTTAAGGATTCAATTCCTATAAAGTGTGTTTTCTGACCACAGTCTGATTAGAAATCAGTAACAGAAAGATACCTAGAACATACAAAAATATTTGAAAACTAGAAAACATATTTCTATATAATCCCAAATCAAAGAAGAAATAAAAAGAAAAATTAAAAGTTATTTTGAATTAACTGAAAATGGAAACGACATATCAAAATTTGGAGGAAGGAGCTAAAACAGTGCATAGAGGGGGAATTTAGCACTAAAGTTTCTGTATTAGCAAAGAAGTCTCAAATGAATGGCCTCAACTACATTTATCTCAAGAAACTAGAAAAAATAGAGCAAATTAACCACAAAGTAAGCAAAAGAGAGAAAGTAATAAAGATGAGAGCAGAAATCAATGGAACAAAAACAGAAAAATAATGGAAGAAAAAAGAAATGAAACCACAAGCTGGTTCTTTGCGAACACCAGTAAAACTGACTAACTACATTAGCCAGACTCTACCAGGGAAGAAAAAAAAAAGATACAAATTGCCAATATCCAGAATGAGTAGTGTGATAACACATTTCTCTCTATAGATTCTATAGATATTAAAATAGATATTAAAGAATAGTTAGGGAGGGGCGTCTGACTGGATCAGTCCAAAGAACATGCAACTCTTGATCTCATCAGGGTCATGAGTTCAAGCCCTACATTGGGTGTAAATCGAGATTACTTAAATAAATAAATATTTTTTAAAAAGAATAGTTAGGAGATATTACAAACAACCTATCCTAATAAATTCAACATCTTCAGTGCAATGAACAAATTCCTTGAAAGACACAACTACTAAAACTTGCTCAAGAAGAAATAAATAACTTACATAGCCCATTGAAAAAGGAAAATACATGAAGGATTTATACTACTGGACTTCATACTTATTATAAAAATAACCCCACAAATATATGGTCAATTAATTTTTCACATTAAAAAAAACTTTGATCTTTACCTCACACCATGTACAAATGAGTCACAGACCTAAATGTAGAATGTAAAGTGATAAAACTTTTTAGAAAAAAACCAAAATCTTTCTGACCTTAGGTTAGGTAAAGATTTCCTACATATAACACCAAAAGTATAATCTATAAAATGGAACACTAGTAAACTAGAATCCATCAAAATTAAGTACGTCTGTTCTTTGAAAGATACTGTTAAGAGAATGAAAAACAATACACAGGTTAAGAGAAAATATTTGCAAATCACCTATCTGATGAAGTACATGCATCCAGAATAAAAAATTCTGCAAATTCAATTAGAAAACAAATAACCCAATAAATAAATAAATAACCAAAGATTTGAACACATAATTTACAAAACAAAATATACAGATGACATATGATGATCAAGATCATTAGTCATTAGGGAAATGCAAATTTAGGCTATAATGAGATACCACTACAAACCTATTAAAATGGCTAAAATCAGAATGGTAAGGATGTAGAGCAACTGAACTCGTAAGTTGCTTATAGAAATATGAAACGGCACAGTTGGGGCGCCCAGGTGACTCAGCTGATTAAGCCTCTGACTTCGGCTCAGATCATGATCTCAGGGTCCTGGGATCAGCCTGCATTGGGCTCTGCACTCAGCAGGGAGTCTGCTTCTCCCTCTGCTTTTGCCCTTCCCCCTGACTCATGCTTGCTTGCTCTCTCTCTCAAATACATAAATAATATCTAAAAAAAAATAAATATAAGATGGCACAATCACTTTGAAAAACACTTTGGGACTTTCTTATAAAGATAAACAAATGCCTACTATATGACCCAGCCATCCACTTCTACGTATTTACTCAGGAGAAATGAAAGCTTATGTCCAAACAATGACTTTTACATGAATGGTCACAGCAGCTGTATTTGTAGCCAAAACCTGAAAACAACCCAAATGTCCATCAACAGATGAATGAATAATAAATTGTTATCCACTGGAAGTGTTCATACAATAAAATAGCATTCAATAATAAAATGAACTAACTATGGATGAAACAACTTGGGTGAATTTTAAAATCATTATGTTGAGCGAAAGGAGCCAAACAAAAGAGTATATACTGTATTATTCCATTCATATAAAGTTCAAGAAAAATGCAAGCTAACCTATAGTAACAGAAAGTAGATTAGCGGTTGCCTAGGGTTAGGGTTGGGATTGGTGGGGTTGGTGAGGTTGGTGGAAGGTGTAGGGAGAGGTAGGATGCAGAAAATATAAAGGAAGTCTAGGAAATCTGGGGGGATTCATTATCTTATGATGGTTTCAAGAAAGTATCCATAAGTCAAAACTTATCCAATTGTGTAATTGTATGTCAATTATATTTCAATAAAGCTATCAAAAATCCATTTACTCAAATAGCATTCATTAACTATTTATTCCAATATAGCCAATACTCATATCACGCTATAAAATGCTTATTTTCTACTACCTATAAACAAAAAAAATAGATGATTTAAACTTACAATAGTAATATTAGACATCAACTTCAATGTACAAGAGGATATGGTTTTTCAGAAAATTTTCTGGAAATATGCAAGCAAAAAATCTTAAAGACTAACAGATTAAAACATGGTACAAAATCAGACAGGCTCAGGTAGATCAGTGAGCTTTGCTATCCTCTGTCCACATATAACAGTCCTACTGATTTGAAAGTAAATATAGTAATCACCACGGAAAACTGGTAAGCGTACAACTTTAACAATTCCCATCCCATCACTAAAAATAATCCACAACTATAAAATAGAAGATGAGTTGGATTACTAGAAATTTATAATTTGCCTATGTCAAAGTCAAATCTTTTTCCACAGAAACCATTTCATATGGTGACAAAGTTCCAGACAAGTTCCCAAATCTTACTTAAGCAGTAGGGATTAATTATCCTCTCCTTCTTCTGCATCACTGTTTTACCTCTACTGGATCACTGCCATCAGCATAGAGACATGCTATAATTTCATCATTCTTCAAAAAAGATCAAAAACAAAAACAGACCTCTCTTGGTCCCACTTCTCCCTCCAGCAACTTTAACCCCTCTCCCATTTCTCTGTGCTCCTTTATGGCAATATTCCCTGAGTTCTCAGATTCTCTCCTCCAATTCCTACTTAGATCAGTCCCATGCAGGCTTTCATTCCCAGCAGTGTACCATACCATCTCACCACGATCAGTTATCTGCTCTAATTCTCAGGCCTCTTCTCACTCAACCTATTAACTACATCTGACACAGGTGTTCACTCCTTGAAAATGCTTTTTAAATCTGGCTTTCGGGAAACCTCAAGTTCCTGGCTTGCCTCCTACCACCTTCTCGTCTTCTGCACGTCTAAATCTTAGAGTACTTCAGGCAGGACTTAGTCCTTGGACCTATTTTCATTTTTATTTACAGTCACTTCATTAGTGATTTCGTATTAAATTTTCTTAAAGTGAGATACATCTATATTTAACTTGAGTAATTTATATGCTTTCCTGTCATCCCCAAATAAACTATAGATATATCTGGCATTATTTGCGGACACAGCTGCAGATAAAAGCAGATTCAAATAGAAACAAAAATATTAAGTAAAATAAGTGACTTAATTTTCAATAAGTCATCACCATCTTTCTTTAGTTTTACTTCAATATGACCGATATAGGGAGTTACTTTAAAATTAAAAATAAAGTTAAATTAATGAGTACCAAAACAAATAACTTAGTATTTAGTCTAGTCATTTATTAAATTAGAAACATTTAAATACACCAAATATTTCATAAAAAATGTCAATCATGGCCTTATCTACAGCCCTAGTTCTGTGGGTCTAAACATAACAGTAATATCCTATATTAATATAGACTTGTTTCAAAAGCCCTTTTATAACAATCATCTCATTTTACCCTACAAAAGACTCCACAAGGATATTACAGTAAATACTGTTTTAACCAGCAGTTTCTGCTCCTAACAGGACCTCTCACATAACAGTAAGACTTTTAATGAGTGAATTTAATGAATTTAAAATTAGTTGGAGAATCATAAATCCATCCCCACTACAAGGAATATATATTAAAATTCATGCTCAACTGATGGCAGGTCATTAATGTCATCTTTCTGTATTTAGTATAACATTACAAAAAAGAAATTTACATTTTCTTTTTAATGCTAATGAATGAAACTAAGTCCTTTATAGAAAAATCGGTAGAGACATGCTTTATTTCATTTACTTCCATGACTAGACTGACAATGAAAATAATGATTTTTATGATATTAACACTGATTGACTAAGATATAAGGTACATGGATGTTGACTGCCTCTATCCCAATGAAAAAGATTTATTTTTGCAAGCAAGAAGTAGAATGTATTTATAATTGAGCACTCGCTAGTAGTCCATGACTCCTTTCCTCCCTCCAAGATTTCCACCTCAGATGACAAGGCATGCATTGCTTGCCAACCCCAAATCAAGTGTTAGAAGCATGTAGATTACAGCAAGGCTTTCCAAAGCGTACCGCACTTCTCTTGAGGTTCCACTGTCAGTATTTCCAGACCTGAGGATTGAAAAGTCAGCACCTTCCCTTCTACTAACTATGTGAAATCTCTGTGTACACATTCTTATGCAGTTCTACCTCAAAGACCTCCATTTCTGAAATGTTCCTTTCTGATTTATTTATTTAAAGATTTTTATTTATTATTTATTTTACAGAGAGAGAGACACAGCGAGAGAGGGAACATGAGCAGGCGGAGTGGGAGAGGGAGAAGCAGGCTTCCCGCTGAGCAGGGAGCCCGATGTGATGCGGGGCTGGATCCCAGAACCCTGGGATCATGACCTGAGCCAAAGGTAGTCGCTTAACCAACTAAACCACCCAGGAGCCCCCCTTTCTGATGTAAATAGTCTATCCTACCTCTTCAATTCCTCATTATAAAATTGTTGTCCTTACACAGTCCTTGTAACTCTCCTCTATTTTCAAAACCATCAACATCTTTTTGGCTTTGCTTCCCCTCCTACCTCACTATCATTTCTGATGCCTCTTCAAAGAAAAAGGGTCCCAGACCACAAGACCTTACCTCCTGGTCCCAAAAAAACAGCCATATCAGAATGCAACATATTATATACCTTCTGACCACACCTTCAGCATTTCTCTTTTGGTTCTTCTTTTATTTATTTTTTATTTTTTTTAAAAGATTTTATTTATTTATTTGACAGAGAGAGACAGATCACAAGTAGACAGAGAGAGAGAGGGAAGCAGGCTCCCTGCTGAGCAGAGAGCCCGATGCAGGGCTTGATCCCAGGACCCTGAGATCGTGACCTGAGCCGAAGGCAGAGGCTTCAACCCACTGAGCCACCCAGGTGCCCCGTGGTTCTCCTTTTAATTCTTACCTTGTAAATATTAAGTTAGGAGTCAACAGTTTTGTTATACCCCATTCCTTCTACACTCTCTTCTTCATAAATCCATCTGTTTTCAAATCTTGAACTATCACCTCAAAATTACTAATACAAACAACCCCAACATCCCTATAAATATTTAACCCTGAGCTATCAGTCTATCAGACAACAACACAAGAATGTCTCATTAATCCAAATTCAACACATCCAAATTCAAATTCATTTTCCGTGACTCTCCAAAAAGAAAGTGTACTCATTCTTTGGACTTCTCTATTTCCGGTTAACAGCACCAAATCACTTAGAATATGAGATCACCTTTAAATTAAAGCAAAGCACTAGATTCCTTACTAATCAATTTGCTAATCCTTTGATTGTTTACAAATTACTGGCAAAAATAACTGCAAGCTCATCAAAGGAATATGGTATAGTCATTTTCATTTAATTCCTTTGATGGTACACTAATTTGGAACACTATTTTTACTCTGTGCATGGCTTAAACTCTGGAACCAATCTCCAACACACACCTCCAGTTTTGTTACCTAACAAGTAAATCAAAATAATTCCATTTTTCCCCTACATCTAGAGAAAGCTTGAGTCAAGAATAAGCATTATGAGAATGGGCAATTAAATTCTGGCTACTACTGAAAGATTCTGCAGCAGTCTATGCTTAAAGCTTAGTTTGTACCTCATAAAAATTAGAACTACACCTTTTCACGGGGTTGTTGTGAGAATTATATTATCACATATGCCCAGCACTGTGCCTAGCATAAAAGGGCTCAAAAAAATGGTACTACTGTTATTACTGGTGTCACTATGAAGTCAGGAGCAGTACAGCCAAATGGGAAGGCATTCTGTTTCTCCAGGCCACTGCTTACAGCACACATTTGTTACAGTGTTATTTTAAATCAATCTATGTCCTACATTTTCTAGAGCAATTCTAATTTAGATTACTGTATCATAATGGTTCTTTTAAATCTTTCAAAGTTCCTAAAGTTCCAACATTTTATCATGTAAACTTCATCTTTCAGCCTGCCTTCATCCCAGAAGTTAGCATTAAAAATTTTTAGATGGTGTGATGGTAACCATACTTTTGGTTCCCATGTTATACAACAAAATCAAAACTGCAGAAATACTTAAATGTATACCTTAAATAAACACCTAATTCCAGGCAGAGGAAGCCCCTATCTATGGAATCTAGAGGATTCCAGGCAGAGGAAGCCCCTGTCTATGCACTAAATATTTGTACTCTTCTTTTAAAAACTATTATATCTCATTTTACTTCATTCGGGTCTTTGCTCCCCTCACTCTCCCTAACAACCCTATTTAAAGTAGTGGCTCCTCCTATTACTTTCTATGTCTATGCCCTGCTGTATTTTTCGTCAGAGCACTTATTGCCACTTATCATTATACCATATTGGTATTTGTTATTGCCTATTTCCCCCAATAGAATGTAAGCCCCATATGAGCAAGGATTTTGTTTTGTTCTCCACTGAATACTTAGCACTTAGCAGAATCTGGCACCTAACAGCTGCTCAATAAACATTAATTAATTAATTAACGGAGAGGCCAAGACCCTCCTATGATGTATAATCTCATTTGGTTTCCTAGAATGCAGTAGATCAGACGTGACAATTTAGAGGGGGAAGCTACTACAAGCAGGCATATAACATTGACAGCGAAATATTAAGAAAGTTCAAGGGCACTTAGGTGGCTCAGTCAGTTAGGCATCTGACTTCGGCTCTAGTCATGATCTCAGGATCCTGGACTGAGCTCTGTGTGGAGTCCCCTGTGGAGCTCTGCATAGAGCCCCCATGTTCACAGGGAAGTCTGCTTCTCCCTCTCCCTCTGCCCCTTTTCCCCATTCATGCTCTTCCTCTCTCTCAAAGAAATAAATCTTTTTTTTTTTAAAAAAAGGAAGTTCAAAGTATCAAACACAATAATGTAGGCCTGCGTATCATAAGTTCAACAATATTCCCTATCAACATATTATTTTATCAAGTTTTTAAGGTGTACTTGTTACTTAGGTATCTCCCTCAGAATCAACTGTGCCTCCTTTCTCAGAATTATCAATTAATCATAATATCTTCTTTCAAAACATTGTCCTAGGCAGCCTGGTCTCAAGCTAGTTAATTACCAAGGTGCTTGATTATTATTAAGCCTCATAGTTTATATCACAATTTAATATACCTAAGTTATCTTTTACACAGTGTTTTATAGTTCACGAACACCGTCTAATGTATTTTTAACCCTTACAACAGCTCTTCCATGTGGTGGTTATCACTCACATTTTACAAATGAGGAAACTGATCAGAAGTAAAATGATCCAAGATTACCTAATAAGAGAAAGGACTAAGAATTAAACCCAATCTTCTGGTTTAGGTACATCAATTCTTGATTAATCTCTGGGTAATTACAGGAGGAGATATAGATAACTGAAAAATAGCCATTAAAATCAAAATTGCAGTTTATTCAAGGAGAGTAACTAGAGCATGGCTTGCCATATAAAAGAAAGGAAGCAACCTAAGCATCTAACAGTGGGAACAAAAGAAATAAATTTTGGCATATCCATACAGTGGAATACTACACATTTTTTTTTCATATATGGTTACTTCCAGGTTCCACTTCAACATGTAAAAAACTTGGAAGTCATTACTCTTCTCTCACAACAAAATAAAAGTTGAACAACCTGAAAAATAATGTACTTTTCATAGATCCTTGAGACACTGAGGCCAAACTCTCACCCAAGAAACTAGAAAGAATGATAAATACAGAAAATACAGATTAGTTAACTGAAGTAAAAGGTACAGAAGTCAGGAACTGATATGAACATTTATTTATTTATTTATTATTTTTCTAAAAAAGATTTTATTTATTTATTTGATAGAGAGAGAGAGATCACAAGTAGGCAGAGAGGCAGGCAGAGGGAGAGGGGGAAGCAGGCTCCCCGCTGAGCAGAGAGCCTGACACAGGGCTCGACCCCAGGATTCTGAGATCATGACCTGAGCCGAAGGCAGAGGCTTTATAACCCATTGAGCCACCCAGGCGCCCCTGATATGAACATTTAAATGGTAACTTGAACAAGTTGCTGGAGGCTGATTGTGGACTAGTTTGAGATTTTAAAACTCCTAGGGGTCTAATCTGAGGGGGCTGATAACACTTTCCAAGGTTTTATGTCCCACAAGTTTCTCACAGTTAAAATCAAAGAAAAATCTTCTGCTTGGCTGGGGAAAGGGAAAAAAATAACATTTCAAAACAAATCCATAGAATTCTCCACAAGATAAGCCTATCTAGCAAAGGAAAAGACTTCATCAGAGCCTTACCCAACTTGGAGAAATAAAAACTACCCAATTCCTGCCCACTTTCACCTTAGTGACATACCTATAGTGCAGGGAAGAGAAGCTGAGAAGCATTTGTGGAGGTAATAATGTCTGAGAATTTTGCAAAATTAATGACAGAAGCCAAACCATAAATCCATGAAGCTCAGAAAATATCAAGCAAAGAAAAATATCAAAATCCATACTTAAGCATGTAACATTCAAACTGCAGAAAACTAACAATAAGGAAAAAACCTTGAAAGAAATCAGGAAAAAAACAAAATCAAAAACAAAAACAAAAAACAAAAAACACACCACTTTACCTATACAGAAACAACGATAAGAATTATGTTGGACTTCTCGTCCATAACCATGCAAACAAGAGTGGAGTGAAATATTTCAAGTGCTGAAAGAAAAAACCACCAACCTAGAATTTGTCATTGAGAAAATATCTTTCAAAAGTGAAAATAAAGACTTTCCCAGCCAAATAAAAACTGAATTTGTCACCAATAGACCTGCTTTGTAAGAAAAAAAGTTCTCCAGAGAAAAGGAAAATGACATAAGTTAGAAACTCCAATCTACATAAAGAAAGAGCCACACAGAAGAATAAATGAAGGACAGATAAAAATTTTTTTATTCCGGAATTTAACAGATAATTGTTTGTTCAAAGTGATAACAGCCACAAAGTTCCAGGTGATTATAGCATATGGATAAGCGAAATGAATGGAAGCACTGTTATAACAGATGGGAGAGAGAAATTGAGAATTCTCCATTATAAGAAACCTGCAATACCTAGGAGGCAGCATTGTGTTATTTATGTTAAGCAGGCAACCTCTAGGACAATAACTAAAAAATATTCCAAAAATAAGTATAATTGGTACTCTAAGAGAGGAGAGAAAATGGAACCATATAAAATGCACAATTAAAGCCAGAGAAGGCTGAAAAAGACAATAAATACAATAAAGAACAACTGTAATAAGCAGAAAAGTTACAAATATGATTGATATTAATCCAAATATATCAAAACCACTTTAAATGTGAATGGTTCAAATACACCAATTAAAAGACAATTCCAGAGTGGATGAAAAAAACCCCAACTATGTGTTGTCTACAAAATACCTCTTTAAATATAAAGATACAGGTAGATGAAAAATAAAGGGATAGAGACATGCTAACACTAATCAAAAGAAAGCGGGAGTAGCTATACTAATTTTAGAGAAAGCAGACTTCTGAGCAGGGGAATTTTTCAGGGATAAAGAAGGGCATTACATAATATAATAGGGTAAATTCTTTCAAGAAGACATAACAATCCTTAATGTATAAACACCTAACAACAGAGCACCAAAATATGTGAGGCAAAATCTGATAGAACTGCAAGGAGAAATAGACGAATTCACTATTATAGAGACTTCAACACCCCTCTATAAATAACTGACGGATCCAACAGGCAGAAAATTAGTAAGGATAGGGTTGAACTGAACAACACCATCAATCAACTGGATCTAATTGACATTTATACAGTACTTCACCCAACAACAGCAGAAACCACATTCTTCTCAAGTTCATATAGACCATTCACCCAGACCACATTCTGGGCCATAAAACACACCTTCCAAAATTTAAAAGAATAGACATCATACAATGTATGCTCTTAGACCACAAAGGAATTAAAATAGAAAGCAACAGCAGAAAGATAGCCAGAAAATCCCAAAATATTTACAGATTAAACACCATACTTCTGTTTTTTTTTTATAGATTTTATTTACTTATCTGACAGAGAGAGAGAGAGATCACAAGTAGGCAGAGAGGTAGGCAGAGAGAGAGGGAGAAGCAGGCTCCCGCTGAGCAGAGAGCCCAATGCAGGGCTCAATCCTAGGACCCTGAGATCACGACCTGAGCCGAAGGC
Organism: Potos flavus; assembly: GCA_028534135.1. NCBI lineage: Eukaryota > Metazoa > Chordata > Mammalia > Carnivora > Procyonidae > Potos > Potos flavus. Next base: position 45,582,960 of record CM052886.1, on the reverse strand, counting down.
AGAGGCTTTAATCCACTGAGCCACCCGGGCGCCCCAACACCATACTTCTAAATAACACATGGGTCAAAGAAGTCTCAAGAGAGATTTTAAAATATTTTGAAGTAAGTGAAAATGAAAAATACCACTTATCAAAATGTGTGGAATCCACCAAAAGTAGTGCTTAGAGGGAAATTAATAGCACTGAATGCATACAGTAGGAAAGAAGAAAGATCTAAAATCAATAATCTCAGGTTCCATCTTGAACTACAGAAAAAGCAAGCAGAAGAAGCAAAGAAATCAACAAAACTGAAAACAGGAAATCAACAGAGAAAACAAATGAAACCAAATGATTCTTTTTAAATATCAACGAAACTGGTAAATTTCTAGCCATATATTATGCTGTATCACACAAAGCTTTTATTTTGTTTTTTAGAATATTTAAGTGCTAGTATTCATCCTCAACTAAAATATAAAATGCTTCTCCTGTTCCTTTTTTCCTTAACCTTTCCACAATTTTTTAACATCATTTCTAGCACATGTATGTTACAAAATTTATCACTGCCCCCAAAAATATATGACACATATAAGACAAGAGAGTCCTATTAAAAAGTGGAAAACAAAAAAAGCTTACTTCTGTAGCATAATTTGAAAAAATTACAGACTTCATATTTTTGGTAGAGAAATCAAGTAAGTTAATCTATGCCCTGATATGCAAGCTTTTTCCTTTTCTTTTCAAATGAGTTAGTCAGTATAAAAACATTTACTTTAGAGTAGACCTGAGTAACTGTTACTCCAGAAGAAAGAATGGCAGAAAGCTATACGATTGTCAAACATACCCCAAATAAAGCATTGCTGCCATCGTCACCTAATAGATGTCAACTACACCCGACCTCTACCTCCTTAGAATTCCATCAGAACCATTAGTTTAAGAAGTGGTACTTTATCCACACAGGGTAGTAGGAAAAAATGGGATTTTAAAATCTGTGTTCAAATTTTAACTTTATCATTTTTTTTAAAGATTGTATTTATTTATTTGACAGAGATCACAAGTAGGCAGAGAGGCAGGCAGAGGGAGAGGGGGAAGCAGGCTCCTTGCCAAGCAGAGGGCCCCATGTGGGGCTCGATCCCAGGACCCTGAGATCATGACCTGAGCCGAAGGCAGAGGCTTTAACCTGCTGAGCCACCCAGGCGCCCTCTATCATTTTTATTAATACAAATTAATCTATGCTAGGACTTGGCTGGTTGGCTGCCAAGTACCAGAAATATAATTCCAACTAGTTTATGAAAAAAAATAAAAAGACAACTTATTACAAAAATTAGTAGTAGTAGTAGTAATTACACTTGGGTGTCTCTTGGAACCCAATCTCAGGACCATGGACAAAGACAGGTGACTACAGCTAGGACTGTATCTGCTTCTCTTGTTCTTTCTTCCAGAGGCCCCTGTTTATCTAGTTCACAGGACAAGAAACAATACCATTAACAGTTTCTGGGTTTTATATCTTACAGTTTCAGTCACTAGAGCAAAAAACAAATTATTCAAACCTCTGGGCACTTAGAATTCAGGAAAAAGCTCTGAGTGCCCTCCTGGCTTAGTGCGGGTGTATAGAACTTCACCTATGAACTACAGAAATGGGCAGAATTATGACTCATCTCCCAGAGTCATCTTTTTAAAAGACGGATCTGGTCCAATTATTAACTGATTAAAACCCTTCATGGCTTTCCCCAATACACTTAAAATAAAATCCACAACCCTAATTGAAACAAGACTTCTGTGGGCCTTACGTGGTTGGGGCCCGTTTACCTTTAACAACCTTATTACATTACGCCACAATCCCTCTTGCTCACTATATAATTGAGTTTTATCTACTTTGGCCTTTTCTTAGCTCTTAATGGAATCTAACAAGCTCTTTCCCGCCTCAAAACTGTTGAATATGTATCCTTTGCATTCTCTTCCTTTTTCACATAGCTAACTTCCACTAATTTTTCCTCAAAGAACCCTCCCTGACTCCCAAGGTAAATTTGGTTCCCTGTTCTTTTCCTTTATAGCATTCACCACAATTTCTAATTACAGATACATGTATTTGTTCAGTATCTGTCTCTCTTACCATACTGTTAACTCCAAGAGAACTGAGACCTCTATTTTGCTCTCCATTGTATGCTTCTAGCACCCAGCTGGCCTTCAATAATTATGTGCTGAATGAATAATTGGTTTAGCACAGGACAAGTGGTAACCACCACTAGACTGACCAATTATAGATCAGGGGAAGGGTAGCAGGCAGGCAGAATTACTGTTATCAAGTCATTAAAATGGTTGCTCCACAGTAACTTACTGAGGAAAGGAAAGAGAAAGTGGTTCCCAGAGAACCTGTGCTTCTGTTGAGCAAATAAACAATATGTTTATTTCAGTCAACCCTCTTTTTCCATTAAATTCTAATAGGACTATGATACCAATTAAATAAAATAACAAATACAATGGTAGCTATACAGTGACTTGTATATACAGCAAGCATGTAATGTTATTTTTTATCCACTTAGGAAAACATGTTACCTTTATTTTTTTAGTATTATTAGCCTCCAAATAAGAAATTAATTAAGAATCTACAAAACACTCCAATGTATATGACCAACATAGCTGTGTTTCATAACCCCTTTTCTCACAGCATTGTAATCTTTCCACCTAAGGGAATTACTTACCTGCTATTCTGTAGTAATTGTATCCGCTCAAATATCTATTTAACTTACAGAACAAGTTCTAGAAACACAAAAATGAAGCAAAACAAAACCAACCAACACAACAAAACTGTCTCTATTCTCAAGGAATCCATAAACACACTTTCTCACTCTGCCTCCAACCCCATCTCACCCATCCTCCTGCCATGCCCAAAGTTCCAGAGCACCCAATGTAAGACTGCCAGATTTAACAAATAAAAATGCAGGATATCCCACACAGTATGTGACAACCCTATTCCCAGGCCATATTCAATCACTTTACCTTCATAAACCCATTCCAAAACCTTAGTTCCAATATTTTTCCTTATAAAAAAAATTTCTCTGAAGATTCTCTGGATATGATCTTTCTCCAAAGTATAAATAAAATCTACCTTGACTTTATTTAATTGCTGTCAGTAAAAAACTCAAAAGAAGAGAACAATGCAAATCATCTTAACTCTGTTTCTTGGTGGTACCAGGAGTTAAAAAATAAAAAAGAATAAAAATAAAAGCAGACAAAACAAACATTACAAAAAAACCCTTTAAAAACCCTAAAAAGTCTTGCTTCCAAGAACAAGCATGTGAGAAAAAGATTAAGACTATAATCTTTTCAGAGGTAGATCCAGAGAGAAGAAATTCCCTGAGAGGAGGAGGTACAGAGGCAGTAACATTAGAAAGGAAAAATGAACTTTCAGAAAAAAATGATTACACTGAGCATTGAAATGCCTTTGAATTTTATTTGTAACTGAAAGGAATCTCAGCAATTATCTACTTTAACCTTCTCATTTTACAATCGAGAAAACAAAAGACCCTGAAAAGTAAAATGACTTGTCAAACGTCACATAGAAGACCCTAGCTCCTTCCAATTTCTCTCATTCTCTCACCTCTTGCCCCATATAATGTAAGGCTCACTGAACTGAGGAAGATCCTCCTCTTGACATCCATTGGGTATTAGAGAACAAGTTCCTAATAATGTTGTCACTGTCTAACATAAGAGAAATGTATTCTTAGAATTTCAAAGAAAATTCTGAATGGATTTTCTGAAAGAAAAAGTGTTGTACACAACTGTAGTTATTTTCAATATAATATTTATCCTAATTATTAGTAATATAATTCTCTAGTATTATGAATCTTATAATTTAGGTACATTATGGGTTAAATTTGGTGGGCTCCCTGCGAATCTAACCACCAAGAATATTGTTTTTGAGGAAGTTCCAAGTTCTAAACCATTTTACAAATTTTAAAATATAGATCTCATGCTAAATTAGGAAACAGCAATACATAAAGACTCAAAATTATAAACTGAATGTAATAAATTAAAAATTCAAGATTCTTCACTTTATAAAAAGCTCTACCTCAGGGTCATTTATTTTTAAAACTTGGTATTCAGGCACATTTGGGACAGGATATAATGTACATACATCTTTTTAATAATTTTCACTGGAAAACTGAAGTAAGCAAAAAAGAACCAAAACATTTCTATACTTATCTAATTTAGGAAAAACAACAAAAAACCTTAAAGCATATTTTCATGAAGTGACATATAAGAGGTACGAAAATTAATCATTTTATGAATGAAAGGTTGACAATCCTTCACAGTATCATATATAAATATTTAGTACTCTTCCAAAAAATGTGTGGGTAAAGGAATTCTACCTGAACACGTAAATAAAGTTCAAAGAACCGCCAAGCATTTTCTCTTTTCTCCTGAAATAAAGCTATATTTCATAAATTAAAATTTGTTTGATAAATCTATTTTTAAAAATTTCTATTCAGTCCACTAAATCAATGGATATTCTTTACTCATTCATTTAATTGTCTAATAACAATAAAAATGAGCCCCTACTATTTGCTAAACAGTATGCTAGCAATTTTGGATTTATGACAATAAGATTCAGGTTAGTTTCTGTCATCAAGGAGCTTAGAAAAACTTTTAATTAACCCAAGTGAAAATGACAGCCGAATTTTAAGTTGGTCATTTGAGAGAACATTAAAAATGTAATCAAACTCATTCTCAAAAAAAGAAACTACACAATAGTAATTTTAAAGACATTTGAATAAACTCATCATCTATATGAAGCTTCCCCACAAAGTAACCAAAAATATGGCTTTTGTAAAAGTTCTAATAATATATTTTAATAGTAACTTTTGCTTTGAAAATTAACTGAGTTAATATTCCAATAAGAGGACCAAAAATTACTATTACCATCTTTGTGATAATGAAAACCAAACACTTGGAAATGGATACCTTAAACTATTCTGAAAATGAAAAAAAAAAAGTATAATTATAGTATTACACAATATTAATACATTGCATCTGAATATGGAATTATTTACAAACCTGAATAAACAAAATTCCATATCATACCTTATAAATGATCCCAACTATGTATCTTGGATCCTGTCATCTGCAAATCTTTCAATGAAAAAGGCCTTAATGTTTTCTGGAAATTTTTTTTTTTTTTTTTTTTACAAACTTAATTCAAGATTCTACTTGTTTATTATCAAGTCATATAACTTTTTTCACGAATAGGAACTATAGCCGTAGTTATACCCACATATAGGTATTAACTACAATACCTATTATATTTGCAATTATTAAAAACTCTTGATGGATGAGAAACATTTTTTAATTTATAGCCATGTATCTTCAAAGCAAAATTCAATGTAAATCAGCCATTCTAACATGCCAGGGGATATCCTAATGACATTTTTCCCTTATTTTTTACCCTGAAATATTTTCATCATCCGTCAGCTAAAATATTTAAATTTTCTTTAAAAGCATTATGAAAACATCTTTATTGAATTTATGCATATTACTCAGTGACATAAATGGGGATTATCTCTATTTACATATAAGGAAACCAAGGCACAGAGGTGTCCATTTTGTAAATTGCAAGGTCATTTCCTAACCAAGCACTGATCCTACACCATCAAGTTATATTATATGTGCGCCACTTCCAAATGCCGTAAAACAATTACTGTACCTTAAAACAACTGCCTCTGCAATGCCTATGTGCAATTCTGTTTTATCAAGAAGGTTATGGCAACAAGCTTAACAGAGAAAAGCCAGAAGGGGATGTTCACAAAAAAAAAAAAAAAAAAAAAGGAAACACTTATTTTTGTCAGTGAATCGTTTATTTTTAGATAAGGAGAGGTAAACAGTTTTTAACACAATAATCAAGTAACCAACAGTTGTTTCTTCCGTTTTCAAAAAATATTCCATCTTTCAGATAGATTATGCAAAAGTGAAGCCTGCCCATCCTTGGAGACAGAAGTTAGAAAAAATGAGAAAAAAATTCTACAACAAGTAATCAAATACATGATATTGCAAAGAACTGAATGAAAAATAAAATTTAGAGAAATTAGCGAATGCTCATTATGGCAGTTGAAACCCCACCTTAAATATTAAATGCTTCCTTTCATTCAACTGAAGTCTATGATTAGCAATAAAATATTACCGAAAAATAACGAAATACAAAACTTTTTTTATTCAAAACTTGAGAAATTTTATACCAAGTACTTTATTCAAATATTTGCCATAAATAAAAATACTTTGCTAACAGAAACTTAAAAGAACATATGGGAAAAACTGTTCTTTAGAGTTCAAAGACAGACTGCATTTATAATTATGAGATAGCACTATCAACAATTAGAAAGATGAAAGTTACCTATCATACATATTAAATTTAAGAACATTAGATGGGTTGAATAACAAAATCGATTACCGCACAAGAAATAAGACTTAAGTAATACGTCAATCTAACACCAAAGAAAAAATTAAATTATAATCCAAAGCACAGTTTATATAGAAAAGGACAGGATTAGACTGAGTCATATTAAAGTATCTAGTCTAGCTGGGGATTAGTTAATTAATCGGCTATAAGACAGGTTGTGAATGTTCAGGTCAGATTTGCTTTCTTTTCATCATTATTCCAGTTGATCACCCTCAAGTGCATGCAAGAGAAGGCGTCAGAGTACCGAAGCTAGGGGGCATGCTGTAGCAAGGGGAAAAAGAAAAATGGGAAAGGTGCAATGGATGCTGCATAGTTGAATAATTATCTGGGTGGCACAATGGGCGAGTCCTGCCGACATTCGAGCTGAGTAAGCGGCTCCCTAACTCTGCCCGAGGCACTCCCCCATTACCACGCATCGGAGGCGACCTCCCCGCTTCTCCCCCTCTTCAGGGGAAGAAAGGGATCCCCGCACTCGCTTTACCTTTATGTCTGTAATATAAAGACGCGCGGCGCAAACACGCAAATGCACTAGCCGGCTTTACAGAGCCTCCTGCACGTAGCGCAAGCGGGGGCTTCTCTGCCACCCGGTGCTGCAGCCGCCCCCAGAGCGAGGAGGCAAGGGGGTGCTGGCCAGGGCAGGGGCGCTCAGGCGGTGGTACCCCAGGTGAGACCTGCAGTCTCCCCACCTAGACCAGTCTCGGGCAGTCCCTGCAACCGAGACCCAGTCGCGCCGGCCCGCTGCCGTCTCCCTCGGCAACCCAGCCCGGCTGGCGGGTGGGCGGCCGGAGCTCCGGAAACCCGCGAATGGGGGTGGGGGCCGTCGCGGGGGAGGCGCGCCCATCCCCGTCACCTTTGCCGGGCAAGAGCGCCACACACACCTCTCTCCGTTCTGGCCAGTGAGAGAGTTCCTCTCCCAGCACCCTGTCCCCATCAAAAAACAATTCCTGAGAGACTCGCGCTCACCGTGAAATCATGGGGGGCTCTTGCCTTACCCCGTCTTCATGCTTCGGTGGCGGCCGCCGGTCCCCCTCAGCTCCTGGGACTCCACCTAGAGCCTGCAGGAGCGACAGGCTCCGGCGTGGAATCCGCTCCGGGCAGCGGCCGAGGCACCGGACTACTGGGAACGCCGCCTGCGGCGCCCCCCGGTCGCCGGACCCACCGTGTGCTCGACGCGCGATCGAACAACACCAAGAGCCACCGCCGTCGCCCCCCGCCCGCCCCCTCCCCGCGCGCGACGCTCCACAACCGGGCGCCGGGATCCGCGCCTGAAGCAGGGGGGACCGCTGACCCTAGCCACCTAATCTCCTATCCTTCCCAACAGGAGCTATTCTTCACTACTCAAGGTCTTCCAACTTAAGATTCTCGCTTTCCTCTTCAGCTCCCAGCGCCCAGGTGCAGCCGTGGTGGAAAACTCAGCCTCCGCCCACTCACCCAACATACGGAATGAATACGGCTTTCCCCCCCATTTCCTGAGGCTGTATGGTATTGCCCAATCCTCAATTTGGGGGAAGGGGATGGAGAGAACAGTGCTTGGCCGGGGAGTGAGGGAAGATGATAGCCAATTGAATGAACCATCCACTCAGGGGAGGGGTCAAAGAGATGCCGGCCCACTTCGCCCCGCCCCTCACTCCAAACTACACTTCCCATTGTGCCTCTCCCACTTCCCGCCGCGCTGCACGCCGGGAGTGTAGGACTTCGCGGCCTCAAGGTATTTCGGAACTCGTAGTCTTTAATCTAGCCACAAAGGTCCTGAAAGTTAAAAGGTATTATAATTCTCTCTATTTCTCTAGATAAATGCTTTCATATTCTCGGTTCTGTTATACGTATTCAAGTGTTAATTAGTGTGGAATTTAAAATTTCGTATGTGAATTCTTAGCAAGGAAGTAAATACTGTGTGTTCCGGTTATCTGTCAGGACCTGGAAGCCGCTTCTTCCGCCCGGGCCTGGTCTCCGCAGAAGATCTGGTGCCGTCATGTCGGCTGCTATTGCAGCTCTGGCTGCTTCGTACGGTTCGGGTTCAGGGTCCGAATCGGACTCGGACAGTGAGGGCGGTCGGTGTTCCCTGCCAGCTGCCGACTCCCTCATGCACTTGACGAAATCAGCTTCGACCAAGCCCTCTCTGGCAGTTGCGGTGGACTCGGCTCCGGAGGTGGCAGTTAAGGTAAGCTCTTTGGCCACTGATGCAGTGCGGGACTTGTCTGCTTCTGCTCCAAAATCCGGCAGTCTCTTGTTAGGCCCCGGGGTACCTCTTCCCCAGTGCGGAGATAGAAGTTGCTAACGCTCGGATTTCTTCTTCCTACATCCATCTTCCTCGGGAGAAGCCGGGACTTGGAAGTTCAGGACAGCTCTCCACTGCTCCCCGCTCTCGCCTCCCGCCAGCAAGCAAGTGGGAAGGGGAGTCAGGGGGTGTGAAATTTGAATTTATTGTGATTAGGATGTCTCCTGGGTAGAGCAGGTTTCAATCAGAACTTCCCAAACTACAGTATGTATCCTCACTTGAAGTGAATAATGGCCCGGCTTTGTTCTGTTTCTGAAGTCAGAGCTAAATTCTGATCCCCGCTCCACCACTTCTGTGAACTTGGTTAAGTTGTACAACGTTCTCTGTTTCATCACCTGTACAATGGAGATAATTTTAGAAGTACATATCTACATGAGAGGGTTATATAAAACTTAAGCGAAATGATACAAATGTAGCTTATAGTACAGAGCCTAGTATCTAATGAAAGTACAATAAATGTTAGTTTAACCCTTGTGATTATATATGTCAAAGAGTGAGAAAAGGCCTTGGGTTTAAGAAACTGTGCTTGATCCCAGTTGAGGAAGATGATAGAGAGAGACATTGGTTGTATGGATCGTTTAACAAATATTTACTGAAGACATGTTATTTGCCAGGAACTATTCTAGGGGTTGAAGACACAGAGGTCAACAAGCCAGACATCTTTGCATACATGCTAGTGGAAGAGGCAGCCAATAAAATGTGAGCAAATAAAGTGGTTACAGATTGGATTGAGTAGTATGAAGGAAAAAATAAGAGTTCTGTGATAGGGAATAAGATAGGATTATGACTTCCATAGATTGGTCAGGGAAGTCTTTTCTGAAAAAGCAGCTTTGAAGGAGAAGCCAGCCATGTGCAAGATAAGGCAAGAGTTTCCAAAGGAGACAGCAAGCTTTGAGATGACAAAGAGCCTAGTGGGTTTGAAGATCTGAGGAAAGGTTGGTGTGTCTAGAGCCAGAGGAAAGCATCTACCAATTGGTAGTGTAGGCCCAATAGAGCCTAATGGGGGTGATCAGAAGTTCAAGATGTGGTGATGGGAGGCAGCGTGCAAAAATTACTTTGTACTCAAGATGTTTCCTGTGGAATTGTCAAATCAGTATGTTGTATACTGAACTGAAACTAATATAACATTGTATGCGAATTATACTTCAGTAAAAAAAAATCAAAGAAAGATGTTCCCAAGGCAAGTCTTATGCAAGTTTTTATGAATTTTACTTTTTATTAATAGAATGGTATGAAAGAATGTTGAGGATCCTCCTATCTTTATAACAAAACAAACTCCCCAAACTTGTTTCACTCCAGCAGCCTCCCAAGTTGTCATTCTTTGCACACCTTAGCTCTTTGGAGCTCTCTCATTTTCTCAACCAAGTGCAACCTAGCCCTAGCCTCTTAGGAAACTACTTACTCTCCCTAAGAAATGTTGAGAACTTGTCAAGTTCTGCCATCTGACTTGAATATCTGTATCAAGTGACACTATTAAATAGGTCTTGTTTCTTGAAAGTTTCTCTCCTGTGGCTTCCGTAGGGCCATCCTCAGTCTTCCGAAACCCTTCTCTTCTGTGCTTGTATGTTTCCTGTGACTCTGCCCTTAGTACCCCTTTCACCTCTCATATTCTCTCATGCCTTCAACTTCAGTCTGTGCTTCTGATGCCTCACAGGTGAACTCTGAGGTGGTTCACACAGGCTCTGGAATCAAGACCGCCGGGACTCAAATACTGCTTCAGCACTCACCCAAATGGTCACCTTGGATGAGTTACTTTTTTTTTTTTTTTTAAGATTTTAATTATTTATTTGAGAGACAGAGAGTGACAGAGAGCACAGGTGGGGAGGACAGGGAGAAGCCGGCTCCCTGCTCAGCGGGGAGCCGGGCGTGGGGCTTGATCCAGAACCCTGAAACCGTGACCTGATGGCAGATGCTTAACCAGCTGAGCCACCCAGGAGCCCCTTGGATGAATTACTTAAGTGTTCTGTGCCAAAGGTTTTTCTCTTCTGTAAAGTAGGGGTGACACTAGGCCGCATCTCGTGGATAGATTTGTCGTAAAACTCCTTACTAGCTCCAGAACTACTAAACTTCTCTCTCTGGAAGATTCTCAGGCACCTCCAATCCAATGTGCTGAAATATTACACTTTTTTTGCCCCCTCAAGATCTGCCTCACCTGTTTTTCCCGTTTTGGTTAATGATCCCACAACCCACTTACTAGTCCGAGCCAAAATAGAAAGGTCTTCCTTTTCCTTCTTCCTCAGCCTCTGGAGCTAGTCGTTCAGCTGGTTCTAATATTTCTGCTTCATTAATTTCTCTCAAATTAATTTTTCCTGTCCATTTTCACAGATATAGCCTTACTTCATGTCTGCATTACTTCTCCCAGTAGTCGTTCTTGTTTTTCCTTTCTCTTTCAACCCTTGCTTCTGGGTAGTGGGTCCTGTGATCGTGACACAATGGTATTTATCAAATGTTTTCTTTCAGATTTTTATTTCTCTGCAAGACTATTATAATAACCTTCTAACTGGTCTTTCTACTTTCTCCTTTCTTGTTTCCTAGTTCTAGATCCCATTCTTTCTTTCACACTGCACCCAAAGTAATCTTTCTACAGTCCAGTGTTATATCACTTTTCCCTGCCCAAAGACACTGTGTTACTTCTGGATAATTTCCAAGTTCCTTGTGTAACATTCTCCCGTACTGAACTCTCTACAAAATAAACCCCCAAAACCTTATTTTCTTTTTTTACTCTTAAGATGTTTGGCCACACTAGTCTCTCTGCATGGAAATCTCTTTCCTTGTTCTTCATGCTGCTTCCCACCCCACCCCCACCCCCAAATTCTACTGTCCTTCCGTCTCAGTGCACATATTTCCTCCTCTGTCTGTCCAGGCAGCCCTCCTTTGTACCTCGGTTGTAGTACTTGCTGCATTGCTGTGACTTGTCAACCTGTTCTTTACCCTGAACTATTGGGAGACCCTGGGGACCAGGGATGGTTGTGTCTATTCATTTTCATGTCTCCTATGCCTAGTATACAAGATTGAGGGAAATATATTTGGTGAAAGAATGAATGAAAGAGTAAATGAAAAACAAAGTCTTGAAAAAGCATGTACATTGATTGGGCGGGGGCGAGGGAATGTCTCTAGAACTCACTTTGTTCAATCACCTCAAGTTTTAAGTAAGATAATCCAGGAAGAGAGGTTGTATAAGGTACCAGAGGTCCATTAGAAGCAGAGCACAAAGCTAGAGCTACCCACCCCCCACCTCCCCCGGCTGATAAAGGTTCTATGATGAGAGAGAGGGATATCAATTATCACTAGTTTGTGAACCAACACGTGCTTGTAGGCAAAAGAAACAAACAAATAAAACCTCAAAACCTTACACGTAGTAAATGTTAGGATAGAGAGAAATCACCAAGGGAGGAGATGTGAAGCATGCAAATATGCTCATCCATATTTGAATAATTGTATTATGACAAATAGCAAGCATTTTGGTAAGAGTATAAACTTAAGCAGTGTTTTTAATCCATTTCCCCGAACACTAATGTGATTGAATATCTTTTCATATATGTTATTGGTGATTTGACTTTTTTTTTGTTTTTGAAGTGACTATTGGGTCGTCTTCCTTCTGATTTATAGGAAATCTTTGTATAGTCTAGATAATACTTATCCTGTGTCAGTTACATGTGTGGCAGATATATTTTCCAGTTTGTGGCTTGTCTTCTCACTCTCTTCACTGTCATGATAAACAGTTGTTTATTTGTCTAGCCTTATCAAATTAGTCTTTTATGAATTGTGGTTCCTGTTTCTTGTTTGAGAGCCTTTCTTATCCCAAAGTTATAAGAATATTCTCCCATTTTGTTTTTTGAAAGCACTAAATTTTTTCTTTTTACATTTAAGTCCTAAATCTACATGGAATTAATTTTTGTGTGTGGTGTGAACATTTTTAATAATATGGCTTGATCTTTTGGTACGACTTTTCCCCTCACCCATTATTGCTGTTGTTAGTCAAGAATGTTTTGGCTATTCTTGGCCCCTGTAATTCTATATACAGTTTAGAATTGACTTGTAGAATTTTGCTAACATCAAGGTGGGATTTTGTTTGATTACAGGTGAACCACAGATCAATTTGGAGACAATATTATATCTATTCATTTCTTTAGGTTTTCTTTAGATTTTTAATTTCTTCCGAAGTTTATAATTTTCTCCATCAATATCTTACAGTTTTGCTACAGGTATTTCTAGGTGTGTCTTATTTTTATGCTAATATATTAATAAATAGCATTTTTTCTATTTATTTATTCTATTTAACTTAACTACTTACATAGTTATATCTGCTGCAAGTATGATGGTATTTTTTTCTTTCTTTGAATCTTTATTTCTTTCATTTTTTTTTTCTTGCCCTGCTTGCTAAGTTTTCCAGAAAGATCAAAAGTAAGAAGGTAGAAAAAGGATATATCCGGCAAATACTAAGCAAAAAAAAAAGTGGCACTGGTTGTATTAAGATCAATAAAGTAGACTTCATAATGATACAGGTTGAATTCACAAAGAGGTGTATGACAGTTTTAAATTCATATGCACCTAATAATGTAAGGTGAAAATATTTAAGTAAAAATTGATAGAGCTACAATGAGAAATTGACAAATGTACCATCACAGCAGGAGATTTTAATATACCTTTCAATAATTGATAGAACAAGCAAAAAATAGCAGTAATGGAACAGTAAATTTGAACAACAAAATTAACAAACTATGTAAAGGGTATGAAAAACTTGCACTTAAAGCAGAATACTTTTTTCAAGCACTAATAAAACATTTTTTAAAAGCTCACCGTACACTAGGCCAGGCATTGGTAAACTTCAGTAAAAGGCCAAATAGTAAAGATTTTAGGCTGTGCTGGCCACCTACAGTCTTTGTCATATCTTCTTTCTACTTGTGTTTTTTTTTAACAAGCCTTTAAAATAAACACCATTCTTAGCTTGTTGACACAAAAACAGACTGTAGACTAGATTTTGCCCACAAACTAGTTTGCCAGCCCCTGTACTAAATCCATAAAATAAGTCTCAATAAATTTTTTTAAAGATTTTATTTATTCGTTTGGCAGAAAGAAAGTGCGAGCACAAGCAGGGGGAGCAGCAGAGGGCAGAGGGAGAAGCAGGGTCTCTGCTGAGCAGCCTGATGCGGGGCTCAATCCCAGAACTCTGGGATCACGACCTGAGCTGAAGGCAGAAGCTTAACCAACTGAGCCACCCAGGCGCCCCAAGTCTCAATAAATTTATATTATCACATTCTCTGACTATGATGCTTCTAAGCTAATCAGCTGCAAAAGTTGACTATAAAATTCCCATATTTGAAAATTATGAAATTGTATTTCTCAATAACCCAGGGGCCAAAATAAAAAATAATGGTAATGGAAAATACTTTGAACAGAACAATAAGGAAAATAATACCAGAACTTCTGAGGTGCAGCCATAGCAATAATTTTTTTTTTTTTAAGTATAGTCTTAAATACAGGTAATGGAAAAGAAGACAGACAGGAAGTTAGTATGCTAGGCATCCATGCTTTTGGATTGATTTTTTTTTTTTTTTTTAATCATTTCATCCTTTTCCTGTACTCATTTGTAAATTATGCCCTCAGTTTCTGCTCTTTGAGTGGTTACCTGTAGACATTAAAACATCTGAATTAATCAGTACTTTTGCCTCTTACTGAACAGTGCAAAAGCCTTAGAATATTTCAATTTTATTAACATTCCCCTACCCCTACTTTAGCTATTAATTGTCCTGTATTCTTTACATACGTTTAAACTTCAGAAGATGACCGTAAGCCAAGCTGATTCTTGCATCTCGTGTGCAATAGATTGCTTTTTTCTCCCTATAGTACATGCTTCATGTTCTCTTGTGAGGGTTAACTGGTGGCAAATGCTTGTAGTTTTAGTTCGTCTTTTTTTTTTTTTTAAGATTTATTATTTATTTGAGAGAGAGCGATTGAGCAAGGTGGGGGGGGGTGGTAGAGGGGAGGGAAAGAATCCCAAGCAGACTCCCCACTGAGCACAGAGCCCCACATGAGGTTGGATCCCAAGACCCTGTGATCATGACCTGAGCCAAAATCAAGATTTGACCACTCAGCTGACTGAGCCACCACCCACGTGCCCCCTCAGTTTGTCTTTAAAAAAAAATTTTTTTTAAGATTTTATTTATTTATTTGTCAGAGAGAACACAAGCAGGCAGAGTGGCAGGCAGAGAGAGAGAGAGAGAAGCAGGCTCCCCACTGAGCAAGGAGCCTGATCCCAGGACCCCAGGATCACGACCCAGGCTGAAGGCAGCCGCTCAACCAAATGAGCCACCCAGGCGTCCCTAAAATATTTTTATTTAACCCTCTTTTTTGATGGATCTTTTCACCGGGTTTAGTTTACTTAGCTGGCGATTTTTTCCCTCGGCATATTAAAATATTTTTCTTTTTTCTTCAGACTGCTTTTAAGAACCTTACCCTCTGCCCCCTTTTGGGGGCTGGGTGTAGTTTCAGTCTTTACGTTCATTATGGGATGCCCAGATGTGGATTTCTTTTTGTTTGTCCTCCTCAGAATTTGTGGGGTTTCTTTAATTGGGAATTGATTGGTTTGGAGTGTGGATCTTCAATGTTTCTGGGAAGTTCTCAGTTCTTATGTCTTCATGTATTGTTTTAGTCCTGTTCTCACTTCTCTTCTGCTAGAACTCCAATTAAACATATTTGTGTTCCCCAATGTATGACAACAGTTATTTTCTGGTTAAAAATGTATTTTAATGTAACACTGTCAGATTTGGCACTTTGGAAATCATGTAATGAACCCTATTGGGTTACAAGAGTTGCTTGTTAATTGACTTTAAAGTTAAAAAAAATAGGGGTGCCTGGGTGGCTCAGTGGGTTAAAGCCTCTGCCTTCGGCTCAGGTCATGATCTCAGTGTCCTGGGATCGAGCCCCGCATCAGGCTCTCTGCTCAGCAGGGAGCCTGCTTCCCCCTCTCTCTCTGCCTGCCTCTCTGCCTACTTGGGATCTCTCTCTCTCTGTCGCATAAATAAATAAAATCTTAAAAAAAAAAAAGATTAATATTGGTTTTTGGCTTTATAGTTTACAGAGTGCTTTTCCATCTATCATATACTTGAGTAAAAAATGTGAAAAGGACTCAAAAGTAAATATTATCTCATTATTCTCAAATTACTTTGAATCAACAGATTCAAATAAGTTCAAACTTATTTGACCCATAGGGTACCCTTCACTCACTGTACTTTAATTTTTATGGATAATTAAAACTGAATAGAAGTCCTCTGTAATTCTGTGGTAATTTCAATTGCATGCTTAATTATTACTAAACTCCTCTTGGGTATTAAAACAAGGTTGTGGTATTGTCCAAGTTTTCCTAATTAAATGTATAATTAATTAATAATCTTCATTTTCTGGAGGGTTGTTCAATTTGTTCTACAATTTTAGCAGGAACCAGAGACAGGGACCTATTTATATTTTTTATTAGTTGCCACTGTTGTGTACATAAGAGTAATTCTTTTTAAATTGTAGTTTGCACTTAAAATTTGGTATCTCATGGTACTCTGTTCAAAATAATTGAAATTTAAGATACTCCTAATCGGAAAGATCTGGTAAACCATATTTTAAAGTGGTTCTAGCAACTGTGTTCTATAAAATCCACTGAGGAGGTCTGAATGTGGCTAAGCCTTGTTATTTTAAGCAGTTTATACTGGAATTAAATATTGAGAAATGCATTTAATTTAGTTTTTATGCAGTTGAAGTCATTTGTATATGACCTTTTAATTTTATGGTACTGAATTTTTGTACTCAACATTCGGCAGATACTATCTCTAATCAGTGAAGATTCTAGTGTGCATTCTAGGGTAATAAACAGTTTACCCTTGAACAATGGCAGGTTAGGGACAGCAACCCTTCCCCCCACACTGTGCAGTTGAAAATCCGAGTATCACTTTTGACTGACTACCCAAAAACCTAAATTACTGATCGCCTACCGGTGACAGAAACCTTACTGATAATATAGTCAATTAAAACATACTTTGTCATGTGTATTATATACTGTATTCTTACAACAAAGGAAGCTAGAGAAAAGAAAATGTTATTCAGAAAACCATAAGAGAAAACACATTTATAGTACTGTACCGTATTTATTGAAAAAAATCTGCATATAAATTCAAACCCGCGTTGTTCAGGAGTCAACTGTATATGTATCATATTTTAGATGGCCTCGCATCTGAATCCCCTCCCTATGAGTTAATGTGAGGAACAGCCTTTACTGCCCCCAGCCTTCAGAGGCTGAAAGCCCACATTCTCGTTCTCCCAGCTCCCTTTCAGCTAAGGCTTGGGATGGTAACTTAGGCTGAGCAGACAAATGCACTCACCTAAATTCTAATCTAAAACTAACCCACAAAGAAGCAAGGAAAGAGAATATGTTAAGTGGCAGTGGTGGCCAACATCTCGTTTCTCGGGCCAGTAGTCTCAACAAGCAGCATCCAGTGACAGCCACAGTAGTTTAGTAATGATGTTCAGGAATGGTGAACTCTTGTCCTCAGTGGACTGGTTCTGTGATATGATTGATTTTCAACTGTGATTCCATCTGTATACTCACCCTTATTTATGCCTATTTCCCCAAACTGATGCTCTACCCTTCTTGGCAATTCTAAGAGAAAAGACGCAATACTCAAAAGGATTCAGTGCTGTTTAATCAGTCCGTAAGGGTTTCACCTGCTTGCAGCGAAGAACCCTGACTGAGAGTCTGCCAGTGATTTTTTGGTTTGTTGCTAACTGGGTATCTTTAACATCGTTCCTTGTGGTTACTTGAAATTATTTCCCCTTCTCATTTATTCTGTTAGCATCTTGGGTAAGTGACTTAATGTTGCTGGTACTTATTTCATAGAAGTGCTGTAGGAATTATATGAGATAATGTGAGACAACAGTAAGGTCGTTAAGCACTTTTTTTCATAGCACATACCCTCTTCTAGCAAACTATGTAATTCACTTAGTATATTGTATGTCTCCCGCACTAGAATATAAATTCCACAAGGACAGGGAGCTTTATCTGTTTCTATAGGCCTAGAACAATGCCTGGCACATAGTAGGGACCCAATCAATATTTGTTGAATGTATAAATGAATTTGAAGTTACCACACTTGATTTGTGAAGAGGCCTGTGCTCCCAACTACACAAAGAAAATAACATCAGTTATGAGTTCCAATATCTCCCACCAACTCCAAACATCTATCCTTGTCTTTGTCCTCTCTGTTTCATGTCAGAGAGGGCTTTCCTCTTTTCGGAGGATAACCTTCCAACTGTGCTGGCTTTTTTCCTGGGTTTCTCCCTACTCTCTCTTATCCTGTAGCTTATAATTGACTAAATCTTGGCTTGGTCTTTCCTTAAGAAGGGAAAAAACAAACTTAATTTTACCTCAGAAATTCTTCAGTCTGGCACCCCATCTCTTCTTTTCTTTATTGCCAAATGTCTGCGAGAGTAAAAATGATTACTGTCTTGTTTTTCTAAATCCTTAGTTATACCTCTGCCTCTTAGGACTGCTTTTCCATACTCTACCCCACTACCAGAATCGCTCTGGCAAAGGTTTTATGTGACGTAATTGCCAGATCTAATGATCTTTAGTCAGCCTTCATCCTCTTTCTCAGTGGATTTGACTCTTTCTTTTTTCAGTTTAACAAATATTTATTGAACATGTACTGATTACCGTGCATTCTACTAGGCAGTGAGGATATAAAATGTTAGGAAAAGTCATGTGCAACAAATAATATAATATCACAATTGCTATAAGGAATTATGTAAAACATTCCTTGGGATTGTGGAAGAGCAGTTTCCTGAGCCAAGGAAGGGAAGGTATAAGAGAAAATAAGAAGACGACATATTATCAGATAATGAAGGGAAGTGCATAAGACAGTAACATTGCCAATAGCACAGCTAGGGTGAAAGTGCTTGATATTTTTAAAAATCAGTGATTTGTCTAATAAGGCAAAGCTGGGAGTGTATTACCAGATAAGGAGGTATTATAATGGACGAGGCAAGGTATGATGAAGTCTGTACTAGGATAGTGGAGACAAGGATAAGAAGTCCAGTAGAAGTAGGGTTGCTGGAGAAATATTTCAGAGATAGAATCAGTAAGATTCAGTGCCTTATTTGTTAGTGAGTAAAAGTGGAATCATGGAATGAGACATAGCAAAGTATTTGATGTGGTAGAACATCCATATCACATAGTCCAATAGGCAGTTAGATATATGGATCCAGAGGCCAGGAGTGTGGTCAAGGTTGCAGATAAAAATTTGAGGAGGAGATTGAAGTCTTGAGAAAGAGAAGATAAAGTAAAGATATGGACAGTTTTGGGGGCTTCTGGGTGACTCAGTGGGTTAAACCTCTGCCTTCGGCTCAGGTCATGATCTTAGGGTCCTGGGATTGAGCCCCACATTGCCTGCTTCCCCCTCTCTCTTTGCCTACTTGTGATCTCTCTCTCTCTGTCAAATAAATAAATAAAATCTTTTTTAAAAAAAGGGTTTTGAAGGGGGAGGAGGGGATGGGCAAGCCTGGTGGTGGGTTTTGAGGAGGGCACGTATTGCATGAAGCACTGGGTGTGGTACATAAACAATGAATCTTATAACACTGAAAAAATAAAATAAAAGTATTTGGGGGAAAAAAAAGGATATGGACTGTTTTGAAACTAGGGAAGATGGCATTTTAAGGGAATCATACTTGAGGAACCCTGTCTTGGAGAAGTAGAGAAATTAAGTTGCCTGCTTTGGGTGAGGGTTGCTTTACAAGTGGTAAAATTTTGGAACACTAATTGTGTGCCTCTAGCATTATTTTTTGTTGTTGTTTTCTAGTCTTTGGTCCTTAGTTGTTCTAAGTCTACCAAGTCTTCATTTGTCAATGGCATTGTTTCTTCTCCACCATCACTATCAACTTGATGATATCTCACCTTTTAAAAAAATTTTTTGATATTACTTTGAATTGTGTTGGCAGATGTATGTTACATTAGCAAAAGGCCAACAGAATAAAGATGGTGGTATGATAGAGATAATTCTAGGGGTCAAGGATACATTTGTGCGTATGAAATCCAATCTTTAGTAAGGGGTGGTAGACAATAAATATATATGTTAAACGATGATAAATATAATGGATAAAAATAAAATAAGGTAAGAGGAAAGTAGAAAAATTGAGCAGAGACGTTATAAAACAGAGAAAACAATCGTGTGGATATCTAGGGAAAGAACATTCCAGGAAAAGGAAATAGTATATGCAGAGAACCTGAGGCAGGATTGACCTTTGGTAAATTCTAGGAATAGCAAATGAGCCAGTGAGGCTGGAGTCGATGAGGACCAGCACAGGACTTGATGAAGATGGAAGTTTATGGGGGCAAGTTTGGCAGGGGGAGATCATTCTGAGATCTCAGAAGAGGAGGCTAATTCTCAACCAGTTAGATTCAAACATCCTCATTTTGTAATAGCAGTTCTGTAATTCTACTTTACTGAAATGTAATTCAGAGATGATATGTAACTTCCTTAAAAATTTCAAAATATGGGGCGCCTGGGCGGCTCAGTCATTAAGCGTCTGCCTTCGGAAGCTCAGGTCATGATCCTGGGGTCATGGAATCCAGCCCCACATGGGGCTCCCTGCTCCGCGGGAAACCTGCTTCTCCCTCTCCCACTCCCCCTGCTTGTGTTCCCTCTCTCACTGTGTCTGTCTGTCAAATAAATAAATAAAATCTTTAAAAAAATTTTTTTTCAAAATATAATTTGACTGCCCTAATTAAAGGAAAGGTATTTATAGGCTGCTTAATATGTGAATTAAACAGTATGAATAAAATGTTTTTAATATGTAAATACTCAGGCAGGACAATACAGGAAGATAGAAATCCCCTGTAGCACTACCCTGGGGAACCATACTTACTCTCTGCGAACAACTAGTAATGAGCCTTTGGCCTTCATTAGGCTTTTACTCTGAGTGGAGAAGCTATCTGAGGGGTTAGAGGAGGAGTAACATAATCTAATATTTGAAAATCACACAGTTTCCTGCATGAAGTGAGGCTATGGGTGGCCAAGGGTGAAAGCAGGGAGCCCAGTTAAGAGGCTATTATAGTAATCAGGTGTGAGTTGGTAAATTGGACTGTTAGATGACCGTGAAAGAGGACTTGAGAAGTGGTTGAATTTTGGATGTATATAGAAGGTAGAGGATTTGCTGATGGATTGGAAATACAACGCGAAAGAAAGAGGAATCAAGGATAACTCCGGGAGTTTCTGCCTAAGCAAATGTAAGGCTGGAAGAAGTCACTGGGGAAGGGGAGACCAGAAGTTCCCTTTGGGATATATCAAATTTGAGATGTCCATTAGGCATCTTGGGAGAAAAGATGTTGAGCTAAAAGTTAGATACACAAGTCTTTATAGAGTTCAGAGCAGAGGTCTAGGCTAGAGATAACCAATTTGGGAATTATTATATTTGTAGTAGGTGGTGTGGTTACACAAAATAGAGATCACCAGTGATTCTGCAGTGGGCATGAGATTTTTACGTTCATTAAACTGGGGGGGGCGTGAATTTCAGAAGGTTGAAACATTGGCATAGAGTGTAAGATTTAGATTTAGAATATTAGGGCCCTGCCACTCTTGTAGCCCAGAACCACATGCCATCTGGGTATATGTCTAATAAGGTTTGCTGAATAAAGAAGTAGTTGTCCTGAATTTGGAACCAGAGGTTAGGTCTTTTGAGTTTATAAAAAAGAGGACTTGAGCTCTCCTAATTTAAAGCTTTGAGTAACTTCTTAGCCTATTTAGAAATTTTTAATTTGTTCAGATGGGATAAAGTCAGCATTTTGAAAGGAAAAAATGTTGTTATGCATTCTAATCTTTATAACTACATACATTATTTTTATTAGTCTTTGAGTATTGGAATTATTAATCATATGGCACAAGTATAATAATCAAAATTGGCATTAAGGGGCACCTGGGTGGCTCAGTGGGTTAAAGCCTCTGCCTTCGGCTCAGGTCATGATCTCAGGGTCCTGGGATCGAGCCCCACATCGGGCTCTCTGCTCAGCAGGGAGCCTGCTTCCCCCTCTCCCTCTGCCTGCCTCTCTGCCTGCTTGTGATCTCTCGCTCTCTGTCAAATAAATAAAATCTTTAAAAAAAAATTGATATTAAAATAGCTAGTATGACCTTAATATAGTTTCCAAAATAAAATGATTACTTGTCAGATCTTTCATGTTCATTTGGTTTTCTTTTAGGAAGATTTGGAGACCGGAGTTCACCTTGACCCTGCTGTCAAAGAGGTTCAGTATAATCCTACCTATGAGACCATGTTTGCTCCTGAGGTAAGAAAACATTATATTCAAGATTCTGCCTTTTGCGAAAGCATTTGAATTATACATAAGGAGATAAACAGTTGGTGAATTTTTCAGAGTTTTCTCAAAAGAGTATACTATTTAATCGTCCAAAAAATCTGTCCTATTATATGCCAATTATATCTCAATTTTTAAATAAAAGGAAAAGAAAACGTATTTCTAAAAATCCACTACTGTTTATCTACCAACATACAGCATCTGACAGAATGGAACGATGTCTTTTGCAAAAAGAAATTTTAAATATCCGATTCTCAGATGTGAATGTAGTTAACATCTTCTTCAGTTTTGTTAAGGGAGTATTACAAATTAACCATAAGGGAAAAAGAATTTATTATTAGCCATCATCAGTGCATTGGATATTATGAAACATCTGGTTACAAATGCTCCTGTGCTAAATGCTAGGAAGAAGTGCCAGGCTAACATGTTCGCTGCTCAGTAGTAGTCACAGTGTGTATTGCCTGCTCTGAATGAGACATCTTATGGGGGTGATGGTGATGATGGTGATGATGGTGATGGTGGTGATGGTGGTGATGGTGATGATGGTGGTGATGGTGGTGATGGTGATGATGGTGGTGATGGTGATGATGATGATGATGATGATAAAAGGTGATGGAAACTTAAAGAAGATGAGGAAGGAAAAAAGGCAAAAAACAGTGAAAATCGTCCATTTAGGAAAGTCTTTGTATAAAAAATTAAATTTCTAGCTGTTTTGTTTTTAAAAAGGGAAAGAATGCTTGATTGAGAAATAGAGATGCCAAAAAATGGTCATTATAAAACAAAATAAGCCTTCAGTAGCAGGATCTTTAAGAAATACTTTAAAAATGGGGGTGAGTCATATTTTATTGCAACTGGGTAGAGAAAGAGGTACTTTTTATTTATTTATTTTTTTTTGAAAGAGGTACTTTTTAATTTTTTGTTTTTTAGCATGTAGTCATTGTCTCCCCCCCGCTTTTTTTTTTTTTTTTTTTTTTTGATAAAGCTGTTCTATATAATTTGCCTGCTCAGGTTTCTGTAGTCACTTAAAATATGGCAATTGAAATATGTAGCACAGCCGATGATGTCGGTGGTCGTTTTTAGACAGTGCTTTAGCAGTTCCCAGGGTGTACAGTAAGCAGAAATCTCTTTCTCATACTGCAGCACATTTTAAATTTTATTTTATTTTTCTTAAATCCTTCTAGCCTATTGAACCTGTAGACTGTTTCATATCCCTTGGTACCATTTTAGCTGGCACAGTAAAGAAAGGTTGTATATTACATATATGCTTCGTGATTTTTTAAATGAAAAGTGCTTCCATAAAATAGGGCCACTAAATTCGGAAAAAGAAAATGTGGAAGTAGTGTGGTATGTGACATTCCTATGTCAGAGCATTTTATATGAAGTCTCTTTCTCTTCCATTTTTAGATCTTTTGCATAACTAATATATTGCTGTGTGACTATAGTTTTCGAAATTTAGAAGATTAAGATTTTTTTGGTGATATTGGTGAGGCATTAGGTCTGTCATTCTTTTTGTGAGATTACCAATCCTTTTAGTAGTCTGGGTTTTTTTCTCATGTTAGGGAGCCTCACATTCAAAATATAAATTAATTTATGTTAGAACACTGATGCTTGTCATCAATTTAAGAAAAGAGAGATGAGATGGACAAATGAGGAAAAATTACTATTTTCCTGGTTGTCAAATGAACTTATTACCTTTGAATTTTATGACTAAGATCTGTATAATTTGACAAAGTGTGGAAAAGTGTTAGCAGGAACTTTGCTTGATGAAATACAAGTTCCCATATCTTAAGAATCTGTCGTTAGAAAAAGATATAATCCTTCTCCTCAAACTACTGTTTACCAGAGATGATATGCTCAGTGTTGTTTTTAAAAAAGATAGAGACCAGACTGTTTCCTATAATGCCTGAAGTTCTATTCAAGTTAAGGGAGAGATTGTATCTGGTTGTGAAAATAAGAAAAAGTTGCATAAAGGAAGAAGTATTTATTTGTTTGTTTGTTTGTTTTTAATTAACACATAATGTATTATTTGCCCCAGGGTACATGTCTGTGAATCATCAGGCTTACACATTTCACAGCACTTACCATAGCATATACCCTCCCCAATGTCCATAACCCAGTCACCCTATCCCTACCTCCCCTACCCCCCAGCCACCCTCAGTTTGTTTCGTGAGTTTAGGAGTCTCTTATGGTTTGTCTCCTAAGGAAGAAGTATTTAAAATAAGGAGTAAAGTCCAGGTTAAGAACATGAGCTTTGGGGTTAAATACACTGCTTATTAGCTCCAATGTAACCTTGGATTGCCTCAGTTTTCCTATGGGTAAAATTAAGACAATTTCTCCTTTACCAAGTTATATGTATACATGCACTAATGTATGATATGGTTAGGAAACTGGCACAGAGTGAGCATTTAGTAAATAGCAGCCCTTGTTGTTATTTATGTTACTATTATTGGCATTGATGCTAGGAAGGCTTTTATGAGGAAAGATTTCAGGCAGAAGAGAAAAGCATTAGCTAAATCATAAAAGATCCAAAGAACAGGAATACTTTAGTCATTGTCAGGGAGAATAGGGAGGTAAGACTAGAATGGTAGTTCGTATAGTGTTGCACAGGGATCTGGGGGCCAAGTTAAGCAGCTTGGTCTTGATTTAATAGATGATAAACAGATTTTTAAGGTTCTTATTAAAGAGTGGCATAATCAGAGCTGAATTTGTAGGAAGGCTAATTTGATATGGGTTTGCATGATGGAAAAGAACAGGGAAATAAAGGAAATACAACTATCATTTATTACTGTATACCAGGGAGTGTACTGAGAAATTTATATATTTGTGTACCTTATCTCTTTTAGCCTTCACAATAATCTTGTGCAATAAGTACTCTAATCCCTATTTTATAGCGAGGAAACCAAGTCTCAGGTTACACTGGCAGCAAGTAACATATTTGGGAATGTGAGTTCACATCACTCCTAATGACGGCTCTGTGGCTGGAAGACCAGTTTGCAGACCATTATGGGGTTCACGTGTTACACCCCTATGCACATACTTTGACTTTGCTAGTTCAGTAAATTAACTGAATTGACTATTTCATTTTATAAAATATGTTTTTCCTTCCCAACCAAGGACTTTTCCTAAGTGGTCTAACCTAATATCCAGATAGGCTTTCTCAAATTATAGACAGAACTTGAAGGGATAATAGCCATTGTTTTAGTCCACTGGTTTTCTTCATTTCACTCAATCCTTTTTGGATCTTAGAGAAAAGTTTGTTAGCTTTTGTAGACTCACGTAAAACCCATAAGCCTCAGGGAGATTTTTAGATTTAAAATAATAGTACTTTTAGAAATAGAAAAAATATCAAGTTAAAAGAAGAAAAAATCCTAGTTTCTGTTAAAAATCTGGCCATAGGGCTGCTATAAATATTAATGTTAGAATGAACTTTAGGAATCAGATAGTTCAGCTCTTTTATTTTGTAGATGAGGAAACTGAGGCCCAAGGTCATAAGACCCATGCTAATAATATATTCTTATATTAGTAATATTTAAACTGTGCTTTTATGTCTTAAAAGATCGAGGTATTCTGCCAATAAAATTGAATGGTGGTGGTCTTTTCCAAATTTGTGGAAAATAACTACATTATTCAAAAGGCTCTTCTTACCTTAAAGTTTGTTTATAAGTGTTTAAACATTGATGACTACAATAAATATTAATGAAAAACTTACCAGCAACCTAAGTATGATATGATTATTAGTTCAGTAACTAGGGGGGCTGTTCTATATGTAAACTTTTTATTATGATTTCATATAGTCAGTTTTTACCAGTGTAAGTTTTCTTAATTCCTGTGATGTTATACTCTTAAGACATTGACCCTCAAGCATTCTACCTTCTGAAGACTTTTGAGAACCACTACTTTACAATACACAGATTTCTTAGATTTATCTACCAGTGTCTTAACAAATTAAAAATGCTTTCCTCGGAGCCCCCAGGTGGTCCCTGGGTGGCTCGGTTGGTTGAGCCTTGGACTCTTGGTTTCAGCTTGGGTCATGATCTCAGGGACTGTGGGATCTGTGTGGGGCTCCATGCTCCATGGGGGATCTGCTTGGGATTCTCTCCCTTTGCCCTGCTCCCCACACACGCACACCCTCTCTCTCTCTCTCAAATAAATAAATAAATCTTCTTAAAAAATGCTTTTCTTGGGGCACCTGGGTGGCTCAGTCCTTAAGCGTCTGCCTTTGACTCAGGTCATGATCCCAGGATCCTGGGATCGAGCCCCACGTCGGGCTCCCTGCTCCACGGGAAGCCTGCTTCTCCTTCTCCCACTACCCCCGCTGTGTTCCCTCTCTCGCTGTGTCTCTCTCTGTCAAATAAATAAATAAAATCTTTAAAAAAAAGTGCTTTTCTCCTACTTTATAAATGAATCACTACTTCACTCAGCTGAAAGATGTAAGCATACTCAGGAACATCCTGAGACGTAGTGTTCTGAATTATGAATACTATATTTAAGTATTCACAATACATATAATATATGTATATTGCATACATATATTACATATAATATATGTATATTGCATACATATATTACATATAATATATCATATATTATTATATCAATATTATTAATATATTATAATATATGTATAATTCATATACATATTCAGTATATTATATATGGGAGATTAAGATTAAAATTGACTGGTGTACTTCAGTATGCTCTTAGCTTAAAACTGTTAAATATGCATACCTAATTAACTCAAATAAAATCCCTTGAATGCAAATTTACTCTTAAACTTAGTTAATTACCAGAAGTTAAAAAAATTTGGAAGTCAGTTTTATGTGTTTTTTCTGGGTTTTTATTTTTTTTTAAAGATTTTATTTTTTATGTAATCTCTGCACCCAACATGGGGCTCAAACTTACAACCCCAAGATCAAGTGTTGTATGCTTTACTAACTGAGCCAGTTAGGCGCTCCTATGGTTTGTTTTGTTTTTTAATGGTTAACCCAGAATTAAAAGAAGTGCGTATTCACAGAGACCAGGATCATCTGGGACACATAATTTTTAAGTAATTGGGAAGAGCTGAGTTCTGCTGAATAACATTCTCTCCCTTTCTTTGTTGGCATTTATTTAATGTCTCTGAGATCAGTTCTAATAGCTGCTGGTAACCAGGCAGTTAAGGTAAGCCAAAAGTACATAGATCCTCTCCCAACCCAGCTTCCTATTAGAAGATTTTTTTGTTGTCTCAGCTTCAGTATCGGTAAAATGTACCACATTTACATTTTTGGACTGCTTTAGGAATAGCACCCATATAAGATATACTTAGCTATAGGTGGATCTATATTCATACAGAAATCAAAGTTCCTTAACACTGAGAATTTTTCTTTAAAAGATGGAGCTGGTTGGATATGTACGGCCGATAGAATTGTTCTTTTTTTTTATAAAATCTTAATAAAATAAGACCATGGAAATTGTATTTTCCTTTTTCACATTGGAAAGTATAAACGTAATGATTAACTTATTATATGAGTAACAATAAGAGTAATGGAGATTTTTATCATTTTAGATTTTTTTCCCCAGAAATGTCAGGTACTACTTTGCAGATGATAGCTGACTATATTAGGTAGAGCATCTAGGAAACTTTTAAGTCACTTTATTATATTTAATTTTATGCATATTCCTTGTTTTTATAATAAATTTCATGACTGAACGAAGTTACTGTAACTGCCAGCATTTAGCAGCCTAAATGTTTTTCTCCCCTACATTTCCACCCACCAGCAAGGAGGAACTAATACGGGCTATGAAGTCTTGGCACTATCCTTTATTATAATTCAGAATAAATAGTAATGAAAGTTTTGTATGTAAATTAGATATTTTTAAATTGAATCATTTTAAATATAGAAATGGAAGCTGTCAATATAAAAGAATATTGTAGTAATTTATTTTCTTCTGAAGCAGAAAAAACTATAAGGCAAGTATAACAATTAATTTCAGATTTTTGTGCATAGTATAATATTGATATCTAGAGAAGGCAGCATTCTGCTCAAGAGAGGATCGATAGCTTATATTTATGGGTCTAGAAACGTATCGTAGGAAAGGTGGTTTCTAATGGTAGTGACTTAAGATGTTCTAACATCTAAATACTTCATCATGACAATATACCTACAGAGTTCAAATAAAAAATACCCTAATTCTACAATTTCCAAAGTGGGAAGTTCGCTTTATTCTTTATTTAAAAAGAAAATACAGAGGCTCCTGGTGGCTCAGTCTATTAAGCATCTGCCTATGGCTCGGGTCATGATCTCAGGGTCGTGGGATTGAGCCCCACGTCAGGCTCTCTGCTCAGCTAGGAGTCTGCTTCTCCCTCTCACTCTCCCTTTGCACTTTCCCTCTCTCTCTCTCTCAAATAAATAAATAAAATCTTAAAAAAAAAAAGAAAATACAAAGTTGGATTTTTCCATTACCATTAAATAAATATCATTAAATTAATAGTGTTTGATATAATCTGGTACTTTTTTACCCAATTTTTTAAAAAGTTAGTATGATTGACATTTAAGGAATGTTACAATGCAATAGAATCCTAGACTAGGGTTTGTTCTAACCTGGTCCTACCAATTAAGACTAAAACGCTTGATGTTAGGGCAGATAAAATACATCATCTTTGGCTTTTTTCTTTCATTTCTAACATGAAAAGGAGAATACCCCTCTAACTTTCCAGGATTTTTGTACAGATCAAAGTAAATAATGTTTAGAAACCATTATGGAAACTCAAAGCATTATAAACAAACAGATAATAATGTACTATTTTGTGTAAGACTTCATAGTGTGGCTTTTCACAGTAGAGAAATTTTATTTTCATTTGTAATGTCTTTTCTAGGGACTTTTGCAAGCATTTTACTTTTATTGTCTATTTCCTATTCTCTACCCCCAGTCGGGTTCTGATTAATCTTTCCTTCGTTAGTGCTTTCTATATGCCAGGCATTATGGTAAATATTGAGGATTTTAAGTCTCTACCTTTGAGGAACTCATAATCTAGTGGAGAAGAAACATGTATTTTTTAAAATTACATCATTGATATAAAAGTCACCAAAAATCCCCCAAATCATGGTTTAGACATAGTTACTTTCAATTATCAAGAGCAGCGTTGTCAAACAGAACTTCCCACAGTGGTGGAAATGTAGTAGCCAGTAACCACATGTGACTCTTGAAGTCTTGAAGTTTGGCTAGTGTGACCGAGGAACTGAATATTTTATTTTACTTAATTTAAATTTAAATTTAAATTTAAATAGCAGCCCATAGACTTAGGTGAGCTGGATCCCCCTCCTTCTGGGGGCTGACAAACAGTGCTCATCAGCCATTGCCCAGCTGCACTGAACCATGTGGGGGAGCATGTTCCCCAATAGGATACTCAGCCCCTAATGATTTAGAGTTGAAACATATTGTACAATAATTCTAGTAATTCTAGCTTTATATACTCAGAATTTAAGTTTGTTTTTTTCTTATAACATTGCAGTTTGGACCAGAAAATCCCTTTAGGACACAGCAAATGGCTGCCCCTAGGAATATGCTTTCTGGATATGCTGAACCAGCTCATATCAATGATTTTATGTTTGAACAGCAAAGAAGAACGTTTGCCACATACGGTAAGGTGATGAAGATTTCCAGTTGCCGGTTTGACACATTTTGTGTGGATAATCTGTTTTTTGCTTTTTAAATTTTTAAATTTGCTTTTTGTTTTTTTAAAATTTATTCATCTAGTTTCCTTTTTAAAAAGGTAGTATATTTTCTTAAACATATCTATAAATATTTATACAAATGGGAAGATGAACTAATGTTTTTAGCTGTCATTCTAAATTTGCTGTGATTTCTGAGTACTACAAATATTCTTTGTGGTCTTAAATATTAAAAATATTCTTTGTGGTCTTAAAAACAGAATATTCTCTGTTGTACTTGATAATGAACACTTGTTATTGAATGTCCATCATATGCAGATTGCTGTTGAAGTTGGCAAATGACCAGATAGTTTAAGAAGTTACTTTTATTTTTAATTCCAGTATAATGAACATACAGCGTTATATTAGTTTGAGGTGTACGATATAGTGATTCAACAATTCTATACATTACTCAGTGTTCATCAGGATAACTTTTAATCTCCTTCACCTATCTCACCCATCCCCCCACCTCCTTCCCTCCTGGTAACCATCAGTTTGTTCTCTCTGGTTAAGAGTCTGTTTCTTGGGGCACCTGGGTGGCTCAGTGGGTTAAAGCCTCTGCCTTTGGCTCAGGTCATGATCTCAGAGTCCTGGGATCGAGCCCTGCATCGGGCTCTCTGCTCGGCGGGGAGCCTGCTTCCCCCTCTCTCTCTACCTGCCTCTCTGCCTACTTGTGATCTCTCTCTGTCAAATAAATAAATAAAATCGTAAAAAAAAAAAAAAGAGTCTGTTTCTTGCTTTGTTTCTTCTTTTCTTTGGTTATTTCTTTTATTTCTTAAATTCGACATACGAGTGAAATCATATGGTATTTGTCTTTCTCTGACTGACCTATTTCACTTGACCTTATACCCCCTAGATCCATCCATATTGTTGCACATGGCAAGATTTCATTCTCTTTTATGCCTGAGTAATATTCCATTGTATATATATTACATCTTCTTTATCCATTCATCTGTCAATGGACACTTGGCCAGCTTCCATAATTTGGCTATTGTAAATAACGCTGCAATAAACATAGGGTTACATATATCTTTTTGAATTAGTGTTTTCATATTCTTTGGGTAAATAGTAGTAGAATTACTGGATCCTATGGTAATTCTATTTTTAATTTGTTGTGGAACCTCCATACTGTTTTCCATAGTGGGTGTGCAGTTGGTATTCCCACCAGTGGTGCATGAGAGTTGCTTTTTTTCTCCATCCTTGCCAACACCTGTTGTTTCTTGTGTTTTTTATTTTAGCCATTCTGACAGGTGTGACGTGATACTCATTGTGGTTTTGGTTTGCATTTCCCTGATGATTAGTGATGTTAGGCATGTCTTCATGTGTCTGTTGGCCATCTGGATGTCTTCTTTGGAGAAATGTCTATTCATGTCTTTTGCCCATTTTTCATCGCATTATTTGGTTTTTTGGCATATTCTTTTTATCTTGTTCTTTACTGATTGACTTTATTCGGTTTCTCAGATCTTATCTCTGAAATGTTTTCTGTTGTTCACTAAAGGACATCAGGAAATAGAATGGCTACAGATTCATTGTGTAAAATAATTATATTCTATCAGTGGTAGGATTTAAGAAAGTTAACAAGCACACAAGATTGGAAATCTCCTCTAAAAGAAGATGGTCTTTATAATGTCCTTGTTGATAGTTCCTGGTCACTGATATCAGAGTTGCTAATATTTGGTGGTGCCTTTCCTTTCTCTTTCTATAATCTCATCTGTGCCTTTTTGCCTATTGTAGTTGTGATCTTCTTTATATATTAGTTACTTATGCTAATGTTTCTAATTCTTCTGCCCTATCTGCCATTAACCTCCATTATTACAAGATAGGATTAAAGAAGTTTAAAAAAAATAGTGTCATGTGAAATACATGTATTCAGTGATGCTTTTTAATAACAGTTATTTTCATTAAATAATATAAACAAATTTTAAGCTTTTAGGAAAGAGAGAAGAAAAAGGTTACCTATAATCCCACTATCCTAAAATATCTACTCTTAGCATTATGATCTTTATCTCTCCAAGTCACTATAATCATTCTATACTGAAAAATTTGCATCTCACCTTTTTATTCGGTGATCTATCATAAGCATTTTCCAGTGTTACTTTATAATCTCAGTTTGTCGTTTTTAAGAATTATGTAGTGGCTGTACCATAATTTACATAATTATTCTAATGTTGGAAAGTTACTTTTTTCTAATTTTTAGAGAGTAATGTAAACTGATTGACTATAAAGTAGTTAAGAGTTTTAGTACAGATAGTCTTAGTGATTCGTCACAATATATTCTTGGAAACTGGTTGTAAAGATTGGCATATATTAGATCATATTTCACCATGACAAGGTTGCAATTGACAGTGTGCCAAAAGCTAAGACTGTGTACCTCTGAAATCACCTAGAAGGGTTGGACACTTCCAGTCCAAAAAATGGTTATCCTGCATTGCACCCATTACTTGTATAAGGTATCACATGTAAATATCAAGTATATATGCAGCACACAAAAATCAACTTTATTGCATCATGAGTTTCTTATATTCTAGCCTATAATGAAACAGACTTTTAAAGACTTTGCTTGTTTTCTTAGACTTTAGAAAGGACTTAAGCAATAATTTAGATAGCTATGACTACTTTAAAACAAAACAGAAAAGAAAAAGCTTAAGTTTATCTGATACCTATTTTCCTTCTTAAATTGTCCTATAGTAAGAATAAGCATTTAAAACTACTCAGTTTGGGGCTCCTGGGTGGCTCAATTGGTTAAGGAATTGCCTTCGGCTTATCTCATGATCCCAGGGTCCTGGGATGGAGCCCCACATTGGGCTCCTTGCTCAGCGGGGAGCCTGGTTCTCCCTTTCCTTCTGCCTGCTACTCTGCCTGCTTGTGCTCGCTCTCTCTCTGTGTCAAATAAAAAAAAAAAAAAAAACTACTCAGTTGGCTTTAGACCTGATTTCAAAAATAGGCCTGTTTTTTTTTTAATAGCCAGTGGTTTTGCCTCTCCCTTTAGGGAGTGGTGGGCTCAGACACAGATTGAACTATTTCGTGAGTTAAAGACTTAAAAAATGAAAGCTAAAACTATCCAACAGATTGTGCCTTGGTGTTAGCACAGGTTAGACTAGTCACTACGTTGGTGGGTGGCCTCAGTGTGTTTGGGTTCAGATTCTACACGGTAATACAGTTTCTTGATGTTTCCAGGTCAGAGTTCTTGGTTTGTACCAATCACAGGGTGGCCAGAGAGCACCAGACCAGTGTGTTCATTTTTCAAAAACGCTGTCGTAGACCTGATAGATGTACTGAGAGACTTCAGGAGCTCTACACTTCAGTGACAGCATATAATTCGGGCTTCCTGGCTGTCTGCATAGCTCAGCCAATTTTAGTATATGTGCTGCCAAAGCGAGCACTGCATAGCTCAGCCAAAATCCAAATGCCATTAGTGAGCTTTGGGGATTGGTACAGTATGTCCTGCCCTTCCACATTCCTCTTGGCAATAGTATAAACACTGTTGTTTTGCAATTTGTTGGAAACAGTGTGAACATTTAAATGACATTTCTTAATCTGAAACTGAAGCTCGTTCTCATCGGGAATATCCTTCCACGTTACAAGGAAGAGTTGGTGCTCCATTTTGCCATCTTCTACAGAAAGCACAGAGTGGGATGAGGCAGCCGAAGTAGAAGACATCAGTATTACTTTTCACAGCTACCTGCAGTTTATTCAAAGGTTCCATCTTCATGACTGGGCCCGAGGTGTTGAGAGTCAGGGAGACATCAACGCTCTGGTTTGGCATCA
The DNA here is from genome assembly GCA_028534135.1 of Potos flavus. Classification (NCBI taxonomy): domain Eukaryota; kingdom Metazoa; phylum Chordata; class Mammalia; order Carnivora; family Procyonidae; genus Potos; species Potos flavus. The sequence goes on along the minus strand of CM052886.1, from coordinate 45,549,453 downwards.
GTGGTGCATGGATGGCCAGAGGAGTGCTTGGGGTGACCTCAAAGCTATTCTTGTTAAACTGGACTGCAAAGTCTGTCATGTGCTACAGAGCTTTGTTGGTTAAGTTCATTTCCATATAGATGTGCCCTTGGCGGTGACTAAATGTTCCAGAGATCTCCAAGCCTTTAGCTTTTACTACAGACAGCCAGACATCCACCAGGTGCCATGCCTATCCCCATGGAGAATTCAGACAGGTCATTCAGACCACTGCTGACCACAGCAGGAGTAGGTGAAGGAGCAAAGGTTGCAGGCACTGATGAAGGGACGAAGGATTGTCCCAATAGACCATCTAGTCCTCCTCCCGAGAGATCCACTGCTCCCATCTGCATAGAAGACACCTGTAGCGCATTGACTGGGGGGCCAAGGTCAGAGTTTCAGGTTTTAAAAGGTCTCCTAGAAGGTCGCCTTGAGAGGGGCTAACCTGTTCCAGGTTGGTGGCAGTGGTGGTGCGGGCAGGGCTGTCACCTGCATCGTAGTTCCCATGGCGTATTGGCAAGTGTGTGTGATGGATTCCACGACTTCTTTCTACAAAAGCATTGGGCAGCTAATGGTACACAGAGGCCAAAGAACCCATGTGGCAGATTAGCCCCTTCAGCAGTGTTGGCTCAATAAGATCTGTCTCCTCAGACATCAGTGGCTTCTCAGACAAGACTGCTTCTCTGGCTGTGACAGGGTCTGTTGAGAGAAGACGCCAATAAATACAGCCCCGGTCTCAAAGGTCAGGATTATCAGAATCCTGTGTTGCCAAACTCAAGACTTGCTGTAGCAGCTCCTGTGTTTCTCATGGTTTCTTGAGAAACAGCTTCACTATGGCAGTAAGCAGAGTGAGCACCTGAGCTTTCATCAGGAAAACCTTCCAGGAAGCTCTCCAGGAACTCGTCTGCTTTGTCAGTTTTCTCCCCATATTCTCCCCCAATCCAGATCATAGCTGCTTGAGCATCTGGTCCATCCAGCAACTCTAAGTTCTCACACCGAGTGGCAGTGATACTTTCATACTTGTTGCAGTATTTGTGAAAGCTGTCCCTGATGGCAACAGTTACCTCTTGGACCACATAATTTCCTTTGGTCTGGATGAGCTCAAGCAGTGTGCATACACGGCGCCCTGCGGACTGCTCACTTTGATGGCTCACCGGCCAGTGGCCCGCATAGCTTCGCGAGCAAAGCCAACATCCACGTCTGTGGCGTATTCCTCTAATTCTGCCAGAACCTGAGCAGTGTTGGCTCGGAACGCCAAAGGAATCATGATGTCCAACTGCTCTAGTTTAGGATAGATGGGATCATTGTACTTCACAAAGAAGGCTTTGATTTCCTGCTTCAAGATTTGGGCCCTTTTTTGGACAATTACACTGATAATTCCTCAGGGTGACGTACTGCACCTCCAGCTCCCCAGACAGCAGAGTGACAAGCGCAGGGGCCACCTCCTTCAGCAGCATATTGCAATAGTCCAAGTCCTTGGGTAACAACTCTAGAAACTTCACTAGGACTCTTACTGCTGAAAGCACCGCCGCTGAGTTGGCACAAGACAGCCAGTGAGTTACATGCTCACAGATGCTCTGAGTCATGCGGTCGTCTTTAGGGTTGTAATTAGACAGGCAGTCCAAAATGAAAATCTGACCCCATCCAGCGCATTCATTCAGGGCTGCCACCAGCGTATTAATGTTCTGTGGGTTCAGATCAAGTAGTTTGCTGTTTGGGCGAGATTTGCTGATTTCAGAGCATGCTCCTACAGCATTAGCCAGCACCGTTGGGTTTGAATCTGCTCTGAGATCCCACAGAGAATCTAGAAATGATCTTCCACCATTTGGGCATTGATATCATGGAGCTTTGCCACACGGACTGCTGCCGTTTTTCCAAACATAGGGATAGCTTCCTTCTCTGTCAAGCACGCGCGGAGGGGTTCACAGAGATCGTCTGTGACTTTGTCCACCCAGATGCACCCCCCACGGTCCTGATGGCCAAGGCCCAAATGAGAGGACTGGGATCTTCACAGTCCTTCACAAAGCTGTCGACAGCCATGATGGCCATGTCTGGCTGACTCGTGGCATAGTTCATCAAACAGAGATACACACGCTTCTTTAATTCCAGATTGTCAGTTTACATCTGGAAAGAGAGAGCTGACATCCTTCCCCACAGTCATGGCAGCAGTCACTTTCTTCACAGCCTCCTCCCTCTTTTCTTTCTTTTCATTGTTGAGTTCAGCCTTCAATTCAAAGATTTCTCCTTGTTTGCTGATTGTGAAGTACTTGGAATCAGTCATGGTTCTGGATCTTTCTTGCGCACCAGAGGCAAGGGTGGGGATGGCGGCAGCAGCCCGCGAACATGGCCCAAGCAGTGGTGTAATGGTTTCCTGCACGTTACTGGATATAAATGTTTTTGAAGGTTTTGTTACATCTTGTCAAATTTCTTTCCAAAAGAATTCTCCCACCTTACACGGCCATGACCACATGTGCAAGTCCTCTTTCTCTTTACCCAAGATCTGGTTGATCATTTTTCCTTTATTTATGGGATAACAAAAATGTATAATATTTAATCTCTTTGACTTGTTTCATTTGGACTACTAGTGAAGTTGAAGGCTTTTCCCTATATTTGTGACCATTCTTTGCAGATTGTTTTTCTCGGATCTAATAATAAAATTGGTATTATTGGAGACTCTTAACTCTGGGAAATAAACTGAGAGTCGCTGGGATGGGGAGGTGGGTGGGAGGATGGGGTAACTGAGGGATGGGCATTAAGGAGGGCACTTAATGTAATGAGCACTGGGTGTTACATACAACTGATGAAATCACCTAAATTCTACCTCTGAAATTAATAATACACTCTATGTTAATTGAATTGAATTTAAATAAAAAATTTTCAGAATTAGAGCCATTTCAAATAAGAAAGACTACAAAGGAAGAAAGTAGACATTAACTGTATTAAAATTATAAAAATGTAAATAAACTTTAGATAGATGAGAATATCTCAGAACTGAAGTGCAGACATAGTCACTTGAAACAGGATATTAGAAAACTAATTGGACTAAAATTCTGTAGTGTTAGAATTGTATCTTCCTCTGTCACTGGCTGACTTCTACTAGGGCATATAGCTAAATATTTAACATCTTTCATTTGAGAAGGGAAAATATTATTGTCCCTAAATTACCTGAGGTGGGAGGAAGTAGCAGTAGTAATGGTGATATTGGCAGTAAAGATTTATTTTACTATAGATGATGTGGAGAAGGAAGAGAGCGTAAATTACCGTGCTCAGAAACAGGACTATGGCCGAATGAGCTGGGGATCGGCACTTCCACAGATATCACACGAAGTACCAGGGATCTCCCTTTCCTCTCTGCCTCCCACTCCATCCCTCCAAACACACAATGCAGTGTCATTTGTATAAACATAAACCTCTCTCAAGATAGAATTACACTGTAGATCAATTTTTATGATTGAGATGGGGATTTTTAACATCAGATAGGTTGGTCTGAATTTTGTATAAGCCTTACAAAATCTCATTTAAAAAATCCTTTACAGAACACTGTTCTGTACATCAAAGAGACAAAAGATAAAGTAACTCATGGGATTTGGACCTGTGATTTCAGAGTTTACTCCAAAGCTGCTTTTCTGCCATCAAGCTCTCTCCTCTGGCCAAGAACGTATTTTAAGACTGAAAAAACTATATGCAGTTGAGTTCATAGCCAGGTGGTTGGTTCTATTCTAGCACATCATGAGGGTGAGCTGAACACCTATATCCTTAGCTTATTTGAAAAGTGTGTTTGATGACAAATCTTTTTTCCCCAAAAGAAGTTCTTTTAATCTTTAGCTGGAAAATTAGTGTCAACTTTATCCATTAGGATATACCCCTTAAAAAAGCGGCTAGTACTTTTATATATTTTATGATTATTCACATGAGTCATAGACCATAAATTGATGAATGATCTAGTCTCTTTTGTAAATATGCTGATTACTAAAAGTAATTTTACCAAACATATATCATGTGATAGCACCCCCACTTAAGAAAAATTGATTTGAGTTAATGTAGATAGATTTTCTTTCCTTAAGTCCCCAGAGACCACTGCAGACTACATTTATATAGATAGTAGCTACAAACTTTCATCACTTTTTGAAGGAGTGTATTCACATGCCAGTCGATATTCTTACTTAGCTTTCTTACCAAGGAAGCATACATAATGACTTATGATGTAGAAATGTGTTATTTTAAAATTGGGAGGGAAGGCTGTCTTTACAGAGAATAGCATTTTTAAAATAATAGCTAGATTTTGTATAATTCTTCGTACTGTTTTTTTAATTATTTAATAGTTTATATAATTTGATAAGCTAAAGCCCTGTATTATCTAGTACCAAAAACAAAAAGGAAATGGTTTCTAAACTTCCAAAAGTGTGATGTACATATATTTGTAAGATCTTAGAAATTTGACTAACGTTTGATACCTTGGCCAGAGAGACCGTTAATAATGTCATGTCAACATGCTAAATTCATTCTAGAAGATACTTCTTACTCAGCTGAAGTCCTTCATGTCTACCCTGAAATTTGGGTTAATAGTTCTAAATAGGAATATAGCTCAGGAAAGAAAGATTGGTCCTAAGTTAGAGAGACCATTTCAGCATCTGGGAAGGAAAACGTGAGATGAGTGTGTCTGTATAGTAATAAAATGAATTATAAATGGCAACAATGGAATTAGTAATACGTACTTTTTTCCTTACAGGTTATGCATTAGACCCTTCATTAGATAATCATCAAGTGTCTACTAAATATATTGGTTCAGTAGAAGAAGCTGAAAAAAATCAAGGTAATTTATTCAAATTTATTTGAAATATTTCATATCAAGTATATGTATATATACCCACACACTTATAATTACTATCTTGCATATTGACCTGAGACAGTAGGAAAAACTAGTATTTTATTAGATCGATTTTATTTTTAAGTTGAGACAAGTAATTTAGAGCAATATAGTTTAGAACTAATATAGTTTAAAGCTTGTTTTTGCCACTTATGAGGCATGCAACCTTGTAAGGAAGATGTTAGTACCTATTATTCTGTGTTGTTATGAGTACTTGGCACAGTGCCAATTATGTTCAACTCATTCAATAAATTATAATTAATGTGTAGCAAATGTTTGCAGTTTCTCAGCACTAATGTCAAGCTACATTTTTATAGAGCAGAACAAGTTTTATTATACATTGTCTATGGAGATTGTCTTAGGGTTGCTTTGAAGGCTGAGTTTAAATATGTTTTAGAATATGCGTTTGTGCTCATATTCATTTTGTACTTATAAGACAAAGTATCATACTCTAAATGCTGACTTGTCACAAAGCTCATCATTGGACTCTTACCCATAAAATATGCTCATTAGAAAAAGAATATGCTTCTTGTATGAGGATACTTCTACTTACTAGCTACAGACCCTGTATCATCCAGCAACCTTCGGTGTATGGGCTATGTTATTGTTAAAATAGAATTTTGACAAGCTTTTGTTGTAGCACACAACCTAAAGGAAACTCATTTGAATTAATATAGGTAAACTTTTTTCTTTAAGTTAGACCTCTACAAGCCATATCTTTATGTAGTTAGATTCTCTCTTAACAGTTACATTGTGATTATGACTCCCATAAGCCTTTCTTTTTCCAATTTAATGACTACACACAGCTTGCCACCTCCTACTGATCAAATCAGAATCTCAACCAGAAACATCCTCTTTCCTGTTTTCTTTTTAATCTAAGATTTATGATATGAGAGGTCCAATTTAGATGTAGATCACTTAGCAGAATATCAGATTCTTGTGAAACCTTGCTTAATATATATATTGTTAAATTATAAGTTATTAATTCCTTACTGTAATTTAATCTAATTCAGTTTTTAAATGATAAATTTTAATTTATTCTTGCTTTCAAAAGTAGCTTTATCTGGGAACTTAGGTGGTTCACTTGGTTGAGCACCCCACTCTTGATTTCAGCTCAGGTCAAGTCCTGCATCGAGTTCCACACTGAGCATGGAGCCTGTTCAAGATTCTCTCTCTCCCTCTCCTTCTGTCTCTCCCACCATGTGCGCACACTCTCTCTTAAAAAAAAAAAGTAGCTTTATTATTATTTAGCAATATTAAGTTGCTGGATTCCTTTCAATAACTGGTAAAATCCACTGATATAGGTCCTTGATTCATTAAAAAGGATTGTGTACCTTGTAGGATTACATAGCCAGGTCTTTTCTTTAAATATATTAGGACTTGCAAAACATTGTAGTAGTAGAAAGCTTCTCTTCCCAGAAGGTTGAGTTTCTCTTTATATAGCATGAGTTGGTATACCTGGCAGATTCATACAGATTTTATTTTGTGTTCTTTAATAAATCTTTGGTCACTTGAACAATCACTTTTTTTAACCATATAAAGTAAAAATTACATATATACTACGATTTCTTTAGAAAATATCCATATTTGTGATCCCCAATTTTTTTTTTTTAATGTAGGTTTAACCGTGTTTGAAACTGGTCAGAAAAAGATAGAGAAGAGGAAAAAGTTCAAAGAAAATGATGCATCTAATATTGATGGTTTCTTGGGACCGTGGGCAAAATATGTGGATGAAAAAGATGTAGCCAAGCCCTCAGAAGTAAGTCCTGATGTTTTTCATTGCCAATTCAGGTAGATGCTGTGTGTCTGTGAAGGATATCTATATTAATAAACTTGAGATTTCCTTAGAGAACCAAATGATGACTCATCAGTATTTCTCTGCCATGGTTGATTGAGAAAATAGAGTCAGATTTTTAAAGTTTTCTTGGGAATATTTTTAATTTATCCTTTTTTCTTTATTTTCTTCTATATTTTTAATTAAAATACAATATTAAACAATTTTTAACAAAAATTTAAATTTAATAAAAATCGATAATGCTATTAAGCTACGGTGATAGCTGCTCTTGATACCAGATACTCAGATAGTAACCACAGAATAAGCCTTTCTGTAATTTTAGTGGTAGGTTTTTCTGTAATTGGTGGTGGGTTTTATTTGTTTATTAACTTATTTAAAAATTTTAACAAAGAAAAATCTATATTTAAAACAATAAAAATACTATGAAGTTTTATAAAGTAAAACCATGGAACCCTACCTGTCCTTCTCCATCTCCTAATCCTACTGTCTCTATGAGCCAGTGACTGTCCTAGGTCTTAGGGATATAGCAGTGGACAAGATCAAGAAATCCTGTCCTCGTGAATCTTCTATTCTAGCTGTATCTTTCATCCATGTATCTCAATCATATACACGTGCCACTTTTTATACATTAGACATCATCTGTTGACGTCTTTATTATAGATAAAGATTTATTACTATCCCACCTTCCTTCCACTGGTCCTCCCATAAAAGTTGTGTTACAAATCTGTGGTCGTTGCTTATATCCTTATGACTTAGTAAAAGCTGTTTACTGGTGAACAGCATAGTGTACAAAAATTGAGTTTCCTTTCCAATACTAGATTTTCTAGCTACTTTGTCTTTTTGCTTACCTAATTAGCATAATACAATAAATTTGTTTTTAGGTGTTCCAGAAAGGTGGGTTTTGTATAAAATGAGTTTAAATGTGTTAACTTGTACCCATTATGTGTTTAATGCCATTTTGTAATCTTTCCAAGAGTTGGGACTGTTATCCCAGGAGACATATGTAACAGCTATTGCTTCACCCAAAATTAGACCGCATTATAAAGTATTTATAACCAGCTTTGGGCACAGTGGGGTTCTAAAACATCCATTTTAAAGTTCACTCCTTAATTTCCTTAGGAAGAACAAAAAGAATTGGACGAAATCACAGCAAAGAGGCAGAAAAAAGGCAAACAGGAAGAAGAGAAACCTGGAGAGGAGAAGACGATCTTACATGGTAATATATTTTTTATGCCTCTTCATTTTTGTGATAAACTTTCAGATATTAACTCTGTTCTGTGTTCATATAGTATCAATTGCCCTTACTAATCAGCTGCTGTACTTTACTATATTAAGAATAATTATATTTGACTATTTGCATCTCGAAGAAATTACAGCAGACTCTTCCATATTCTGATAAAGGAGAGAAAAATAACATGATTAATAATTGCCACAGATGATTCTTTGACGTGCTAGTGAATTTTTAAAAATAGTAGATAAAGAAGAAATCTGAATTGTCCATAATCTATTCTTTCCTAAGAACCAACTGACTCTTCCCTCATTTTATCCTTTTATTTTTAACCCAAGTCAAATATTCTCCAGATATCTACATTATTCATAACTAAGTTATGCTTTAAAAGAAAAACTTTGTTTTTCATGCGAATAGACTAGAGGTTAAGATTCTCATACTAATTTTGATATGTGGAAGGAAATGCATATTCAGGAAATGTACTCCAAAATAAATTATAAATATTCTAGAATGTTCCTGGTTCATTAATAATCAGTTATATTTGGATAATTATGTAGTGATTATCAAACTGTAAAGAATAATTTAGTGCCATTGTATTGATTATTCTAATGTTAGATCACATATCAAATATTTAGGTTTGATGAGGCCATATCTGGTTTCTCAAACTCCAGTTTTCTGTCCAAGGACGCTATTTAATACTGTGGTATTAATGACGTAATAAAAATAACAGCCAACTGCTACTGAGGACTTACTCTGTGGCAGGCAAGTTACTAAATGCTTTATATACACTATGCAGTTTAAGTCCCACAAGTGACTTCACTGCAAACTTTGTGTTGAAAGTGGAAAAGAGAATGGAAAAGGAACCTGGAAGGGCATAAAAGAGGAAGGCAGGGGAAGAAAGATAGTTGATATTTTTGCTTTAACTTCTTTTCTATCCCGTTTTGCTTCTGGGTCTTTGCCAGTGACTCACAGGCCCAGGTATTTTCTCTTCTTCCCTCGCTGTAATTATGCTGCAGTGAAGTCTTCTTTATATATCATTAAAATGTGTAACTAAGTAAAAGATGTATAGATCTTATTTAAAGGACTGATATTCTCTGGGTATTTAGAAATTCCAAAATACTACCTCTAATTATAAATAATAGCAGGAATTTCAAACAGCTAAATTTTAGCCGACTCTTGGTCTTAAGTTCATCACAGTGTTATTACCTAAGCCTTAATAAGGAACAATAGCCCTTTGAGTAAACTGTTATCATTTAAGGATATCGATTTTATGACTATAGCTTGTATTTGTTCACTGCTTTCCTTTGTCTTGTTTCAGTTAAAGAAATGTACGACTACCAAGGTAGATCCTATCTTCACATACCTCAGGATGTTGGTGTTAATCTTCGGTCCACTGTGCCACCTGAGAAGTGTTACCTTCCCAAAAAACAAATTCACGTGTGGTCTGGACATACAAAGGTAAGCAGATTGGTCATAGGGATTGACCATGACATAGCATTCATAATTCGGTGTTCTGATAGCCCAAGCGTTTCCCTACAAATTCCTGCCACAATCTGCTTTTTCTGGGGTACAGTGTCAGTGAATAATGCGTTGGTAGTAGCACCAAAACTTCAGTAATTTTTCCTTAGCTCTTGGGATTATCATTCTTAAGAGAAGATTAGATGGTTTCTGGTTTATAAACTATGGTCATATTGAAACTAATGCAGAGACAAGATGCTTGAAACTTCCGATGTTGATTCCTTGTCATCTGCACTATTCCAACTGATAATTCCCAGCTCTTAGCAAAGAGCAAAGGAACTGAGTATAAGAAGGAAGAGGAGAGAGAGCATTAGCAACTTGATTGGCTAAGAATTCCCTTGGGTGAGAAAGTCAATATTAAAGGTTAAAAAACATTATCTTCAAAAGCTTGGTGTCAATAAAGGCTGTTCTTGGAATATTAACGAAGGTTATTCTGGGGCATGATTTTTGGAATGAAGAGAAACAGTAAATTAGATTGCTTAAAAATACACTGTCCTTTCCTTATGTTTCATTTTAGCTGATTGATAACTGTAATACCTTTTTATAGGGCGTCAGTGCCGTCAGATTATTTCCTCTCTCTGGCCATTTATTGCTGTCTTGTTCCATGGACTGTAAAATCAAGGTGAGTTTTCAGTAATAGAGTAGGAATGCTGCAGAGCTAGTGCTTTGGTCAAGTCTGTTTGGTTAATTATAAAAAAATTTGAGTTCGTTAGGCAATTAGAGGCTAATTATTTTTCTCTTAAGCCCCGTGAATGCAGCCATTTATGAATTCCTTCCAAACATGTTGATTCAAATATGGCTCTGTGGTCCAATTGGCTAGACTCTTTTGTAAGCTTAGATAACTGATGAGAATGTAACCAATCACTTTGGTTTTAGATACATAAATATTTAACCACTAATAATGCATTTTTAGAGGTTTTGGATATGTAAATGAGTTCATTTGTTCCTCAGAACCATATGAGGTAGAGAGAACACACATTAGAAATCCCATTTTAGAAAATAGATAATGCAGTTCATCCTTTTTTTTATAAATGCAAGTAGATACCAAGTAGCAGAAATGCTCCCAGCCTCCTCTTTCAGTTTTTATTGTCTCAGGAGGCTCCACCTTAAGCTAGATTTCAGCTATTGAATATGTGGGGGAAAATTCACTTGCCACTGCATGTCCAGCTTGAACATGGGAAAGCCTTTTTAAAAAATCTTACATCTGTGGGACGCCTGGGTGGCTCAGTTGGTTAAGCATCTGCTTTCAGCTCAGGTCATGATCCCAGGGTCCTGGGATTGAGTCCCGCATTGGGCTTCTTGCTGGGGGGGCGGGGGGAGGGGGAGCTTGCTTCTCCCTCTGCCTGCCGCTCCCCCTCCCCCTGCTTGTGCTCCCTCTCTATCTCTCTCTCTAATAAATAAATAAAATCTTAAAAAAAAAAATCTTAAATCTGAAAGAATAGTTATCTTTTTTGTGTCTTCTGTGTCTAGATTGTTATGATGGTCAAGAAATATCAACTCTGTAATATTCTTGAGGCTTGGAAAGTTGAATCATTAAAATTTTACTCTTTGTAAACAACTCATAGATATTAACAATATACGAAGGGTAGCTTTTCTTTTTCTTTTTTTTTTTTTTTGAAGGATAGCTTTTCTTGATGAGAGCAATCACTTAGGCATTTGTCTCTACCCAGTAGCTTAAAATCACAGGCCGACTGGAGTGAAAACGTTTGTTTCCTTTAACTTTGACTTCATACAAGCTATGTTCGTTGAGATTAAGGTCTTCCAACCAATTCAAAAAGCATAGCATTCAATTTTGTTCACATCCATAAACATTTATTAGGTACCTATTATGTGCAAGGGGCTGAGACTAAAAATTTATCAAGGCCCTATCCCTGCCCTGAGGGTAATCATTTCATTATGATGTAAGTGATGGTTATAGAGTCAGGTGGAAAGTTCTGCTTCCTAAGAGGAAGCATCCTTCAGCAGGAAGATAACTGAGTAAAGTGGTGGTGGGGAAGGGGGTGTAGGTAGTGGACTCTGTCTGATGAGTGAATAGAATGGATAGGCATGGCGTGTGCTGAACACTACGAGTTTGTGGCTGCTGGAGTCTCGAATCTGAGAGCTACAGAATGGCGACAGGCATCAGTGAAGGATCAGGTGCTAGATAGAGGTCCTTGCCTGCTATGCTGTGGGGACTGAGACTTTATCCTACTGGCACTGTGTGGCCAGAAGTGCTGTCTCTTTTAGAACACTAGTAACATTATTGAGGATTAGATTTGAGGCAGGCAAGAATAAAGGTAGTTTTAGGGACACCTAGGTTGACTCAGTTGGTTAAGCATCTGCCTTCAGCTCAGGTCATGATCTCAGGGTCCTGGGATCAGTCCTGTGTCGGACTCCCTGCTCTGCGGGGAGCCTGCTTCTCCCTCTACCTGCCACTTCCCCTGCTTGTGCGCACTCGCTCTCTCTGACAAATAAATAAATAAAATCTTTAAAAAAAGAAAGAATAAAGGTAGTTCTGAAGCTATTGTACTCACTTTAGGTGTGACGAGAATTATTAGCCTATTACACTTTAGTCTAGATCATCATTTTCATATAGCTTCTATAATATTTTGTTACTTTAGAAAGTTCAAAAAAATCTTCAGTACCAAAATGTTATAAAGATGGCAGTTTTAATAACATTTAGTTCTTCTGGAAGTAGCTCATAATATAACATGAGTAGAAACTTTTCATCATGGAAAACATACCAAATATAGAAAAGAATAAGAAGAAAGGGAAAATCACTTGTATCAGCTCCATCTAAGTTCTCTTGATATTTGCTGTATCTTTCAGTATCAGATTTCAGATTCGTGTGTGTGTGTGTGTAGTCCAAATGGTACAACACAGACCGACAGCACCAAGCATCATGTTCGCTGATGTATGATGCCTTTGGTTAAGTCCCCAGTACCCGCAGATACACACACATAGCTGGCAAATGGTTGTTGTATATGATTGAAACTTGTCATTCTATCCAAGTCTTGTATTCAATTTAATATTTCTATGTGTTTTTTCCACAGCTCTGGGAGGTTTACGGAGACAGACGCTGTCTGCGAACATTTATTGGTAATACTCCTTTTCTCTCTGTCTATAAATCTGTTTGGAAAGACTTTTTAAACTCCATCATTGACAGTAACGTTACTACACTGATAATGAAGGAAAGTCTTCAAAGACTCGAACTGCGTTTTGAAGAGGAAGTCCTCCCACATAGACAAAAAGGGAACTGGGAAGAGAGAAGAGCAGAAGCAAAAGTGCTCTGAGAATTCATGCTCTTTGGGGCAGCCGGGTGTAATGCAGAATTGCCAGGGAGGGGATATGGTGAGAGGTGACAAGAGGAAAAAGCAGTATAACCAGGGGCAGAGCATGAAGGCCCTTAGGTGCCATCAGTGAGGAGCGTAGAATCTAGCCAGAGGGCCTTGGAAAGCCAGCCATTAAACTGCTCTTGCAGGAAATTAACTCGGGCTGATCTGAAGTTTACAGAGATCACAGGGGCAGTATGAAGATGCTCTGGTAGGGCAGGCCTGCAGGCAGGGAGATGCATGATGGGGTTATGGCCTCGGCCTGGATTAGACACCGTGAGAGCCTGGCCTAGAGCAACTGATGGGAGAGGAAAGGAACAATCAAGAGTTAAAATCAGCGGGGCTTAGTCACTGGATGTGAGTGATAAGAGTGAAGCAGAAATCTAGGGTGACTCCTAGTTGGCTGGCTGAACGGGGGTGCCATTGGCCACGAGCGGGGACATAAGACGATGATGAGGTGTCACTTGTTAAATCTGAACTGCCAGGGCGCCTGGGTGGCTCAGTGCGTTAAAGCCTCTGCCTTCGGCTCAGGTCATGATCTCAGGGTCCTGGGATCGAGTCCCGCTTCAGGCTCTCTGCTAAGCAGGGAGCCTGCTCTCCCCTCTCTCTGCCTGCCTCTCTGCCTACTTGTGATCTCTCTCTCTGTCGAATAAATAAATAAAATCTTTAAAAAAAAAATCTGAACTGCCTTTGGGATATGGAGATGAAAATGTCCAGTGAGCAATTAGCCAGGTGTTGAGCTCCGAAAAGAGGTTCGGAATCGGCAGCTAAAGCATACGAAAGAATAAGACCAAATGAACTCCTTAAAGGAGAAAACAAGGCCAGAAAGAGAACAGCTTTGTGGCACACTAACCTTTTGGGTAGAGGATAGTTTACTGTCTTTGTGAGATTTCATGCAAAGGCTGGTTATGTTTTCAAATTTAACTGTACATTATTGAAACACTATTTGTGTGAATCCTAGTGGCTCTGTTTTTAGAATCAAGTGGGAGTCCGTTCTGCAGTGCTTTGTTAGGATTTTAGGGCCTCGCTGAACAAATAAATACTGCTCAAGGTGCCAGAGCATCCTACAGGGAGACTCTCAGCAGCAGATGGGAACAAAATGACTCTTGTACGTATAGTGGACTCGGTCTCCATCTTGTACATATAGTGGACTCGGTCTCCGTCTTGTACATATAGTGGACTCGGTCTCCGTCTTGTACGTATAGTGGACTCGGTCTCCGTCTTGTACGTATAGTGGACTCGGTCTCCGTCTTGTACGTATAGTGGACTCGGTCTCCGTCTTGTACGTATAGTGGACTCGGTCTCCGTCTTGTACGTATAGTGGACTTGGTCTCCATAGTGGACAGCTGGAGAAACTATCTAACCGGCAGATAGTTTTTCAGTGGAAAACAAAATTACCAGTTTTGGAAGATGGGACACTTGCTGTAGAAAAGAATGCCTAATTACTGTGGCACGTAGCCTGATTGGAGTTCCCTGGTGATGGTGGTCCGGGGCTACTGTGTGTGGCTGACGATTTGTGCGACGGATATTCTGTCAGTCTTGGTCATGAGGGGGTAGTAAAAAACAGGGAAGTTTCTGCTTTCATTTAGCCACATTTTATTCATCCCTGTAACTTTCAAAAGAGTTGCTTGATCTGGCAGACTGATTTCTAAGCAAAGCACCTTAAAGTTAATTTATTGTCAAAATGCTATCTTAAAACAAGATAGATGTTAATGTTAGTTTCCAAAAGGTTTGGTCTCTTGAGATTCTGAAGTCACTTCTCTGAGACTTGGTAACATGATCACAGAAATCCGCAGGTATCGAAGAGCTATGATTCCATGAACTTCAGGGTTGGGTCGCTTTGCTTCACTTAGTGAGTAGTCTGGAGAACAAACCTCCCAAATGTCACTAGGCCCTCCTCTTTCATTGGCAATAATTGGTCTGTTATGTTTCCTTAAGTTCTTGGCTGCTTAGTCATCAATTATGTATATTGCATATTAAAAGATTTCTGTGACAAACTCTAAATGTTAGATCTTTTCTCTTGGTTCTTACCTAAATGTTAGGCATCAGAAACACCTAGGGAGCTTTCTGAAGGGGGAACAAAAAACCACCTACATTCCCAAGCCCACACCTACCATATTCTGCGTCAGTAAGTCAGGGGATAGGATTCTGGAGATTCTGACTCACAGGGTGGCTTGCAAATGCTATTTCTCTTATGGTGTTTGTGTTTTAAGAGAAGATCCTCTCCTCACCTCCATTTCTGTTGTCCCTGCCTTAGGCCACAGCAAAGCCGTTAGGGACATCTGCTTTAACACCGCAGGGACGCAGTTCCTCAGCGCAGCTTATGACAGGTACCTTAAGCTCTGGGACACGGAGACAGGTAAGAGCTTGCTTATACTAATGCCAGTATGTATTTATCTTATAAATTAGCATGTATAAACAATAGAACATCGAGTGGTCTTCTGGGGCAAAATGGTGCCTCTGTAGCTGCTCATTCTCATATCGACTGTCAGCTAATATCATAAAATGTTTGTAGAGTTCAAACTCAGCTACATAAGTAGCTTTTTTACTCTGAACCTTTGTTTCCATCAAATACGACGTATAAAGCGAACATCCTGATAGACAAGCGAATTTGAAATCTTCCGTAGACAAGTTAATTGATCTTTTTGTTCCCCTCCTTCCCAAGCACACTGCATTGCACATAGTAGAAGCACAATAAATGTCTGATGAACAAAATTAAATTTAATTGCCCACCCTGATTAAAAAGTAAGTCTCTGTGCAGACCCATGGGTCAGGTGGTTTTATATAGTCACAGACATTAATTGTATTAGTACATTGTGGCCAGTATAATTTTGCATAATTAGAGAGCCATCTCTCATCTTACTGAGTTCTAAGGGTAAAGATAATAGCTAATATTTATCAAACCCTTACTGTTTACCAGGCATTGTGCTAGGCACTTGTATCCAGCATCACATCCAATTCTTAAAATAGCCCTATAATTACTATTATTATTATAGTTGAAGAAATTGAGGCTTAAAGGGGGAGCTTTTCCAGAGCCACACAGCTTGTAAGTGGCTGAACTGATTTAAACCAACGTCTCTCTGATGCCAGAGCCCCTATGCTCACCCCACAGTGGTTCTCAGTTCCGGGTACACATCGTAATCACTTTCTCTCTTCTGCAATCAATGATACAGATTTGCTTTTGAAAAAAATCTTTAATCATAAAGAATCTGTGAAAAGGAACAATACAGTTTATAGTAAGGAACAAGCAGTCTGCCCTTCCCCAAAACGCATTAAGCAGATGATCTCTAGATTTTAATCCCGGGGCTATCTATGAAGCGGTCAAATTTCTTTTCCCTACTTTAACTCGAGTCTTTGGTTTTAGGACAGTGTATATCAAGATTTACAAACCGAAAAGTGCCCTATTGTGTCAAATTTAATCCTGATGAAGATAAGCAAAATCTCTTTGTAGCTGGTATGTCTGATAAAAAGATCGTGCAGGTAAGTCTTTTTTTACAGTATTTTTAGCTTATGTTGTCTTAGGGGATGGAATAAGGAGTATTAACTTGTACAATGCTTGCTGCTTTTAGGGACTGCTCAGGGTCTGTTTTTAGTAGAAAATAGTCATTATGTTAGAGATCTTTTTCTTCACTTTCCATAGTTCTGATCTTTATTTTCATATCTGCTCCACTTCTGTCTTTACCTTTTCTCTTGTTTGATACACAGTGGGACATTCGAAGTGGAGAAATTGTGCAGGAGTATGACCGGCATTTGGGAGCTGTCAACACCATAGTTTTTGTCGATGAGAATAGGAGATTTGTGAGCACATCTGATGATAAGAGCCTGAGAGTTTGGGAATGGTGAGTTTCTGTCAGTAGAGGATCTGATTTATATAATTATAGCAAGCAATTTAAAAATGTGTAGCCAAAGAAAAGCCTGATAATATGCAACCGTGTGAGTATTTTCACAATTATGATCTCTGACTTGCCAACCCAACTGTTTTAAATAAAAATTTAGACATGCAACGTTTTGTAGTCTTTGGGCAATCTATGTAGAGGTTATATATTTTGAGCCATTTTTCTTGCATTGGTGAAAAGTTTGTATTGTGTTGCCTTAACATTGTTTATTAGGTACTTTATTTGTCTTTACAAAATGACTGATGAGATGTAGGGCCCACAGATATATAGACTCTGTTATTCACCATTGGGACTAAACATTAGATCCTGGCCTCAGAGTCAACCCAAAGAAAGAAAAAATACTTAAAAATCTCTTACGTTTTTAAATGGCTATATTATGATTATTCAGTACTGAAAATGGCCCCATGTCATCACCCATTGTGTCCTGCCATTCGTAACACATAATGGTAGAAAACGAATGTTTTATTTGTAGGTTATATTGGTTAGTTTTGCTTTCCTTGAGAGAGAAAGAACTTTCCTAAAGTCAAGAAATACTAAAACTAGTTTCACTAAGTATCATAGATCATGTTTTATCATTTATTTGCAAAAAAATGCATAATAGTCTTTTTGTTCAAAGGAATGTTTGGACGGAGCCCAGCTTGTTTTTACAGTGAGTTATGAAGCAAAGCTCAGCTGTGGTTACAGCCTTGCAGGGCCTGGACAGTGTGACTTCTCACCCCAGAAGTTGTTCTACTTTAAAGAGTGAGAGGCCAGGACTTTGCTTCTGAAACTGTCCCTTTGGGGAGATGAGCAGGTCCCTAACCATCGTCAGGGAAATTTGGGTAATGGAAGGTTTCGTGTAATTGAACTGCAGTTTCTCCCACGCTCACCACCAGTACACCCCTTCAAATTGCCCCCGCTCATGGAGAGCCGCCTGTATACTCTATGTATAGTTTTAATATCATCCTTAAAGTCCATGATTTGAGACTGTCTTATAACTAAGATCTTTCTTACTTCAGAAATGATGTTACATGCTGAGAATCTGATACGGGCCTCAAGTTTTACATGAGCCGCCTTAGACGACTTGCACCATACTCTGAAGCATAAACACATCCATATACTTATTTTGTTTATATACTTTAGCAGTTTGATTATACTTAAACTTTCAGATGTTTCTATCTTCAGATGATATTTCAGCTCCATTTTAAAATGTGGAGCGGTTTAAACGAAATTGGTAAATATTTAAATGAAGCACCAATTACAGGGCTCTAAGAACACTTGTGTGTGCTTTCTAAATTAGAGCATTGGTCAGCAAAATATCTTTATTAAATTAAGGGGTAATGTCAGCCTGTTCCTCCTCGGAGGCTTAAGAAATACTCCTAAGAGTCATAATAGTGTGTCTTTATCAATAACGTCCTTTAGACTTCATTGGCTATTGGAACCTTCCTCACCAACCCTCGCGTGAGGATACGTGCCTCTTGTCCATGATCCCACACAAAGCTTTGCTTCTCCCAGTTTTTTAGTGCTTGCACATTTGTTCCTGTGTCAGCCATGCTCACAGCGTGTCCCCAGCATCAGCACGGTGCCTGGCACGTCATATGAGCTGAGTGTCTAAGGAAGTCATTATTGTCATAATTATTAATGATGCTACAGCTATTGAGTCCTTTCTGTGTGCCTAGCACACTAAGCATTTTATGTGAACTCTCTGATTTAATGTGCCAGAATAGTCTTTATGAGGTAGATGTGTTTGCTCTCCCTGTTTTATAGATGAGGAAACTAATACAGGTTAAGTAATTTACCCAAGATTCCATGAGACATGAAAAGCTAGAATTCAAACTTGAATTAAGCTGATTCCAAAGCTTGAGATTTTTTTCCCAGCTGTATGGAGGTGTAATTGACAAATATATTTAAAGTGTATAACATAATGATTTGATATATGTATACATTGTGAAAGGATTCTCACTGAGTTAGCCCATTTACCACTTGAGATATTGACCTTTTTTGTTTGGTAAGAACACTTAGGTTCTACTCTCTTACCAAATTGCAGTTACACAATACACTATTGTAACTATAGTCACCGTGTCATGCATTAGATCCTCAGACCTTATTCATCTTACAAATAAGAGTTTGTACCCTTTTACCACCCTCATGTAGTTCCCCACCTCAACCCAAGGCCCCGGCTGCCACCAATCTACTCTGTTTCTATGAGTTTGACTTTTTTTTTTTTTTTTTAACAGTGCACATAGTAGTGATACTATGCAGTATTTGTCTTCTTCTGTCTGGCTTACTTCACTTAGCATAATACCCTCAAGGTCCATCCATGTTGTTGCAAGTGGCAGCATTCCCTTTTTTAAGGCTGAATAATATTCCATTATATATATAAATACTGCATTTTTTTTATCCATTCTTTCACACTAAGACTGTTTCCGTATCTTGGCTATTATGAATAACGCTACATTAAACACAGGAGTGCAGATATTTCTTCAGAATAGTAATTTCATTTCCTTTGGATATATATGCAGAAATAGGATTGATGGATCATATAGTAGTGCTCTTTTAAATTTCTTGAGGAATCTCTGTACTGTTTTCCATAGTAGCTATGTGTACCAGTTTACATTCCTACCAACAGTGTGTGAGAGTTCCCTTTCCTTCCCATCCTCACCAGCATTTGTTATCTCTTTATCTTTTTGATAATAGTCATCCTGGTGTATAAGGGGTTCTCTCATTGTGGTTTTGATTTGCATTTCCCTGATGATTAGTAATATTGAGCACGTTCCTGTACCTGTCGGCCCTCTGTCTGTCTTCCATGGGAAAATGTCTGTTCAGGTCCTTTGCCCATTTTTTGACTGGGTTACTTGGCTTTTTGATAATAGTTGTATGAGTTCCTTATATATTTTGGATGTTGACCCCTTGTCAGATAATGTAGTTTGTAAATATTTTCTGCCATTCCTTAGGTTGCCTTTGCATTTTGTTGATGGTTTCCTTTACTGTACAGAAGCTTTCTACTTGAGGTAGTCCCACTTGTTCATTCCAACGTCCAGGAGCTTATCTCCTGTGTTTTCTTCTAGGAGTTTCAGGTCTTATGTGCAAGTCTTCAATCCATTTTGAGTTGATTTCTGTGTATGGTGTAAGATAGGGGTTCAATTTCATTCTTTTGCATGTGAATATCAAGTTTTCCCAACACCATTTATTGAAGAGACTATCCATCCTTTCTCCATTGTATATTCTTGACTCCTTTGTTGAAAATTAATTGATTATATATGCATGGGTTTATGTCTGGGCTCTCTGTTCTGTTCCATTTGATGTGTGTATCTGTTTTTATACCAATACCATACTGTTTTGATTACTATAGCTTTTATTTAACTATAGTTAAAATCAGGAAGCTTGATGCCTCCAGCTTTGTTCTTTCTCAGGATTGCTTTGGAGTCTTTTGGGGTTCCATACAAATTTAAGGATTGTTCTAATTCTGTCAAAATGCCATTGGAATTTTGGTAGATAGGAATTGGATCTGTAGATTGCTTTGGGTATTATGGACATTTTACAATATTAATTCCATGTACAGATCTTTCACCTTGGTTAAATTTATTCCTAAGTATTTTCTTGTTTTTTGATGCTATTATAAATGGGATTGTTTTCTTAATCTCTCTTTCCAAGAGTTCACTGTTAGTGTCTAGAAATGCAACTGATTTTTTAATATTGAGTTTGTATCCTGCAACTTCACTGAATCATTTATTGGTTCTAACAGTTTTTTTTTTGTGAAGTCATTAGGGTTTTCTATATATAATATTATGTCATTTGTAAACGGAGACAGTTTTACTTCGTTATTTGGACACCTTTTTCTTCTGGCCTGATTGCTCTGGCTAGGACAATCAGTACTATGTTGAATAAAAGTGGTTAGAGCAGACACCCTTCCTGATCTTAGAGTAAAAGGTTTCAGCCATTTACAGTTAAGTGTGATACTAGCTGTGGGCTTATCACACGTGGCTATGTTCCCCATCCACCCAGTTTATTGAGACTTTATCATGAAAGGATATTGAATGTTGCCCATTTTTTTGGCATTTATTGAGATTATTATATGATTTTTATCATTCCTTTTTATATTTTATTGATTGATTTGTATATATTGAACCATCCTTGCATCCAAGGATAAATCCCACTTGATCATGGTATATGATTCCTCTAACGTACTGTTGAATTCAGTTTCCTAAAATTGTACTGAGTATTTTTGCATCTATATTCATCAGGGATGTTGGCCTATAATTTTCTTTTCTTGTAGTGTCTTTGGCTTTGGTATCAGGGTAATATTGGCCTTATAAAATGAGTTTGGAAGTATTCCCTCCTCTTCTGTTTTTTTGGAAGAGTTTGAGAAGGATTAATATTAATTCTTCTTTAAATGTTTACTGTAACTCACCAGTGAACCCATCTGGTCCTGGACACTTTTTGTTGTTGGGAGGTTTTTGATTACTGTTTCAATCTCCTTAGTCATTATTGGTCTGTTCAGATTTTCTATTTCTTTATGAGTCTGTCTTGGTAAGTTGCATGTTTCTAGGAATTTATTCATTTCTTCTAGGTTTTCTAATTTGTTGGCATATAATTGTTCATAGTAGTTTTTTGTGACCATTAGTGCTTCACTATTATCACTTGTAATGTCTCATTTCTGATTTTATTTGAGTTTCTTTTTCTTTTAGCTAAATGATTATCAATTTTCTTTTTCAAAAAACCAACTCTTAGTTTCATTGATCTTTTCTATTATCTCTTTAGTCTCTATTTCATGTATTTTCTCTCTGATCTTTGTATTTTCTTCCTTCTGCTAATTTGGGTCTTAGATTGTTCTTCTTTTCCTAGTTCTTCAAAGTGTGAAGTTGTTTATTTGAGATTCTTATTCCTTAATGTAGGTATTTATCAGTATAAACTTCCCTCTGACTTTTGCTGCATCCCATAAGTTTTGGTATGTTGTGTTTCTGTTTTCATTTGTCTCAAGATAGGTTTTGATTTCCCCTTTGTTTTCATCTTTGATCCACGTTTTGTTTCGTAGTGTGTTGTTAATCTCTACATACTTGTACATTTTCCAGTTTTCTTGTAATTGATCTCCAGTTTCATACCTTTGTGGTCAGAAAAGATGCTTGATACGATTTCAGTCTTAAATATATTAAGATTGTCTTGTGGCATAATATATGATCTATCCTGGAGAATATTTCATGTGCACTTGAGAAGAATGTGTATTCTGCTGCCATTGGGTGGAATGTTCTATATATGTCAATTAGGACCATCTGGTCTAATGTGTCATTTAAGTGCAATGTTTCCTTATTGATTTTCTGTCTGGATGTCCTATCTATTGTTGACAATGGAGTATGGATATCCCCTGCTATTATTGTAGTGCTGGCTATCTATTTCTCCCTTCAGATCTGTTAACATTTGCTTTATGTGTTTAGGTGCTCTGATGTTGGGTTTATAAATACTTGTATTTATTATATCTTCTTAATGAATTGATGGCCTTTTTGTCTCTTATTGCAGTTTTTGGCTTAAAGTCTATTTTGTTTGATACAAGTATAGCAGCTACCCTGGCTTTCTTTTAGTTTCCATTTTCATGGGATATGTTTTCCGTCCTTTCACTCTCAGTCCTTAAAACTGAAGTGAGTCTCTTACACACAGTATATAGTTGGGTCTTGTTTTTTGTTTTGCTTTTTTTGTTTTTTTATCCATTCAACTAACTTGTGTCTTTTGTATATTTAGTTCATTTACATTTGAGGTAATTATTGAGAGGTCTGGACTTTTACTAGTGCCATTTTGTTCATTGTTTTCTGGTTGTTTATTGTTCCTTTGTTCCTTTCTCTCTTCCTCTCTTCCTTTGTGATTTGATGATTTTTCTATAGTAGTGTGTTTTGATTTCCTTCTGTTTCTCTCTTGTGTATCAGTGATAGGCTTTTGCTTCGTGGATACCATGAGGCTTACGTAAAACATGCAGATCTTGAATTCCTAATCATATGGCTGGTTAGATGATGAAGGATCTGGTGGGGAGAGAAGATAACTTGCATCCAGTTTGATTAGTCAGAAGGAAACATGAGGATCAGTTTTGCTACAAAGACATATAGGAAGCAAAACCACCTCAGGATCCCTGGAGCTGACCTTTACCACATACAACCGTCCCTGAAGGCGATTACTAGTGTTACTGGCAGCTTACAGAAACGGAGGCCCCGACTACCTCAAAGTGAAAACTGACCCAGCAGTAGGAAAATTCTTATTACTAGGACCCTTAGACCGGGGGTGTTTGCCAAACTTTCACACCCTATCCCTGCTAAGAGTAGCCCAATGATACAAGAAAACAAACTAAAGGAAATTTGGTTTTCTTAAACAATACTAGATTATTAAGATTAGTAGACAGTTTTAAAGGAGAATAAGAGATTATCATTAGATATTAAACAGCCTATGGTATGCTAATTGGCTAGATTCATGAGATGTCATAGACATATTTTCTCCCAAAGGTATTTATTATGTTAAAATATTTTTAAAAGAAAATTTGACAGATGTTGATCCTATTGTTTATCTTTTATCTTTAAAATTTCACAGATTTTTATTAAGGTTTTTTTTCAATGATTTCATTTCCAGACTGAAGATTATATGTAAGATATAAGTTACTAGCTTATTATACTGAATTAGTTTCTAATTAGAAAATAGTGTTGTGTTCATTAAATATAACTAAGCCTAGCAGACATTTTCACTAGCAAAAACAATGTTCATAGAGTGTTCAGACCCATTTCTTGCTGTAGAGCTCACTGTACCAAGATTCCTCGAAATAAGGGATCTGCATATATTTTTTTTGTTTACTTTTAGGAAAATTGATTGATCTGAACTTAGACTATGGTTAATTTAGAAATGCTCTTATGTTTTAATCTATGTTATTATTATTATTGGCTAATAATTTTATATGAGGAGGGAAAAACAGTTGAACTTTTTTCAAACTGAGGCTCTTTTCAGTACATTTGGGTCATTTTGAATGTCACTTCTCATTGGTACTTAAAAGAGGTGTAAGGAGTTGGAAATTTGATAAATGATATTGTTCCCCAGGTTACACCTAAAAATACTTTCTTCTAACCAAGACTCTCATAGAATTTTTTTCTAATCGTTTGCTTCTTCTGGATGGGTAGACGGATGGATAGATAAAATACTTACTTAAAGGCAAATTATTATTATAATTATTGCTATTATTTCCTAACTAATCAGAGTTTTGGAACTTGAACCATAGTTAGAAATTGATATTGCTGCTTAATATTCCGTGTTATTCATCAGATTACATTTTCCACACGTTACTCTGTAAAAAAAACATTTCTGGTCACTCATGAAAAGCAACAAGACCAAAATCCTTCAGAATTACTAAAGAGTTTTTTTATCATGAAGAATATTTAAAAAAAAAGGCATTTGGAACTTTTCATGGTTCTAGATTTAGGTGACTAGTTTTGGATTTTGTTGTCTTTGTTTTATTCTGTCACTCACATAAGAATTTCTTTCATGCATTTTTCTCCTGCACCTTATACATGTAGAATAATAGAAAATGCCCAGGCACCAAGCACTTTATCTCCCTTACCCATCCAGAAATCTCATTACTTCCAGATGGGTTCCACCTGCTTGCAGATCCCTGTACAGCTTCGCCCACTATCCCCTTGCACTGCTGAAGGCTCTTTAACCCTCTCACCTGCTTGCAGAGTTAACAAGTTAAGGCTGACTGGCAGGTAAACTAAGAATACCTCCCTCCCTGTAGGCTTGCCTCAGACATCTTGCTGCTGCCTACCATGGTACGTTTTTAGATGAGTTCATTGTCAGAGAACTTCAGTCACAGACATTTTTTTTTAACATAAAGGCCAAAGTTTAAGTCAAATAGAGTTGGAAAACTAAGTCACTAACAGTGTTACAATTATCATGGAAAGGTACTTGTGAAGTACAAGATTTGTAATAAGCAACAGGATGGCCATTTTGCGATTTTTTTCCTTCCCCCCCAGGAAGTTTCCTGAAAGGTTAGTTAAATATATAATCTCAAGAATATCTTTTTAGTTTCAGAGAGAACTCTTCTAAAGGTACTTTTTAAAAAATTACTTAATTCTGATGAGCTGTTTTTAAATTTTAGGGATATCCCTGTGGATTTCAAGTATATAGCAGAGCCCAGTATGCACTCGATGCCTGCGGTGACTTTGTCTCCAAATGGTGAGTGAGTAGGTAGAATGTGGTTTTTAAATGAAGCCTCTAAGACAAAGTGTGATTTCTGTATTCAAAAGAACTTTGGCTGTTTCCTCCTAGGGGAAGTCTGTCACAGGGCCATACTTGTATGAGGAAACCTTTTCAATATTAAAAATAGTCACTGGTTTTCATCTGTGAGTCACCTCACCCATTCTCTTGTTTTTAAAAATAATAATAATAATGAGAAGAAGGAGGAGGAGAAGGAGAAACAGTGAAATGCAGCTAACACTGACTGAGGATCAGGGTTGTTTTTTTTTAATAATTCTCCTTCCAGCAGAATCCTGTTCAATCATTCAGTGATTTTATTGTGAGCTCTTTTTCTTTCAGAGGATAGAAAATTTTCATCTCGTTCCCCATAATAAGAATACTTGAGCAATTTACTCTAAAGATGTTCTCAGGCAAAATAAAAAAGATAAATCCAGCTACTACTGTTTTCTGTTCAATAGTGCCTTGCCTTCTAAGTACAAAGTAATTTGCACTACAGATATCCTGACAATGTGCTGATAGACTCAGAGATCTATGTGAGGGTGTTAGAGTAGACGGTCTGCTGTTTGGGCAACTCTGTCACCAAAGCCCCTGTGTTAACTCCCGTAGCTCCCGCGAGTGCGGAGCAAGGAAGAGGAGGCAAGAAATTGTTTGCTCTGACATCGAGCCGTCTACCACAGGCAAATCAGTGATCATTTTTGTCAAGCGCCCTATGATTTTTAGGAGAAGAGCAGCCTACTCAGGTCCTATTTTGATAACCACCACGTTGGATACTGTCACATTTGTCTCTCTCTACACCTTAAATAGTGGTTTTTACACTACCCATTACAAATATTGTGCCCATCTTGAACAAGGCCATTTACCCTCTCAGACTGAATATTGTTAAGAGCATTCCCTTCGTTAATAATGTCTGCAAGTACATTGGATGTGAGAAGATACTACAGTTTAGGCTCTAGAGACTTTGGTGAATCTTGGGTAGATAAAAGCAGCTTGGCCTTTCAGGAACAGTTCCGATAATTTTTTTAATCAAATCTCTTTTTTGTATAGTTTCATTTAATAATCCTAGGTTTTCTCACCTCGCGTTAATCTTTCCTTTTTCCATAATTAACACAGATAAGTCTCTTCTCCCCTGTGGTTCTCTTGTCTGTGCTCACTCCAAATTAATTTCATTTCATAAAATTTTACTTTAGTTCTGTTAATGGTAAACTCAGAATTTCTGTATATCCTTATTCAAACAAAAAAAGCTTTTATATGAAGAGCGCTCAGTGATAGGGGATTATTCGAGCAAAATCCATTACTTCTTTATATGTAAATACCTCTTTTCAGCGACAGATTTGTAACATTTTACAGCTGGTATGGTAAATTCATTTTCCTATTATTACAAAGCAATTGGGAACAAAAGAATATTAATATCTGAACAGATTTAAAATAAAAAGTCTTTTCAGAATTTTCAGTCTTGCTCTCACATGTCTCATTTATTGAATTTACAGGGAAATGGCTAGCGTGCCAATCAATGGACAACCAAATCTTAATTTTTGGAGCACAGAACAGATTTAGATTGAATAAGAAAAAAATTTTCAAGGGCCATATGGTAGCGGGTTATGCTTGTCAGGTGGACTTTTCACCAGACATGAGGTAAGTTTAAATCTTCCTGTGTATTCTCGTATTCAAATGTGATGACATAAACCAATGTCATACAAATAATAATAGTTTCAAAATCACTGTCATGTACGTAATCATGTGATAACTATGCAGATTGTCACAACGCCTGATAGACAAGAACAAGTTCTGAAAACTACATTTGGCTTTTTTAAGTTCTTCAGTGGGTCTCTTTATCTTGCTTAGTCCTGTGCCCTGTAACCACATCGTAAGTTCCTGTCTATACGGGCTATGCCGTATATTCTCTCTGCTTTTCTCACAAGGCTCAGAGGACTGTAATCACTATATGGCTGTGATCAAACACTAGCAAAGTTAATTCCGTATTGCAGTGCTGACATTAAAAACTTCACTGCAGCTTTTCTGTGGTGAGACCTCAAATCCAGCTCTTGACTCTTTCTAGGCCGCACTGTATTCATGAAGCCCAAAGAGTTTTTCTGAGTGAAACTCTGCATTCATTCCCTCATTCTTAACTAAAATATATAGTTATATATATAATATATAGGAGAAGCAATCCCGAAGTCTCTGTAACCTTGTAGGCTGGGAATTGTACCTTAGACTCCTACCTCCGAGTCCGTCTTAGACATTTTTAAAAGTGTTGAAGCCAAAATATAATTATGCAGGTGGTTGAGTCTAAGTACGGTAGAACAGGTGTCTAACTGTCTAAAGAGTGATTGGATACTGCTTCTGTTGTGGCCCCTGGGTTTCCCAACTTTCCAGGTTAATAGATTTTTTACTCACCGATTGGTAGCTCGATGGGGAGATTGTTTTTGGTTGAAGTTTAAATTATAAATTATAAACTGCTTTATGCTCTACCTTGTTATTCTGAGTATTGTGTATTCACATTGACTTTTTTATGTTCCCGTGAAAAAGATCAACTCTCTGTTCCTTATCCACTTTGTGAGTTTAAGGTGTTTGAACAATTTGAATTTATTTCTCTTCCCATTCTAGCTATGTGATTTCAGGAGATGGCAATGGAAAATTGAACATCTGGGACTGGAAGACCACAAAACTCTACAGTCGATTTAAAGCTCACGATAAAGTGTGTATAGGGGCAGTGTGGCATCCTCATGAAACATCTAAAGTCATAACGTGTGGCTGGGATGGTCTCATTAAACTGTGGGATTAATGAGATTAATCCGTATCTAGGGTCATTTTTGATCCAATATCATATTTAACTATATTTAATTATTAAATGTGTTAGAAGACAACTTGATTTACAAATTATGATTTCCTTACATGGCCTTATGAAGTTGACCCATTGTTTAAAAAAAATTTTTTTTTATAAATTTGGCTCATATAATTCTATTGGCAACTTCATTTTGTTCTTTATAGACATTATTTATACAGAGAATGACCATTGACTTTCTGTGTGGTGAGTAGTAGTTGTTGGCAGGCAGTTTGGGTTCACCCCCGCCTTGACATACCGAAAGGATCTCTTTGGAGTTGAGGAAGAATCCCTGGTGGATTTGGGGTTTTAAAGGAGGTAATATAATTAATGACAGATAATTCTGAAAGGCACCACGTTTACCTCTTCACCAAAAAGGGAAGTAAGGAACAGGGATGATGTAACTTAATGTAAATCTCAAAGAAGGTAAAACCACCCACAGTTACTGTTCCCATTATTTTTGGTGGGTCAAGTTCAAATCTTTTTGGATTCAGGAGTTCTATTTTTTTATGACATACATCGTATGTTTACTTGTAAGCCAGCAATCTTCTCTGACTGCAGCATTCCTCTAACTATTAAACAATGGAAAATAAACAGTCCAGAGTTTTTTCCTTGGCTTTCTTCCCAATCAGTATAGACAGGACTATATGTAATCAGAGAATTATGTTATTTTTGAAGGTGAAACTCAAGAGAATTGAGTCAAGACTTTGAGTTTTATTTGTATTTACTATCTGTAAGGACCTGGCTACACTTCCAGAAATCAGGGTCTCCTAGGCCATCAATTCATAGATGTTACTACTGAAATACTCCTCATAGGAGATAGGGTATGAGGGCATCATCCAAAATGTCAGCTCGTAATTTCTTTGAAGTGGTATGTTTTATCTTTAAAATTATTCTGATTTTGCTTATGAATATATGCAACAGAACTTTTTAAGAGTAGAAAAATTTTTAACTTCTCTCCAAATGTTCGAGTAAAATGGACACTCCAGGAAGATGGCCGTGGTTCCCCAGTTTGAGAAGCAATAACTAGTTGGTTTAAAAAAAAAAAAGTTTAAGAACTTCAGATTGTGAAATCAGGATAGCCTCTTGAATATAGTAGCTAACAGCACTTTGGTTGACAAGCCATTTCTCCTGTTTTATTACAAATCTCTGTAACATATGTGAATATTTGAATGTGCTTTGAAATATTTCAGTACCATGCTTAAAAACATTGGTTCATAGCTGCTCAGAGTGCCGACTTGGAGACCAAAATCATGTTGAATGTTGATACCCTAGGGGCATTAGCTCTGAGTCCTGGGCTGTCGAGAGCAATTCATGCTCCTTGTGCTTAGAACTTCCATTTGCAAAAAATTAACTTTTAAAAAGGCCTGGTATAGCTGACCTGGCACTATGGCCACATTTAAATAAATTTCGAAGAAGAAGATAGAAAAAGAGAATAAAAAATGGTAAGACATGTTATTTTGGGGCACACAGACACTCAAAGAAATAAGAACACACTGCCCAGCCTCTGCCTTTGTGTATCTGCCAGCAAGAGTGGCTGCCCTTCCCGAAGAGGAAGGAATTCACACAAGACCTTTTCTTTAGTCCCAAACCACTGGTTTTAACAAATGTGAATGACTGAATTGTGATGGGACAGAAAGAATTAATCATATATTCGAACTATCTTGTCAGCATCAGTATTGTATATGTTATAAATCATAATTTCTAAATCTGGGTTTATTTTATTGTGTTTTTGACTGTTTCTAAACTAAGTAACTGTATATAAAAGTTGTCTCTTTTTTTAAAAAAAAGATCGTATTTTTAAATAAAGCATTTTTTCTAGAAAGTGTTATCAAAATTTTCATTCTTAGTCTTAACTCTTGAGACAACAACTTAAACCACTGCAGATTTTAAATGGGTCATGTTTGTTTTATGGGGAGAAATGATGCTTTAGAGTGGGGATGATATATGAATATGGTATGTTAATGGGTTTATTCTAGTTAATAACAAATATAGGGCAACGTGCTGAGAGCACACAGATTAAGTCTAACACATTCCGTATTTGCTCACTAAGTGGTGGCACTGAGTTATGACTACACCCATTTCGGAGTACACAAATGAGTGGGATTCTTTTCCAGCTTAAAAAAGTCTCAAGATCGTGTTATTAGTGGAATTAAGTGGTTACCTTCTGGCCCCTTTTCACTGCAACCTTTTTATCACACCCAGATTTCCTTCCTAAAGGTTAGAATAAAAGTGATGCTTTACTGAAAGTGTTAATCAAATAAATATTTAAATATTGAAGCCACAAGCTGGGAATAATTTGTCCTTGTAAGGAGACAGTTTTAAGATAAGGAACAGGGAATACTATCAAACAGGCACTTCTCTAAGTAAAAAAGTACAGAGTGATTCTTGACGATGCATTGTGGAGCTGGTCGATGTCCTTATTGCCATATTTATAAATTACCAGAAGGAAAACAGTGACAGTGAAATATTAAACTCTTGAATGACAGCCGTAAGGACTGCAACAGCAGCAATGATTACAGAAGGCTTTCCTGAAGAACAGTGTTTCTCAGCGCAGACTGAGAACAGTCTGCATCAGAATCACCTAGAGATGGTGTTGCTCCCTGAGATACAGAAGAGAAGAAAAGGGAGTTAGTTGGAGGTGCCATCACGAAGTCAGGTATGGGGAAGGCACGAATGAAGTGCCATCCAGGTCCACCTATTCGTCAGCAGTAGTCAACATGGGTCTCAAGGTGAGACCTAGGGAACGCCGATGCTGTGTGCCATCAAAGATGCATGTTTTCCACATTTTGACATCTCTGAAATAGGGCTATGTCTTAAAATCAGTGCTGTGTCATGGTTTAATTGGCAGCGTTCTCTCTTAGTGGATCATACAGTAACTGATGAAATACAGTAGGAAACAAGGCAAGTGCTAGGGGACCTATGAAGGAGAAGAGATGATCCAATAGAAAGAAGGTTCTATCATAGCACGTGACTCCAAATTTATGAGAGCCCATGAAGTTTCAGAGAACACCCATGTTCTCAAATGTTCTTCCTTTGATCAATGGGTAAATAAAACGAATGAACTAACAAAAGATTGCCATTGAGAAATATGTAGATATTTATATTAATACATATTTGAATGTATATTAATGTGAATATACAAAAAAAGTGTATATTCACTCACTGGGTCAAACTCAGCACTTTTAGCAAGGTCCCCAGTTGATACGCACACTAAGGATGAGAACCAGTCCGGCAGAGTCTGAGTTTGTCTTGAGTATTTCAGAAATGGCAATGTTTAGTATACATAAGAGGAATTTTGCTAATCAGACATAAATAGACGTGTGTGTGCATGCATGTACATTTAGGTTTTTGTGGATGTGTGTATATGTGTGTGTGTGTGTGTGTGTGAAAATATGTATGTATTTTCTATATCTCTATGTTCATAATCACTTTAATAACTGTGGAAACAGCTTTCTCAACCTAAACACTGCCATTTTATCTGGAACTTAAGGAAAAAGAAGTTGCAACTTGTAACCAGAGTTCTTAGAGGGGCTTTATTTTTAGTGACAAGGAAAGAGCAAACTCCTCTGCCTATACCGCTTCCTGTAACTGCAATTACAATCTTTAGGGGAATTTTCTAGTCCCCCATCCTATTCTTCACTCTTCAGCATTTGAGATCTGAGGACTGACTCAAATCTCAAACATTTTTTAAGTACATGTTCCAGGATAGTGCTAATAGAAAATGTGAGCCATGTGTGTAATTTTTTTTCATGTGTACAATTTTTAACTTTCTAATGGCCACATAAAAAATGGGATATTAATTTTAGTAATACATTTCATCTAATGTAATATAGTCAAAGTATTAGTTCAACATTCAATTATCTTTTTTAAAGATCAATTTAGGGACGCCTGGGTGGCTCAGTCAGTTAAGCATCTGCCTTCAGCTCAAGTCATGATCTCAGCGTCCTGGGATCGAGTCTTGCATCAGGCTCCTTGCTTGGCGGAGAACCTGCTTCTCCCTCTGCCTGCCACTCCCCCTGCTTGTACTCTTGCTCTCTTTCTCTCTCACTCTCTCTCTCTCTGGAAATAAATAAAATCTTTTTAAAAAATTGATTTATTTATTTTATTTTAGAGAGTGCGAGCTGGGGGGAGGGCCAGAGGGAGACGGAGAGAATCTCAAGCAGACTCCCTGCTGAGCATGGAGCCTAATGTGGGGCTCGATACCAAGATCCTGAGATCATGACCTGAGCTGAAATCAAGAGTCAGATGCTTAACTGACTGAGCCACCCAGGTGCCCCTCAATTATTTTTTAAATAAATATTTTACTTTCCTCCTACTAAAGTCTTTGAAATCTGGTATGTATTTCACACATAATAGCACGTCTCAATTTAGACACTAAATATTCATCCGATATTTTACCTGTTTCACACCAAGTCGATTTACCATGCCCAAGTTGTTGCAAATATATCGGAGTTTTCTAATAATTGAACCAGGTAGACGTTTTTAAATTTAAGTTAATTAGAAGTAAACAGAATTTAAAATTCAGTTCTTCAGTCACATTAGCCACATTCTAAGTGCTCAGGAGCGACCTGTGGCTAATGGCTGCCATATTACACAGAACAGGTCTAGCACCACTTTTTACACCCATGGCTCATATATTCAACTTCACTGCTTCATCTTCGGAAAGAAATCAATCGAAGGTTCAGACTACTCAAAATACATTAAGAATATAAATTTTTCTACATTTCATCTTGGGTAGTTTCCTCAGGTTTATCTTCCAGTTTGCTTTGCAGTCTCTTCAGCTGGGTCTAATCTGCCACTTAATTCATTAAATGTATTCCCGTGACTTTCCCTTTATGGAAGGTCTAGTTTTATACATTTTTATGTTTACCTGTTCTTCATATATCATTTTCTTGAGGTTTCTATATAGTCTTTCATGCCTTTAATCATATTAAACAATTTATATTCTACTTTAAGACTTGTGACATCAAGTGCTTGGGCTGAAAACCCCAGCGTTTACCTCATGGTGGGCCACTACCTTGTGAGTTGTAATTTTTTATTAGGAGTTCATCTTAAGTGGGTCTTGTTTTTTCTTTTTCAAAGAAATCCTTTGTCGCCAGAGTTGAAGAGTCCCTTCACATGGTTTACATTCATTTCTGCCATACACCCTTATGTTTCACTCCCTCAGTTTTTTATCTTCATTTCTCAGCTGATGGTTTTTCTCTGCATGAGATTAATATAAATTCAACTCCTCAAACAGGCCAGAGGTTTCAAATTCTCATGGGAAACTTTTAGTTCCTCCCAGAGCTGCAGCAAGGATAGGCAGTCTTGGGTTGGGGGGTGGGGATGAGGGTGGTAGGTTTTTTAGGACTTTCGCATTGAGGTCGTGTAGCCCTCCCAGGACCCACTGCGCAGGTGTCTCCATGCCGATCCTTTCCCCCCGAAACAGCCTTCTCTCCGGTGCTTTAGGCCTCTAGCACCCCCGGTCCTCTAACCTCCTAGGACTCCTGCTGTAGGTTCCTGCTCTACCTGTCTGGCTCTAGGCTCCCTCTGAGCTTTGTGTGTCTGAAGATTTTTCTCTCTTGGGCATTCCGCCATATGTATAAGTGTATATGTACATATGTGTGTGTCGTGTACACACACACGTTTTATATGCACGTACAGAAGGATCACCGTAGAGAGACATACTTAATCTAGTATCTTTAGATAGTGCCACTTTGTTAGGATAGTCTGTAAACAGATGTATAAACCAGAACAGTCTGAAACACTCCGGTCTTTAGAACCCTGTGAGTTTAAGCATGTCATCCAAAGAGGTACTCGGGCCTGAGGACACTTCATGTGACTAGAGAGCTGTCATCACGGATTCATTCCTCTGTTATCTGGGCCTTTTCTTCTGAATAAGCACATCATTTGGATTCTTCTAAATTTATCCTAAGTCTTCTCTTTATATAAAGCACACAAATCAAGAAATTACCCAGCCACTGTCTAAGCCTTCTCTAATCACAAAAATCTTAGAATAATGAGATCTTCAAGTTAGAAGAAACCTCAGAAATTAAATATTCCAACCTCAGATCAGCAAATAGGCCAATAAAGGTGATGATTTGCTCAATGCCACACAGCTACTCAGCAGCAGCAGCAAAATCTCTGTCCTTTCGTCCTAAATGTGACTTAGTTGTATATTTTTTAAACTGTCAGATTTGTGGCATAATCTTCGTGGCTTCCAGCTTGCTCTCTCTGAGTTAGGTAGTTCAAAAGAAACACTCAGCTACCGAGACTGTGTTCATTTCATCCTTTAGTAAAACAGAACCTCGTGAAAGACATTCTCTTGGCCTCTTCAATTAGAGTTGGGCCCCATAACTGTGCCCATGGGAATGTTGCTCATTTTAAGAAGCGTAGTTGTTGTTGTTGTTTTTTCAAAGATTTATTTATTTGAGAGCGTGCATGCGTGCACGCACACACACAGTGGGGAGGAGAAGAGGAAGAGGGAGAGAGCATCTCAAGCAGACTCCGTGCTGAGTGGGGAGTCTGTCATGGGGCTCAATCCCATGACCCTGAGATCACAACCCTAGCTGAAACCAAGAGTCAGATACTCAACTGACTGTGCCACCCAGATGCCCCACAAAGCATTAATTTTAATGAAACTAGCATTTTTCCATATAGTGTTAAAGTGTGACATTAAGCTCACTTGATTTATTTTCCTTAAGGACAGAAATATAATTATTTAAAGAATTTCAATATTTTCTAAATTTAGGCAGTTTAAAAATACATTGAATCGGGGCGGCTGGGTGGCTCAGTCGTTAAGCATCTGTCTTGGGCTCAGGTCATGATCTCAGGGTCCTGGGATCAAGCCCCACAGGGGGCTCCCCTGCTCAGCGGAAAGCCTGCTTCTCCCTCTGCCCCTCCCCCTACTTGTGTTCCCTCTTTCTCACTGTGTCTCTCTCTGTCAAATAAATAAAGTCTTTAAAAAAAAAAAATACATTGAATCTTTGGGTTATGATTTCATGTGATAAGTCAAGTTCAAATACCTCTTTCAATAAGAAAAAGACATTTTTACATAAAGTTAAATGTGTTTCTGAACTCATAAAGCAGCAGCAATTGGCTAATACAAAAAGAATTGTTATTGCTTCAAAGGCAAACAACCTTATCTTCAGCAGAAAAGAACAATTATATTAATGGAGCCTGGAGGTATTGTTGTATTGTCAAGAATAATAATCTGTTTTAATGAGGACTTCACTTTTAATCTGACAAAATGTGATGATGAGGCTGGCTCCCTGGTATTAATCCGAGCTTTGCAAAACCCAAACATGTAATATTTCAGAAATATAGATCTCGTACTGTATTTACTATACCTTAGATCATACAGCCAAGGCAGAAATGGCTTACATGAATAATTAATTTAGACTAAAGACTGTAAACTCATGAATTTACTTTTGTTCTACCCTAATATAGATGGGTGAATTCTAACAGATGTTTGCTTACTTCTTCCTTTCTTCATTTTAACATATCAAATAGTTACAAATATTTATATGATAACCTGTTAAAGCTGTATCAAATGCAATCACTCTAAAAGAAGGGGAAAGGGAAATTCCTTTACTTTGACTTTAATCTCGAATTGTGATGGAGTTTGCACAAAAAGGCGATTTCTGAATCTCTGATATAGGTCTTATATATCTTTCACCTAAATAAGGGTTTTTTTTTAATCATCTGAAGAACATTATCAAATTTATATTTTCAGATTCACTTATGAGCATTGCTCTGTTTAGATGAGGCTCGTGAATCTGCAGGTCAAAGACTACTTTGAAAACAAAGGAAACAGTGCATTTCCAAGTGACTATGCCCTTTCTAAAACCCAAGAGGAAAGTGCCACATAGTGGGACGAGCCAGGACCAAGAGCTGCTTCCAGGCTTCACAAGAGCTTTTCTGGCAACCTAAAATATTGACAGAGAAGTCTCTGGGTCCCCCTATTCTTTCAGGAAGTCTCCATTTGGCAGGCATATTTTAATTAAGTAGATTGCGTAAACTAAACTTGCATGCTGCCAAAATGTCCCAACTCTAACAGATTTGCCGGTCTGATGTTAGTGTATTTGTAGTCCCCCCCCACCCCATTTACTAATAAGGAAGCAAAAACAGTCCTTTGGGTGTGGCACCTCACCTCTGTTAGAGGCTATTGAGGCCGCACTGCGGAGGGAAGGAGGCCAGCACAGCCTTTGGATCTGAAAGCTAGAGATGTGCATTCCTACTCTACCATCTACCAGTGGCAGCATCTGCATAAGCTATTTAACCTCTCGGAGTTTCCTCACCTGTAAAATGGGGAAAATGACACTTCCGTACAGGGTTGCTGGGAGAATTAGGAACCATCTCTGCACAGTGCTGGGCACACAGGACGCTCGCCATAGCAGCTCTTGACTTTGCCCCTTCCCTGTGTCCTGTTTGTGTTGCTCTTGTGGGGGTTACGGTGGTGCTGGCTCTCGTTTTGCCTTCACAAGCGGGATCTTCCCAAACAGCCGTGCCGTGGTACCCCAGACCCTCGCTCGTGGCCCACACCAGTAGTTCTCCACGGGGGGGGATGGCTTTGCCCCGGCGGGGACGTGTGACACTGTCTGCAGACGTCTCTGGTTGTTGCAACTGAGGGGGGAGAGGGAGAGGTACTCCTGGCAGCTAGTGGGGAGGGCCAGGGATGCTGCCAAGCTTTCTACGAGGCACAGAACAGCCTGCCCTCCCCCAACAAGGAATAATCCAGCCCAAAATGGCAGTCTGTGCTGAGGTTAAGAAACCCCAGCCTACACAATAAGCATAATAAATTTCAGAGGCAGGGGAAACCATAGCAACAGTCAGGATATTCATCATAAATTTCAAACTATCCATGAAGGGAATGAAGGACAATCTTAGAAATAAGCATAAAATAAGTACAAAAAACTAGTGAACAAGCTGCCTTGTAGGTGGGTGTGGGTGGGTGTGTTTGCGATTTATTTTGAGTTTGTGGGGTTTTTTTTCTTAACAGTACAGCCATTCTTACTTCAGATATATATATAAATAGTGTGATGAAGTCCATGTTCTGTACCACCAATCTGCAATAATGGGGACTTGCCCTGTACAAAGGGGGCTTTAAGTGATTCCATCAATCTTCAACCCCCTGAATTAAAAATCTTAATATGGGCGTGTACATACCTAAAATCTGATCAGACTGGACACATCAGATAAGCACCCTTCATACGCTGTTGTAGAAGAAGGCTTACAAGGTTTAATGTATAAAAAGGTTTATTGTATGTACTTCAGTGTATAAAATTTTAATTAAAAAAATAAAAGAGGGAATCTGTGATCTAATCCAAGCAGGAACTGGACTCAAGTTAACTTTGTTTTGGAGGTGGTGACAACCAGGCATTGCAGAGTTTTTCGTGGACCCTTTGTGCTTTTGAGATACCCACCAACATGGAGAGCGACATAGGTGCTACTTTAAACTGACTCACGTTGGTCCTCCCACCTCAGTGACTTTTACTAGTACACTGTGCATTTTAAAATAAAAAGCCTATTTGTATTTTTAAAAATTCAGAAAGTCTTGTTCCCTTTTGAACTGAAGTCAGTAAGATCATCTAACTCTACTATATTTTGGTTTCTCACTTGAGGGCATGGTATTTCCAAACCACTGCAAGAAACAAAAAGCCAACCCAAGGAATATCTGGGGTAGAAGGAGGTTAAAAAAAAAAAAAAAAACAGGAAGAAGGGATAAAGTCTACTAGCAACCAGCATTCTACTCTCTCCCCAAATTTCTTGGACAAACAACAGGTGTATAGTTTTCCTGCTCTCTCATGATGTAAAAAAAAGCCAGAAAATATACTTAATTTATAACAAGGTAATAATGTGGTTTATTTTTATGCTATTTACTTGACTTATTTGAAATGGAATTTTTGAAAATCATTCATGGGGTAAATGTCTAATTCCGTAAATAAAAACGATGGAGATCATTTGATCTACTGAGAATCTACATTTCCTGTTTAATTTTTAAAATATAGAAAGGACTGGCATTACTGAAACCCTATGTAAGCATCCCAGGAAAGAGACAGACTTTGGCTTTCAGGCCACAGTCTTCTAACAAATGCCAACTGGCAGTAGAGAAGAACTCACTTAATCTTTGACATAATGTATTTAAAAAAAGAAAGATTTGACAGCCTAGGCAAGGCTGTGGTTGAGAAATCAGGTTTGAAGTCAGTGGAGACAATAGCAGAGACACCCAAATTCTGCTTTGTGCTTAGTTTCGTAGGAACGGAAGGGGATTTAAGGCTGAGTCTCAAAAGAATCCTGAGTTCAAGTTCTTGATAGTCTAGTCTTTTAAACTCAGTGACAGACTTTGGTGTGTCTGAGTCCCCAGAAACCAGAATCGGGGGTGCTTATAAAGCGACAGCATGGCCTCCGCAAAGGCTGAGGAGGAATGACTGAAATCTGCAAGGTCCTAAAGAATGTCGTGGACCAGGTGGACGAGAACAACCTTGAAAGAGGGGAGTGAAAGTCAAAGGAAAGGCCCTATTTTAAAGAGTTAGCTACAAACTTTAGAATCTCATCAACCCAGGAAAAATGGACATTTTATGTAATTTCTTTTTCATGTTGCTAATTCATGGATTTTGGATACATAGTTAATTTCTAGCGGAAACAGATAAGTGGGGGGTTATCTTCCCAGTTAAAACGAAGAAGGACAAGCATCCCCGCTCTGTCAGAGGCAAACAGGTGAAAGGCCTGGGCTTTGGGCAGATGGAGATGGACCCCGGTGGCACTCCTGTGTCCATCCCATCCATGGGGGTTAACTGTGTCCCTGCCACAGGCAATCACACAACCCCCGCCCGGAGCAGCTGACAGGCTAGTGGGAGGAGAGTGGACAAGGACACCGATCATCAGAAGGCCAGACATGCCACATTCTGCAATTGTGTCCTGGGGTTCTCGATGAGGTCCTGCACCCTAGGTCCATCTTGTATTCACCCAACTCAGAGTATAACAGCTACTTGCATTGAAAATGTCTTTCTTCAGCAACAGCTGGGGTTTAGATAAGTCTTTATAACTATGAAAAAGCCTGAAACCCTTTAGTTCTACCTCCTTGAGGAGGCTGTACCAGAATCGCACGACACTGCTGTCGCCGCCACTGACCTCAAACCCGGGCCAGTGGAGGTGAATCGCAAAGGTAAGCTGTCCAATTTGTTCCAGGACATCTTCCAGAATAAGGTTTTCTAAAACTTTCCATTCCGCACTCTCCAGATCTGCTTTGAGAACATCAATCTGTAACAAAATGATGAAACGAGATTAGCAGATTCAATAAACGTTGTTAAAAATACCATCTTGACAGCAGGAGCATCACTGTAGAGCTAAGGACCTCCTACAAGAGCAGAATGTTTCAAGGTTTAGAGGTAGAGGCCTTTTTCCGGGGCCACGAATGACATGAGTTTCTGACCGCACTTCACACCAAATGCTCATATACGAATAATGAAATGCCAGTCAGAAATCATAATGGACCCTCCTACTTTCTGTCCAATGGGAATGGATGCCTGAGAAGGAGATGCTGGAGATTTCACGGAGCCGCATGCCCACAGCCTCTCCCCGGCAACCTAGACTCTGCTCTCGGGAACCCCAGCCATGTCAGGACAGCATGGTGGCCCACAGGGAGGGATGGACAGACGGCCACCACCTGCTGGAACCACCTCACAAACCCCACCCCACTCCAACTTCTCAGGACTGGAAGTCAGGGAGAGTTCTCAGTTATCTGAATATTAGACTTATAAAAAAAAATGATTATTATCCCATAATTTCTTTTAAAGGTATACACCAGCACAACATCTTAAAGGGGGAAAAAAAAGGCAACACCATTCTCTGTTCATTTAATGAACCTAAGTTCACATCCCAGGTAAGATGAAATATACGGAGCAGAGTAGGCTAGGAGAGACTTTGCAATTAATTATGAGAATCAGCTCATTTTTGCTGGCTCTGCTATTAGAATAACAGAACCCCAAATGCCTCCAGGAAGCAATGAAAACTAATTACTTACTGAGCGCTCGTGTGCGCCCCGCACCAAGCAAAGTACTTCGCTTGCAATATCTGTTTACGCCTCTCAACAATTCTGCAAGCGTGATTCTGTTGCTATCCCTGTTTGAAGTTTAGGAAACCAGACTCAGAGAGGAACCCATCCCCAGTGACACAGCTGGAGAGGCCGTGGGGACATGTGAATGAGTCTGTCCACACGGCCCCTGTTCTTACCCACTCCACGATGCTCACTGCCCAGAAACCACAAGAGGAAAAATGGTAACTCAGATTCCCTAAAAGGCTTTTGGTTTAGAAAATAAGGTGCCATTAGAGAGTGAATAAAGGCCCGTGAGTAGAAGTCTTGTTATCAATATCCCCAGTTTGCATTTGCAGAGCACTTTACAGCTTAAAGAATTACTTTCTACATACCTAATCTCGGTGAAACAGCCCTATATGCAGACGAGGCCTTGGTAAAAATGAGTTTGGGCTCCCAACATCACTTGTGAGATTTCAGAGTTGGGTGGAGGAGAAGATGGAGAGGATTTAGACATAACTGCTCCAGGAAAATGGCCCTTGCCCAGTCTTCTGACATCCCAAGGGAGATGCTTGCTTTCACAGTCTTGCCTTGGACGGTAGCTCCCCATGGTCCACCAGGGAAAGAGCGATGGTAACACCCCAAAAACACCAAGAGGCCTCAGAATTGTCTAGACATCTGTAAACCAGCCCGTCCAAACTCGAAGAGAAAAAGTAAAATGAAAGAACAAAAAACTCCTTTCTTTTCTGAGAGGAACAGAGCAAAGGCAGATTCCATGCAAATCTGCGCACGGCTAAGATAATTCTTGTGAACTAGACACGAAAGAATTAACTCACTTTTTTTTCCCCCATCTGTGCTGCTCTGCCACTTTCTTGATTTTGTTTAATCATTGAAATTTTAAGTAGAATATTGTTGAATTGGGGTGATTAAACGGCCAGAAAAAGTATGTAATTAAAACTTTACAAAATTGTCTAATTAGTACAGAAAATATCCAAAACTCAAAATCAACATTTTGTGTCAATTCACATAGTTAAGAATTTTTTTTTAATCCTTAGAGATGTATTTCTACCATGGTTTTCTGTGAGTTCACATATGTTGAATGTATCAATACATCGAACTATTAAAGGGACAGGGCAAAATTAATCAGCCTGCAATTGACCTAAAAACTACACTGGGGAGGATAGAGGAATATACGTTTCTTATTTTTTCCCAAACCTATTTTTTTTCAAGATTTTATTTATTTGAGAGAGAGAGAGAGAATGAGAGAGAGCAAGCACAAGAGGGGGAAGGTCAGAGGGAGAAGCAGACCCCCAGCCGAGCAGGGAGTCCAATGCAGGACTCGATCCCAGGACTCCAGGATCATGACTCCAGCTGAAGGCAGTCACTCAACCAACTGAGCGACCCAGGCGCCCCCAAACCTATTTTTAAAATAAGCTATCAATCAGAAGTTATGAGCGACAGAAAAAAAAAAAAAAAAAAAACAAAGTAGGATAAATCACAGCAAATATATGCTTACTGTGAAAATCCAATTTTCACTTACAAAATGCTATCCTATCAAAAGAGTGGAAAGTATTTCCAAATACAACAACACTGCCCGCCCCTTTTGATTCCAATGACTGGAAATTCTCCACTTCCATCAGAATTGAGTGGGTTGATCTAAATCACACAGCCCAGGAGGGCACAGGACCGAGGAGCTCATAAACGTCTTCCCTGACTTCCAGCCTGCAAGCAGAGCCAGCCAAATGCTGTGAATAAAACATGGATTTCTTTCCCTGTGCGCTTTTCCATCTTTTGTATTTCAGAACATTCTACCATCACAACTATTTTGCAAATGTAATTTCCATTATTACTGCATAATGCATCCAATGTCATTGTTTGTATAAAGCACTAAACATTTCTGCATCGGGTACACCACTGTTAAGATTCCAACATCAGCTTTCAACAGTCACGGCCCTAAAAACTCACGCAAATGATTACATCGGAATAACCAAGTGCCAATCCGAATCCAGTTAGGTTAAATCAGGTTTCCTGAGGAAAAACAACAAGGTGTTAACTCTCTGTAAACTCTGGCATAATGAAAGACATATTCTTGGGTGGAAGGGTCTTGAAGGAGGTAGGTCAAGCAACCTATGTGCTACAATTTCAGAGGCATTAAAGAGGTCCTCCTATCCAAAAGGAACTCCTTTCCCTTGTGCCTGAAATACCCAACAAATCTCCTTTCGCAGAACTTTTTGAGGAAATGAGAATTTTAATTTTAACTGGATTAAGGCGTGAGGCCGTCTGGCGGCCCCCTCATCACGGGCACGAGCTTACGTCTGGGCTCATCCACCCAGAACTGCAGAGATCAGAAAAAGTGGGCAAAGGGCACTGGCCTTTGTATCAGTTTGCTAGGGCTGCTATAAAAAAAATAGCACCACAGACTGGGGGGGCTTCAGCAACGGTAATGTACCGTCTCACAGTTCTGGAGACTACACGCCTGACATCAAGGTGTCCAACAGCGTTGTTCCCTCTGAGGGCTACACGGGAGAATCGGTTCTGGGCCTCTCTCCTAGCTCCTGCTGGTTTGCTGGAAGTCTCCGTCATTCCTTGGCATTACTTTCCTTGCATTACCTTGCATTACTCTGCATAATTCCTTGCATTACTCTGATCTATTTCTTCATCTTCACTTGGTTATTCCTTCATCTACCCACTGCCTGCACCCAAATTTCTCCTCTTTATAAGGACACCAGTCATACTGGGTTAGGGGCCCAGCCTACACCCGTATGACCTCATTTAAGCTAATTACATCAGCAGTGACCCTATTTCCAGTGAAGATAATATTCTGAGGTACCAGGGGTTAGGACTTCCACGTGTGAATTTGGGGGCACACAACTTGAACCACAACAGTGTCTGAGGTCGCTATCACTGTAAGAGCTCTGGCAAGGTGGTCCCTCCTGGGACTCTGCGGGCACTCGACACCCCCATGCCTGCAGCTCCCCACCCAAGCGTTTTCCCTTTCAAGGGGAAGGATAGGTAGACTGCACCTTTAAAGGACTGGGTCTGGGGCTCACCGGCATCACTTCCACTGCCTTCTATTGGGCAACACAAATCACAAGGCCAGCCCAGATTCAAGGTGAGGGAAAACAGATTCCAGCCCTCGAGGGGAAGAGTGGCATGCACAGAGAGGAGGAGACAAACTATTCATGGTCACGGTTGCAAATAATTGACCCCAGGGATTGAAAGCAATATTCAAATTTATATACAAATCCATGAACAAGCCACAGTATTAGGTGAGATGTGAACCTTTGCTGGGCACAAGCAATACTCCAGGAAAAATAAATCATAAAGCCCTTATTCATCAGAATATTATTAAAGAAGGAACATTAAAACATGGCATTTGCTCTGAGAGCTCGCTTTCCTTGGAAGCTAACAAAGATCCTGGGACAGCCAATGGATTAAGGATGACTAATAAAGACAATACTGAAAAGGACAAGTAAAATAAATACATGTGAGTCTTAGATACCGTTATTAGTGTACCAGGGCTGCTATAACAAAATAGTCTGCCCCACAGACTAGGGGCAGGAGGGACTTAAACAACAGACGTTTATATTTTCTCCCAGGTCTGGAGGCTGGAAAGTCCAAGATCAAAGCGAGGGCGATCGTGATTTCTCCTGAGGCTTCTCCTTGGCTCACTGACAGCTGTTTCTGCACCGTATCTCTTACGGACTTTTCTTCTGTGCTCATGCTCTCCTGGTATCTCTCCCTCTTCTTATAGGGACGCTAGTTGTATTGGATTAGGGCCCTATTCTCATGACTTCATTTAACTTTAATTACCTCGTTAAGGAGCCTATCGCCAAATACAGTCCCACTGAGGGTAAGTGCTTCAACCTGTGAATTGGGCGGGGGG
>CM052886.1:45451492-45505404 GCA_028534135.1 Potos flavus | reverse complement strand
ATTATGCTAAGCGAAATAAGTCAATCAGAGAAAGACAGTTATCATATGATTTCTCTGATAATCTGGAATTTGAGAAACAAGGCAGAGGA
Organism: Potos flavus; assembly: GCA_028534135.1. Lineage (NCBI taxonomy): Eukaryota > Metazoa > Chordata > Mammalia > Carnivora > Procyonidae > Potos > Potos flavus. Next base: position 45,505,315 of record CM052886.1, on the reverse strand, counting down.
TCATAGGGGAAGAGAGGAAAAAATGAAACAAGACGAAACAAGAGAGGGAGACAAACCATAAGAGACTCTTAATCTTAGGAAACAAACTGAGGGTTGCTGGAGGGGAGGGGGGTGGGAGGGATGGGGTGGCTGGGTGATGGACATTGGGGAGGGTATGTGCTATGGTGAGTGCTGTGAATTGTGTAAGACTGATGAGTCACAGACCTGTACCCCTGAAACAAATAATACACTATATGTTAATAATAATAATAATAAGTCAGCAGGCTACCAGTTGATGTGGGAAACAAAGGCATAAGAAAAATTACTACATTTCCTTACTACTTACAGCCCATCCACAAGTCCTCGAAACCAGCAGAGTGACATTCCTCTAGGAACTCCACTGCCTTGATATTAATACTTTGCTACGGGAAAAAAGTGATCTTAACCCAACCCCCCAGGACCCTGTAAGTTTCCTTTAACATATAAAAATTCCTTTGGAAACTTCCTTTATCACTACCCCCACCCCCAAGATACCTGTTGGCAATCATCCTCCAAGCACACAACCTACCGATATACATCTGAAGGGTCTCATGATTCAGGTTTTATTAGACAGTAATAAGTGACCTTTTCCTAATAAGAGCCAGCCCCCTAGACATCCTAGAAACCTTGCTTCCAAATTCCTTTGAGACTTACATTATCCCCTAACCCCTGTCCACTTAAAAGTATACAATCAGTCACCCATCACCCCCGCCCCGTGCAGCTCTTTCTGCCCACAGATCCCGTCCCCATGCTTCAATAAAACCACCTTTTTGCACCGAAGACATCTCAAGAATTCCTTCTTGGCTGTCGGCGTGGAACCCTAACATCTTTCCTACATCACTGGTGACTTGTGACAGCAAAGAGCCAAGCAGTGCAAATTTCGCAGGACTGAGGTGGCAGCAAGGGACCCGGGCCCGGCAGTCAGGAAGGAGAGCAGGGTTGGGGCCAGGACAGTGGCAGGCGGAGGCTTTAATTTACTTATTTCTACCCACATACCCTGGGCACCTGAACACAAACCACACATCTGTCTCTGACCTTAGGTCGGAACCCTGTGGCTTAAAGCCACGCCGCCTCATAAATTTATTTTTCGGGCCTGATCATGTTTATAAAAGCATTCTCAAGTATTTCCAGAAAGAGATGGGACATTTTAAAAAATATATAAACTACTCCTAAGTGAATAGATGTATACACAGATTGATAAGCAAGCAAGTACCCAAATAAAATGTCTCTCGGCCAGACATCTTACTCTTAGTTGTGGGACTGAGTCGATCTCAGAGCATGGTAGGGCCAGCAACGTGATGGAAACTACACCAAAAGCAGCCCAACTACAAAACACGAGCGCTTGGAGAAACAGAAAGCAAACCCTTTGGGTTATTTCTTGTCTAAAATACACTGAAATACGCATGAGGAAAACACCACTGGGGGTAAAAAGTAGAAAAGGCTCAGCAGGAGTAGAAGGCAGAATGAGAGATGAGGGAAGAGTGAGAGGCTCAGGGTGTCTGCTGTAGCTCAGCGTCACCTCGATGTCCTCCATCTCTGGACCCTGTACTGACTCCGAGGGAAGGATATAGCACAACTTGCACTCATTTGTTGACACGTCTGATTCCTTACCTGGACTATCCATCCATTCCTTTGGGGCAGGACCCAGCTCTTCTTTGGGTATCAGGTTTCTACGAGAGTTCCTGACACGTGATAGGTAGAGTATCCCCTATGGTACCAGTACTGTCCATTGGGCCCCTGTACATCTTACGCCTGGCCCCTCTTTTCTGTCCGTCCACCTCCAGCACGTGATCATTCTGCCTAAGACCCCACTGACTGAAACAGAGGAGAGCGTGTCAAAGGGTGAAAGTTAGGAATGAGGGCAACTGCGGCTCCCATCCCACTCTGCACAGGTGGTGTCACAGTCTTCATTTCCAGCGCTTTACGAAACCTACCCTTCAGCCAAATGTTAGTCTTTGCTAGTCCTCAGAATGCCGTCACATTTCCTGCCCTTGTTCCTTTATTCAGAGGACTTCCTTTTGTGTAGAACACCAAAAATTTCTGCTGGGGACCCCGTCTCCCCTCTGCCAACATACAGAACATCAGGACTATCCCTCAAGTACAAGCTGAATTTCCTTCTCTTCAAGGAACTTGAGTTGCTTCCAGTTGAGAATATTGAGTTGAGAAGATTCAAAAATTCTTGCTTGATACAGAACTTGAGTTGAGAATATTCAAAAATTCTTGCCCTCAACGTCTAAAAGCAGAGGCAATTATCCAAGAAGGCACTACTTACCATAAGTTCTGACAGGACTTGGAAATATGTACAGATTGTTTATCTCTTACGGAAGATTTCACTGGCATTAAACGGCAAGGCCCCCATCCCAAACATTTTCTAGTTCAATGACAAGACTGGAATAAGGAAACAGATACTCTCAATACATAAATCTATATGTGTCATTCCATATTTTTGTCTTGTTGGGTTGTGTCTTATGCAGTGAATTGTTCAGATGTAAAGGCCTAGGAATGTTTAGGAATGCTGGGGGGCTAAGTGGTGCTGTCACCATATGTGGCCATTTAAACTTTAAGTAAAATTCAATACAATTAAAACTTCAGTTCTGCCACATTTCAAATGCTCACAGCCACCTGTGCTAGCAGCTCCCATGCTGGACAGTGCACCACAGGACATTTGCATCGCTACGCAAAGTTCTGTGCACAGTGCTGCTCAGAGTACCGCAGGCATCGGCATCAGCAGGAGGGTGTGTGAACACACAGCTTCCGATTCAGTAGATTTAGATCAGAGCTGAGTATTTGCATTTCTACCAGGAACCCAGCTGCTGGTGATGCTGCTGATCCAAGGACTACACTTTGAGAACTACTGGACTTGGCTGATGACACTATGTGAGTTTTTTGTTTTTTGTTTTTAAGATTTTACTTATGTGAGATAAGAGTGAGAGCACAAGGTAGGGGGAGGGGTAGAGGGAGGGGGAGAGGCAGACTCCTTGCTGAGCAGAGAACCTGACGCGGGGCTCAATCCTAGGACTCTGGAATCAACCTGAGCCAAAGGTGGACGCTTAACCGACTGAGCCACCCCGGTGCCCCCACTACATGAGTTTTTTTACCACATGTATGCCCAGGACTCTCACCCCCCACCCAGGCTGGGTTTTCCCCGCTCTCATGAGCAGATGCATAAGTGTCCACACACTGGTAATCTCTATCTGGGAAGGTACAGAGTGGTTTTCCCACATCAGCTGCTTTCTTTGTTGGGACACAGTTAGGTCAGAGTTCCCTAAGCACATCACCAAGGTGAGGCACGTCCTCCCTGGAACTGTACGCAGAAAATGTGTGTCTGTGCTCACAAGTTCTCTGCTGGGAACACTGGACGCAGGAACTTCGGCTGTGAGGACTCTGGGGTGGGTTATTTAGGCTCTCGATGACTCAGGGAAAAACAGGGCTCCTACCTGTCCTGAGGTTATAGGAGAAATGCGCATATGACACCATGCACAGCACCCAATAAAGTAAGAGCTCCATCAGAACTAGCCGTTACTATTTTTACCAATTCTCAGGGCGGTCCCTAAGCACCCCTCGCCAAATTAAGGTCATCTTGTGTAAGGTAATATCAAAATGGGCCTTCTCTGGGCCCCAGCAGCTATGTTTTGGGAAATGACTCAAAGGAAGAATTAAAATTCGGTACAGGGAATATACGGAGATATTCCACACACGGGAGCCAGGAGCCGTCTCTACTGAACACATTGGCAGGTGAAACTGAAAACAGTTTCTTCAACCGCATTTACATCTCACAAGAGGCAAAAGCGTTATAGTCTCTGTGCCCCAGAATGGACTATAAACTCCATGAAGGCTAATAACTTCCTTTTTTTAATCCCTAGCTTCTATCCACACTGCCAGGCACCATTGAAAGCAGCTGGTAGGTGGATGGGTCAATGGATGGACAGATGGACAGACGGATGGGAAGATGGCTAAATCGGCTTCCCGGTTTCCAGGTTATGGCAGACTGGAGCCAGTAGGGTTGTGAACCTCTGGCCCAACTTCCTCATTTTATAGACAGGGAAAACTAAGCTGAAAAGGCTAAATGATCTGCCCAAGATCATAAATTAATTATAGTGGCAGATATTCCACATTTCAAGCACCACTCCTCTGCTCTGAATCTCTCTCTCTCTCTCACACACACACACACTAGCATTCATTACACACTAGCATTGCTTTGGGACAACTACCAACTCTAAACTTCATCCTCCCTGAGACTTAAGGACTGGTGAAGAGCTCTGTTCAAGGACTGCTACAATATTTGAGAAAGAAGTGTGATCCCTCCCTTCTCCTAATATCCCTCTCTGCCAAGAATCTCTTTGCACTAGGAGTGCCCAGAAAAAGCACAATCTGGCATTTTCTAAATTTATTTCTCATCAATACCAGCTCCCCACTAAGCACATTAATACAAATTCAGATCCTATATAATGTTTGGTTCTTAATAGAGAAAAATAGCAACATATATACCGTCAGTTAGTTTAAAGGCAAATGTAGCACACCAGAGGTATCACTTGCCCACGCAGCCATTCTTCCTTCTTCCTTCAATATGAAAACCTTGATTTCTAGCTGATCACACTGCTGCCCAGATAAAAGACCATACTTCCCAGTCTCTCTGACTATGTGACCATGGGACTAAAATATGACCAATAAGATATAAGTAAAATGTCATGTAGGATTTCCAAAAAGTTTCTTAAAAGGAGGAGGAGGAGGAGAGAGAAGGAGGAGGAGGAGGAGAAAGAAGAAGAAAGAAGAAGAAGGAGGAGGAGGAGAAGAAAGAGAAGAAGTGGAAAGAGAAAAAGGAGAAAAAGAAGGAGAAGGAGGAGGAGGAGAAAGAAGAAGGAGGAGGAGGAGAAAGAAGAAGGAGGAGGAGGAGAAGAAGAAAGAGAAGAAGACGGGGAAGGAGAAAAAGGAGGAGAAGAAGGACAAGGAGGAGGAAGAGGAAGAAGAAGAAAAAGAAGAAGAAGAAGAACGGACGGGCTGTACTTAGTGCTTTCTCCATCCCTTTGCCTGGAGCAAGGTTGTGATGGCTGAAGCTGCAGCAGCAATATTGGACCCTGAGGAGAATTACACCCTAGGGACGGAAGAGAGGGGAGCTGCATGGATCCTAGGTCTCTGATGACTATGGAGTCTCTCCGTAAGATTTGAACTATCTACCCCAAGACCACTCATGTGAGAGGAAGAAAAATTTTCTATAGTTTAAGCAACTATAATTTTTTTTCACATGTAACCCAACCTAATTTTAAGGACAGTCAACATATTCTAACATATTCTTACTTATAAAGAGTGGTGTCTATTTTAAAAGTTATTCAGAGCTGAAGCCTTCTGTAAAGAAGTCATTAGTGACGGTGAACCCATGCAGCAATCCCCGCCTAGCAGAAGGTCACTGTTTTTCCTGAATTGGTAAGCAACTTTCTAATTCTGGCATCGCTACTCTTCCCCTAGATTTCCTACGTATTTCCTTCTTGCCGCCTCCTCTTCACTCCAGAACCATGGTACTTGTTCTCCTGCCAAGATTCTCATGACCACAACACCACACTCTCCCTTCCTCTCCGAGCCCCCAAATTCATAATGCGCTAACGAATATGGCGCTGTGAAATCACACATGGTCAGTCCTCTTGCCTGAAAAACCTAGGTTTGAGGCATTATGTAATTGAAGTTAGTTCTCTTCTTGATTTGTTCTATACGTTTGAAATTCTAATGTATACTTAAGAAGCCAGATACTGACTTCTTATTTTGACCATCCACTGAATTCTACATGTTTGTATATTTTTGTTGAAAGCACAGATACTTTTTCTTGAAGAAGCAAAGCAAAATTCAGTCAGGACTCAAGGCAAACAAGAAAATACAGATAGCTTCAGTCTCATAATGTTCCCATAATAACATTCACTTTAGACAATTTTAAGCTGAGTATGTCAAGTCTTTCACCTGCAAAACAAATGTAACCTCTAACTGGAGCAGATCGAGGTTTTGTGGAGCTTGAAGCTTATTTAATTTAAGGGCCTTCTTTATGAAAAATAATACAGAATCAGAAATACAGGATTAGGTAAAAATCACTTCTTCTTATAATCAAGACATATACACAAGTCCCAACCCAAAAGAAAAGACAAAATTAAATGAAAGAAAACTACAAACAGCTGTATCACTAAAAGACAGAAAATAAGAAAAAAAAATTAAGAGTTTAAAAAAGACCTGCAAGAAAAAAATACAAGTGTACCAGTTTTGAACCACCTATTAAATTTATGTAGCAATTACAGTGAGAGGAAGAAAAAAACTTTATATACAAAAAATCAGTACCCACTATCACATACAGCTATCACCCATAAAATACTCAAAGAAATATGATAGCTATTCAGATATTTAGATTATATCTAAAAACCTCATCTTAGGGGCACCTGAGTGGCTCAGTCAGTTAAGTGTCTGCCTTCAGCTCAGGTCATGATCTTGGGGTCCTGAGATCGAGTCCTGTGTCAGGCTCCCTGCTCAGCAGAGAGTCTGCTTGCCCCTTTCCCTCTGCCCCTCACCCCACCCACTCATACTCTCTCTCTCCTCGCAAATAAATAAATAAAATCTTTAAAATAAATAAATAAAAATAAGTAAAAACCTCATCCTAGGGAAAATGTTAAGACAATGACTTATAGAAATAACCATTCATTGGCTCTTCCTGGACGCAAAGGCCTAACATTTGTTTTAGATGGGCCATGCCTCAGAACACAGTATCTTTTTATCTTGTATCCGCTGTAATAGATACAGCCAACTTTAATTAAGCAGTTGCTATGTGCCGAGCCAAGCAGCATGCTAAGCACTTTCCATGCAACAAACCAACTAATCTCCCAACCAACAAATGAAGTGTTTTATTATCCTCATGTTACAGACTGGGAAACTGAGGCTTAGTGGGTCACACAGCTCGTAAGAGGTGAAGCCAAAACCAAATCCAAGCCTGAGATTCAGAGAACTTAACTAACCAACCCAGGTCACACGGCTCGTCAGTGGTAACATCAGGATTCTAACCGGGTCTGACTCCAAAACAGGCTCTTCTTAATACTGTGTTCTTACACCCTCACAAGTGTTAAGGGATCCAAACACATAAAACGACATTGTCAATGGTTTCTGAGTTTATGGCTCTTTTTGCAAAAATGACAGACAGGAGAAAAGCAAATGTTTGCAAAATCTTTCTTGAGCTCCTAACTTGTGTATGGCCCACCGGCTGCCATTCTCGGAGAAGAAAGGCAGCCGTCAGACCTGCCTTCAGACAAGGCACACACATTTCACCACGGGAACTAGTGCCCTCCCCCCTTTGTTCCATCTACTTTTTCTAGAATTAATAACGTTGTCATTTATATTCATTTCATAGCTTCTGTATGACCGAAAGGCATAATTTGGGGCTGGGACATTTTTTTTTTTTTTGGCCACCTCATGTTTTATAAAGTTCCATACAAATTAATATGCATACACAATTAGAAGAAAACCACCATTTGCATCTGTGGAGGCTGGAATAACAGTTACAAGCCCCCGCTCCTGCTAAAGATGGGTTTCCTCCCACAAATTCATCCCCTCTACACCAAAAATGGACTACGTATCCCCTTCGATTCCTAATTTCAGGTTCATGTCCAATTGGAAGAGGCCAGGCTGACAGCCAACACCAAGCACCTTAAATTGTCAAAATGAAAACATTGTTTGAGACCTAACCTACCCAGCAACAAACATGACATCCCGCAATTATAGTGAGAGGAGGAAAAAAAGCCCACCCTAGGCTTCTCCCTTCCCAAGTAGAGGACAACAATTTGGGATGCTATTGTTTGTTTCTTTCTACTTATAAAAATAAGACATGGAATTGTTAAAAATTGGGCAAGTGCAGAAAGATATGGAGAAGAAAAAAACATTATCCAAAATCCCTGTCCCAAGAGGAAATGACCATTAACGTTCTGGTTATAGTTCTTGTGTTATTTTATCTACCGTAGTAGATAATTGAGATCAAAGAGTATATATAATTCTGAAATCTGTCGCTAGTGGGTTTTTTGTTTTTTCACTTTAAAAGGTCATCTACTCTTTTTTTTTTTTTTAAGTAGGCTTACCTACTTAAACTCAGCATACCAGCACAGAACCCCATGTAGGGCTCGAAACCACAACCCTGAGATCAAGACCTCAGCTGAGATCAAGAGTCGGACCATTAACCAACTGAGCTACCCAGGCACTCCAAAGGCCATCTACCTTTAATGCTCATGTACAGCTCCCTTATTTTTCAGGCAAAGATCAGTTCAACATCTTGAGTATTCTAGAGACGTCTGCAAACGGCCCAAGCTTCTGCTGTCCAGACATTTTGATCCCATAGTAGTGGAGATGTGCCCACTCAATTTACCCTACATAGAGCTACATGACAAAATGAGAGCTGATCTTCCTGGAAAATATGAATTGTCATTGTATTTTCATGCTAATATGAATTTAGTGAGAAGTCTGTATTTTTTTCACATTTCACAACATCTATGATTTACACCTGGCAATCTCTGAATTGTGCAAGCAGGAGAGATTGCATATTCAAAAGAAAGGACAAGATACAGCTCATGTAGGAGAGCAGAGGAATCATGAAACACAAGATCAAAGTATGTCAGAGCCTCATTTGTTTGATAAGGAAGAGGTGAAAGAAGGGGATATGAAAAAGCGGGGGACAAGCCTTGCCAAGGACTTCTCGAGATTTCTCCTCTCCCACTGGCCTAAAATCTTTCCTATTCATCAGCCCCACAATAAGAACAGTAGAAGGGCTGCCCAACAGTTAAAGTGAAAAGATACATTCACTGCTTTGCTTGCTACTAATTGACATGTGGGAGATTTGGCAGCTGCTTATCTTTGAAAAATCATCCAAATCTATACACTTCTAATTGAATCAAAGAGATCGATATATATAATGGGCCTTGTTTTAAGTTTGTGTGTTGGCCCAGAAGAAAGAGAATGAAAGTAATCATGAAAGCTTTACGGGTTATCAACCAGGAAATTCATCCTCTTGCTTGATTTCAACGGTGGTTGATTTGATCATTTTCAAAGTGAGGTTCCCAGGATTCTCGAGCCTCTTACTCATTTTCTTTAAAAGAATCGCCGATGCCTGGGAACTTCAGCCATGAGGCAGTGCATTTTCCTGGAGCTGGAAGAGTTTTCCAGACGGCATTTTCTTCAGTAGAAACCAAGGGTAGGATGCAGCTTTCCTCACGTGCACCCACTGCTCATGGAGCTTGACAGGCGGTCTGTGGTTAGCCTGCCACCATGAAAACCTTCCCCGAAAAGGATGCTCTGTATTTCAGGGAATGGGTGGCTTCAGGCAGACATTTTTCAGGCACCAAGGATAGCTTTGAAGTATGTCAAATAGAATGAGAATTGTTCCCTCTCAGCCCTACCAGCTTCTTCCCTGAATAACGTAATAACACTTGAACTTCCTGGAAAGCCAAATCTCTTACAAGACATTATACTAGCAAGTTTAAGATCTTTCAGTTACTAATGACCCACATACCAGGGTTTTCCATAAATGCCTAAATGGAGACGTGTTCTAATTCTCTTCTTTCTCGTGAAAGAAGCAAAAGCAGCACCGTCTTGGTTCTTCTGAAGTGAGTTGCCAAATTTGGTTGAGTTCCTTAGTAACTGGATGTCTACCTAATGAATTCATACTGAAAATAGCTTCCTAATATCTTTAGTTAAGAGCACACATTTTCAATTTGCTCTGTCCAAAAAACTGAGTGTGGTAAGCTAGACTTTCAGTTGTGAGTTTCTTGATCGATGTGCTGGAAATTGCCAACCAGACCCACATCGGAACTTTGAAAAACAGTTTAAGATGAAGTTATTTTTTTAAAAGTCACTTCTCGGGCACCTGGGTGGCTCAGTGGGTTAAAGCCTCTGCCTTCGGCTCAGGTCATGATCTCGGGGTCCTGGGATCGAGCCCCGAATGGGGAATCTCTGCTCAGCAGGGAGCCTGCTTCCCCCTCTCTCTCTGTCCCTCCGCCTACTTGTCATCTCTCTCCTCTCTGTCAAATAAATAAATAAATTCTTTAAAAATAAATAAATAAAAGTCACTTCTCAGTTATCTAGGGGTAATTTTCACACTCACATTCAAAAGAAGTTATAAGGACACAGTTTGGGCTATGTATCAAATATTTATTCTGAGATATAAACAATTTGGATTAATTAGATCCCTGGAGGGAAATCATAAATCGCTGACAGTGCAAAAAACCGCTTTCACTGTTCGTGGGGAACGTGACATATTTCTGTTTTCTTCATAGGCAAAAACCCAGTTGAGATTTGTTTACAGCAAGCCCGAGAGGAATTTTTTAATGTTCAAGAAATGAATATTTCTTTGTGAAATGAATTATTAAATAGTCTTAAAATGTTTTGTTCTGTAGCTTTAATTTTATTGCAGTGGGATTTGACTTTTTTTCCTCCAAAACAAATTTGTTTTATTAAAAAGTTGGTTGTAAAAATGTAACTGGGAAAGAAAGACATAAAATGCAAAGTAAAAGTCACTTATTCCCGCCCACACTTTAAATTTTGCCCAGGATTGACAGATGTGATCGCGATTGCTAAAATGCCAAGGCTGACTAATGTCGCCTTCCCCGCACTGGCTCTTATCAATCCCTTAAGGCTTGCTCACCCGATATTTCCAACGAATTCTACTCTCAAGAGAGCTCAGCCTTGAACTGTCCACCCTCCACAATGTTTCCAGAATTAGCTACCTAATTTCAAAGCTAATTATTTAAGTCCCTTGTTTCAGGGCTTTCTGCAGGCTCCCTGCAGCTTCAAAATGAAATCCAAACTCCTGTGCCGGGCTCACCAGGTCCCTCGCAGCCTGGACCCAGCCTCCCCTTTCTTTGCTTCATGTCCTCATGCCTCATGCTCTCTCCACAGATCACCTTTTGTGCCAGCCATGCTGCATTCTTTGATTTTCTGGAATTTACCGTACTCTTTACCATATATCTATGCCTTTGTACTGACTATTCCCTCCCACTTTCAATTTTTTTTTTTAAATTTTATTTATTTATTTGACAGAGAGAGAGCACACAAGCAGGGGGAGCAATGGAGGGAGAGAAGCAGGCTCTCCGCCAAGCAGGGAGCCCGATGCGGGACTCGATCCCAGGACCCTGGGACCATGACCCGAGCCGAAGGCAGAGGCTCAACCAACTGAGCCACCCAGGAGCCCCCCACCTTCAATTTTTTACAAACTCCATTTCAACTTGTAAAAGCCAGCTGAAATATCACCTCCGCTGAGCCACCTCCCTGACCACTCCCCACCCCAAGAAGAAAGAGCTCCTCATCTTCTGCTTCTCTTGCAGCAGGACTCAGCATATTACTGTGTCATTTCTGTAAAACTAGCGGTTCTCCCTATAGATTATGATGTCTTTGAGGTCAATGGACCTCATCATGGCTCCCCTGTCACTGGCTGAGTCCCCTGTCACTGAGTTCCTAGAGAGTGTGCACTAGCATCCGGCAAAAGTAAACAGCAACACTCTTCTTCTCTAGCATGGAATAGAAAATAGTTGCGAGTATTAGCCCATAACAAGCATTAACAACCCACGGCTGAGCTTCGCAAGCAAAGCAAGCCCGAAAACTCTGCAGGTGGGCACCTCCGCAGCCTCAGCCCAAATGGCAAAGGAGGCAAAGTATACCCAGGTGTTTCTCCTTCCTGCCTTCTTTCTTCTGCCTTCCTCCTTCACCTCCTGTGACTTCACACCCACTGCCTTCGCTCTTGTGCGCCCACTGGTGGGGCAAAGCTTCTTACAGAATGTACACCAAGCCATACACAAATACTGCCCCCTTTTCCACCTCAGCCAACTTCCACTCTCTCGGCCAATTATCATGAGACTCCTATTTGAGAAACAAGTAAGATTATATGACATAAGTCACTGATGTTCGGTTAAGAGTAGGCTCAATCTTCCAGGGCGACATATCTTTTTTTTTTTTTTTTAAGATTTTATTTATTTATTTGACAGAGAGAGAGGCAGTGGAACACAAGCAGGGGGAGTGGGAGAGGGAGAAGCAGGCTTTCTGCTGAGCAGGGAGCCCGATGCGGGGCTCGATCCCAGGACTCTGGGATCATCACCTGAGCTGAAGGCAGGCAAGTAATGACTGAGCCACCCAGGCATCCCATGACATATCTTTTTAAAAGAGTGGCTAATTAACTTGAATCTAACCAGCAGAATATACTAAAGAGGAATTTTTATCAGAAGGCCTTCCAGAAGTTCTTTGCAGTTTCTGGGCCCCTAGATAGCGCCAGCTCTCAGATGGAAGAGATGGTGCCAGCAACTGGACCCCCCCATCTCTGAAAGGTTGTCCACACCAGGCACGTCTGCAGGCATTTCCCAGTGCACCTTGCTTAGATGGTCAGTGCTCCAAAGATCACGACTGCTCAGTGTGTACACTTTCGGCCTAGTATAGAGACATACAGAAGTAAGGCACGGGGAATGGGGAGGGGAACAGTTGAGAGGAGAGTGACAGGTGACAAAGCACGTCAGTATCGAGGGAACCACCCAGAAGATACAATGCACGAACAGATGGCACTGGGCACTCACACAAAGAGCTTACCGAAAAAGTCAGAAACTTATCCATCCCATCACTTTTTTCTATTAAAAACATTTTGCCCCTAAAGAATCTGAGTGTTCTATGACATATTAGCTCCAAAAAAAAATTCACAAAAGATCGAGTGGGTCAGAAAGCTCCAGAGAACTTTTCTTCCTGAAATTACAAAAGCCCACTGAGTGGCTAGAAACATCTCTGCTCTCCCCTCACTTCTCAGGATATTAGTTTCTATCCCAAATTTGATCTTATTTTCCGCGTGGCCATTCCTTTTATAGCCAGGCGTGCTGAGATCAAAGGGTGGAGAGTCCTGTCGCAAAGAAGACTAAATGTTAAAGAGTTGGAAAGGGCTCAAACTTCATTACATAAAAAAATAACTTCAAGGGATAAAAACCACTTCCAGAAGAAGCCAGGACCGAAAATAGTAGAAACTTTAAACTTCATTTTAGGAACCTGGGGAGGTTGTACCCCTCCGTGTGGTTGCCTAGGGAACAGGACTCATTTAAGCTTTGCTAGCCAATCATGTCTTGGAAATTGCTACCCTATATTATATCTAAGACTGTTAAATTCACTCTAAATGGAAAAGCCTCTCTAAAATACAGCTGAAGTTATAGTATAGGAATCTTTGTCAGGAAAGTGTTATAGAAAGCGAAACCTCCTTGAATATCTCTTGCTGTCATCATACATGAGTATTCTTCTACTTGGATGGGAGATTTTCTCATCCATAATAACCTATTCTTCATTTTGATTGCATCTGATGTGAAATCTTCTCAGAAGTGAGTTTGTCTTGATGAAACACACTTATCTTAGCACTTCTAAAAAACATAAATAGGACTATTCCAGTCTGAACTAAGCCATGCAAAATTATTCTGACTTCCCCCTAGGCATTAATGAAAGAATATCCTTGGTAACAGAATGTATATGAGAAGCATAAAGAATGATACTGGGTTTTCTGTACACGATCAATTTTCTTCAACTGCTGCCTGTTATAGCCCCGCCATGAGGCAGAAGAGTTGGGGTAGCTGTCATGGGAGGCTTATGGAAAGTGCCATCAGTGTTAGCACAGGTGTGTTTTATATAAAAATACTGTTGGCCAAATCCCTATTCTTCCGGCTTCCAGTAACCCTATGAGGCCAAAGCAGTTATTTCACTGAAGGTGCTGACTTTTTCATTTCTGTGTCCCTTGTGCTGTTAAATGAATAAAAGGCATTTTGAGAGCTGACTTTCTGGTGGGGAGAATATTCCTTCTGTTTATGTTTCTTTGCTAATGTTTTGGGCTTCTCTGCATAGTACCACTTCCTGCAAGGAAGCTAGCTGGACGAGGCTAAACTGTATCTCTTTAATTTCCTCTCTGAACCCGCCTGGGTTAAAATCTAGATGGGGGAAGAAACTGAGACCAATGGCTAAGGAAACAGGAATAGGTAATTGGGTGAGTTCGATATTCTATGACATTTTAAGGTCCTGGCTGTCCTGTGCCCGAGACCAGAGACTGTCCTTCAGACTGACATTCTGAGGCAGAACCAGCTCTGCAATGATAACCATTAGCTGAACAGCAAGATCCCAAGGAACCAGAATTTACCCACAGGAGAAAAATTCCTACTTGTCATAAAGCTCTATCTTGGGCACTATGGGGCTTATAAATCTGCCAAAATAACTTTCTGCAGATCCATTTTAAGGGACTGGAATGCTAAGAGGACAGATTCATATAAGAAATCTTGTGGGTTGCTTTTTGGGGTTTTTTTTAAGATTTACTTATTTTAGAGAGAGAGAGTGGGGGCGGGGGGAGGCAGATGGAGAGAGAGAGAATCCCAAGCAGACTCCCTGCTGAGCACAGAGCCAGACTTGGGGCTCTATCTCATGACCCTGAGATCATGATCTGAGCCAAAACCAAGAGTCAGACACTCAACCAACTGAACCACCCAGGCACCCCATAAATAACTAAAACTGTAAAAAAAAAAAAAAAAAAAAAAAAAAATGAAAACAATTTCCACAGAAGGTCCTAAGATAAGTGCACAACCCGTTCTATTTTCTATAACCAATTACTGTACCATAAGAGTGAAGTTCTGAATGACTTTACGGTATTGTCAAATACCTCACTTGGCTTGCTCTGTCTTATTAACAAGGCTCTATTAATTTAGGCTCCTGTGGAACACCGGATAGAGGTGGTTGAGCATTCAAGTGCTGAAGTGGATTAATGATGAAAACAAAGTTAATCAACACAATCTTATCAATTTTAAGTTTCAAACTAGTAACGTGCATTTGTTGCCTTATTTGAGAATATTCAATTCTGCTGTAGAAAACGAGAGATCAAATGGGATAGGTGAAACTTATAAGATGTATTAAGTATACAGAAGTAAGCCAGGAAACATTAAGCATAAGTGAAATAAGTAGTAGAGACGTGTGCTGAACATACACAGGGATAGAAACGCGGAGTAAACATTAAAATTGTCAGTAAACATTAAATATACATGAGGGATGTGAGTCACCCAATATTGATGAGGTCTTAAATTGGCCACCCATGGATTATACTCATTCTGGCCCCACAGGTATTCTGCCGAATAAAACTCAAAGCTGCTCATAGACCAATTAGTGAGTTTACAATCTTGGCCAGACATATTTGTCCCTGTGTCTCTCCAATTGAATCTCCTTGCTCCAAACCTCAACTCCGTTCCTCATTACGACACCATCCGCAGGGAAGGCTGATGAGAGAAGAAGGGGAGGGGGAGAGGGAGGAAGAGGATGGGAGGAGGTGGGGAAGAGGAGGAAGGAGAGTGGGACTGAGGCTGACCAGCAGACCAGGACTCATGGAGTGTAGTCTTTCTACCTCACTGGTTCCCAACTCCAAATACACGGGCCTCCATCTCTTCCCCTTATTTCTGAGTTTTTAATGGATTCAATAAACCACGTGAGTCAAGCATCTTAATTTGTGATCTGTAACGTGTGGAACAGCTTACCTGGTAGTATATTTGGAGACTACACTGCATCCAAGTAATTTCCCACATGACAAAACTCATCAGTGTTTCTTAAGCCTTCTTATGGTCTACTAATTGTCTGCCACCAAGGGCCAAGAGAAAAGAAAGAAATGAAAGGTGGCAACCAATTATTAATGGGGAAACCTGAAGTAGTCGATCCTGTTTAATCCTACAGCTTGGTTCCACGTGGTCCTTGTTGTGACTTTATAGTACGTAATATATAGTCGTGGTTTCTCCTGGTAGAATGATCATTCAGTCGAATGGTTAAATTAAAGCTTTTGGGATTTGGTGATGTTCCACAAAGAGGACAGTGGTCTACAAAGAAGGCTATGATCGCAGGACGCTCTAACCAGCCCAGCAATTTCACTACCATCATTTTAGAAAGCTGCTCATTAACAGTGTGAAACTAACTCAATTCACTGCACCTGTATTTACTTACTACACATTTCACGTGGGCCAGGCACTATGCCCTGTGCTGCAGTGGAGAAAAGGTGAGCGTGATAGCTCCCCCCATCTCAGGAATTTCAGTATACCAGAGAGAGACGCCATGCATCACAAAGATACACTAAGTATCCAGGTAATTATGACACAAAAAAACCCAGCTATATTCCATAAGAGGAATGTAAACAAAACTTTATGGAAATGCAAAAAGTAAGCAATCACATTGACTGGAAGAATCCCAGTAAAATAAAATGGTACAAACTCTCTTAAGGATAATTTAGCCATACATGAACAGCCTAATGACTGCACAGTTTATGGTAATTAAAAACAGAAAATAATCCATGTACATGTCTAAAACATTTAGAGTGGTTAAAATAAACTCTGATACATCAATTCACTAGAAATATATGCAACTCTTAAAAATTACACTGCAGGTAGGTACTTCATAAAGTGTTATGGGAAAAGTATAAATACACATGATAAAAAAAATGTTCCAACTCTTCAAAAGGACAGGCAGTGAAATGTCTTTCTCCCACCCCAGAATCTTCAATTAATCTTGGAGATCTTTCCATATCAGTGAAATACAGATCTATAGCATATTCTTTATCAGTCACAGAGTGCACTTGTATGGGTTTCAAATATTATTTCACTTACTCGGTCCCCTATTAAAGGACAACTACACTGTTTCCAGAATTTTGCTATTACAAGCAATGCTGCAATATATCTAGATGAGGTGTCTAATAATATGTGAAAATGCTCAAGATATTGTTAAGTAAAAAACAAAGGCAGATGAATGTCTGGTTTCCAATGCCTCATGTAGGAAGTTGGAAGTTGCTACTCCCTCCTAGCAACAAGTAAAAAGCTGAACAGACTGAAAAATCAACACCTCTTGGATCTGTGAGAGAGGAGGATGCAGGGAGAACCACAGCCCCCAAGATTAGAGAACAAGAAGTAGAGACAGAGCACCAGGAGGCTTGGCTTTCCCGAGCGCAGTCTCAGGAGCCGGTGCCAAGGCTGGAAAACCGGAACTGTAATTGACAAATCGCTGGAGGCTCAAGGTGGACAAGTCCAAGAGTTAACAACTCCAAGGAGACCCAGGCATGGAGGGTCTCCACAGTCCTGTGAGATTTACTCTCAGGAGTTTGACTGTACTCCCACAGTAAACATCAGAGAAAAATGCCCTCAGGCTTCTGCCAGGGGGTGGGAAGGGGGATCATTTTTAAATATGCCAGAGCATTCTGATTTTCCTAACAAGGCTGCCCACAGGAGAAACTGGCTACCCCGAACTTCACATGCTGGGAGATTCTTAGACCCTAACTAACCTGAGGAGGGGAAATACCCAACTCCAGCCCACTCTAGCCATCCTGCCCCACCTAAGATAAGAGAAAAAGACTGAGAAACTCTTGAGAAGTTCACAGTTCAGAGGCATATGCTCACTGAAAGACAGACCTAATCATAGGGCTGTAGAACACCTCCGCTCTCCCTACACCTTACCATCACATTCCTAAAGGCCTATTTATAGCAGTTCCTTTTACGCAATACACATCAGGTCCGGCTATCAAGAAAAATTGCAAGGCGTTCTAAGAGGCAAAAAACACAATTTGAAGAGACAGACCAGAAACAGGATGTTGGAATTATCAGACTGTGAATTTAAAACAAGTATGATTAATATGCTAAAGGCTTTCATGAATAAAATAGATAGTATGCAAGAACAGATGGGTGGTGTAAACAGAGATGGAAATCCTAAGGAAGAATCAAAGAGAAATGCTTGGGATCAAAAACACTGAACCCCTAGCCCTAACCCTTGATGGGCTTACAAGTAGACTGGACTCAACCTAGAAAAGAATCTCTAAGCTTAAGGATGTATCAATAAGGGCAGCTGGGTGGCTCAGTCCATTAAGCATTTGCCTTTAGCTCAGGTTGGGATTGAGCCCCACGTTGGGCTCTCTGCTCAGCAGGGAGCCTACTTTTCCCTCTCCCTCTGCCTGCCACTCCTCCTGCTTGTGTTCTCTATCAAATAAATAAATAAAATCTTAAAAAAAAAAAAAAGGACATATCAATAGAAACTTCCAAAACTGAAAAGCAAAGAGAACAAAGACCGAAAAAAAATCCATCGGAATAGAACATCCAAGAACTGTGGGACAACCACATAAAGTATAACATACGCACGCATAATGGGAAACCAGAAGAAGAAAGAGAGAAAGGAACAGAAAAAATATTTGAAATAATAATGACTGAGAATTTCCCTCAAATTAAAGTGAGACATCAAACCACAGATCCAGGAAGCTCAGAGAATACCAAGAAAAATAAATACCAAAAACCAAACCTAGGCATATCATTTTCAAACTATAGAGAATTAAAGATACAGAAAAAATCCTGAAAGAAGTCAAAGGAAAAAAAAAACAAAAAACCTTACCTCCAGAGGAAGAAAGATAAGAATTACATCCTAGTTTTCTCCAGAAAACATGCAAGCAAGAACAGAGCGGAGGATACCAAGTGTTTACCCAAAGAAAACAAAAATACTCATTTGAAGAGATACATGCACCCCTCCATTTATTGCAGCATTATTTACAATAGCCAAATTATGGAAGCAACCTAAGTGTCCATCTGTACATGAATGGATTAAAAAAATGTGAGACACACATGCACACACACACACATGCACACACACAGAGAGGAATATTACTTAGTCATAAAAAAGGATGAGATCTTGCCATTTGCAACAACCTGGATGGACCTAGAAGGCATTACGCTAAGTGAAATAAGTCAGACAGAGAAAGACAGATACCATATGGTCAATAAAACAAAATCTAAGTTTAGAAAATCTAAAATAAAAAATCTAAATCTAAGAACCAAATGAATAAACAATCAAAAAGCAAAAACAGACCCAAAAATACAGAAAACAAACTGATGGTTGCCAGAGGGGCAGGGGTAGAAAAGCTGGGCAAAATGAGTCAAGGGGGGTGAGAGATACAGGCTTCCAGTTACAGAATGAATAACTCACAGGGATGGAAGGTATGGCACAGGGAATAGAGTCAATGATATTATAATAGTGTTGTACGGCGACAGATGGCAGCTACACTTGCGGTGGGCGTGGCATAACAAATAGAGATATTGAATCACTATATTGTACATCTGAAACTAATGCAACATTGTGTGCCAACTATATTCACAAATTTTTTTAAATTAAAAAAAAAGAGAGAGTGGAGTAAAATATTTAAAGCACGGAAAGAACCACTGACCTGAATTCTGTACTCTGCAAAATTATCCTTCAGTAATGAAGGAGAAATAAAATTTCCTTGGACCAACAAAAATTGAAGGATTTTGTTGCCAGTAGATCCGCCTTGCAAGAAATGTTAAAAGAAGTTCTTTGGAGAGAAGAAAAATGATATTCTTAGCTGGCTTAACAGATAACAGTTTGTTCAAAATAGCAATACCAACAAGGTATTTTCTTGTGTATGCATATGTATATACCATATGCTTATATGTAAGTAGAATGCATGACAGCACTGATACAAAGGATTGGAGGGAGAAATTAAGGTTATTTGTTATTATAAGGGACTCACACTACCCAGGAAGTGGTATCCTATTACTGGAAAGTCAACTTGGATAGCTATAAATGTGTAATGCAAACTCTAGGGCAACCAGTTTAAAAAGAAGTATAAAATGATATGCTAAAAAATAAAAAAAAGTGGAATCATATAAAATGTTCAATTAAAAGGTGGAAGACAAAAACAGAAACAACAAAGACAGGAAAGAGAAAACGGTAATGAATATGGTATATATTACTCCAACTATATCATAATCACTTTGAATGTCAATGCTCTAAATGTATCATTTAGAAGACAGAGACTGTCAGAGTGGATCAAAATACAACCCCAACTATATACTATCTACAAGAAACCTACTTTAAATACAAAGACACATATAGATTAAAAGTAAATGGATAGAGAAAAATATACTATGTTAATGCTAATCAAAAGAAAGTGAGAATAGCTATATTAATTTCAGACAGAGCAGACTTCAAGGGAAGATATCAGGGATAAAAAAGGGCATTATGTAATGATAAAGGGGTCTATTCTCCAAGAAGACGTAACAATCTTAACATGCATGTGCCTAACAACAGAGTGTCAAACTATGTGGCCCCAAAATTAATAGAATTACAGAGGGAAACAGGGGAATCCACTACCATAGTTGGAGGTTTTAATACCTCTCTATCGGAAATGGCAGATCCAGCAGGCAAAAGATCAGTAAGGGCATAGTTGAACTCAACAATACCATCAATCAACTGTATATGATTGATATCTATAGATCACTTCATCCAGCAACAGATTACGAATTTTTCTCAAACTCACATTGAGCGTTTACCAAGAGACACCACATTCTGGACCAAAAAACACACCTTAACAAATTTAAAAGACTAGAAATCACACAATGCCTGCTCTCAGATTACAATGGAATTAAACTAGAAAATCAATAACAGAATGATAGTTGGAAAATCCCCAGATACTTGGAGATTAATAAGCAAACTTCCAATAATACAGGGATCAAAAAAGAAATCTCAAGGGAAATTTTTTAACATTTTGAACTAAATGAAAATGAAAACAATTTATCAAAATTTGTGGAATGCAGAAAAAGAAGAAAAAAGAAAAAAGTTATGGAATGCAGTAAAGGTAGTGCTTAAAGTGAAATTTATATCATTGAATGCCTATATTAAAGAAGAAAGATCTAATATCAATAATCTAAGCTTTCATAGCAAGAAACTAGAAAAAGAGCTAATTGAATCCAAAGTAAGCAGAATAAAAGAAACAATCAGAATTAGAACAGAAATCAACCAAATTTAAAACTGGAAATCAATAGAGAAAACCAGTGAAACCAAAAGCTGATTCTTGAAAAGATCTATAAATCAATAAGCCTCTAGTCAAGCTAAGCAAAAAAGAAAGAGGACACAAATTACTAACAACAGAAATAGAAGAGGAGACATCACTACAAATCCTGTGGACATCAAAAGGATAATAAAGGAATTCTATGAAAAACTCTATGCCCACAAATTTGAAAACCTAGATGAAATGGACCAATTTTTTTAAAGACATAATCTCCAAAATTCACACAGGCAGAAATAGACTATCTGTATAGGTCTGTATCTATTAAAGAAATTGAATCAACAATTAGTAAACTTTCAGAACAGAAAGCATCAGGCCTAGATGAGTTCACCAATTAATTTCACCAATCAATTAAGGAAGAAATTACACCAATTCTTGACAATCTCTTTCAGGGGATAGAAGCAAAAGAAATACTTAAGTATAAGTCTAACAAAATATGTACAAGATCAGCATGAGGAAAATCATAAAATTCTGATGAACAAAACAAAATAAAAACTAAATAAATGGAAAGATATTCCATGCTTGTGATTAGGATGATTTAAAACTGTCAAGATGGCAGTTCTTCCTAATCTGATATAGGTTCAACACAATTCCAATCCAAATTCCATCAAGTTATTTTGTCAATATCAACAAACTAATTCTGAAGTTTATATGGAAAGACAGAAGACCCAGACTAGCCAATGCAATACTGAAGGAGAGAAACACAGCTAGAAGACTGACAGTATCCATCCTCAAGATTTACTATAAAGCTATGGTCATCAAGATAGATTGGTATTGACAAAAGTATAGACAAACAAATCAATGGAACAAAATAGCCTAGAAATAGACTCACATATAAATAGAGTCAACTGATTTTTGGCAAAGTAGCAAAAGACACATTGGAGGAAAACACAATCTTTCAACAAATAGTGTTGAACCAACTGGATCTCCACATGCCAAGGGGAAAAAAGAGAGAGAGAGAGCAAGAGAGAGAGAGCGAGAGAAAGAGAGAATCTAAAAATAGACCTTACACCTTCACAAGAATTAATTCAAGATGGATGTCAGACCTAAATGTGAAACACAAAACTATATAAAATTCCTAGAAGATAACGTAGGAGAAAATCTAGATGACCTTGGGTTTAAGAATTACTTTGTCACATGTAATTCAGAGGCACAGTCCATGACAGAAAGAACTGATAAGCTGGACTTCATTGAAATTTTAAAGTTTCTATTCTGTGAAAGTAAATGTCAAGAGAACGAAAAGATAAGCCACAGACTAGGGGGAAAAAAACCCAGACATTTGCAAAGGACACACCTGGTAAAGAACTGTTATCCAAAATAGACAAGGAACTCTTGAAATCAACGATTAAAAAAGAACCAACACTGAGCCAAAGACCTTACCAGACAACTTGCCAAAGAAGATCTACAGATGGCAAATAAGCAAGTGAAAAGATGCTCCATATCATATGTCATCAGAGAAATGTATGTTAAAACAACTATGAGATACCACAGTGCCCTGTTAGAATGACCAAAATCTGGAACACTGCCAATAGCAACTGTTGGTAAAGATGAATAGCAACAGGAATTCTCATCCACTGCTGGTAGGAATGCATAATGGTATGGTACAGCCACTTTGGAAGACAGTTTGGTAGTTTCTTACAAAACTAAACAGACTCTTGCCATACCATCCAAAGGAATTGAAGACATGTTCACGCAAAAACCTGCCTGTGGATATTTATAGCAGGTGTATTCATAATTGTCAAAACTGGGAAGCAACCAAGATGTCCTTCAGTGGGTGAATACATAAATAAACTGAGGTACCTCCAGATATGGAATATTAGTCAAGGCTAAAAAGAAATGAGCTATCAAGCCACGAAAAGACATAGAGGAAACAAATGCATTTTATGAAGTGAAAGAAGTGAATCTGAAAAGACCACATACTTTATCATTCAAACTATATGACAATCTAGAAAGGGAAAAACGATGCAGACTGCAAAAAGATCAATGGTTGCCAGTAGTTTGGGGCAGTGGGAGGAGGAGGTGAATAGGCAGAGACAGAGGATTTTTAGGGCAGAGAAACTACTCTGCATGATACCATGATAATGGATACATGTCCTTATAAATTTGTCCAAACCCACAGAATGTACAACACCAAGAGTGAACTATAACATAAACTACGGACTTTGGGTCACTACAATGTGTCAGCGTAGGTTCATCAATTATAACAATTGTACCACTCTGGTGGGGGGTGCTGATAACAGGAGAGGCTATGCTTATGGGGGGCAGGGGTATTTGGGAGATTTCCCTCAATTCTGCTGTGAACCTAAAATGCTCGAAAAAAATAGTATGATCCCATTTTAATTTTCTGAAAATATATTTACCATAGTAAGAAAAAATCTGAAAGGAAAGACTACGTATATTAACAGTCGTTATCTTTATGGTAGAATTAGATGTGACTTTAATTGTCATCCTTTTACTTTCTGTGTTCTCTATTATCTAAATTTTCTACAGTGGAGAAATATCGTTTATATAATTTTTAAATATTAAATGGTTTTAAGAACATCTTTGTGGATGAGACAGCATTTGGACTAGCACTTGAAAGGTGAGATTTTAA
This sequence comes from Potos flavus, assembly GCA_028534135.1. Taxonomy (NCBI): domain Eukaryota; kingdom Metazoa; phylum Chordata; class Mammalia; order Carnivora; family Procyonidae; genus Potos; species Potos flavus. Next base: position 45,481,841 of record CM052886.1, on the reverse strand, counting down.
TTTGCTCAGAAACTGAGAAAATATTAGCGATCAAAAAAAATTGTGATTGAAGTTCCATGGGGTGAGAAACTTCAGGCAACTTCGAAGTAAAACTGTCTCATTAGGTTAGAGCACAGAATGTTGGTAGAGAAGTGGTAGATAAGGAAAAAGTTGGAAAACTGCAGTGAGACTTTGCTCATCAGCTGAGTTCCATCATAGTAAACAGAGTAGGAAGCAAAGGAGAGGAACGATAAAGACAGAAATGAGCAAAAGCACCTCTTTCATTTAGTAAGAAAATTTAGTTATCCAGAATATTCCTGAGCACTTAGTTTGGCCAACTGTTGGTGTTATAATTGGTATGTCTCCAAAAAGGAGACAAAATGATCTAACAGGGGGTTTCAGAGACAGAGAGGTCAACCTAGAGAAAATACAACATCATAAGGCAAATGTAATGAAAGTATTAAAGAATCATTGCTACATAAAATACTTTCAAAGACATCAGTACTCACCCCCCAAGTGATTTCCCAACAATATACTCAATAAGCCTGCGGGACTTTAAGTACCATGCCCCAGAGATGGACATGGGGAAGATGACTGAACTACAAGATTTTTACCAATGTCATGAAGCAGGTGGACTATTTGAAATGCACACCAATGACATTTTTTACTATCGCCGCAGAAAGATCGATCCTAAGGACATTGCAGTGGTGTCTAGACATCAGATTCATACTGCTGTGTTCTAAACACTTCCAAAATCCATTCCAGAATACTGATTCTCTTTAACATTTTCTGGAGTAGGGGCGCCTGGGTGGCTCGGTGGGTTAAAGCCTCTGCCTTTGGCTCAGGTCAGGATCTCAGGGTCGTGGGATCGAGCCCCACATTGGGCTCTCTCTCAGCAGGGAGCCTGCTTCCCCCTCTCTCTCTGCCTGCCTCTCTGCCTACTTGTGATCTCTCTCTCTCTCTGTCAAATAAATAAATAAAATCTTAAAAAAAAAAAAAAAAACATTTTCTGGAGTAAACGGCTGACCTTGGAGATTCCCCACTATTAGTAAGAAAGCAGAGAACGATGAAATATACCAAATGGCCCAAACCATAATACTCCATTCCAGGTATTTGAATACTGCCTAAAATAATTCGTATCAGTCCAACTTGGTAACTATTTAAAAAACAGCTCCCCCCTGGGGAGCAACTGACCAGGCACTGTCCTAGGCTTTTTACAGACTTTTTGTCTTTAACCCCAGCTGTCTTGCACAGACGGTATTATCATCCCCATTTTATAGAAAAATAAAACATGGATCAGAAGGCTTAATTCACCAGTGCTATTCACACAACGAACAGGAGCTAGAGCTGGTGCCAGGGTCTTTTTGGCTGAGAGCCAGTGACCCTTCCACTGGACAACATGGCCCAATACCGGCCATTCGCCCCCCAAAACAGCATTCTGAAAACGCCACTAGCATTGTTTTCCTGCGCCAATGCCGTGAGCGGAGCAACTGCGAGAACCCCTCAGGCTTCGTTTCAGACAGATAACTGGATCTCTGCAGTTTATCATCATAACACTGCCATGGCAAACAGCAAAACCAATACAAATTTCCAAGGAAAGACCTGTGCCAAATATTTCTGTGGCCCCTTTTTTTGTCTCAATTGCCAGCAAAATGAAAAACTGGGCAGAATAATAACTATGTCTTTCATTGGCTTGGGGGGTCAGATAAACAAATTCCTTTTATAAAACCAGAAGCAAGAAGTTAAAAATCTCCAAATAGAATGCCTATATGTTTTGAAGATCTCAAATTCCCTTTAAAAATCTCAAGAATTAAATTGCAATTTAAGATATCTATAAATAGCACGGAATTGAGCAAAATGCTACTGATTTAAGCCAAATGAGAAAATGAGCAAGAGGCCCTTTTGCTATCTTTACAGAACAAAATTCTTTAGGGACTAGAAGCAGTGTTCTAAGAATAGAAAGAACATTTTCTCCGTGAATACCCCACCACTCCCTAACTCCACTACACTTTCATCTTACGTCTGCAGGCAGCTTTCTCTTTTCTCCCCCAAAGAAAAGGCAGGGACCTATCGGGTGGAAATATCTCAACATCTTTGAGTATTAGATGAGATACAGAATAAGAAAAAGAACACTACTGGAAAATACTTTCCATACTCTCGCCGGAGATCAATAGAGGCAATCAAGGAAAAGTTAGTCATCTGTTCAGTTCTCTCTCGGCCATCCAATGCCATTCCTGCAGAACAGAGGGCAGCTGGATATCAGGAAAGAAACAAAGGAAAGGGGTCCAAACACCAAGGATCTGAATGGTGCATTTAACCACTCACTGGTTATCAAGTCCCCACTGTGGACTAGGCATCAGAAATATAAAAATAAATGGCATATGGGATTGGATTTCCCTATTAAATACTCCCGTAGCACATCACACTTCTTTGTAGCACTCATTACAGGATCACATGTCTGGTCTTTTAGCTACATGTTAAATCTTAAGAGACTTGGTTATGGGAATGTAAAATAGTACAGCCACTCTGAAAAACTGTAAGGCAGTTCCTCAAAAAAATTAAAAATAGATTCCCATAGGATGCAGCAATTCCATTTCTGGGTCTGTATCCAAAAGAATTGAAAGCAGGGTCTTAAAAAGATACTTGCACACCCATACTCATTGCAGCATTACTCGCAATAGGCAAGAGGCAGAAACGACCCCATAGTCCACTGACAGATAACCAAATGTGGCATATACATGCAAGGGAAGATTATTCAGCCTTAAAAAACAAGGAAAACCTGTCACACGCTACAACATGGATGAACCCTGAGGACATTGTGCTGAGTGCAATAAGCGAGTGACAAAAGACAAACGCTGTTATGCTTTCACTTATGTGAGGTACCTAGAATAATCAAAATCATTGAAAGAGAAAATAGAATGATGGTTGCCAAGGCTGCAGGAGGGGGGGATGAGTGTTTAATGGGAAGAGACTTTCAGTTCTGCAAGATCAAAGGGTTCTAGAGATTGGACGCACAACGATGTGGTTATACAGATGGTTCCCAACTGACAATGGTGCAACTTCACGATTTTTCAATTTCACAATGGTGCAAAAGCAATATGCATCCGGCGGAAACCATATTTTATATTCTAATTCGATCTTTTCCCAGGCTAGTGGTCTGGAGTATGATCCTCCGTCCAGCTCCCAGTCAGCGACGTGATCACAAGGGTCAACAACCCATACGCTTACACCATTCTGCAGCCATTCAACAACTCTGTTTTTCACTTTCAGTACAGTATTCAATAAATTACATGTCCTAGTCAACACTTTATTCTAAAATAGGTTTTGCGTTAGATGATTTTGCCCAACTGCCTCCGTATCTTTTAATAACATATCAACATTGATGTAAATTTGAAATTAAAAATGTCTACATAAAATTAATTGTTAATTAAGTGTTAATTAAGTGTTCTGAGCACCTTTAAGCTCAGCTAGGCTAAGCTATGACGTCCCATGGGTGAGGTGTGTTAAATGTACATTCAACTTACGATAGTTTCAGTTTACAGTGGGTTTATCGGGACATAACCCCATCTTAAGTTTGAGGGAGATCTGTACTTAGCATTACTATACCCTAAAAGACAGTTAGGCTGGGCAGGGGAGCCAGCAGCCCCGGAATGGCGCTGCTGGAGAAGGAGCAGTTCCTGACACAGCTGACCAGACTCTCGCAGACGTGCCGGTTGTCGGGCAGTGTGTTCATCACCCGGAAGAAGCATGATGGTCAAACTAAACCCATTCCAAGGAAAGGTTCTGTAGAAGGCTTTGAGCCCTTGGACAACAAGTGTCTGTTCAGAGCTTCTGATGGGAAAGAGAAGATCAGCACCGTGGCAAGCTCCAAAGAAGTGAACGAGTTTCAGATGGCTTCCTCAAACCTATTGGGAGTTAACATGGATGGGCTGAAGAAGGGGGACAAAAAGAGCAAGAGTAGGAAGGGCAAAGCGTCACAGGGAAGGGCACCAGATACCCTGCTTTCACCAACTAACCACCGAATTACTATTTTTCTTATGGTTTTTACTGTTGGCCACAAAGCTAGTTTTTGGCTCCTCTATAATAAATTTTCATGTGAGATGAGGGTCATTTTGGATGGAAGAAGGGCTGAGTGATTATAAGATAGTTGTAAAAAGCCAAGTTTATTTTAGAATTGGCTGACTGGTCTGTGTTGCATGGTTGTATATCCTGGGATTATGAAGTCTCTGTAGCCATCTGTGTGAAGAACAGTGGATCATTAAACCTGTATTTATCCGCAAAAAAATTTTTAAAAATAGTTAAGATGGTAAATTTTATGTTACGTATATTTTACTGCATTTTTAAAAAATTTCCTAATTAAAAAGAGACTTGGGGCACCTGGGTGGCTCAGTCAGTTAAACAGATGACTCTCGGTTTCAGCTCAGGTCATGATGTCATGGTCATGGGATCCAGCCCCTCACAGGGCTCCACGCTCAGCAGAGTCTGCTTGGGATTCTCTCCTTCTCTCCCTTTCCGTCTCCCTCCCCCTCTGCTGCTCCCCCACCTTCTCACCCCTGCATGCATGTACTAGGGAGCATGAGCTCTCTCTCTCTCTCACTCTTTCTCTCTCTCTTTCTCTCTCTCTCTCAAATAAATAAATAAAATCTTTGAAAAAAGAAAGACTTTTTTCCCTGTAGCTTCATTATTTAAGCACAGGTACTTGCATATGGAAGATATTTAACAAATATTTATCGAATGGATAGATGAATGGAGGCAGGGATGGATGGATGAAAGGACTGGACAGATAGATAGGAATATGAACAGAAGACCAACATATAAACCAATAATTACTATGCCATGTGAACATAGAGAAATGGACCCTGTGAATATGAAGAAGGGAAGAGTTCTTACTATGGTTGATTCTGATATAGTATTTACCATACAGAACTACTTTGTCTTATCCACCACTGCCACACACACAAAAAAAATTTAATAGAGATTTAGTTCTTTCTGACTGAATAATTTTTATTTTTTCTCTTATTTCTCTTTATCACAGTATAATCTGTCTTTTGACCTAGATGAAATTAAAAGAGAAAAATCCATTTTTTGTCACCTTTGCTCTTTCCAGAACCTCTTTTAATCCAAAAGGGTAACGTGAAATAAAGCTTACAATCAACACGGCAAAAGACGAAAGCAGGTGATAAGTTGCTTGCCCATAAGTTATTAATCAGCTATCCTCCAGGGCCTAGTGTTATGAAGCTGTGTCATGTAATAAACAGCAGGCGAAAAGAATAATCTCCATTTTCTGACTCTGAAGTGCAGGCATGTGCTATAAAACTAAATTGACATCTGTTAGCAGGCTTGTCACATGGATGGTTTTTTCCTGCAGAATCTGGAATACATTAAATCTTAAAATAAAACTTGGAACAGAGAGGCTGCTTTACATAATTCCTTCTAATGGCGTGCTGATTTTAAAGAGAGGTTCTCACAGAAATGTTTCATTATCATTTTAATTGCAAAACTGTTGAATGCCACTCCATGCTACGAAATGAGTGTGTGTGTATAAGGTCCTTATGTTTTTAACTAAAAAGTGGCAAGTGACACCTTCTTCCCTGGCTGGAAGATAAATCAGGTTTTACCTCCAAATAAAACTATGCCCGCTTTTCCCCAAGCCCCTGGAGCCTGTTTCATGGGTGGCTGGTTATGCACGGCACCTCCGAGCACTGGCATGGCTGAGCTCCCGGGGCAGAAATGACTGGCCGGGGTGTGACCTCACAGGGTTTGCTCAGGAATACACTCCCTCAGAGGATTCACCAATAGGTTAGCAAGTTCTGGAGCCTCTTACTGTCAAAAGGCATTAAGCACTTTTTAACACAGAGAGAGGAACTGGCAGAGTTGCGTGACCCAGTGAAACTGGGCTGTGCAACTCTGAACAGAACATTCTTCTATCGAACCACCGCCTCCTGTGGGAAAGGAAGTCACATAGAGGGAAACCCTTACGGGCTCCTGAAGCTTATAGCCCCCTGCTCCCTCAGGATTCCTTTGGCTCTCCTTCCCAAAATTTTGCCAAAATGACAAAATCCTCAGACAAATATACCCTCCCCTGGTACACAGCAGTGAAGAAAACCAAATGCCAGATCCCGGAGGCTCGTTTCCTCTATGAGTGGAATCCTCCCCCTTTGTAATAATCGCGGGCACCTTTGAAAATCTCAAAAATGCGACACTCAATCAAAATGCTTTGTTTTACATAACATCATAATTCTGCTCTCCTTAAAATTCTTCAATCATTTCTCCCACCAACATGAGCGTATTGGCCTGCACAACCTTCTCAAATCATCGCGATTCATATCCCACACCTTCTCATAGGGCACACTGAGGCACAGAGGACATAGGAACTCGGTGAAGAGACAGAGAAGTAGGCTGCAGAAGTGGACAGGCTCTCGACCCCTTCTTGTTTAAAGGGTTTTATGCACGGGAGGGGAGGGGGGATTTGCAAACGGAAGGCTGAGTCACTAGAGTCCTCTCTACATGCTGAGGCTCCTCACAGGGTGATCTTCCTATTACCTGGTTAGAGTTGGGGTGGGTCGGTTAAAAAGGCAGCTTCCTGGGCTCCATGCCAGACCAGCTAAGTGAGAATCTCTAAGGTTGATTCTTTCTGGGTTCCAAGTTTTAATCAAGGTCCCTAGCTGATGGGATTCTTTGCTTGTGCTGTTATTTTTGGTTCGTTTTCCAGCATTACGAATTCTAACAATACAATCTGAGAGCCACTCAGTTGTACAGGTGGGAGTGGGTCTCTGGCCTTCAGAGCACCATTCACACACAACTTGGCCAGTCATGGCTTCCACCCAAGGAAAACACAAACGACCGCTAGATCCAGATGCACCTAGCTCATTCTTCATACAGGCTTTATAATCTACATGCTAGCTAAATACTGAATGGTTTGAAAAATCACTACGAGCCCAGAAATCTGCTTTACAGCAAATCTCACCATTATAGATAAGTGAAAATAGGTAAAAAGCCGAAACTCATTTCCTACGTGTTGAGTGCAGAAGTTCTAGACCCACGTTCTCAAGATGGTTTGTCTTTTGGGTCCACCACAGATTGATGGGGACGGGAAAATGTCTCTCCATTTCAGATTGCAATTCAGGAGCGTAGCTGACTCATTACTCCTAAATTGCTACTGGCTTATTTCACAGAAACACAGCCTTGTCATGATTAAATAGCATTTCTGCAAGACGAAGTTGCCTTCAAATACACAGAAAGATACACACTTCTCTTTGAAAAAGTAATATAAACAAGTCTAAATGGAAGATTGCACTGGGCCCTAAAAGAGTCACCTGGATTTCTACCTTTACCATAGCATATCTTGTTGCCATGGGGTTTCCCACCCAAATATCCTGAATGTCAGTGGCTAAGGCTTCTTCTGGATGCTCTAGCTGCTGCTTATGAGTTCTGTGGTGGGCTGTGTGAAAAGATAAAGCATTTACACTTCGATACCCCGCACGTTTTATTTAGGAAGGTACTGGGTAGAAAGTCAGGTCAAGTACGTTATATATTTCCTGAGCACTTCACTAGGTAGTTGGGATGAGAGCTACACGATGGAGTCCCTGCTCTTAAGCTATGTGCCCCTCAGTTAGGAACATATGTCTGAGATGCAGGGATCTAGCTGGAGAGTAAACCATGAGTCACCCAGGACTGGGGCATGTCTGGGCTTTAAACTGGTACGGGAGACCACTAAGAGACATTTTTATAAAGGAATGTCCCTCCTGAGGGGGAAAAAAAAAAAAATTTGTTCCAAGAAACCAGCAAGTTTGAAACAGAAATCTGGTACAGGCTGGCATAGGAATGAGAAAATGATCTGGAGGATACACATCATCTGTGCCTCATACCACCCTTGGCAGGGACTTGGGCTGAGGGTGGCAGACGTCGGAACACAAGGTGGTCCAGGGGCGCCTGGGTGGTCCAGTCGGTTGAGCGGTGGACTCTTGGTTTTGGCTGGGGTCTCATCACAGTGTCCTGGGATGGAGCCCTGTGCCTGGATCCCGGCTCAGCGGCGAGTTTGCTTGGGTTTCTCACTCTCCTTCTTCCTCTGACCTCCCCCCTGTGCTCACTCTCTCTTACTGAAATAAATAATAAAATAAAATAAAGTGGTCCGGTGCTGCGCCTCCGGGGAGACACGAATTACCGGTAAATACCCTCTGCTCCTGTGTTTCTCAGACTATGGTACAGACCTTCCTACTCAAGGTATGGTTCCCCAACCAGCAGTCTCACCAGAGCCTGAGAACTTGCTAGGAATGCAGAATCTCAGGTCCCACCCCAGAACTTCAGAATCAACATCTGCATTTTAATTAGATTTCCCAGGTGATTCACATATACATTAAATATGAGCGATAAAGGCATGAAATATGATTTAGGTGATACAAATCAACATTTCAAAATCTTCTGTTTGTTAGATATTTTTAACGTGTATTAAAAAACATAACTAAGCCAGTTCACTCATGAGTCCATGGGCATTATTTCTCCAGATAATTCTAAGAAAGTTGAATCAGTTTAAAGTTGACTTAAAGAAAAGTATAAAGGGAAGATGTACCCCAATGCCGAACACAAACCGAAAAGAGAGATTTGTAAGAGAAGGACAACACAAAGGACAGAAACTAAAACTATATTTTAAAATAATAATAATAAAGAAAACAGAGGAATCTAGAATGACATTTCACATAAATATTTATCAGAACAAAACAAAACAAAAAATCTGGTACAGCAGAACTAGTAGCAAACAAAAGAGAATTTAAGGAAAAGAAAATTTCCAGGAATGAAGAGGGACATAATATACACATGCGGTGAAATTTTCTTCCTGAGTCTATCATTTTCCATTTCCACTAGCAAAGCCTAAGTACTCTTTCCAAGAAGCCTTTCACTCTAGGGCGGTATCAACATCTTGTTTATATTTGCGCATGTGATAAGCAAAAGAAAAAAGAATCTTTTTGTGGCTCAGTTTCAAAGTGCCCCTTCTCTCCAGCAGAGTGCGGACCATACAACAGACCTGAGGTCTGGCGATCCGCGGCTCCGGGCCCAGGGACTCAGGCCCCGCCCCTCCAGCGAGGGTCCCGGGGGACACCCGGCCCCAGACCGCGCCCCCGCGTGGGGGGGAGGGGCAGGCAGAGACCCAACCCCGGCGCTGAGCCCCCGGAGTGTCGCTCCCCCCAGCGGTCCGACCTCAGGGCCCGAAGCCCCGAGCTCCGAGCTCCGAGCTCCGCTTCTGCCCTGTATTAATTCTAAGCAGCTTATTTAATTTCTCTACAGCACAGTGTTTACTTTCTACACAATCGCCAGCAAAGCTGTTCAGGGCCCCGGGGCAGCAAACAATAACTATTGCCTACGACCCTGTCCGAAGAACCAATTGCCCTTCAGTTTCCGCACAAAGCTTTCATTAAAAACTCTCGAGTGGAATTAGGTGCGGTTATCAATTTCCTGGGAAATCTGATATATTTTCCCTGAAAACAAAGAGAGAAAGAAAACAGAAACGTTTTCTGTAAAATTTTGTAAAGACTTACTGAAACTGTTAATTCAAAGTCTTTGAATTTAAAATCATTTTTAAATCTCACTGCGTTCTCTGATCGAATTCTCAAAAAGAATCCATTTGGGGAGGATGGTCGTCCCTATTACACCGTCAGTCAAAAGGAGCACGAGAGCAGTTAAATGACTCGGCCGGTGCCAAAAACTAATGAGAATAATAATAATAATTAATAAACTAACTAACCAACGCGAGAATGGGGGCTTCAAATCTCCATCACTGAGCTTCCAGAGGTAAACTCTAAGGCAGTCCTGTTACACATACTATCAACGGCATGGTTAAGGCTGAAAGTAGGAACTTCTTAATCAGCCTGGATCATTTAGGATACTCCGTGTAATAAAGACTTTAAGGGAAAAAAGCATAAGTCATGATTAATATGAGCAGAAATTTCAGACTTGATATTTCCAGTCCCGTTCTGGAAAAATTCTTACACATCCTTCCAGCAACAAGCACATCAGCAAGGAGAAGACGGTTGATCATTAATAATGCTGGACCCAGGTGATATTATTCCCCGACAGACTGGCTTCTGGGTCTCCTGCTTTTGCTGCTGCTGCTGCTCTCACCTGATGCTTTAGAAATGTTTTTGATATATAGTTGGAAATTAAAATTACCAAAGACTTTTAAAAACAGAACAAAAAGCCCGATGCGTCTTTCTGTCATCGACTCAGAGTCTAGCTTTTCCTTTTGGCCTGAGTGGCTGGAATCTAGGGATGGATAAAGGAGAAGAAAAATCACAGCTTCACATGGAAAACACCTCCCAACTGTATGAAACAGTTTTACGTCATGAGGGGAAAATAAAACAACAAAAACCCCTCTGGTGTCTAAAGTCAGTAGCAGAAGAAATGAGAGAAGAACGCAAGACTCAAGCACAGATGTGTGTGTGTATGTGTGTGTGTGTGTATGTTTTTCTACTTGCTTTCCCTGCCAGAGCTACCTCCTATTTACCAGTGTCTGTACACATGCAGAAAAATGAAAACAGACCTTGCTTGCTGCAGGCCAGAAATGAAGTTTCCTTTTATCTGGCACCACATAGCTTCTAGAGGCATGTTCCTAATGGAAGCAATCAGTCACTGGTGGGTTTCATTTTCGTTGTTTTGTTTTAAAGCATGTGCCAAAAACAAACAAACAAACAAAACCACCTATGAAAGAATATCAGTCAGTATCTTTCGAATTCCTCCATATGGAATTTTTAAAGCAGCAAATATATACTTGGCAATTCTGGCCCAGATCGCTTTCGTGCTTTTTTTTTTTTTTTTTATTGTGGTAAAATATACATAACATAAAATTTACCATCTCAACCATTTTGAGGTGTCATTATTAATGTTTTTAATAAAAATAAGTAGCCTTAGGAATATTAAAAAAAATGCTTTAAAACATTTATCCTTTTTAGGTACTACTGTAAATATTTCTGCTGTCTCAGGAGCAGCATAAAAGATCTCATGCTTCATCCTCAGCATAAAGGTTTGCCCACTGCAGCTCCTGTGGAGTTAAACGAACACAATTCCGGTGCATATCTGGTTATCTGAAAACACATTTTCCATAGGAAATGTGGCTTGGATAAGTTATATCCACGGGTCATTTTTCAAAGCCTTATTTTATCCTCACATGTACCAAATCTTTGGCTGCAATATTCTCAAAAAAAGCCGTCTCTACAAGGTCTATTCTTTGAAGAGCGAGGGCAGAAAGGGCCAGGGTGTAAAGAGCCTTGAGGAGGAGCAACAGGAGTCCCAAAGGAACACAAAGAATCCGTAGCTAGCTCTCTGAATAACCAAGAGTCGACATAGTAGAGAATCGAGCCTGTAATTTCCAGCTGTAAAACAAAACAAAACAAAACCAGGTCTCTGAAGGTAACAAGTGGCAAAAATAAAATAAATTTCTGAAAAATGGTCCCACTTCAGTTTCTGTTTGGAGATTTTACCCCCAAAATCTTATGTATGTTGCATTAAGGCTCCTAATTACTAAATGCTAATTACTGTCGATGGCAGAGCAAAATACAAATCAGTAGTTAATCACATGTTAGAAGAGCAGCAAATTCTTTGAAGTGGTTCTTGAAGAAGCTCCTGCTGTCCAATTAAAGGGAGTTAAAAAAAAAAAAAATGGACGAGCAGGAGGAGGAGGAGAAGAAAAAGAATAGAACAGAGGAAAAGCCCTTAAAGATCAGGCAGCCAACTCAAGTTTAAAGTTGAATTCCATGTACGCTGTTTTTCAGAAACATCCATTTTGGCATGTTCTAAATCACGTGTCATCTCTGGCTGAGAACAGGAAGGTAAAATAGGCCAAGCCCGGGAAGGGCTGGCAAACAAACACAAGCCAAGTACGCTCAGGAGAATTATCTAGTATTTGCCTACAGAATGCAATTGGCTCGGGTCTACACCAAAAATTGCTTTCAAGGAACATGGTTCAAAGATTGAGTTTCTTTTTGCTATCCATTCACAAGAAGATACTTGGAGAGATTAGACATCTTTCAACACAATTATATCAGTTGCAACACACATAATGTCCAGTCCACTTTACAAAGTTCATTTTAATCAGATATACATATGTTCTGGCCTTCAAGAGCCTCGAGACTCAAAAGAGTTGCTACAACAGTGAGAAATAGGATACATGGGCAATCTCTTATCAAACAAAAACCTGGCCCAATTACTTTGTATTTGGGACCGACATTAAGTAGTTTGCTGTCTGAACATTTTAAATCAATTGCCAAATGAAAATGGGACTCTTGAGCCCATGCCAGAAGTAGGCTTCTCACTTCCTTGCCCAGTCTTGGCCAAAACCCTAGCACTACTCAACAGCAACCGCAATCTACAAATCAACTTAAAGATCTCAATCCTTGCCAAAACTTTATGTCTACAGAGCTGACTCTATAAATAATGATGGGTGATCATCACGAAGGTTGAAACTGGATCCTCGACTATCCAATTCTGGGTTTGTGCTTTTTTCAAGTTCATGAGTTTGTTCACTTTATTTCATTATGAAATCAAATGAAAACTCTCACCTTATGATGCCCAAATTCATTCAAAATGGTGCCCAGCTTTCTGGTGTTGCTATGCGGGTTTTGGGCTGCCACAGCCGGATGTGGGTCCCGCCAGTCGATGGACAAGCGGTGATACCAGAGGCGCCGACTCTTCAGAATATGAGCCGACTTCACGCTAGGATCAAAACGATGGACTTCACATCCATTGTTGGCCAAGCTAACCTCAAACTGCGCATCGTCACTCCCCAGCCTAGAAAGAAAGAGGATGGAAATCAGTAACAACAAAACTATAATGAAGCAAAAGTGTTGGATTGACAAGATGATTCTAAGGCCAATTTTCTTACTCTTATCAAGCTTTCTCCTGTTTTAACACATGGCTAACTGCACACAGTCAATAAACCTTCTTCTTTCACAAAAAGCATTAGCGCTAAGAGCTTCTGGGTAACAAGCAAGCAGAGACATCAGCTGCTAAATGCAGACCAGAGAAGCACATGTTCAAACATGTAAAGGCATGCCAAATTAATTTTTTACAAAGATGTGAATCATAGCAGCAAGGAAACAAGACTATCCAGTGATCTTAAGAGGCTCTCTCAGAAGACGTCAAAATATAAGCGCGGGGATGGGTTCCCTTAGGGAGAGGAGCAGTCTGCTAATGAGATAATTTGTTTCCATTCTAATGGCCACAATTCATGAGGCCTGACTTAAAGACAATAGCTGTTTCCTTAGAAATGGAATGCAATTTAAAACAGTACAGCTAAAGAAAAGGCAACCGTGTGCGGTTCTACTCAAGAAGTAGAAGAGATACCTCACCTAAATTCCCATCAATAGGAGGAAGAAATTTTGAATTAGTTGTACCTAAGAACGCAGTATGTAACATACCATGGAACTTTCATATAATTAACACATTTTTAATTTACTCCATCTTATTACTCAGACATATTTGGTGGAGTTATATTCATCACTTTGATTAAAGCATCAGTTTGGATGAAAAACATGAAATTAAATGAAAGAGGATTATTTTTTTAAATGGTGATTATGGCTTCTTTGCCCGAAATACTATAATTAGATGTGATTTAAGATACCAAAATCTCCCAGATTATCTATAATACATTGATCAAACTTGAACCCGTGTAGAAATGCTTCATTCTCTTAAACTTTACTGTCTCAGATATTTCATAATACGGAATCATACAAGCTCATTGGCTAACAATTATTTACCTGCTTTCTTTCTCTATAGATCAGAATGTTGCCCAATTCACCTGCCCAAAGGGATTTTTCAGTTACTTGAATATGTTGAAACTTAGATTAGCAAACCAGTGTTATTATGGTCATCTCATTGAAAATGACAGTTTAGTAGCTTTACTATGAAAACACTATGTCAAAAAAGCCCTCATTAAATATAATTTGTATGTAAACTTTCTAGAGTAGAGACATGTGAATAATTTCCTTCTGTGAATTTTCTAAATATTGTTTTCAAGGAAACATTCTCTACTCTAAACCATGTGTTTTAATCAAGAGTTCAAAAAAATTTAAGGATTAAATTAAGCACATACACTTCTGTAACTAACTCTTTTTAGTAAGGCACTTTATTATATATTGATATGTTTTCGATTTAAACTAATTTTTTATAATGAAAAAATAGCAATACTCATAGAAAGAGTTCAAAGAAATTGATAAAATGAGAAGCTAAAGTTTTCTAGCCCTAGAAATTTTGGCCACTAATTTCCAGAGATAATCACAGTTGGCAATTTTTTGTGTATCCTTCCAGAAATTCTCTACACATGTACAAGTGTTCTCTATTAGAGACACCATAAGCACACACATATATATTTAAGTACATCATCAAATAGTAAGGAACTATTTTGTATGATACCCTAAATAACATGAAAATATTGAAACTTGTCACTTCGGGGTTAATTTACATTACTTTTACTAAATTAAATACACTTAATACATAAGTGTACTAAGTTGGAAAATAATAAACAGCATTCATTGCATCAATGTCTGTAATTCTTACTTTCATTTATTCAAATGGTACTTCTTCAAGTTTTTATTTAAACTCAAGTTAGCTAACACACAATGTGATATTTTGTTTATTTCTGAATCCCAAGCGCTGAGCAATGAGATGAGTGCTGACAGACAAATCTACAACATGCTACTCCAAGTGAGAGAAAACTAGAAAATTAGGGAGGGTCTGGAATTCCCAGAACACACAGTACAGTATCCAACATAGCATGGGGCAGGCTATGTTTCACTGTCTTATTAGTGTATATAAATAAATATTTATAAAGCACTTTAAGGGGCACCTGGGTGGCTCAGTCAGTTAAGCATCTGCTTTCAGCTCAGGTCATGATCCCAGGGTCCTGGGATCGAGCCCCATGTCAAGCCCCCTGCTCAGCAGGGAGTCTGCTTCTCCCTCTCCTCCTGTCCCTCCTCCAGCTTGTGCTCTCTTGCTCACTCTCTCTCTCTCAAATAAATATTTTTCAAAAAGCACTTTAATAAATTTAAGGCACTATACTAGACATCAGAGACAAATAGATAAATTAAATATAACCCTTGAACTGAAGCTCACAAGTCTTAATGAAGAAAGATTTCTGAGCAAATAATTATAGCAAAATAACAAAATAACCAAAACAAAACTATTACTTACAGCAAAAATGTATTTAGTCTGTAAGAAAATCATTTTCTGTTCTTACTTAACTGGAAAGAGAATTCACTGTAGAAAATTCTACTTTATAGGAATGTTCTACTTAATGTTTATTCCATGAAGCAAGAAATGTAGATCATAAAGCTTCTATCTCATGATCTAAGAGAGTTGTTCCACTCCCTGCCGCCACATCTGCATTCCAGCCAGCGGGGAAAAGTAAAAGGGGAATGAATGTCACATCCTTTCCTCTTAGGGCATGGCTTAGAAGTTGCACACACCACATTCACTCGTATCTCATTGCTCAAAGCTAATCATATGGCCACTTGCAGCTTCGAGGAAGGCTAGGGAATGCGGTCTCCAGCAAGGTGCCAGGTGCCCCACAAAACTCATGAGCTCTGTTACCAAAGGAAAAAGGAAAAATATATCCAAGAGAAGTGAAAACATATGTCCGCGCAAAAACCTGTGCATGAATGTTTACTGCAACATTATCACAATAGCCCATAAGTGGAAACAACCCAAATATCCATCAACTGATGAGTGAATAAATAAAATGTGGTATATCCATATAATGGAATATTATTCTGCCATTAAAAGGAATGAAGTAGTGATACATGTTACAACATCAAACCTTGATGCTAAGTGAAAAAAGCCGGTCACAAAAGGCCACATGCTGTATGCTTCCATTTATATGAAATGTCCGGAATAGGCCAATCTACAGACAGAAAGTAGATTAGTGGTTGCCTAGGACAAGGGGTGAAAAGTGGGAAAGAGGTTGGAGAGAAATTGGGAATGACTGCTACTGGGTATATGGCTTCCTCTTTGGGGTGATGAAAATGTTCTGTATTTGACTGCAGTGAACAGAAACCATTGAATTGTATGTCTTAAATGAGTGAACTGTATGGTATGTGAATTATAACTCAACAAAGCTGTTTAAAAAAAAATAAAAGCAGATATAGGGAAGGTTTCTAACTATGATCACTGAAGGCATAAGGGTGGGAAGAAGTGAGACATCTCTGTCTCCAGGAGGTTCAGTAACCCATTCTTCAACCCTGCAGAACCCAGAGAATCTGGCCAAATGGTGATCTATTATGGGATCTAATAGATAATTAGGTTATCTATTATCTAATTATTGAGGTGATTATGATTAGAGCTGTAAACTGGCAACTACTAGAGGGGGAGAAATAGGTTTTTCAGAGCATAAATGACACTGAATAGTGGATAAAAACATGTTATAATTATTAGTTTTTGTCAAATAACATTTCATGAAATGCCAGGATTTCATCTAAAACATATTCCCAACGGGGATGATATCACCCCTAAGGGGCCAAAAATCCATTCTTGGGAGCCAAGAAAACGTCCCCTTTTTACACAGAAGGCACAGATACATACATTACATAGACAGATATACGGTTTATCTATGACATTAAAAGTTCATGGGGTGGGGGTGGTGGTGATTAGGGAAAAAATTATCTAAAAAGGATCCTTGGGTCCATGATTTTCTGATTCCTCACTCATATATACTACGAGCTCCAACTGTGTTAATTAAACTACTACAAGTTGAAAATGTTTGGGTCTGGAGCTCCTTCATTCCTCTTGAAATGCTCATGGCACCCAGAAGTCCCGGCTTTTCTGCCTAAGATACCGGTTGTTGCCTAACCATGTGTCATCTATCAAACGTTCTTCGGTCTCATGCTGAGAATTTATGCCTTGAAACCAAATGGTGCCACCTACCAGAGAACTAAAAAAGAGATTAAAAAGATGTACTTATGCATGATCCCTTCTCAAGCTCCCTCTTCCACTCTCGCGCCTACCCCTGAAATAACAATCTTTGACGGGCAGGATAAAATAGGTGATTTTTTTCTCCCCATTCGCTTTAGCTATCACCCTCCTCCCACCCAACCCGCACCCTCCAGCTCACAGAGATTTTCAGGGCGGGCTCCAGATGAAGAGGTCAGGCAGAGGACATGAGCACCTAAACCCACAGCCCCTCCTTTCTCTTCTCTTCCCTCTTCTGATAACATAACCTTGCTGTAAGCACCTTCCCCTATCTTAATTGGTCTCTTCTACCCCCATTTCAAAGTTGAAAAGGATCCGATTTTAATTCTCAACTGAACTTCACACAGAGTACACGCGCTCTCCCGGAGAAATGCTTTTACATTAGCTGCAGAACAAAAAGCTCTGACTCCTAGTAAAGACGTTCCAGACTCCGAGATAAGGTGGAGGTGATTCCTCCTTTAGTTCTTGGGACGGAGGAAAGGCGTGCAGCCTTTGTTTGCTGGTCCTCTGTGCTCAGATCCCTTTCCTCCCTCTAGGAAGGTTACCCCCAGCTATGGCTTTGTCCGCCATCCTCAGTGTGCCTGGGAATGATGGAGCACAGCAGTGACATGGTCTTGCTGCTGCCACAGCCCTGGGGCTCAGAGCACACACTGGCCTGGAGTAGGGGCCCCATCAACCACCTGCCACCTGCCCTCCCTGCCATCTCGCAACTACCCCAATGCTCCCGAACGCTGAGAATTCCAGGGCCCACATTTCCCATTCTTGCGCCTCATTTCAGGACCACCACTTCTGACCTGGGTCTCCTTCTCCCTCAGCATCAGCAGAAATGCTGCTAGCTGGCTATTTACCTGCCTCCAGGCGAGCAAGCCACCTGAGAAGGGGGTAGGCTTGTCCTGACCCTGTCCTGAGTCACAGGGCAACCTCCTTGTACATCCACAACCCAAAGCATCCTTTTTTTTACCCATTGGAAATATTTTCTTTAATTTCCAGTTTTCAATTAAGCATTTTTCGGTTTTGAATCAAATGTTGGTCCTTATAATCTAGTCACGTCTGTTCCCAGCGGAATTCAACTGTTCCTATCTGCTCTTTACAGAGTTGAGTTTGAATAGTGAACATTTTAATGGAAGTAAGAAACTACCTTTTTACATGAAGTCATCTGAAATCTTAGAGCAGAACTCTCTTCTCGAATGGCTCTGAGGTATAAGAAAGCAAAAAAGGAGTTTTAAAGATCTCTCCCCTCAACAGCTTTCCCAGTTTCATTTTACTCAGGGATATGCCTTAAATGAGATTATTCCAGGGTGTAAAATAATAAGTAAAATATAAAGGCAGTTCAGAGCAAGAAAACAAGACCAAGCTGAGATCTCAAATTTGCATGTGGTACTATGCAATTATTTTTATGACCTACTTTCATACATTTTTAATATGGTAGAAAATAAAGTCTACTGTCAAAACTTCCCACTCTTTCTACAAGCTTGAAGCATAGCCGGTGGGCTCCCTTCTGTTCCAATCAAGTGGCTGAGCAACTAATTTCCTAAGCCTCAGCCTCCTGGTTTAAATCACAGCATAACCAGCGTCTCTCCCTGGTCTCCTTGCCTGGTGCAATCATTTATGTCACAAGCATATATTGAGTGCCTACTGTGTGCACCAAGCTTCCCTGATACAGACTCTTCATTGAAGCCACAGGAGAACGTTTCCATTATCCTGAAACTCTTACTTGAACCTTTCGTTTTTACAAAAAGACCACAATGATTGTAACTAAGAACTCTTGTTTGGTCAAGTTTGACAGCAATGGTGATCTTCTGGGCACATACACAAATGTCTGCCCAACTCCCCCCTCCCCCCATCATCTAGGAGTCACGTTGACAATTGTTACTCATGTGCCTGAATGTAAATCACAGAAGTGATGACATCTATCAGGGAGAAGCAAGCAAAAGACACCTGTTAGGGTCCTCAGTACTTTTGTAATGGACTTCGGGGGTCTTGCCTAAGAACCTCATCACATAGCTTCCACAAAGAGTCTGTGGAATAGGGTGTCCCCAATAAAAATAACTCTTTCCTGCCTTTTTTTTTTTTTTGAGACATATTTGTAAGTTCGGGTCTGGATGTGAGTACTACTGTAATTGGTGAAATAGTCTCATTACTTTCTATTTGCCCTTTTATAGAAAACTCTCTAAATCTATTTGTGTATTTAGGTCACTTTCAGCCTGAATATTAGTATTTCCCACAGTTTTGACAAAAATCACACTGTTTTCACAAGAATTCCCTTTTCTTTCTTTTTTAATGTAAAGTACACACGGATTTACCATAGGCACAAAACATAAAAATCCCACAGTAGAATCATTCATCTTGGGTCACTCATCGTAAGTGTGTATAAAATTTCTAATATGCCTGCTGTTCCTTCTCTTCTTAATTCTTAATATTCTCTCTCTTTGTAATAAGAACGCTATAACTCTAGCTGGAAATTACTGGCTTCGCCAAGAGGACCATCCTCATCATGCTGAAAATTGAAGTTGCCAACTGACCACTAGCCCAATGGGAGAGAAAATGGCCCCGGGCACTTCCGGTGACCCAAAAGGGCAGTGCCCACAGTTACATGACAGTCAGAGGGGTCTGAAACAATGGCAGGAGGCAAAGTCCAGGACCTGTGGTACACTGCGACTGTGCGTAACTTTGCGTTGCTGAAAACGCCTTGGCCACTCGCAGGAGCCGTTTTGTGTTCTTCTGCTAGAAAAGGCACTTACCCTAAAGAGTAGAGGCGGCATTGCTTGTTGCGGATTTGATGCGCTAAGCCAAACCTGTCATCAAGACAGACTGACCAGGGCTTCTTTGCAGGGCTGGAGTCTGTAGTGAGGCTGTCTGTGCTCATGTGATTGCATGCAATCTGTAAGGATTGGAAATCAATATGAATAATTTAAAGCGTTGGATGATAAATAGGAGGTAGGGAGTTACTGCTTCCCCCGTCCCTGAAAGCCATAACAGGAGAGTTATATCCTTCTCCACTACTAACTACTCCTCTCCCCAGGGAAACACAAGACTGCTGTCAAATGTTCAGAGGAACTCCAAATACTGGATTAGAAGGAGCCTTGTGAAGACTATAGGTAGGTTCGAAGGGAAGGTAAGGACTACAATAGCTATATCGCACAGAGTATGCAAGGGAGACCAAGTCAGGGGCAAAGGTGGTAGAGAGGAGGGGTCCGGGAAGGCTTTGAAGAGGTGTGTTAGCCTTGGAGGATGAACAGAAGTTGACCAAGAAGCTGAGATCAAGAAGGGCATTCCAGAGAAGGAGAACAGGGCTGACAAAACACAGAGGTCTGTAACCCACAGTGTTCCTACAGGAAGTTGTGAGATACAATTGTGGGCATGCGTCTCAGAAGGATATAGATTATCAATTCCTTATCTCAGGCTGATAAGCTAGGACCACCGTGGTCCAGAAAGATAGTATGCACTATCCCAGGTAAACAGCCGATCAAGGGTCAAGTGAGATTAATTTGTCATCCCTGCTCCCCAAACCGTATTCTTTGTGAAACCTGTACTAATGAGCTTCCTCCTAAGGGAGAAGAGCAAGAGCCCCACGCAGGAAGGAAGCTCTGCCCGAGCTAACCAAAGCACTTCTTTTAACTCATCCATCAAAATTAGATAAGGAAACCAAAGGGAACATGTATCTAAATCAAGCAGAAGCAAGTCTCTGATTTCAAATGCACATAAAGCAAATACACTGTATAAGGAATTCTGACTTGCATTTAAGGCTGGCACAGTGTACGTGATGGAGGCTGCTGGAACCAAAGGAAGCAGGTTCCTTGGCCAAGGTATTCTTCCATGGCCAGTATGACGTTACCGAGCATCAGTTTTCCCCCAACCCCTCCAAAAGCCCATCATCATCACACTCCATGAATCGGGCAGCAGCTCTGGCTGACACATCATGGACAACAGAGCACTCCATGAGCAAAGGATGTTCTCAGGTTCCTCTCTCTGATTCATTGGAAAACGTAACAGCAACTTATTTTCTTCTGAAGAAGATACTCTAAGTTTGCCCAATTCTCTTATTTAATGGAGCTTCCAAAATTCTGATCTGAAAAGCTTGTATATACGTAGCCTATTCAATGGATACAGCATCTCCCTTATTCTTGCTGTTACCTAGAGCTGCTGGCCTGACAAAATCATCCAGCACTATTTATCAGAGATAAATGAGACAGTCCATTGCTAGGATCTGGACATTTTAGGGGGAAGCTTAAAATGTGAAACCCTGTATAGTATTCTTTTCTCTCAACCGAGGTCTTATCACTGTTTAAAGGGAAAAAATAATAATAGAAAGTGGAATCAAATCTTCTCTCAAGCAACTATTACAGAATACATTGATTAAGTGGGTGCATCAACAGGTTAATTTGTATAATTCATTTCCTACTATTCTCCCACAGGTAAGTGGAAATTATGCCTCTGCCTGCCCACTTCCTAGGCCCCACTCACCTACCAAGGGGGAAAAAACTGCTAATCTAATTAGTCAACGTTCAATGTGTTCACTGCGCCCATCTTACTAGGAGGCGGGTTTCTGTGCCTTCAACATCGGCGTTGTCGCTCTGCCCCACGCTCTGCCCCCCTGTGGGTGGTCAGTTAGGCAGTTCTGTAGGCCCCCAAAGCACAGCCGGACCTCCTAAGCCTGTCCCATTTGCTCTAGGGCAGCTTCCTAGAGTATTTTTATTAAAGCAGTATGATGATTCCCATTTCTTTGTGTGTACTCTTCCCTAAGAACTTCCTTAATCACAGAACAGGATATGGACACTCACAGGTTCTTGTTTCTAACTCCCTCCTAACCCCACTGACACTGAAGTCTCGCCTTTCCCACTGTGTTTCCCAAGGTGTGGTCCGCCTACATTCTGCAGGACCCAGGAGGTACTTGAAAATACAGATTCCTGAGTCCCACTCCGGATCTGTAAAGTCCAAATCCTTGAGGTGGATGCCTGGGAACATGCATTTTAATACAGTCCTCCAGGTCATGCTTCTGCAGGTGGTTCTGGGAGTTTACAGACGCCCTTTTGTAAAGCCCCACTGAAATGGTCCAGCCCGGCCTCACCTGTGCCTTAGCAAATTCAAGGAGGAGGCTACACTTGGGCCAGTGCTTTAAAATGAAAACAGCAATCCCTCCAAACCTATCCCTAGCAAAGAGCCAGCCAGGCAGGCAATGACACTTAAGGAGAGGCCCCCAGGAATCAGATAAATAATAAGGGTCAAGTTTCAGGGCTTTGAGGTTCAGCTGCCCTTCCTTTCAATGTTGCGGAGGAGTGTTTTATTCTGTTAAAGGTGACACTTCAAGCATTTCTTCTTCCGCGGATTTCGTCTTGCACAGATATATCCCTGTTGGAAAGACATTCTTTTCCATTCAGTCTCTCTGCTAATGTTGCCCTTTCCTCTCCTAGCTCAAAAATGTAACACAGGAGTTTTTTCCATTTTGACCATTTATTAACCATCTCACCGGTAGACATTGGCTTTTGAAAACAACCAGGACTACTCGGTAAAATTTAGCTCCTAAAAATTAATTAAATATTGATTTTTCAAACTTTCTCGTTGAGATTTATGACTAGGGCTTCAATAAACTCTTGCAAGCAAAATAATCAAGGGCAGTAACCCCTAGCTAAGCTCCAACTCCAGTAATTATGTTCTTTCTCTCTAATTGCCCTTGTAATTTTAGCAAATTAGGCCTGGACAAAGGAGAAGAGACTCCAGGTAAAAATATTTTCTGAAATGCATTTTAGTTATTTAACTTAAAGGGATTCATTTATTTTTTTAAGATTATTTATTTATTTGTTTATTATTTTTTAATCTCTACATCCAATGTGGGGCTCGAACTCACAACCTCAAGATCAAGAGTCACATGTTCCACCAACTGAGCCAGCCAGGCGCCCCTTAAAGGGACTAGTTTACTCTCATTTCATTTGGTATCCCAAAAGATGGAATAGAATTTCTGGCAACCCATAAGTAGAATCTGGCAAAGGTAGCCCTTAAAATTTAGGGACTTCTGGCAGAACCACTTCAATGATCAACTATATGTTTATGTAATACCATTATTTTGAAAGGCAAAATTTAAGGAAAGAGTGGTATTTTTGTTGCTTTTATCCCAGGGTGTGTGTGTGTGTGTGTGTGTGTGTGTGTGTGTGTGTAGCAGTAAATATAATAGATACGATTGTTATAAAGTTGTAAAGTCTGCATCTCCAGGGCTTGGCTTTTTATGTTATTCTTACAAATAGATAGATGGGTAGATGATTGGATGGATGGATGGATGGATGGATGGATGGGTGAATGGGTGGATGGATGGGTGGGTGGGTGGATGGATAAATGGATGGGTGGATGGATGGGTGGATGGATGGATGGGTGGATAGATAGATGATAGCTAGCTAGATAGATGACAGATAGATGATAATGTCTTAAAATCTATTTTTTCTTTTTAAAAACAGCAACTGTTGCTTAATTTTTTGCTGCAAGGCCTGCTTCCTAGAGGCATATGGTTTGGGGGTGGCCAACGAAAGCTGGATCTGGAGCTTTCCCTTAGAACAGAGTACTGTGTTTATGATTTAACCATTTCCTGTTAGCAGCAGACAGTGTCTCATCGACTCCAGAACTCAGAGATGTCATTCTGGTCTCTGACATTAGAAAACAATACCTAACTAAACTGAGCTCGATGTTGTGCGTGCTCCACCAAACATCCCATCTTCTGGTGTTTCCTTGAAACTTCAGGTCCTCAGGTGTCTCCTGCCACCAGGGCCGCCACAATGTGCAAGTCCAGGGGTGCCACCCCACTGCAGTCTAGTAGCACACTGTCCCCCGCCCTATGCTTCTGTTTCCAAGCTCCCCCGGCCTGGGGAAGCTCCCCCAGCCATCTGCTCACCCCGTTCAAGAACACACAGCCCTCCTGCATCCTAGCTGGTCAGCCAGTAAGCGGGGGTATGTGATCTGGCTTGTCCACCCTAGTCACTGCCGGCCACCAAACAGGGGTTTAACAAATGCCTGGTGACTTGAGGAATGAATGCCTCAGTGACGAACACATCAAATGCCAGGCCCTGCTGTGCAAGCTCGAACACAGATTTGAGGAAGATCTTTTTTTTTTTTTTTTTTTTTTTTTCAAAAGCAGCGTAAGAGGATGGAGGTGGAATTTGCTTTAGTACCTTCCGAGGATTTTTTCCTCCCTGGCCCGTTATGACTCACGACTGTTAACTGTGGAAATTTTAGGGAATAGTGACTCTAATGTTCTTCCAGTTTTGTAGGCTTTCATTGTCAAGGGGAGTTCTAAATGAAGCCTAAGCCCCCAAAACAGCCAAAAAAACAAGAAACAAGAAACAAACAAAAAAAAAACCAAAAACCCCTCTGCATTACATAAAGAGGAGGAGGAAATACTGTTTAGCAAAAGATTCTGATTAACAATCAGTTCCTGTCATCTCTGATCAGCTCCCACCTGCTGGCTTCCCGGGGACTTAGAAGTCCAGATAAACACAGGACCCCCTGGGCAAAACGACCCCTGATTACAAAACCACTGTGCGATCTAGAACTTTTTATCTCAGTTTTTCTGGAGGATGACAATCCTTCTAGTGATGACAATCAACAACCAGATCTTTCTTGTCATGCTCATCAAGCTGAATAATATGTCCATTTACCTTGATTCCCAACTAGTTTCTTAGCTGCTTGAGGGCAGAGACTATATTCCCAGGGCCTGGCACAAAGTAGGTGCTCAAAAATACTTAGTCAATAACGATCCTTTGCTACTCTTGGCAGACCATAAGCTCACAGAACTGGGAGAAACCGAAGAAATAATTTAATAACTCTCTTCCTTTTCAAGATCAGAACAGTGACAGCCAGAGAAGCAAAATAAATTGCCCAGGGTCACATCAGGCTACACTGTAGGATGCTTTTCTTTTCCCCTCAAAATTTTTCTCCTCTCAATGTGTAACTCCTGGGAAAAATCCAAGAGGGGCTTGAAATAACCCTTTCATGCCTCACGAGCTTCTTCTAAGTAAATATGCCTTTTATAAGTTATAGAACATTAACCTGAAATACATATAAAATGGGATTTGGAGACTTTTACTTGGTCAATTTATTTTGGGGGGTAGTGCCCACAGTTCTCAAATTCAACTCATAAAGTTAACGCCTCGCATTTTTCTCTGGTGCCTTAAGGGCTTCTTAAAGTCGCAGTCAAGAGGTCCTTCATGTAGAAACCAAACCATAAAATTAAAATTTCAGCATTTTAATTAAGTCTATGAAAGTCCACCAAATTAATTCGCAGCAGCAAAATAAGGTGAAATTATGTAAAGCATAGGGATCAATTTATCATCCTACATAACTGATGATTAATTCAACAAGCTTTTACGTCCATGTCTAGGTGACAGACACTAAGATCCAATGTCTGACTGCATCATATGAAAAATGGGACTTTCTTTTACCCCTAAACTAGCCTTCTAAAGACCTAGAAACATATTCTTTCCACAGATGAAAAATGGGCTCTGCTGCCAGGAAGGTGTTGGAGGACAAGTGGGATGCCCAGAACCAGTGGGCTGAAGGGACAGCAAAAGAGCCCAGGACCTCCAGGGCCACACCAGCCCCCCCGGGCACCTGCCCAGTGGGCCGAGGCCCCATCTAGGCAGTGCGAGTTCCTAATTTCCTAACACTTCTCAGTCAGTTCAGGGTGAAGGTTCCCTTGGGCCTTGATCTTCTCTAATGTCTCTCTGTCCCCAGGATCAGGCTACTTGAGGATGGAATCCCCCGATTCACATGTCAAGAGCCATAGACTCTGCTTAGTGGACAGTCCCTTTCCTTGCTGGGGGCACAGACTCAGCCTCGGTGGGCGCTGCCACAATGTGTTAAGTGACTAATAAAGGCCGACACTCCATTGTGATTTTCAGTACCCTGAGAACTGAGTGCCTTTGGATGGCGGAGCTTCTCAGACTGCCTGCCTCATCTCCTCGGCTCTCTGGCCTAGCGGGGCTCGGTCCGCCAAGCATCTGTGGGAGCAGAGCGAAAAGGCAGATTCCTCCGAATACAAAATGGAACTTGAACCTCCAGATGATGGTTCTGTTTTGTGACACACTTGACTGCCTACTCACGGGCATGAATCTGTCGTTTCGAATGCCTTTGCAAAGCAATTTGCTAAAGTGGATCTTTAAAACGTGTCGGGATGAATCATTAAAACATCTCAAGATGATGATACCCCGGGAAGGCAGAAGATGCTGAAGCGAATGGAAGGCATTCTTATCTGCCTCTAAGTACGTGGACACATTGAAGCAGCAAGGCCTGAGACTCTGTCCCTTCTGAGTCCCTCCCAGGAGTCCCCGGGAACCTCCCCACCCCCTCACTGATCAAACCCTTTTTTAAAGGGGGCTGCATGGTATCTTTCACAGTGTTTCCAAACCCGCTTGCCCCCAGAATACAACCTGGGGGGTGCTGATGTATCTCAGGAACCTCAAGACCTCTTCATCCAGGGACTGAGCAGGGCCCGCCCACGGCTGGAGATCTATATGCCACCGGGGACCCTGCGAAAGAAAGAAAACAGGCCCGTGTGTAAAGGGTGGAGGCGCTGGGGGGGCGGGGGTGACAAGGACAGGATATCTGCGAGGCTGCACGGCCCCTTCAGCCGCCTGCCAAATGAACATGTGTGAGCGCAGGCGGAGGGCACCTGGGTTGGAGCTGCTGTCATTAAGGTCACGTCAGTCACAGGGAAGCAAACAGCCTGAGAAAGCCCAGCTACTGGGTTAAGCAAAAGACTGCAGAGGCCTGGGGACATCTGACTTCTGATTCACAGCAAACTCCACTTGACCCCATCAGGCTTTCCCCACTGTGGCTTTTGTAGGACACAGAGCCACTCCCCATTTGAAGGAAAACTCCCCTTGTGGTAGCTGAGCGCCCTGCCGTTTCCCAGACTAAAGGAATCCTCACTGATCTCCCACAGGTTGCCTTCCTCTCAGGCGGCCGGCCTCCTGGGCATGTGACCATCTTCGAGGGGCCGCTGCTAGGCTCAGTGCTCTGCGGAAACGGTCTGGAAATTCTTTAATAATTTCAAATAAGGGGCTTCACATTTCCATTTTGCACCGAAGCCCACAAATGATGTAGCCAGTCTGCCCTGAGAAGTACCTTTTCTGGGTACACGGCCTTTTCTTATAGCCATTTTCTTGTTCTGTGAAGGTTGAGCAGGCAGAGACTCGAATCAGAGAAAGCCTGAGAACATTAATATATCTTGCCAGTTAATACTGTCCATAACCACCACGCCCAGCCCTATGTTTTTTCCCTTCTCTGAAGTAGATGCTGATCACCATTTGGTCAAACAATACAGAGCATTAGTCACTCTGTCCCAAACAGCGGTCCACACAGATCCCAACAAAACCTGGGCTCTCCCACGAAGGGCTCCGAGTCTGGTAGCTCGGACAGGGAAATGCTGAAACATCAGGAGAGCAATTCTTTTCAGGAAATTATTTAATTATGAAATCAGACATTATAAGCACAGTTAAATACAAATACCTCCCAGTTTGGTTTGGTCACATTCTTCTCACATCACACGAGGGAGCGCCTTGCCTAGTGGCCACAACACAGCGCTTTGGGCAAACCTGTCTAGGCCTGGGGTTTAAAACTCCCCATGTCCTCATCCTGTAGCCACTCACAAGTGTGCCCCAGCATCTGGCCCTGGAGCCTCTTGATAAAAAATGATAAAGGTCACACATGATGGTCTTCCTCGAAATCAGGGAGCAGTAAACTCTTTCTCTAAGGGGCGAAACAGCAAGTATTTTAGGCTTTGCAGGCCATATAGTTTCTGTTGCAATTCCTCGCCTCCTGCCATAGCGCAGAGCAGCCCCAGACAGTGAGTAAACCAATGGTCATGGCTGTGTTCCAATAAATCTCCATTTACAGAAATAGGTTGCAAGCTGGATTTGGCCTGCACGGCTGTAGTTTGCTGACCCCTGCTATATTTGATTCTAATTTGGAGGCAGGCTGGCCTAGAAGAGAGTGTTTACTTGAAATAATGCAAGAGACACAGAGTAGGATATCTATATTATAACTAACTTTGTCATCTGGGTGACTTGGGCAAGTATCAGTCCGAGTTCTAGCAGGATACAGTGGGCTCCTTCCCGCTGGCTAATTTAAGAAGAATTTAATAGAAAGACTATTTATAAATGTGCGGGCAGGGTTTAAGCAAACCAATGAAGAATAATGTGATGCCCAGGGCTGGTAGCCCCAGAGCCCTCACAAACCCTCACCCTGAAGGAACAAGGAGGAAGAGGAATTTATGGAACCCAGAGGGGGCCACTGTATGGACAAGGCATTCAAGAAAGGAACAAAGCCAATCCTAGCACATCCAGCCCTATTACATACCCACGCTAACTGTTAAAGGCAAGAGAAGGCAGAGAAGAGGGAGGCCATGGTCGGTCAGCCTCTGGGGGTGCAGAACCGGAGGAGAAGGGTGGAAAGTGGATCTGGAGAGGAAAATAGAAGGTCTCCTGCATTGCTTCCTTTGGGGAGATGCCATGAGATTTGACCAGGGAGACATTCATTCATCCAGTGGACACTCATGCCTCGTGCCAGGCTCTGGGTTACAATTTAACACAGGATAATTTAATTTAATTGCTTTAACCCAATAAATGCAATGCAGTTCTGGAGGGGCTCTGACAGATATCTCTAGAGGGTAAATGGGGTCACCAAGAGATAGAGGACCCAAGTATAACCTCAACATAAATGCTCAAAAATACAAATGCAGACTGTGTCAAGCAGTGTCCACACTGCTTTGTTAAAGAGACACCCTAAACACAGCAGGAGCTGCTTACCCTGAGCTAACACACAAAAATAACTTTGCCAATCAGTAACAGTGAACCCACGTGGTGAATCAATACAGTAAAACTATAGAATTATCTTCGGGATCCGCAAACAGGATCCTGATTGCAATCTGGTATTTGTCATTTCCAACCGAGTGCTGACTGTGATGAAGCTTGACAGGACAGCTGGAACAGTGACCGTCCGCTGAGGAACCTCAGGTGGAGGGATAATAGAAACACACAGCAAAGAGACGCCCTACAAGTAATCTGGCTTAATGCTCTGGTTGAGCTGTTTAAAAAACATTTCACATAAAGTAATGTTCTCATTGGAATCAGTCTGACAGCAGTTCGTGATTATTTCCCCAAGGAAACCACTAGCTTTTATCATCTCTTTCAATTATCATTCATCTTAATTCTCTAGCGTGCACATCAATATTTGTCCTTCCAAACATCCCGACAGGATTCTCTGAGCACCTTAAAACACCAATGGCTGGTGTTTGATAGAACAAGGCAAAACCAAAACCAAACCAAAAATCTTTTTCTTTAAAAAAAAAAAAAAAATTTATCATGATTTTATCCCCAAACAATTCCCTAAACGGAAGCAGTTACCCATAGGCTCCAGATAGCATGGAGCCACAACGATGCTACCTGCCTCATCCCAGGAGGTGGAAACATGGATTCCCAGGCCTGTCTGCCACCCCCGCTTCCTCTCGGGATGGGTAAAGGAACGCTTTCAGCAGAAGGGGGTGCTTGCACTGTCATTTGGGGCTGGTCTGTCTTATGCCTGGGCTAAAATGTCAAATGGAGCACACACAATGAGTTGCCCCAGAGAAGAAGCCATCTTCTTGAGCCGCTGCAGGGACGTGGGCCCCTCTACTCCTTTGCAGTCCATGCTCCTGCCCCCTGAATCACCAGGCCTTTCATACAAAGGAGCCCCTCCCCCAGCACGGACAGGTGACTCAGGGAAGACAGGGTTCCCGACTTCTGAGGGAAAGAAGCAGCCCCCACTTTGTGAAGGCTTTATCTGGCACTTTCTCCAGGCAACGTGCACTGAAAAGTGAGCTGGCTTCCTCTAAAATGTTTTGAGTGCAGAGAAAAAAATTCCCAAAAATTAAGATTAAGGACAGCAGAAGATACATACTGCTAACTCATATTGTTCTGGGGCTATTTTGCAGACATCTGAGATTCTGCATCCCACGGGATGGAAAAAAAAAAAAAGTGATCATTGAGTCAGTCCAAGTCAGTGCACACAGATAAGGGACTTGGCTCAAAAAGACCACAACAAGCATAGCCATGAGGCTTTCAGATATTTTTATAATTTATGATTTCAGCATTGAATTGGTTTCTTGAAAAAAATTATTCTTTCAGGCCAAAGAAACTGAATTCCAAGATTTTACTATGAAAAGATAATGCAAAAACAAAGCAATGTTGGGGCACCTGGGTGGCTCAGTGGGTTAAAGCCTCTGCCTTCGGCTCAGGTCATGATCCCAGAGTCCTGGGATCGAGCCCCGCATTGGGCTCTCTGCTCAGCGGGGAACCTGCTTCCCCCTCTCTCTCTGCCTACTTGTGATCTCTCTCTCTCTCTGTCAAATAAATAAACAAAATCTTAAAAAAAAAAAAAAAAAAAGCAATGTTTTAAAATA